>CM047817.1:46782496-47382496 GCA_026214975.1 Gentiana macrophylla
CGATTTTAATGTTAATACTTTGCCCTATCCTCCTAAGGGACCCGTGTAGTGACATATCACCTGTGGTCGCAAAATTTCAATCTCTTAAGAAAGGTAGAGATGAATATTCCCTATTAAGGGCAATTTCGAGCATTCCCCATATTTTAAATTTTTGAAAGGAATGTTTTCAAGTAAGGAGAAGATGCAAATGTATGGTGCATTTGAGTGAGGAATGTTCTGCAATCTTTGAGAATAGATACCCCCAAGTTGCGTGATAGTAGGTAGTTTTACCATCCCAATTACCATTGGAGAAACTGTGTTTACAAATGTGCTATGTGATTTGGGGCTTCGTGAGCCTAATGCCTGTAGAGGAGTTTATGAGAAGTTGAGATCGGGAGCTGCTAGAGCCAACAGAATGACCTTACAGATGGTAGATAGGTCTCATAGAAACCTCTGTGGTAGTCAAGATGTGTTTGCAGTAGACAAGTTTGTTTTCCCCGTTGACTTCGTAGTTTTAGATATGGATATGGATACTAAAACCCCACTTTTGTTAGGTCGGGCTTTCTTAAACACAGAGAGGCCTTGATGTGACGTTAAGAGGGGAGATATTATACTACGAGTCGTGAAAGAGAGGTAGCCATAAAATGTGTATAAGGCAACGAAGCATCCTCGATGATGAAAAGAGTGATTGTTTTTCCTGTAGATGCTATATATCCTTGTATTTTGGAGCACACTAACCTTGCAGAGATACCAAGAACTAATGGAAGAATGCTTGATGTAAGTCAAGCACCGCAGAGGATGACGATCCACAAACGAGTTCAGTATATCATTTGAGGCAACTCTTTTGTCGACGCAAGTCGGAATAAGAAGCTAGAGCTCGGTTTGACTCGCAAGCCGCCAAAGCCGCCAATCGAGGAACCACCTATCGATCCGAGCCAAGCCACTTCCTAAGCATTTAAAGTATGTGTTTTAGAAACTCGCGAATTACTTCTCTTATTGTTTCATCCGCACTAACCGCTTTGGCAGAAGCTGTTGATCCACGCTTTGGAAGAAACACAAAAGTGCCTTCGGATGGAAGATGGTTGACATAAAAGTGGATCGCTACCGATATCCGCAAGCACAAGATCATCCCGGAAGAAGGTGCCAAGACGGTCGCAAGCTTTCAGACGGCTAAACCTACATATGCAAGAGGTGGCGAGGAAAGACGGGTAAAGATGCTTGAGTTGGATAATCTACGCACTTCCGACAAAGGAGTGGGTGAGCCCCACGCAAGTCGCACTCTAAGAAAGCGAGGCATCACAGCTTAAGCTTAATGAAAAAGTGCGTGTGCCCATTCCTACTGCTTAGTTACCGGTCACAGAGTTTGTATTGATTTTCGCACGCCGAATGATAAGACTAGAAAGATCATTTTCCCTACCTTTATTGATCAAATGCTAGAGCGCCCGAGTGGTCATGCATTTTATTGCTTTTTGATGGTTTTAGTGGCTATTATCAAATTCACATCGATATACATGACTAAGATAAGACTACATTCACATGTCCGTATGGGCACCTTTGCACTCGTAAGAATGCCGCTTGGGTTGTGTAATGCACTACCATGACATTCCAAATGATGCATGATGGCCATCTTTGTCGATATGATAGAGCATTCCATGGAAGTTTTTATGGATGACTTTAGCATTTTTGGTGATACTTTGATGAGTGTTTGTAGAACATTGATAAGGTGCTTGCACGCTATGGTGGAGACAAACTTGGTTTTAAATTGGGAAAAGTGTCATTTCATGCTAACCGAGGGAATTGTTTTAGACATAAGTTATCGGGAAAAGGAATAGAGGTCGATAGAGCAAAGATAGAGGCAATCCTAAGCTTCCTATGCCTACAAATCAAAACTCTACGCTCATTCTTAGTCATGCAGTGCTTTATCGTAGAT
The DNA here is from genome assembly GCA_026214975.1 of Gentiana macrophylla. NCBI lineage: Eukaryota > Viridiplantae > Streptophyta > Magnoliopsida > Gentianales > Gentianaceae > Gentiana > Gentiana macrophylla. The sequence continues at coordinate 46,784,406 of CM047817.1, forward strand.
TCATTCCGGTTTTTCCCAAATTGCTAGACCTCTTACTCTTAAATTGATGAAGCGGTGCCTTTGTGTTTTTTATGCGGCATGCCTAGATGCTTTTCGAACTCTTAAGAAACTTCTTACTGCCCTATCTTGGTGGCACCTCGATTGGTCCAAGGAGTTCGGTGATGTGTGATGCTAGTGATTATGCCGCAGAGCCGCCCTAGGTCGTAAGGTCGATGTCGCTTCACCCTATCTACTATGCGAGTCATACCATGAACTCGCCTCAACAAAAGTACGCCACAACCGGTGCGGAACTTTTAGTCGTTGTTTTTGCTTTCACAAGTTCCGGTCATACTTGGTTGGATCGAAAGTCATAGTTCACATCGACTCATGCCGCTGCAATACCTATTTGCCAAGAAGGATGCAAAACCACGCTTGTTAAGGTGGATCTTGCTTCTTCAAGAGTTCGGCAGTAGATTAAGAATCGAAAGGGGTGTGAGAACGTAGTAGTCACCATCTCAAAGAGGATGGAACAGTGAGACAAGAAACACTCTATTAAGGCTGAAATTGATGATCATTTTCGATGAGCAATTGTTCAGTAGTGGATACGATGCCTCGGTTGCTTAGGAAATTTTCTCAGCAGAGAGAAAAAGGAAACCCATGGTATGCCCCATTCTGCTAATTATCATGAGTGTGGATTCAGAGATCCCGAGTTTGATGAGAACCAAAAGAAGAAGTTTTATAATGAGGTGAACTGACATGTGTGGGAAGATCCCTTAATTTTTAGGCTACGTGCAGTATGGAATCCTCGAGAGATGTGTTGATGACATTGAGATAGTGAGTATTCTCTCATTTTGCCATGATAAAGAGGCCGGTGGCCACTTCTCGGCGAGAGAACATCATTGAAGGTGTTACAAAGTGGGTTCCCATCGCCCACTATTTTCAAGGATGCACATGTGTATGTTAAGACACGTGATGCATGTCAACGCCGTGAGGATTTCCAAGGAATCGAGATGCCCTAAACCGATAATAGTGTGTGAAGTGTTTGATATACGGGGATTAGACTTCATGGGACCATATCCATTTTCTTTCGGGAATCAAGACATTCTTGTCGCCAGATTACGCTTTCAAAGTTGGGTCGAGGCAATTGCTTCGCTTACTAACGATAAACATGTAGTCATACGGTTTCTTAAGAAACATATTCTATCCCGGTTTGGAATACTCGAAAGCAATAATCGCGATATTGAAGTCACTTTGCAAATAGAGATTTCAATAAGCTTTTAATGAAGTACGGGGTCACTCATAAGTTAGGCATCGCCACCATCCCCGCACTAGCGGGCTGGCTGAGGTGTACAATCGGGGAATCAAAAGAATCTTGAGAAGACAAGAAATTCTAACCTTAAGGATTGGTCAAAGAAGTTAGATGATGCGCTTTGGGGCACACCGAATCAAGGCTCAAGACACCAATAGTATGTCACCCTACATGCTTGTTTTTGGCAAGGTTTACCATCTCCCCGTAGAGTTAGAGCATAAGGCCTATTGGGCAACTAAGAATCTAAATATGGATGACGATTAATCGTGAAAGAAGGATGGCCCAATTGAACGAAAGTTAGATGAGTTTCGCTTTCAAGCTTACGATTGTTCGGCGAAATATAAAGCGAAGACCAAGATGCTTCACGATGTCGATCAAACCGCCAGATTTTCAACGTAGGATGAGGTCCTTTTCTATAACACTCGCCCCATTTGTTTCAAGGAAAACTTAAGTCGAGGTGGTCGGGACCATATACGGTATTGCGAGTTTTCAACTCAGAGCCATCGAGGTAGCACATCCAAGCACGGAACGCTCATCACGAACGGCCTTCGCCTAAAAAGTATAGTAAGTTACCATTCACGAGGCTCAAATTGTGAATTTAATCGATCCCGAGCCTTGATAAATCGCTTTCGAGTCTCACCGAGCCAACGACGTAAAACAAAGGCGCTGGGGGGAGGCAACCCCGCTTAATAAATCTGGGTGAAATTAAATAGTTGTTTATGTGCTTTTATTGGTCGAGCAAACGACGTTAAACAAAAGCGTACCGGAGGCAAACTGCTAAATAATAATAATTTGATAAGACTAGTCTTAATGAAATGTAGAATCTGTGGGAAAGTATGATCATAATGGAAGTTGAACACAAAGCACAACCAAGTCTCGTGATGAGTGTTTTAATGTCATTAAAAGAGAACGACAGTGGTTATCCTAAAATCTCTGTAGAATACGTAAAAAAATTCAAATGCATCATTTCTGACTTAGGTTGTTGGACTGCTTTTGACAGTAACCCTTGAGAATCTGGGTATAAAAGACTCACTACATTTTATGATTTAGTCTGCTTCCAATTTGAATTGATGCCTTGACTATGATATGTATATGTCTATATGATATGTATGCACATATTGCCTATCGAATTTTCCTCGACGTGATAAGGCCATTTTCTTATTATTCCCATATCCATGTTCGATGTTCGGCACGAGGACCATGTCCCGTGTTTTCTTTGTTTTGGTTTTGATAGGGATTCGGTCGTGGCTTTCATGGTCAGTTATGGATTCGTAGCACCTTTTGCAAGGTTTATAAGCTAAGTCTTCCTCTCAATCTCATTCACACGCTGGGACATTGCAAGTTCGTAGTTGGGGGTAGAGTCGAGGTTGGTCTAGTAATGGCATTAAGTGTTTATTTTGTATCGTAAAATCTCTTAGTTTTTGATTTTTTGAGCATTAATGAGTTGATTAAAATGAATTATATAAGGTATATATTTCATGGATTTGAAGTCAGAATGATCAATTCGATATGTATAACAAATTTGAACCGTAAGTGCATTTTAGCCTAAATCTATTTGTATAACATGAATTCCTTCACATAAGCCTTTGATATCAAGCTAAAATTTTAAATCAGATTCATTCAAGATCCTAGTGATTATCCTGTAGAGACTTGCAGAACTTAGTACCTAACTTCGAACGCAGTACCGTGAATATCCAAGGTTTGAATGTGATAGAAATGATATAAGTTAAGTTTATTGGGAAAGTGGAATGAAATGAAGAATACCAAACTAAGTTGAACTATATATATGTCGGATGTAGCTACCAATGATTTGAGTGCGTAGGGCGCTATCACTAAACGCCCTATATCACTACGAGGTTTAAAAGCTCCCGATCGCTCGATGATAGTAGTCCAAATAGTGTGTTATCACTAAACATCCTATTGCTGGGAATGAGGGCATATGATACACATGTGAAATTAAGTTAAATTTAAAAATTGGCAAATGACAATGTGGAAATTTGGTTTACAACTTAGTTATCTTCTCGACTATCCTCAAAGATAAACCGAATGATATGCTTTTGTGGATTATCCTAATAAGTACACGGGAGGACTTTGTGTGGAATCATATCGCTTATACCTAGGAAAGTCATTAGACTGGCTCAATGGATACATGTGCTTGCTTGAATTATTCAAGAGAGGATAAGGGAAATTGAAAAGGCTTGTCACACACGCACTGCTATACATTTATATTGAGGTTAACGGTGGTTATGATTCAATGGTTTCATCATCTAGTTGTCCCTTACATCTTATCTTTCGTGAATTTATCCTCATTCATTTTGTTTTATCGCTTATTTTGCCTTGAGGACCACCAAAAGCTGGCTGGGTCATGTGATGAGGGAAAATTCACCGTTATTATTATAACAATTTACCCCACTTCAAACCATTTTGAGCGTTATTATATCATTTCGAGTCATAAATTCCTTAGATTTATCTAAGTATGTTAGTAGTAAGTATTATATAAAATATCGTGTTTTTACTAGTTTTTGTACCGGCTTAGTAACCGGAGTGTCGTGGTCGGATTTACGCTTGGTATTTTGGTGATTTATTGCACTATAGGTTGACCAAGATCCCGAGTGACAAAATTTTTGAGTCTAAAAGATGTATTTTGAGAGATAGGAGAAGATCCCATAAGCTAACGAGTTCAAACGGATTAATTGTCCGAAATGCATCTACCAGTAACTCAGTTTTCTGACGGACATTTGACCCAACTTAGAGGCATTTTCTGGGGAAGACTTCTTCATGAAAGTTTTATATCTTCAAATAATCTTTCCAAATCATTTTGAATCACGCCAATCGGAGGTCTACAACTCAAGTTATGGGCATTATACCAAAACCTCGGTTTGAACTAGCCTTGACTCCTGCCTCAACAAAGCCCCCAAAAATTCTATAAATACACCCCTCATTTCTTCAATAGACTGGCACCTCCCCTTCCTCCCTTCCCCATTTCGCCCCCCTCTCCTCCTCTCTTCTTCCCCAAACACCTTCTTCTTCCCAATCTCCCATTTCTTCCATCTCCTCCTCATTTCTTCATCCCTTTCTTCCCCAAACTCCCTCATCTAGCCGCCTTTCTTTTTTATTTTTGTTTTGTTTCTTGTTATGTTACATAACATATATATATATGTAATTTCCTTCTTGCACTTTTATTTTCTTGTCTTCTTTATTTTTGCTTTGTAGTACTATATATATATATATAAGATATATTCCTTTGTTCCCTCATCTCCTCTTTTGTTTTTATTCCCTTGTTCTTTTATTCCCTTTGTCTTCTTTTTAATTTTCTTTCTTTTCGTATGTTTCAATATATATATATATATATATATATATATATATATATATATATATATATATATATATATATATATATATATATAGCTATCTATATCTATATCTATATCTATCTATCTATGTAACTATATATATATAACTATATATCTATATTATTAAGCACTTATTTACTGCTTTTCATATGATGTTGAATTCGCTTACTTACCAGCCTTTAGTATAATTTCCTTTAATCATTCCGTTGTTATCACCATCATGAGTAACTAAATATATGTATAGTCGAATTATGTAAAAACGAGTGAAACGCCTCTAAAGCGGATTAAACGGAGTTGTGTAGTGCGTAATTTTATGTTTTAATGATTAATCCACGCCCTAAAACTTATTTTAAACGCCTTTGAATTAGATTGATCACATAGTTCATCGTCACACACATCGAACCTATAGATGTATTTTGCGCGTGAGATGTGATAAGCGGGTTTTGGGATCGCTATGAGATTCGCCTAGTTGTTAGGACCGCTTCCAATACATAGGTTTGTCATCATTGTTCGAGCGATTTCAAGAGCGTAATCATGTTAGGTTAATCGGTTTTCTAAAGTGGAAAATTAATTAACTTCACATGTGGTGTCGAAGCAGAGTTGTCTTACACTTTAACACCGTAATTGGAGTTGGCACCCGTGGATGTCGCAAATTACCGTGGAAAGGTAGGTTGGTTAATACACGCCCCTCGCCAAGTCTTCCTTCTGGTAAAAGTAGCTCGTTGGATCATAATTCGCCTATACCTTTCAATCTCTGTAACTACAATCGTTAGTTAATTTTTACTTTTGTATTAAGGTAATATCTCTCCACCATAATCTTGACTCAACTAAGTTCTACGCCGACTTTGGTACTTAAACGTTATTCCCTGCGGATTCGACCTTGCTACCATTATACTACATCGTTGACCCGATACTCATTGGGGTTAAAGTTAGCAGCTAGTTATTTTGCTATCACTTCTTCCGACGGATCCGAACTTCAACTCCCTTTAAGAGTACATTCGTGTTTTAACTGAACGAATCGTAAGCTCAATTCAGCTTGCTTATGTTAACCAATGATATCATATCATAAATAAGGGTTTAAAACAATAATAAATGATTATAAAACCCAAACCAAACTAGAATGATAAAACCATAAAATAAGGTAAAACAGTGCCAGACGCCCGCTTGAAACCCTATGGACGCCCGCCCACTAAACCCCAAACGCCTGCCTACCAAAAAGCAGCTTACATCCTCGAATCAAATTCACCTCGTGACGCCTGCCTCGCTTTATGCAAACGCCTCGCTCTGAAAGTATTAGTAGGTTGCGAACGCCCGTCCCGCCTATTGCAGACGCCCGTCCGCTGGTTTTTCCTAAAACGCTAAAATCTTCGCAACTCGATTTCAATCGCTTAACCTACTAACCTCGCTTTCAACACAAGAAACGTAAAACATATCTAATCTTCCCAAGATTACCTAGTGGTCCTTGATCAACTAAAACACATCTTTTGCTAGCATCTACACGCCTCAAAAACATAATCTAAACTTTACGAATCATAATCGAGATCATAGGAAGAGTTTCTACCTAATTGCAAAACTAAAATGATTCGAACAAATTTTTGCAAAGCCTCGCAAAGAACTCCCAAAATCTGATATCCAAACGTTGCCCTTCTCACAACAATTCCAATGCTCGAGTCTGATCCGAAAACGGTTCAACACCTCTTAAGATAATTGAAGAACTCCTTCAAATTTTTTTCTCCTCTCCAAATTGCACAGAAGCGGGCGTAAACTGAATTTCCGATTTAGTCTAGTTATAGGATTATTGTGTGTTGATTTTCCTTAAATACCAATTTCCCATAAATCATTTTTTCCTTAATTGTCCTTTAATTAACAAATAATCGATTTCTTTATATATATATATATAATTCAAAATATATATATATACATACTCTATTAAATACTTAACTCCCATAAAAGACAAGAAATAATAATATTTCGCTTTCGCAAAATGACACGCTTGCATTTTCCTCGTAAATCGGAATATTACAATGATGAACTTATTTGATTCATTATTGCTTGTAGTGCCATCGTTGGACCTCGAGTCAAGCATTACCGGTGGTATCGAAAGCGCACTCATATTAGGCCATTGTCAATCTTCTCCGCGATAAAGTCTCGATCAACTTCAATATGTTTGGTCCTATCATGTTGAATATGATCATAAGCAATGCTAATGGCCGATTTGTTGCTCTAATAGAGCATCATAGGTAATTAATAGTATTTTTTATGTTTTAATTAGATTATAGTCATATGGGCTTTTAAATATCAGGTTAAACCTAAATGGGTTTTGTAGCCTATAAAAAGACTAAGTTATCTAAGTTGTTGTATTATTAGGTAATCTTGAATCAATTGATCGAACTCTTGATGAGTGAAATTATCCTTGAGCTTGGATTGAATTCTGAGAGTAAGACGGAGAATGCTTGCTTACATCAAGCTAAGCATGAGGCGCAGGTAATGGCGAAATTCAAGATGCTTGATTAAGCTTCACTGCTTTTTCTACTTTGATATCCCTGGTCAAATGGAACTAGTGTCTCACCATCAAAGATGGTAGGTCATCAGAGAATCCTCTCTAAGAGCTGTGATCCCGGCACCAAAGTGTCACCATTGTAGATGGCGAGCGCCATGTGTAATCCTCCAAAGATATGTGGTCGTGTGTCTTGTTGATAACGATCTTCCTTAAGAGGAGGATAATGAATGGCTCACGCTTGTAAAAGTAGAGAATATATCATTAACTTGGTAACTTGCTGACCATTGTAGATACTGTGGCTACATCTCTAAATCACCTGATAAGATATTGATTTTGACGAGGACACCTAATATCCATATTGGAAAAGTAAGAGCTCATTAACAATATACAGGGTTGATGAATAATAGATTTGATAATACGGGTTCACTTTATTAGTCTAAATAAGCGACGATGAGATCGGCAAGTAATAATTATTGATTTCATCAGAGTTCAAAACTTCAAATAATACCGTTAGACCGAATTTCTATGGAGCTTCAAAATATAAATTGAAATAATTGAAAGTTATACGGGTAAAGAAAATGAAATATCAAATTGCTTGTTGTCTCTTGTGATTCTTTACTAATAGAGAAAGATCAAATCAACAAATAATTTTTACAATTACATAGATAAGTGAAAAAATGGTATAATGACACTTTGAGTACCAACTTTTCTTGTTGTTTCAAAATTAGTTTACATCTTTCATTATGACACATTTCATTCTTAACTATACATTTTTATTATAGTTTTTATTTTATTTTATTTTATTTTTGAGAATTTTTTTTTATTATAGCTATAGGATACATAACAAAAGACACTTTAGTTGATTAATATCTCATATTCAACCGTACGACATATGACATGTGTCACCATATACTACTCGTCCCAAAATAATATAATACAAAAGTGATAATGACATTTGGTCCCATGCCTTTTCTTCATGGTCTCTAAATTCTCACTAGCTTTCATAACCACAATTTTCTCCCCTAACCAAACATATTTATTATCCATTCATAACACTTCCCCTTAACTTTTATAATCACAATTTTTACCCCTAACCATACATATTTATTATAAGCGACGATGTAAGAACTTCACTAGAGTGGAATTTTTCGTTGTAAAAGTTGGAGACAATTTTGAAATAAAGTACAGATAATGACCAAAAATAATGTCATTATTTCAAAGGAAAAAAAGTCCCCTAACTTCTTAGATTATACTACTATGATTGTTCAACCATCCCTTCAGTAATTAAACTCAGCCCCCAACCACCAACCCTCCCTCCCTCCACCCCCCCCCCCCCCCACCCCCAAGTTTCATTTAAAATCACAAAAACAAAATATAAATTGACAAGACATTAATAACATAAATAAAATAAAGCACATACTAAATTATTCTTTTTTATACACTAAATTCATCGATAAAAACCAGTGTATATATATGACCAAACAGAATTAAAATCATCTGATTACAACCACACACACAAAAAAAAAAAAAAAAAAAAGAAAAAGAAAAAACCTCTCAACTAAATGCAGTACTAAAATAACTCTTAACCACATTCCCACAAAGTATTTGCAGCACAGTGGAATTACTTGTTGAAACACATCTTGGTGTCTTAAATTGACTAACAGCAGCACCTAATCCCACATAATGATCCAAAATCTTATGAAAAGTCTTCGGTTTGACGACTCGAAGCTCGAGATCACCGATGAGTTTCGCTTTACGCGAGCTTACATATCCAGCATCAAGAAATGACCTGTCTAAGCAATTGCAGCATTCTTGCAAGACTTCATCACTTGTGTCACCACTGATTTCCCAGAAGATCACGTAGTGACCAGGTTCGGTTGACGTGTCTACACGGCTTGTGAAATCGACTACTTCTAGCTTTTCTGAAGATAAAAGATTGGATGCGGTTTCCACAGCGAGCTGTAGGTCTTTTTCGGTGTTCTTGTCGATGTTGATTGTTAAAAGAAGGTTTTTTCTGCAGATGAATTGGAGTTCTGGTGTGGAGTTGTGAAAGCCTTTCACTTTTACGATGTCTCCTAACCTATAACGATACAATCCTGCAGTGTATAACAACTTAAATCTATAAAATAAAGATCCAAATCTGTAAATCTGTAAAGTAAAACCGAGACAGAACACGAAGGACTAAGAACGTAAGTACAGATCAAATATACAGATATAAAAAGTATACCTGCAAAACTTGTAACAAGAATTTCATACTCTTCACCAATTCTGACTTCAGTAAGACCAACCGGCTTGGCCTCAACGGACGAATTTTGTTCATCAAGATTTTGTTTCAAAGGAATGAACTCAAAATACCCGATATTTGGGAGAACAGAATAGGTAACGGATTCAGGTGGCAACGTCGGATTGACATTAGCCCCGACCCAACCTTCTGAAGACCCGTAATCTGCACTGACTAAAGGTAGATCTCCAGCATAATGTCTCAGTTTTTTCAGATAAGGTTCCATTGAACCGGTCATTATGCCGTAAATGTACCTAGTATTCGGAAATAATGCTGGAATCAATCCATACCAATTGCTCAATCCTTTACATTTGTCCAAGATCTGATCAGCCAATTCAGGGTTCGGTTTAAGCAGCTTTGACATTGCTGATCGAACAGTTGGAACAGTTATTCGGGTACTAAGGATCCCTTCTCGGATATTAGCACAGAGTTCTTCCCAATCCAGTTCAAATGATCGAAAAGCATAGACAATGCTATGTGCAAATGTTGACGATATAACTTGAATATCGTCCCGGTAAATGAGTCCAGATAAAAGATGACAATATAATGACTGGTGGAAATCAGGGCCGAATATTACGTCATCAGGGCTACAACATGGGGTCTGCATTGCCTTCATAGTTTTCTTGAAAAGTGGATCACGATATACGCTTGTTGTAGCTGTTCCTGCCGCTAAACCTCCTTTGTTTTGAACTGCTTGCTGCCGTAAATGAACTGCAAACACTTGCCGCTTGCAACCGGAAGCAACTGAAAACACAATTTTGCATCAGCAAACAACATATTCTTCACAGCAAAAAGTTAGATTGACGAAAATTGAAGAAAATCAATCCAAGAAATGAAGATCTTCCACAGGGTACAGTTTAATCACTATTTTACTTATCAGATACTAAGCAACACAACACAACACTGATTCATGATACACTTGAAAAAAGTAGAAGAGAACAGCAAAAAAGGACACAGAACATGGAAAATCGAGCAAGAAGTTCATGCAGCCGAGAAGTAACAAGAGCAGATTTTTACAGGTAAAGCAATGATTCATAACCAACAGGAGTATCAAGAAATAGGCAACAATTTACCGGTTTCTATAGGCGAAAGATGTTTTATAGATTTGCATGGTCGTCTCCACCAGTTCATCATTGAAAGGCACAAACTTTGGCATTCCCCTAGTGGTACCGGAGCTGCACAAATACGAAAAATGATGAATACATGAAGAACTCTAACTCATACCATCAGCATTTAAGTTAATTCTACCTTAACGAGATGGTTGTAATCGGTTTTCCAGTAAGAACCGGGGAATCATCACCGTCAACAATCCTCATTATGTAACTTTCCAAATCTTCATGAGTGACAATCGGAACACAAGCCTTGAAACTCTCTGGATCAGTCTTCCCATCAAGCCCCATTGTTGCAAATACTCTGTCCCTCCATTTTCTTCCAGAATCTTCTTAAGTGTATCTCTGAACCCTCTCAGCATCTTTAGTCATGGCCTCAAATTCAGTTACCACATCTTCCGGATCGAACGCATTCGGAATCTCATCCAACATCCCCATATTACTTCTACAAACACCTAAAACAATGAGTGGCCTAAGTAAAATAATCTGTACAATGAACAATTATATAATCAACTCATCCATAAAACAGACAAAAAAAATCAGATAAAAACTATAAATTGACTTGCAACACATGAGATGAGATAGAAAAATAGAACCAAATGGTTGCTAAGAAAGTGGGGACCAAAGTAAGAATATGTGAACAAAGAAAATTCAAAGCAGCAGCCTACAAGTGATTCTTTTCTTACCTTTCTTTTTTATAGCTCATCTATCCCATGTCTGAGGGATGGAAAGGTACAATTATTGACACGAGTCAAACAAGTCAACAAATCATGTAAATAAAAAGATTTGTTTATCATCAATCTTCTAGAAGATCTGTATTCTTAAAAATTAGATAGTGAATTAAGGCATAAAGGAGGAAAGCGAAATTCCATATTCTTAGCACCATTACAAATACTACTGTATATCACAGATTCATGAACCTGTATCAATGTCATTAATAAAATAAACAAAGAAGTAATGATACGCAAACCTCATGAAGATTTGGAGAATCGCTTCCAAATCAACTAATTAAGAATCATACCAAGGCCTCACTAAACAGAATCAGAAATTCTTCATTTTCTCCTCTCTTTTTTATTTTTATTTTTTTACAGTATGGAAGTGTAATTCATACTTTTGCTCATGCTTAACGTATTATCACAATACCACAGGGGATTCGAGCTGGAATAATTCGAGAAAATAAGAATTTTATTTCCAATTCGAAATTTTCCAACAATTTCCAAGGAAAAAAAAAGGAGAATCATCAACCATTAAGTCATTAACACATGAACACGCTAAACAAAATGAAAAAATTAAGCTTAAATTCCTAACGAGAATCACGTACTGGTAGAGTAAAACAACGGCAAAGTCTCCGGCGCGGACTCCGGCAAAGCTCTGAGAATGGAGGAGGAGAATGGCGAGGAAATGGGTGAGAAGAAGGAGAGTGAAGTGTGTGTGAGTGCGTGATGAAGTATTTTTGACTGCGGTTTGTTGATATGACGTGGAAATGTTTTAAACACTTAAAATACTACTATTTTAAGTGTCCACTGTCACAAGACTCACAACAACCAATTAAAAATTACGCTACTATTACAACGAGTGTGTCGTTATATATTTTTGCAAATTAAGTACTACTCCCTCCGCTCCATTTTATTTCGTCTCACGCTTTTTTATCGATTGGTCTCCAAAATAAGTTGCTCACTTTCATGATTAATCGATAAATTTCTTTAAATATCATTTTCTCTTTACAATATTTACAATAAAAATGCTAATCATTAAACGCCCAACAACAACTTAGCGACATATGTCAGAAAAAAATATTGGATCATTTAATACGATTCAAAGATAACTACACTTTTCTTAATCATCAGCGCTAAAAGTCAAACACGATAAATAAAACGACGGATGGAGATTACGATCAATTAACAATAACGAGTGATAAACTATGCTTTTACGCTATCGATTATGATATGATTCATTATAATTAATTTGCCAGAAAATATATTGCTGCTCTTTCACATGATCGAACGTTGTAGATATTGGCACAACCATTTAATCACAACGAATCACATAACATTTTTTACATATCATTATATATACGGGCGACCAAAGCGAGTAGGTGATTTACCAAGACGCCCATCGAGATTCAAAAGACGCTGCTTATTTGTGAAATGTAAAACATAATGAATGTCCACACTCAATTTTCAAAATTGTTATGACGCCTACAATCGGTAAATTTTTCTGCGTCCGCCACTAATTATGTAGGATATATTGATCATCATGTTGAACCATAAAAATCAATATTATATATACAAATTATGTCACTTGTTTCGACTGAATATTGTGGTGGTAGAATTGTGCTAGCCATCATAACCATTCATCGACAACAAATCACTCAACACGCTTTTATATCATTTATCAATATATAAATCAATTGATAAATGACATGACTCGCCATCATTAATTGTGTAGGAAACATACTCGTCACTGCTCGAGTGATTGTTTGTAACAAGATTATTATAAGATTATCACAATCGCTTATTCACAATGAGTTACACAACATGTTTTTAAACCATTAATCAACATGCAAAACCCATTGATCATGATCTAGGCTTATCATAATGAATGATGAAAACATATCGGTCATGGCCACTCAGCATGATCGAACGTTTCGCGGGCAGAATATTATATTATTGCACGCAATCATTTTGCCACATTAAATGACATAACATGTTTTTAACCAATCATCGCTATTAGATTCACCGACCACGACATGTAGGCTCATCATAATAAATTGCAGTAAAACACGTTATGGTTGAATGATGGTCGAGTAACATTAATTATGTTTCGTCCGACTCACGCGCGACTCATTAATCACGATGAAAGTCACGATACGGCTTTGACGACGAATCACGCATTTAGTCAATACGCATTTAAATGTATCAAGATATTTTAAAAACATTTCCTACTGAAAGATATATATCATAAGTGCTTAACTTTTTGACATATATTCTCAAGTTTCCTAAAAAAATGACATAAAGTAAAAAAAAATATATAATTCTTTTTATACTATTTTATTTACTACGTGAAATATAATAGAGTAAAGATACTTTATTTTTACTTTTTTTGAAAAAAATACTTTATTATTGTTAAAGAGAAATCACGTAAGACACGGTTTTTTTTTTCTTTTTCTTCTGGCTATTGTTTTTTTTTTTTTAATCCTTTTGTGTGATGATGCGTTTCTGGTATAAAGATATGAGATTTTCTATTATAAAGTTTTTTTTTTTTGAGAAAAAATAAATGACATAATAGTTTTTTTTTTAGGGTGACATAATTAATAGTTATAAATTAAGAAAAATAATAACTATAAATATCAAATAAGTGATGCGATGTGGTACAAGGAAAAAGAAAGATTTTTTTTTCCGGAAAAAGTATATTTATTGAGATTTCTTTCTGGTTGGAGTACAAGTCTAAACATAAGAAAATGCGTTTTACACACAGAATATGGTCGAGCTTGCATGAACAAGGCTTTAGAGGTTGAGACTTTTAAGAAAAAAGCTCATCAAGTAGAGTCTGGGAATAAAGAGGCCGCTTTGATCTTTTTTCGTAGTAATAATCGAGGGCACCGCACAGTAAATCCTTAAGAAGACCAAGCAGACCAAATGCTGCTAATCGTAGTGCCGTGGTCCACCAAGCAGATGTTCTAAATGCAACAAGCGATGCATGAGGAAAGTGCAGAGTCGGAGGTAACGGCTTGTTTTTACCAGTGAGAACGGGCACTTCTCCGTGAATCGCCCAAGAACTTATCTCAGCCGAACCCACAGAGATAACGTAGGAATCGTAATGCAAACGTGATCTTTCTAGCAGACTCACTGTGTCTTTAAGTATTGATGTGAACTGCAAGAGCTCGATGATCTTGTTGTTGCAAGTACATTTTAAGTGTTTGTGTTTATTATGAATACTTAATATTATAATGGACGATATGATGTTATTTATTGTACTTAAATTGATCCACTTGCTAGGTACCATAATCATGTATAGCTTAGCAAGTTGTTTCACTTTATTTGATACCGGAGCCTCAGTACTTTTGTGTCTTCTAAGATAGCTAGGAAGTTGAATCTACCACTTCAGAGTTGTTGGAGAAACCTCTAAATATCACTACACCTTTGGGAAGAGTTACTAAAGTTGCACAAGTTTTACCTCAAGTCGACATGCTAGAGTTGGAACTTATAGTGTAAATCAGACTTCTGATGCTGACTTCACTGCACTTTGATGTAATTTTGGATGGATTGGCTATCCAAGAATTTTGTTCATGTGGATTGCAAGAGGTAAGAAAGTGGTCTTCGTGAGTTCCCCAGAAAGTCGATAAGACCTTTCAGGGTAACGCTTATAAGCCAAGAAGAGGCATCCGATAATATCAATGTGTTGTGAGCCATGAGGGCTTTACAGCAGGCTGTGTGAAGTATGGTATGTCTTTATGCTAGTTGGATATTCTCAAGTTTCCCAAAAAAATTGACATAAAGTAAAAAATATATAATTCTTTTATACTATTTTATTTACTACGTGAAATATAATAGAGTAAAGATACTTTATTTTACTTTTTTGAAAAAATACTTTATTATTGTTAAAGAGAAATCACGTGTAAGACACGGTTTTTTTTTTCTTTTCTTCTGGCTATTGTTTTTGTTTTTTTTTTTTGTGTGATGATGCGTTTCTGGTATAAAGATAAGAGATTTTCTATTATAAAGTTTTTTTTTTGAGAAAAAATAAATGACATAATAGTTTTTTTTAGGGTGACATAATTAATAGTTATAAATTAAGAAAAATAATAACTATAAATATCAAATAAGTGATGCGATGTGGTACAAGGAAAAAAGAAAGAATTTTTTTTTCCGGAAAAAAAGTATATTTATTGAGATTTCTTTCGGTTGAGTACAAGTCTAAACATAAGAAAATGCATTGATGTTGTTGACACCGTCCACGGCTATTTCTCAGGGTAAGTTAGATTTTTAGAATATCAGATGATTTTAGACGTGATTTTTTTTGTTTTTTTGTTTTTGTTTTTGTTTTTCAATTTTAGACGTGACTTTAAATGTCTTTCTCGATCGTTTATATATCTATTTTCATTTCATAGTCTCGCAAGTATATTTTTGTTTAGTTTGATAATCGACTTTCATACCGATGTAATCAGATAATGATTTAATAACTATCTCGGATCATCGTTTTTATCCAAGATTCTAAATGATCATCACGTAGCTTCACCTTATAAATGATTTAAAATCATTATAACGCTATAAATTAATTCGATAACTATTTGCGCTTATCATCCCAACTCAAAAGATTTTAAATTTGCCAGATTGTCTACTTAAACCATCATCTATACCAGATTATTTTATAATGGATTTAATAGTTATTTCGATCATCGCCGCTATCAACGATTTCTAAAGCCACCCCACATAATTCATAATGATAATTGACTTTAATACAATTGCAATGCTATAGAGATAAATAATCACTTGCGATTCATCGCTCATACTGTATGATTATACACGCGATTCTAATTTCTAAGAGTGCCATCATGCCTCTTTAGCGTTGTAACGGTATAATGGACCAAATAACATCATCTCTACCGGATGTGGCCCCCACGGTCGCCTCTCAATGGATGACATTTACTTTCATTTGATTGCAGCCATAACCTAACGGGGCTGAGCTTGACCATCGCTTCTCACCAAATTCAAAACCGACGATTTTTGCTGATAAAAACGTAAAACATTATAACTATCAATATTCTCATCTATCTTTGAATTATATGCTGTCCTGCAAATAAAAATTCTTCTGGGTCCACTACTATCTAATAGTCAGCACTAATACCAAATATAACGCTTTGGAAAAGGTCCAACATAATGATCAATAATGTAAAAATATTTTGTGTTATTCGTTTTGACATAACCGTTCTACTAGTAGCATTTCACACTCATCATAATAAAACACGCAAATGTATGTTGAACACTCGTCAGAGAACTCAGAAGTAGATATCGATATCTCTTAAAAACTTTAATTATTATAGAGATTACAATCAAAATTACATCAGATCATATACTCATATTTAATGCAAATACATACTTTAAAAATTTTCATTTACATCTATCGTATCATTCAGATTATATAAATTTTCTTTTATATATCTCTCATTATTTAAAATAAAGTTAACTGATTTATTTCATAACGAATAAAATTGACGGTCCCACAAAATTGCTCCTGTCAATCTCCAAATTGATCCCACCAAAATGCATGATTAATTACGTACCCGCAAAATGTGGACGGTTGATCATTATTTTCCAAATTTCCATATAAAATAGTTCTCAACGTAATAAAATTATTACTCTGCTGTAAGAAAATACCAATTTTAGTTCAGATGGATGAAAATGAACTCCTAACCGCCTTTCAAATGCACGTTGTTTTTTTGTTTTTTTCTTCTTCTTGTATTTGTTTCTTACTCCCCCGTCTTTTTTTAAATGTCATATTTAGAAAAAAAAATAAATGACAATGTTCATCGAAAAAAAATGACTAGTATTAAACTAAAAAATAACCAGACTCATTTAAAAAATGATAATTATTTTTTTTTCCAATTGTGACAGTAAAAAAAACAGATGGAGTACAAATTTTCTATTTTAGGATTAAATTACTTCCTCCGTCCCAATTTTTTTTATCCACGTTATTTTCTGGTTTGGCCAAAATAAATGTCCACTTTTTACATTAATTGCCAAATTTCTTCAAATGTCTTTTTCTCTTTACAATATTTATAATAAAAGTCACAGATCATTTAACGCCCAACAACTATTTTAAGGGTATAATATAAATGTAAAAATACTCGCTTCATTTAATGAGATTTCAAGATTAACTATATTTTTCTTATTCTTGTTTAAAATTCAAACAAGAAAAATAAATTCAAACGGCATAAATAAAATAGTGACGGATAGATCATATTTCATAGATTCTCTTGAATGAAATGTAGTACAATCTCTACAAAAAAAAAAAAATTTGAAGGACAATCTCTACAAATTAAGATATGCAATACAATGAAATGTAATAAAATCTCTACAACATTCCGTTTGAGTAGAGGATCGGTATTTCATATGCCACAAGTAATTTAGAATTACGTGATTCTGTATTTTACAAATTAAGGTAAGTAATGATTCTCGATCCAATAACGCCTGCTCCTGATACCTGTTCTTTATCCGGTAATTGAACGCTCGCACGATAATATTAAATAAATCTAATATTACACGTGTTCTCTACTACGCCATATCAAATAAAGCAAACGGAAGCTAAAGACTCGTGCAAAATTCTCCATACAACCAAGAATAGAAAGAATAACTAAAGGTAGAAACGAACTTATTACATCAAGAGAAATCCAAATGAAACTTAAAAGAAATACGAAATCCTTAAGACAAAGCCAACAAGTTCAACTAAAGAACTTGAATCCAAAACAGTGACAAAAGAATAATGAAAGACAATAATAATAAATACCAACTCCGCTGGCCCTCAAACGCCGCCATCGGTCCTCATCAAGCTCATGGTCGACTGCTCATCTTCTCTCCTCCAAACACATAAATAAACATGCATTTGAGGTAAAGACATTGTACATATTAAGAATTGTGTTTACAAATTAACTCAAGACCCTTTAACAAGTTTTATTATAATAGTTATCTTTACGAGATGTGCACTCCAATCTAGTGGTCACTTCATTTCCATCAACACGTCATGACTAATCAAGCTTAACTTAGCTTGTCTTTGTTACATATGCATTCTAGTGGCACTACATACGATGCTACTCACCACGGGCGATATCTGGTGCAACCTATAATTAAGTGGATCACACCAATAGCCACGGGCTAGTCCCGATAGTATACGCCGCCTCGGATTTTATGCAATGAAAACAAAAAGTAATAAATATAAACCGGTTTACCCTGGTGCAGGATCGAGTATGCAGGTTAATACCGAGTCGAATCCACAGGAATCGAGGTTGTTTACCTAGTTTTTATCTAACTAACCTAAAGATGTCACAACTACTATTACTAAAATTAATAGAAAATAAAAACGGTTAACACGTAAATAAACTAAAAACTAAAATAACAAAAGTAACCGATGTAAGATTAGAAATCTAAAGCCGTAAAACGTGATTACGAACCAAATTTCCTAAAATAATCTATTCTAAAACCTAAACATGAAGTAAAAAGTTCTAACTTAGCTAAGCAATTCATGTTCAAGCGATTTTAATCAATAATTTAAACAACGAACAAGCAATTGATCCACCAATTCTATAACATTCAATTTCTTCTCTAGATTATCTAGTGATTCTTAATACAAGTCATGATTCACCTAACAAAGCGTATGAGCTCCTAATCTCTTAGAAAGTTCGCCTATCAATCTTTTATCTTTCGATCCTAAAGATTAACGCTTTTATATCCAAGGTGTGAAATTTCTCAATTTCTAATCTAGAAATTCAACCTAACAACTCTCGTTAATTAGATTAAAGATCTAATCTTTACTACGATGATCTAGTGGTTTAATAATGATTTTCATCAAACATTAAACATCAAGCATGCAAGGTATCTATCGATTAAATTGCATAACAACAAGTAAAACATAATAAAGATACAACTTTTAATAAAACTCACAAGATAATCCAACGAGAATCAAATTGTTGATAGAATGGCTTTCACAACGCTTGTTCCAAAAGCTTTTAGCCTCTATGCATCGCTTGAATACTCGGAATAGCTTCTATGAAGTACATAAAATTGAGAAATTTATCTAGAAATCAAAAGCATAAAATTTGTATATAAAGGGTGAGAACACGTAAAAATAGCCCCTAAGGGTTTTGTGGGTCGCTAATGTGATTATCTCCTTTAGGTTCGTAAAACGCGACTATAAATAGGTTTTTAAGTCGGTTTAGCTGAGAGGCGGCGGATCGACGCCGCCCGTAGTCTTGAACGCCCGCCCAGGGTGTATAAAATCTTCGAGTCGGGCCGAGCCATATTAGATGCCTGCCCTATGTAATTTTGGACGCTGCTCGTAAAAAAATCTCAATACTCAATCCACTATTTCTTCCTCGACGCCTGCTCAAGCTTATTCAAACGCCAGCCCATCTCGGACGGAGTATCGAACGCCGTCCTGATCAACTTCATTCCAAATTCAAGTTGAATCTTCAATCCAATCTCATCTTTATCTCCTTCCTTTATTCAAATCCAAATAAGATGTCATTTAAGCTCCTTCCACGACATGTAAATGTACCTTCAAGATGATAAAACGAGCAAAGTGTAAAACCGTATATATAGATAGAAAATTGCCAATACAACCAATGTAATTAACTAAAGTTTGCTCCTAAACAACTTCCAACTTCATTTGCTTAATAAATCAAATAACCACTTAACTTTTTATGCAAAACATTAGATATGTAGGAAAATTGTTACGAAATAGAACGATATAAATCATAGAAAATCACCCTAAACATACGCGTTCGGTGAAGTCCCTCTACTCTTGGTGCCCTCTAATGGCTAGCAAAGTTATCCATCCACGAGTACCCTCTACTCCTGGTGCCTCTAGAAAGGCCTGCAAGTTTACTTGTTTTATCTGAAAGCCTACACATTGAGATTTAAACTTGTGCCTTACCAAGAATGACATGATGTTTAATCTTTTAGCTATACAAGTATGTTTATTATTATGTTGCTAACTAGCCACCTAAGTGTTTTCAAGTAAGCTCCCTCACAAACTCAACTCTCTTTCCTAGACCACTAGACACGGACAAGGCCTAGCAATTACACAGACCTTGATGAATTCTATTTCATCAAAGCACAAGCCCTTTCATGCCTTTCCGACGGTCCCGGACTTCAACTCCCTTTAAGAATACGTCCGTGCCGGAACCAAACGCATCGTAACTCAATCGGGCTTGTTTATGTTTAATTAATGTTATTAGATCAAGGATTAACTTTTGGATTCATATCACAAACTAAAAATCATCTTTTTCATCAAAAAGAGGTCTAAGACGCCCACACCGGGTTCAAAGGCACACGCACTAAGCCTCCAAAGTAAAGACTGAATTTCGCCGCCTAGCGCCAAAGATCGGGTCCGCGCCACATCGAGCTCTCCAAACTCAAGACCAGTGGTCTCGTGGCGCTCAAGACAACCTCTCTCGAATTTGAAATTCGCTCGTCCACCAGCAAGGCCCGCACTAGACTGCAAAAGCGCCCGCCTCCAAGCGCTGCCACTCTTCAAAAACTCTCGCTTTTGACCCTAATCGATCCCTAATCGCTCCTAAACTTATCCAACATCAATATACTCGTAAAATAGCGTAAAAACATAACTTTTATCTCATTATAACATCCGTAGATCCTTAGGAAAATGAAGGTAACGATTCTAGCATACACCCACCTTTAAAACTAACATAAACCCTACTAAACCGTAATTAACTTGTAGAAGACTTTCTTACCTTTTAGCAAGATAAACCAACTTCAATCTTGGAAGAACTCATGAGAAACCTTGATCTTCACACAATTACCTATATGATCAATCCTCAAAATGAGTTACAATGGATCAAAGTCTTCTAAAACGATCAAACTACGATCATATTTAACAAAAGATGATCATGAATGATCAAGAACAACCCTTAGGGGCTAAATCAAACCTTAGCAAAAGCTTCAACTTCCTTGGGTCGAAACGATGACCTCTTCACGATGTTGGTCTCTTGAAAAGGCTTTGGTTAAGTTTAGAGGGGGTTGAATAAACTTAACACTTAAAACTTTGAGTTAACAAATTCGCAACTTCAAAGAATCACCGATACTTCAGAGTCTGGCGAGACTTCAGAGAGTCTCAATGATAAATAAACAAGAGTCTCATCGAGTTGAGTTTGCTCAATTTGTGCAAATGGAATTATATCAAAATTAAGCCTTAATACTTGTTGTTAAAAGTGATACTTAAGTATTAGATACTCAAGAGTGCAAGTGTGTGATTTCAGTTGCTAAATTCAAGAGGGTCGATGTATAAGATAAACTAAGTGCGTAAAGTAAATGCAGAAAGTAAATAGCCGATTTTATAGTGGTTCCAGTGATGTAATCCTCGCTACCCACTCTTCTCCTATGATGTTGAGGAAATTAACTAGAGATCTTTGATGCAGCTTTTACAAAGATTCCTAAGTTGTTTGTCCTTCACCAATAACTATGGCTTCACAAATCGAAAATCGGGAACAGTAGGATTGTCGCTCCCCGAGTCTTCCACTGGTCCTTGAAGGGTAGAATTGCCTCTTCACCACCCTCCACCACAAACAACAGCTTTTCACACCCAAATGATGCTTCACTGTTTTCAAAGAGGTTCTTTATAAAATAAAGATTGAATCAAATAAATGATTCAATGGCAAAGAGCCTTGATTAGATGATGTAATCGCCACTTGCAGCCTCCAAGTGTGTAATCTTGATGCAAATTGAATACGTAATACACTTGAAGAAATTTACTAGATCAAAGAACCTTATGCTCAAAGAAGTTCAAGATGGTGTTTTTCACCAAGATTATCACTTAAAGTTTATCCAAAATTCATCATCTTTTTCTCGAGTTGAAAGTCTTCTATTTATAGGCAAGAATGCATGTGACTTGTATTTGAATTTCAAATGTAACTGCCTCCTGTTTTTGTCCCATCCGATTTGCATTCTGTCACTATTCATAGGATCGACATCGCTGTAATTCTTTTTGACAAAGGCAATCATGCCCACCCTTTGACTTGTATCCAATGGATAAAAATGTGAATCATCCCAACGCCTTTTAATCTCAACCTTGATTTTCTTGATAAGTCGAGGTAGTTGGTCGTCCTTATCCATGTGATTTTCAAAAATAATCTTGAATTAATCGAGGTATATATCAAGAGGTTCATCATCATCATCAAGTACAATCATCACCGATCATCATATTTCAGTATATAAAATATAATGCAATTGATTACTTTTATCTAACTTTTATTTGTGAAGTTAGATTACATCATTTTAATGATAACTAAGTTCCAAACATCATCCAACTTATGGAACTTAGACCTTTCTATTATTAAGGTATATGTAATCGCTTTAGTCATCACAGCACTTGCCTAAATTCTCGATTCCATATCCTTGACTTTAAATACTAAGTTTGATCCCTTAGCCTTCATTTAATCGAGTTTGAACCTCACCTTCGCCTTCGCCTTCAAAGAGTTCAACACTAGTCTATCGACCTATCTACCCCATCGACTTAGACCACCAATCACTGATATCAATCAATGAGCCCTTTACAAGGCTTGTTTGATCAAACCTATTTATGAATCAAACTCTAATAAACCTATACATTTGATCTAGACATCTTTTGCCTTTGCACTATAATAAATTAGTATGGCACTCATCATCAAAACTAAGAAATAAGTCCAACAATTTCCCCCTTTTTGGTGATGATGCCACTACCCTCACCTAATCAGCAAAGCAAAAAGATAAAACACAAGAATAGAACAAGTATTCATCTTTCATTAAAATCATTTGATCAAGGCTATTACAAACTAGATACAGCAAAGATAAAGAATGATAAGTATGCTGATCTATAGTCTCTTCTCTCTTTCTTGTCTAGCCTTCTCAGCTTGTTCTTGATAGGCTCTGATTTGTTCTATCATGTCCCTCATCCATTCATTTTCAATCAGTGTAAAATCAATGTAGGGATTGACTTGCTTCCACCAGCCCCATGCTTCAGCAGATAAGATTGATGTCATTCACTCAATCCAAACTTCATGTACAGCTCCTTGAATTCATCAAGTGAGTCCTTTGCTTTTGTGATAGGTAAGGTCCTATCACCTCCGCCACTTCTTCCACCTCTACCACCTCTCTGCTCGCCTCTAAGGCTCGACTTTTGCTTCCCAAAATTTCAATCCCAAGAAAGAGTTTAGGCCTTCATGAAAACCCATGTCATGATAAGGTCTTCTTCTCATATAGTATTCTTTCTTGTATTGTCTCGTAAGATCATCAAGAAGTTGAACTCGCCAGTGCAAAGTTGCCTAAAGCATTGGTTTCATCACCCATCTCTTCTCAGGCAAAGAGTCTTGCACCTCCTCCTTTGTCAGCACTGATTGGCCCTCTTCCCTTAGTGACATCATCAACAAAACGGGAGATAAGGCCATGAATACTCTCCCGTGAGATAACCACTCTATGCGCTTGGCCTTCCATAGCTCCAGCTTCTTGTATCAAGTGAAGTTATCCTTGATTGCAAGGTCTCCTCCACCGCTGATCCTTTCACCGCTTTGGGATCGTGCATAGCAGTTGTTGTTGTGCAAAGAAGAGCTCGTGAGGTTCAGTGTTGCAAAGGTTGTCAAGTTTCGATGGATAGAAATAAGTTGATCTTTCAAAATTTATCTTTGCAAAGATTTCCAACCTTGATGCCCCTCACATCTAGTATCGATCATTCACAACATTTTTGAGTAGATGTGAAGTTTGAAGCAACTCGGGCGCTTGATTGTCTGCTTTCATTTACCATCTTCATTAGTTCTTCAAATCTTTCTTCCTGTCTCATCAGCTTGTGTCCTTAATCGTTGCATATCATGCCTTACAATCCTTAACTCATTTAACACTTCAATCGCACTTCACTGGGTCATCCTTCCACCAAAGGGTTTCATCAAGAGCTCTCAACATTGTACTGCGGGCCTCGATTGCTTATCACCATTGCCCAACTCCTATCCAAATTCAAAGCAGGTTAGGTCCTTCATATTCCTCCGTGATAGGATCAATGGCGTGTTCCTCAAAAATGTACAAATGCCTGAGGGGATTAACATCAATATCTTCTTCTTCGTGCATCTCAAAACTCCTCATCATCGGTCAAAGTCCAGCAAAAATGCCATCCTCATTAACAAAGCAGCTCACACACCATCTTTCCTTCAAAGGGTCTTGCCTCCAAAGAGGCTCCACTACAAAGAGCCTCATCAACAACAAGTGGTTTCTCCAAACCCAAATCAGTTCCAACCTTTGTCCAGTGTCGCTTGAAACTCAAAGAAATGCACTCCTGCTTCCAACCTTTGTCCAGTGTCGCTTTGTACCCCAAAGAACTGCACTCTCCTCTTCAATTCCTTGTGGATTGAAAATGAAATCTCATTATCCACTTGGAATCCTTCCTCGCATGACCAATCTTGTGCAGATGATGGCAGATTTAGTAAGAGTGCCCTCAAAGTCAAATCCATCCTGATATTCAATGGATTCCTCTCGAATCGACACTAGGTTCAATGAAATCAATAACCTTCTCTCCATCCAAATCCTCACTGCTCAAAGATCGCCAGTGCAAGAGGGCTCTACAACATGGAATGTAGAAGATTCATCACCTAGCCTACCAAAGACTCGATTGATTCCTTCATTGATCAATGCTTCCAAATCATCCATGGTGAGATCCTCAGAGATCCTCATCCATCTCTCCAAATCATTGGCCCTCACAGACTTACTACTACCTCAAGCAGCCTTCTTGACCAAAGGGCTTCAGCTGATGTCTCTCTAGCCACTCCACCGGGTCTCCCCAGAAACATAGGGTATCATCATCGTAATCTGATGAATCACTATCTCGTGTGAACTTTGGATCTCTCGAACATAATAGCTCCATTTTTCTTTCCTTCATCCAAAAGATCCATCACCCTGATTGCAACATGCTAGTGTCTATCAAATCCAACAGTCGCCCACACCTAGTCGCTCAAAAGCCCATTCTTCAAATCCACTCATTGGATCAAGAATGTTTCGCTTTCTTGTAGAATCCAAACTTCCACCGAAAGTAGTTTTGCACCTTTTGAAGTTGGGATCTACTTTGCCCTTTTAGATGCCTTCTCATATGGCATGATGGCTTCCTAATGGCCGGTTCAAAGAGCCTTGTCAGTCCTCCAAAAGCTCCAACAAGTAAGCTCATGGTTTCTTCAATAGATGTTTGAAAGTCAAGAGGTTGCCGAGATTGTACATTTGTACCTACTACTTCCATCTCGCATCACTCACACTTGGTTCCCCCGACTTACATGCTCATCAAAGGTCACAGCAGACGCTTCTTCCCCTGAGTTCTTGCCACACTTGCAGGGTCTTCAACCAAGTCTTCAATTACCTCTTCAACTACCACAAGAGTTCAGTTCAAAGTGGTTTGTCAGGGTTCCTCAAGAGATACTACAAAGCAGCTCAGTGGGTCAAGAGAGATCAGATATCTTCAAAAGATTGCTCAAAAACAACCTCGGCCCAAAGATCGTAGACTTGACAACCTCTTCAGTGAGGAGTCAAGAATCACCACAGCGGAATGATAGTTAAGGGCTCACCAACAAATTTCTTCTTCCTCTTCTACCGATGCCTCTTCTTGGGCTCTCTCAGGCCTCCAAAATTTTCAATTCTTTTCCTTTGCCATGCTTTTTCTTTTGGCAATCTCCTTCATTCTTTTTTGAGAGGGGTTCATCATCATCTTTCCAAAGAGATTTTCTCTTTCTACTAGCTTCCTTCTCGTTGTTCCTTAAAATATCAACAACAGCTTTCTCTGTACTCAACAAAGGGTCAAGAACTCCACTTGACCTCAAAGCACTCAAGCAATGCGGCCGCTTGTTTCCTTGTCTTCTTTGAAGGCTTTAATACCTCGCTTATTTTCTTTGTAGCTCCAAATTTTCTTTTCTCAAATAGCTTTTCTTGGGTGCAAAGCAGGTTTGATAGATATCTTCTTAGTTTGTCGAACCTCGCCACCACCAAAGATCACCATCATCTCCATCATTATCATCACCAAAGCAAATTCTCCAAAGAACCTCTTCATCATCATCTAGACCAGGGATGGCATGATCAATTTCCTTCTTGTATCTAGATCGATTTATCCGAGAAGATTCAAGGTCAGAACATTCAAATGATTCAAAGCAGGTCTCAATCATCAATCCTAAGGGTAAGGCCTTTGATTTCCTTTTCCTACTTTTTCTCCTCCTTGGCTACTTTCTTATATAGTGAATGAAATAACCACCCCAATCAAACTTCAAACTCCTGCAGATGATAATCATCACCTATCTTGGGTCCCGATAGAGTGTCCATACTACCAACTAGTCCAAGTATGTTCTTTGCAATGAGCTTGCTCAAATAGATCGCACTCATATCCAATATATTTGCAGCTGATGCCTGGTACGGATTTGGTGTCTCTGCATTTGTTTTAATCGATCAACAAACGCCATTTTGTCCAATCCCATTGCTTCAGATTGACCGAGCCATCCACCACTTCTTCAAATCCAAACACTTCCTCAAAGAGACTGAGGAAATTACAAGCTCCTCAAAGATTCACTGCTGTCTTGAATGCTTCAGCCTCTTCTTCCACAACCATATTCTTCCGTAAATCAATAACATTGGTGTATGAGATTGTTTCTAATCTGATATTGAGTTTGTTCTCCAAGCCTGCAAACCTCCTTATTCTTCGACCTATATTAATAGCCAACTCGGTTTGTTTTGCATCAACAACATAGCCTCTAACACTTTGGCTTGATTCGATTTGAACTTCAATCCTTTCCGCCATTGAAATAAGAAAAAGATGAAGAAAAATTGCTCTCAAATCTGTGTTCACACAATGTAGGATTTGCAGTGATAAAGTAGAGGTTGCAAGTAGAGAAATTGCCAGGTAACAACCGATTATATAGACAAGGGGGGTAGTTGAAACTGCCATTGCACGCACATCGAGGTAACCACGATTAAACCGAATAAATTCTGCCTTGACACGTGGCCCATTATACCTCCATAACGCTTGTAACCGCTGGATGGTTTAACTATGGTAATAGAGATAAAATAAATATCCCGCCAAATATGCTTTTTGACTTAAATAACTTTGACTAAGTAACGCTCCATCCAAAGAGGTGATCCTCAATAGGTGGCCTCAAAGAATCACGATAAAAGGCTTCAGCAATCACCGACATATATACTCACCGATTCCTCGCTTTTCTTCTAGTTTTGTTCAATTGATAATACAAGATGAAGTTTAATACCAATGACCGATCCACAAGTGAGCTCACCCAAAATGACAAAGACCAATCCCTTGGCAACCTCATTTGCTCAATTGTCCAAACATAAGTACATGGAATTGTTGATACCAATGACTAATCATAAGTGAGCTCACCCAACATAGCAAAGACTAATACCTCTTGGTGAATTCCAAGACATTGTCAATATCACCAACCTTTATGATTCCAAGTTCACCCTTAACATAGCAAATCTTTCACTATCAAGTGGCTTAGTGAAAATATCGCAAGTTGATCTTCAAGAGGGATGTATGTAACCACCACATCTTTCTTTTCAACATGATCTCTTATAAAATGATGTCTCACATCAATGTGCTTGGTTCTAGAGTGCAAAACAGATTTTCTCATGATTGCAATTGCACTTGTGTTATCACACATAATTGGAATTTCCTTTTCTTCAATTCCATAATCCCTTAATTGTTGTCTTAGCCATAGTATTTGTGCACAAAGAACTTCCAAAGAAGAATGTATTCAAATTTTCAAGAAGTGAAGTTGATATAGAATTGCTTTCTTGCTAAACCAGAAACCACTATTTCCCATTAACTCGATGTGTTCCCCGAGGTGCTTTTTCTATCAATCTTGCAACCAAAGATAATCGTAATCTGAGTAGGATATCACTTTGAAGCTTCCTTCCTTGGAATACCATATCCCTACTCCCAAAGTCTCTTTTAGATACTTGAGAACTCTTTTGATCGCACCTAAATGACTTTCTTTAGGTTTAGATTGAAATCTTGCACAAACACCTACAAAGAAATGATATATCAGTCTCACTGGCAAGCAGTACAAAGAGATCGCCATCATCCTTCAGATAAGGTTTGATCAACATCTTTGCCTTCTTTATCTTCATCCAATCTGATGTTTGTACTCATAGGAGTTGAATTCTTAGTGCTTTGTTTTCCATACCAAACTTCTTCAAGAACTCCTTGGTATACTTGGTTTGATGAATGAAGATTCCATCTTTCATCTGCTTAACTTGCAATCCCAAAAAGTAGTTCATTTCTCCCATCATACTCATTTGGAATTTACTCTTCATTAGATTTGCAAACTTTTCACATAGTAAATCATTTTCGTAACCAAAAATTATGTCATCCACATAAATTTGTACCAAAGTCTTGTCGTCCCTTCACTAATTCTCAAAAGTGTCTTGTCAATGGTGCCTTTTATAAAACCATTGTCCACCAAGAATTGAGATAGTAGTCTCATACCATGCTCTTGGTGCTTGTTTCAATCCATAAAGTGCTTTGTTGAGTCTATACACTTTATCTTCTTGATCTTTAACTTCAAATCCAGAGGTTGTCGAACATACACTTCCTCCTCTAAAATGCCATTCAAAATGCACTTTTGACATCCATTTGATATACTTTGAAGTTCTTATATGCAAAGATGTGCCAAGAATAACTGATAGCTTCCAATCTTGCAACAGTGCATAAGTTTCATCAAAATCTATTCCTTCGCTGAGAATAGCCTTTGCAACTAGTCCGCCTTATTCCTTACAATGGTACCGCATTCATCAAGTTTATTTCTCAGATACCCACTTAGTACCAATGATATTTGCATGATTTGGCCTATCAACTAGTGTCCAAACTTGATTTCTTTCAAATTCATTCAATTCCTCTTGCATAGCAATTATCCAACTGATCTCAAATTGCTTCTTCAACAACTTTAGGTTCCATTTGAGATAGAAAACAAGTGAACATAGCTTCCAGCTTGTCTTCTAGTCCTCACACCTTGTCGTACATTGCCAATAACTTGTTCAAGAGGTGATTCCTTAACCATTGTGGATTTTGGTTATTTTGATTTTCGTGAACATCATCTTCAAGAGGTCTCTCTTGTAGCTTCTTCTACAGTGGGTCAAGAGATCCTTGAACCGCCTCATTGTTGCATCAAGAACATTATCGCCAGGGTGTGTCAAAGAGGGCGATGATCGTAAACTTTTAAGTCATTCAATCTTTCCAAAACTTCAACACAACTGGATCAATGACTTGTTGATTCTCAAAGAGTTCACAATCTTCATCTTCCATACCAAGAAATTTAGGTTCATCAAACACAACATGGATTGTTTCTTCATGTTTCAGTGACCTCTTGTTCAAGACTCAATGCTCACTGATCAAGAATATCCCAAGAAAATTCCTTCATCCGATTTTGGTTGAAATGTTTTCAAATGTACCTTATGATTTAGAATAAAACATTTGCTTCCAAATGGATGGAAATAGGATATGTTAGGTTTCCTTCCATTCCAAACCTCATAAGGTGTCTTCAAGCAGCTTTCTTGTTTACCGATGTTCTGCTTTTGTGTGTAGCATGTCAGATTACTACTTCAAATTTCAATATCTTTCGTAGCAATGCTTCACAAATCATTGTTCTTCCCGCTTCCTTTAAAGTTCTGCTTTTCTTTCAAAGAACCCCATTTTGGTCGAGGTGTACCAAAGAGCAGAAGTTGATGTAGTACACCATTCTCGCTCACAATATTCTCTTATAACTTTATTGAGAAATTCAGTACCCTGATCTGATCTTATCTTTATAACTGTTAAACTTTTCTTATTTTGTAATCTTTTCAAAAGATTAGGCATGTTTTGAAGTGTTTCATTTTTCTTGTTCATAAATATCACCCAAGTGTATCTAGAATAATCATCCACAACCACTAAGGTGTACTTCTTTCCTGTTACACTTGTTGGAGTTATTGGTCCAAAAAGATCCATATGCATCAGCTCCAACACTCTATTAGTTGATTGTTTGGTCTTTGATTTGAAACTTGACTTTATCTGTTTACCTTGGCCGACAAGCATCACATATAGCATCCTTCTTGAATGTGATCTCGTGTAAACCAATCACCGCTTTCTTCTTCACCAACCGATTAATATCATCAAAGTTTAAGTGATTTAGCTTCTTGTGCCATAACCAATTGAGTTCGATTTGGTATGCACTACCAGCAGTGTTTCGAACGAACTAGAGACCAATCCACAACATACATGTTCTGTTGTCTTCTACCAAAAAGTACAACCTCGATCACCTCCTTCATTAATGACAATACAGCTTGTTTTTGTCAAAAGTGACCTTGTAACCCTTGTCACGAATTGTCCAAAGGCTCGCAAGTTGTATTCCAGTCCCTCCACATATGCAACATCCTTGATTGTAAGTCCATTTCTCACAAGTGTGCCATATCCTCTTGTATATCCAGTGTATTCTTGTTGCCAAAATTCACCCTTGGACCATCTTTTGCCACAAAGTTTGTTAGACATTGCTTATTCTTTGTCATGTGTCCGAACATCCACCGCAAAGTACCGCACACCCTACAAAACAAAGTTAATGCATTTTAGGTACCCAAACCTGTTTGGGTCCATAATGGTCAAGGGTAAGCATGACCCTTGGCATGTCTCCATAAGGTCTTCTCCTAAATGTGTCATACTTTTGGTTCATACTTTGTTCATACATGTATTCCACACATCCATAAGTTCTAACAAAGAGTTGTGTAGAATCACATATGTTTTCCGCCCTTTGGTTTGTAATGTCGTTTGAAGTGATTCTTGATGTTAGAAGCATCAATATAACCATTAGTTTGTCAGTCTGTTAGAATGTACTGTAGTATGGAGTCCTCACGAGGCCTTGTATAAGTCCTTTGTCGATTCCATTGCCTAGGTTTTACCCTAGCAAAGATGGTTATCCTTATCGCTTCTAGCATTAGATGCGAAATATTCCAATCATCATCAAGAGGAAATAGTCTACCTTTCCCCGAGATAAGTATCCCTTGAATGATAGACATTTTTGGGTTTAGAATTCTTATCCTTGGAATATTCTCTGCTTCTTACCCTTCCGTGGTCCAAAGAGACTTGGTAGCAGTGTCCGCTATCACAGGCTTAGAAGGTACAAAGCAATTCTACTTTTAGATTTACTCTTTTTATTAGAGTCGTTGACTTCTTTGACTTCCGATTTTGCTTCTTTGAAGCATTCTCATTGGGTTTAATCGCCTCAAAGAACCTTATCGGGAGTTGGATCTAGTGCAGTACAAACTTAGGACCACCTCGAACTAGGTTCAAGAACTCCATCGATCCATACTTGTTAGATTGCTTTGAGTTCCAAATCCAAGCCCTGCTCTATCACCATAAGGCTTTCCGATTTGTATGCAAGAGTGGAACGAGATGGTTCAACAGATTCAGAGGTCAGCCGGATGTTCAAAGCAGACTTATTCTCGATTCTCGTCCAACATCTTTTCCTTACCTTTGAGAACCCTCAATTCAGCTTTTCAATCTTCCAACTTCCAATTCAAGAGCTTTTTTTCACCTTCACAACCTCATAAACAGATTGTATTATCCTCGCTTGATTAAGGATGGCATCCAAAGTCTCATTATTGTCGAAATTTTAGGATTTGAACCACATGTTGATTCACAATCACTTCCAAAGAGAGTATTAATAGATACAAATGTTGTATACCTCCTCGCCATTCATATTGGCCATCAAAGCATAATCCTCCATATCAAGAACCAATGCCGTGTGGTCATCGATTCATTTCCTTTTTCGTGATTCCACTTCATATCCTCGATTCATCTTCAAAGAACCATAGCCTTCTTGCCATGTCTTCTTTGTTGACTCTTGGTCTTCGTGAGTCCTAGACAATCAGTCTAAAATGTCCAGCTTCTTGCAATTGAAACAAAGATAATCAGTTCCTTGCCTTGTTTTAACTCGGATGATACCAGTTTGAAGTGTCCTGGTTTCTTGCAATGAAAACACAGATAATCATTATCTTTCTTTGGTTCTTCTTTCCTTCTTTCAAGAGGGCCTCTTTGTAAAATTTCTTGAAGTGGCCTTTCCAGGTCTTCATCATCCTCGATTTTCTTGCTCAAGAGGGCAATCGCTTCTTGCATCTCATCCAAAGATATCATCCTCGTCCTTCTGATGTTTCTTCATGATGTGAAGCAGCCCAATGCAAATGGTCTTTGGCTCTTCCTTTCGCCTCAGCACAAGCTTTTTGCTGAATTCATAAGCCTTTAGATCTCAAAACAGTTTGAAGGTGTCTTATTCATGCAACTTTCTCATTTCTTCAATTGCGCTACCTTCATTTTCCAAACATCCTTTGCAGTGTAGAGCTTCCAAGATTTTTGTGTTTATTTCCTCTTTTGAATAACTTACATTCAGCAGGGTAAGTTCATCCAAGATTGCATTGAATCTAGACTCCATTTGCTCAATGGTTTCATTTGGCAGCATTTTGAACTTTTGGAACCTCTTTCTGGCCACACTGATTTTGTTCTTCTTTATTGCATCGCTGCCTTCACGTATCAAGTGAATCTTGTCCCAAAGTTCCTTTGCGCCTTGCAATCTTTAACCTTCATGTACATATTGCTATCCAAGGTTCTCGTAAATGATGTCTATAGCAATGTTGTTGAGGTTTGCTCTTTTTCTATCTTCTCAGATTCCATTCTCTTTTGGTTTAGAATGTACTCGGTGTATCACCCACTGCATCGCTTTGGTAATCTCCAGGGGTCCATCGCTTAATACATCCATCATCTCATCATGAGTAGCAAGCAAGGTATGCCTCGCATTCGACGCTTATACTCATCAAATCTATCAAGAGAACACATCAAAGATTGTTCTAGCATACCGAGTGTTGTCCATGATGCAAGTCTTTGAAAATCAAGAACTTGAAAGAAAGTTTTAAAGAATTTTCACAAGCACAACAAGTAGGATTACTTCGCAATGTAAATCGCTCCGATACCAATTGTTGGTCCCTTGAAAAGGCTTTGGTTAAGTTTAGAGGGGAGGGGTGAATAAACTTAACACTTAAAACTTTGGAGTTAACAAATTCGCAACTTCAAAGCTCACGATACTTCAGAGTCTCACGAGACTTCGTGAGTCTCGATAAAAATAGTTCTATCGAGTTGAGTTTGCTGAATTTGTGCAAATGAATAATATCAAAATTAAGCCTTAATACTTGTTGTTAAAAGTGATATTAAGTATTAGATACTCAGTAGTGCAAGTGTGTGATTTCAGTTGCTAAATTCAGTAGGCTGATGTATAAGATAAACTAAGTGCAGAAAGCAAATGCAAAAAGTAAATAGCCAGATTTTATAGTGGTTCCAGTGTGATGTAATCCTGTCACCCACTCTTCTCCTGTGATGTTGGAGGAAATTCACTAGAGTTCTTTGATGCAGCTTTTACAAAGATTCCTAAGTTGTTTGTCCTTCACCAATAACTACGGCTTCACAAACTCAAAATCGGGAACAGTAGGATTGTCGCTCTCCGAGTCTTCCACTGGTCCTTGAAGGGTAGAATTGCCTCTTCACCACTTCCCACCACAAACAACCGCCTTTCACACCCAACAGATGCTTCACTGCGTCTTGTGAGTTCTTTATAAAATAAAGATTGAATCAAATAAATGATTCAATTGCAAAGCAGCCTTGATTTGGATGATGTAATCAAGAGCCTTGCGCCTCCAAGTGTGTAATCTTGATGCAAATTGAATACGTAATACACTTGAAGAAATTTACTAGATCAACAACCTTATGCTCAAAGAAGTTCAAGGGTGTTTTTCACCTTTCGATATTATCACTTAAAGTTTATCCAAAATTCATCATCTTTTTCTCGAGTTGAAAGTCTTCTATTTATAGGCGGTGAATGCATGTGACTTGTATTTGAATTTCAAATGTAACCGCCTTCCTTGTTTTTGTCCCATCCGAATTGCATTCATTCACTATTCATAGGATCGACAATCGCTCGAAATTCCTTTTGACAAAGGCAATCATCCACCCTTTGACTTGTATCCAATGGATAAAAATATGAATCATCCCAACGTCTTTTAATCTCAACCTTTGATTTTCTTGATAAGTCATAGGTAGTTGGTCGTTCTTATCCATGTGATTTTCCAAAATAATCTTGAAATAATCGAGGTATATATCAAGAGGTTCATCGATCATCAAAGTACCAATCATCTGGCGATCATCATATTACTCAGATATAAAATACAATGCAATTGATTACTTTTATCTAACTTTTATTTGTGAAGTTAGATTACATCATTTTAATGATAACTAAGTTCCAAACATCATCCAACTTATGGAACTTAGACCTTCTACACAAGGTATATGTAATCGCTTAGGTCATCACAGACTTGCCTAAATTCGATTCCATATCCTTGACTTTAAATACTAAGTTTGATCCTTTAGCCTTCAGAATCGAGTTTGAACCCTCACCTTCGGTCTTGATCTTGGCCCAGTTCAAGACTTGTCTACTGACCTATCTACCCTACTGACCTAGACCAGTCTACTGATATCAATCAGCAGGCCTTTACAGTGCTTGTTTGATCAAACCTATTTATGAATCAAACTCTAATAAACCTATACATTTGATCTAGACATATTTTTGCCTTTGCACTATAACAGCTAGTATGGCACTCATCATCAAAACTAAGAAATAAGTCCAACACTCTCCCTGCTGAATCCATCACCACTTGGGCTGGACTCGAAAAAGAGTTCCTAAGTCAATACTTCCCACCTTCCAAGACAGCCCAATGCCTCAGTGAAATTTTTACATTTTATCAAAAGGAAAACGAGTCATTCTTTGATGCTTGGAAGAGATTCAAATCTCTTCTTCGTAAAAGTCCCCACCACGGGTTGGACTTGCAGAGGCAAGTCAATATGTTTTTCAGTGGATTGACCGAGCTCACTAAGGGCATGGTCAATAGTTCTTCTGGTGGGGCATTCTTGAGAAAGACGCCTGAAGAGGGATGGGCACTATTCGAGGATATTTCCAAGTGTTTAGGGTATATTTTACTATATTTTCGGGCTTAATCCCTAAACAATTTACCTTATTTTTAAGGGAAATAAATGAGAAAAGCGTGTTTTAACCGTTAAATTCCTATAATGGTTATTGAGGGGTTATAATTTAATTATGAGGAAATATTGAATTTAAATGTTATTTTGTTACACATTTTATTATTATTATTATTCGATGACTTGGTGTAACAACAATTTTGCAGAAAATTAAAAGATATGCATGGGGATATTATTAATGGAGAAGATTAATCTCATTCAATCAAGTGATTTCAAATAAAGAAGAAAATCGGAGCATTGAAGAGAGCATAAATCAGATCAGATCGAAAGAGTGAAGTGGGGGACACGGTATACGGAGCAACAGTGTGAAAACGCGTAAATAGGTAGGCTCGGTCGACCGAGCCATGCTATTCGGTCGACCGAGTGTCTTATGTCGGTCTACCGAGGCTGAAAATCGACGCGTTTTTCTAGATCCTTCCTTATGTCGGCGAAACTCCTATATAAGCAGCACCCATTCGAAAGGAAAAAGAACACACGTAAAAAATACGCACATCCCATTCAAAGCGACCAGATATTCCGTGAGCAAACAAGGAGATGAATTCTTCCATCCCAACAATCATGATCACCAACATGATTGTTGGCTAAGCATATCGCGGTGGGACAACGGAGGAAACCAATCAACAACCACACCAACTAGAGGATTTTTAGCTATATCTTAGTGAGTTAAATTTATGATTTTTCATCAATTGGATATTGTTATATTGTTTATGTTTTATTTGAATCGAGAGATCGATGAAACTATCTTTTTGATTGGATTTATATGAGAGTATTGATTCAAGCTTTGATCTTTTCAATTGATGCAATTAATTGTGATTCAAGAGATTGTTCATGATTAGTTGAGTAGAGTATTGGAGACAATCTCATGATCTTGTTATGCATGCTAGTTTAGTTTTGCTTGGGAAAGAAAACGAAACCCTAGAAATTGATTAAAGAGATTTAATCGAATTCGTGATTTGATCATTACTAAAAACTGTATTTTTAGCTCACAATCTAGTTGGGGTTGGTTGGTTGGTTGGTGGATTCTCGTTGCCTTGCCGTTATTTTAAATCTTTGATAAACCAAATTCGTTCGTATCAATTGTGATTGCTACGTTTAGTTATTTTAAAAACCCTAGTTGTTACTCGCTGTTTTTCGCATATATTGCTTTTAGATCGATCGGACGCCCGTCCACCTTAAGTGAACGGCCGTCGAAAGATCGAATTCTTCTATTTCCTGTTATTTTAGTCACTTTCCATTGTTTTTAGGTTACAAGTGGCATAAACCTTAGTTTTAGGTAGTAATCATGACATAATCGATATAATAATCGTACTCTAATCGATAAACGTTTGATTCCCTTAGGGCGACCCGTTAACACCCTTTACTACGAACCTTATACTTGGGGTGTTTCGGTTTATAAATTTAAAACTAGTTTTTACCGAACAATTTTTCTCGCGCCGTTGCCGGGAATCGGTAACGGTTGTCGGATTCTTCGTAGTCTGCGCTTTTACGTGTCGGAAGTATTTTGGCCATAACTTTCGGCTCGAGTGTCCGCTTACGCCGCAGACCCCAATTCGAAAGCTCGTTCCGTGAGCCGCTTCAACACCGTTTTCGAGGTCAAAATCTGCTGCTTTCCTTCCATTTTAGCCCTAGAAGATTTCAACACGTTTTTACTGCCTTCTTGTTGTTTTTTTTTTCTGTTTTAAATTTTTCGTAGGTAGGTTTCTTTTCTTGTTTCTGTTTCTAATCTTCTCTACATCCGTTCTCATCAACCCTAAGGTTGATTTCTTCCTGTTCTGCTCTTCTAGTTTATGCAAACCAGGAGTAAGAAGGGACCTCTTACCTTTAATCCCGAACCTGAGCGATCTATTCTCAGGAGAAAGCTCTTCCCTAATCCAGACATTATGGCAAACGAAGTTCCAAATCCAGACCCTCAAGCCCAAATCAATCTGATCCTTCAACAGATGCAGGCAATACAACAACAACAGAATCAACAAGCTGGGATAAATAATCAATTTCAACAATTCCGTCAAAACCAAATTAAACCAATTAAATCAAGACCCCTATGCTCCCTATCTTGACCAAGACTTCTGGAAGGGCATAGACCTATTCGCCTCTCGGACATGGGGCAAGTGAACTTCGATCCGAAAAATGGAGTGGTAGGATCGGTCCGTAGCAGCTTCTTTTCATGGCAATCGCCGATGTAAGATCCTCATGACTTCTTGTCCACCTTCGCTTCAAATCGTGGAAGCGTGCCACTATCCTGGTGTTGATTCTGAGATTGTCAAGTTAAAACTCTTCCCGTTTGCTCTAAAGGGTGAAGCAAACCGTTGGTTCAAATCTTTAGCCCATCATTCTCTCCGTACCTGGAATGATGTCAAAAGAGCCTTTGCTCTGAAGTTTGTCTCACCTGGGACAATCATGGACATGAAAAGGGAGATAGCCACATTTGAACAACTTGATGGTGAGAGTGTGGGGAAAGCATGGGAGAGACTAAATCTGTTGATGAGGAAGTGCCCCAACCATGGATACAGTAGACATGAGCTACTAGAGTTATTCTACAGAGGTGTCTCTCAACCAAATAGAGACTTCCTAGATTCAACTGCTCATGGATCATTCCTAGGGGGAGGTGATGATGCTGCTTACAGGGTAGCTGAAACTATAGCAAAGAATAACATGTGGTCAACTCCAAAGAAGACCAATGTTAGTGGGAATAAGAAGGAATCTGCTGCGAGCAATTCTGAGACCAAGATGCTAGTTGCTCAAATGGAAGTGATGAGCAAGCAGCTAGCCGATTTACAAATGCAGCAGCAAAGAGGACCATCAGATGTAAACTACCTGGGAATGCATGCGGGAAATGAGATGAATGAGGAAGTGAATTTAATGGAGAATCATAGCCAAACCTTCAGAAACTTCAATCAGAACCAGAATTATTCCGGATGTCAACTTCCCAATCTTAATCAAGCCAATGCACCACCTGGCCCATCCAATTCAAAACCTTCTTTCAACTCGAGTTATCAAAGACCACTTCCTGGGATGGTTAATCAATCTCATAATCCTAACTCCCAAAGACCTCAAGGTGGTTGGAATCAAAACCAACCTCATAACCAAACCACCTCGTGTGTTCCTCAACATAAATTTGATGAGCTAGTAGACATGGTGAAGACCCTGGCTACTAGTGTCAAGGCAATAGAGAGACAGGTTGGTTAGATGGCAGACCAACAAGCAAACAGACCCCATGGTAAACTTCCAAGTTATACCGAAAGAAATCCTAAAGCAGAAGTCAATGTTTGCACTGCCATCACACCTCAATGGGAGTATGGAGACGAAGAGCTGAATGAGGTCACTTTAAGAAGTGGTAAGAAGGCGGGACCCGGAAAGATGTCGGGAAACGAGTAGCCCCTCCTGACGCCATAAGTTCAGGAGGGGGCAATCAGAAGTAAAATACTGAAGAAAGCAACGGTGAGGAGGAGCTTAATGATGATTCTTCGGGTGATGAAAATGATTACGATAGAGAAATGAGGAAAAGTCGTGGCTATACCCACGACAAAGAAGAGGAGGAAAAGTTTGTCGATGGAAGGATAAGGAAAGACGAAGCCATAAAAAATCAAGCCATGAACAATGATAAAGCCCTTCCTTATCCACCGAAGAAGAAAGAGAATACCCTCAGTCATGACAGACAATATGACGGTGAGGAGGATGCTTAGAGATACCAAAGTGAGTATACCCCTAGCTGAGGTATTGACTGAAATGCCCAAGTGCTCTAATTATCTTAAGGAAGTTTGTGGGAGCAAGAAGAAGCTTCAAGGGATGGCAGAAGAAGTTTTAAGAGAAGATTGCTCTATGGTTTCACAAAAAGTTGCTACTAAGCGAGGTGACCCCGGGAGACCTTCAATCTCTTGTGAGATTGAAGGCCACATGTTCCAAAACGTCTTATGCGACTCAGGGGCCTCCATAAATGTGATGCCATTGAACGTCTGCAAAAAGCTCGGTTTAGATAAAAGAATGCGGGAACGCCCTATTTCTCTTCAGATGGTAGACCGATCTAGCCGCTCAGCAGCCGGTTGTGTTGCTAATGTTCTTCTCCATGTTGAACATTTGGTTTTCCCTACTGACTGGGTTATCTTAGACTATCCACCTGACAAAGAGATGCCCCTAATTCTAGGCCGGACCTTTTTGGACACCTCTGCCGCCCTCATCGATTTCTGTAAGGGTCAGATTACGCTTAGAGTCGATGATACATCTGTTACCTTCACACGAGGGAAAAGTCCTGAGGAAACCTTGATTGAAGAAATCTCGTTCGTTGAAGCAATTTATGAGGACGAAGAAGATGCCAACTCTGAAGAAGCGGTAGAGCTAACAGAGATAGGTGTTTTCGAAGCTATAAACATTAAAGATCAAGCTGACTGTGGACCATCTTCTGTTTCATTACAGGCCATAGTCACTGACGAGTCATCTTCACAACTTGCTCACACTGAGCCTGTCAATGAACAAGAAACATGGAGATTCTCAGCAATGAACGATGATTTCAAAGAGCTGCATCAGGAAGACTTTAACCCTGTAGAAGAGGAAGCCCTGATGGGTAGTTGGGATGAAGTGGAATTCTAGAGAGAGACCACTCATTGGGAGGTTGATGATTGGAAATAGCTAGCAGAGGAGCTAGAAGAAGAAGAGTTGAGAAAGATGATCAAGCATAAGAAAGAGAAAGCGGGTGCTGACAGAAGGATCCCTATGGATGATGTGATCCAGTACCTTTCTGGGGTTATACCTCGGGAAGATGAGGTATTCTTCAGTCAACCACTTCAAGCCCATAAGGAAAAAGGTGGCCCCTTAAAATCCAGTATTGAGCAACCACCTACTGACTTGGAGCTTAAACCGCTTCCGCAACACCTTAAGTACATTTTTCTTAAGGATGGTGATAAGTTACCCTTGATCATCTCTTCAAAACTCGAGGCCGAGCAAGAAGCACTGCTGATAAAAGTGCTTGAAAAGAACATCCTCGCGTTCGGATGGCAAGTGGGTGATATCCGAGGAATCAGCCCCGATGTGTGCATGCATAAAATCCGAACGGAGGAAGGAGCTAAGAAAGTCAGACAACCTCAGCGAAGGCTGAATCCGCACATGCAGGAGGTTGTCAAGAAAGAAGTCATAAAATGGTTAGATATGGGAATCATCTATGCAATCGCCGACAGTGAGTGGGTTAGCCTCACCCAAGTTGTGCCAAAGAAGGGAGGTATTACCGTGGAAAAGAATGAAAAGGGGGAAGAAGTAGCTTTACGCCTTGTGACTGGCTACAAGGTCTGCATTGACTATCGCAGATTGAATGAAGTCACCGCCAAAGACCATTTCCCCTTACCTTTCATTGACCAGCTTCTTGAAAGACTGAGTGGTCATAAGTATTATTGTTTCCTCGATGGATATTCTGGTTACTTCCAGATAGCCATCGACCCTAATGACCAGGAGAAGACTACGTTTACGTGTCCATCAGGCACTTTTGCTTTTCGCAGAATGCCTTTCGGGTTATGCAATGCACCAGCAACATTTCAACGGTGCATGTTGGCCATTTTCGATGGACTTGTGGAGAAATGTATGGAAGTCTTCATGGATGACTTCTCAGTCTATGGCGATAGCTTTGATGAGATCTTGGAAAATCTAGATATGGTACTTCAACGCTGTGTTGAAAAGAATTTAGTACTCAACTGGGAGAAATGCCATTTTCTAGTAGATGAAGGAATTGTTCTAGGACACAAGGTGTCCAGTACTGGTATTCAGGTGGATAAGGCTAAAGTAGAGGCCATTGAAAAGATGGCGTACCTGAAAACAGTGAAAGAGGTACGAGGTTTTGTAGGTCATGTTGGCTTCTATAGGCGGTTTATTCAGGGTTTTTCCACCATCGCCAAGCACTTATCTAACCTTCTGAAAGATGATGTTGAGTTCTTGTTTGATGAGAAATGCAAGGAAGCTTTCAATTGCCTAAAGGATAAGCTCATAAATGCCCCTATCTTAATCGCACCTGACTGGACTAAGACTTTTGAATTAATGTGCGATGCCTCTAACTACGCAGT
The DNA here is from genome assembly GCA_026214975.1 of Gentiana macrophylla. Classification (NCBI taxonomy): domain Eukaryota; kingdom Viridiplantae; phylum Streptophyta; class Magnoliopsida; order Gentianales; family Gentianaceae; genus Gentiana; species Gentiana macrophylla. The sequence continues at coordinate 46,825,812 of CM047817.1, forward strand.
GGGCGCAGTTTTAGGCCAGAGAATTGACAAAAAGTTCAGGCCCATTTACTATGCGAGCCGCACCTTGAACCCGGCTCAATGCAATTACACCACGACTGAGAAGGAATTCTTAGCCGTCGTTTTTGCTATCGACAAGTTTAGAAGTTACCTTCTAGGGTCTCAAGTTGTGGTTTGGACAGACCATGCAGCCCTACACTACCTTATGGACAAAGCAGATGCAAAACCAAGGTTACTCAGATGGATTCTAATTTTGCAAGATTTTGACCTGGAGATCAAAGATAAGAAGGGTAGTGAAAATATTGTGGCTGATCACCTGTCTCGCCTAGTAAATGAGGGTGGCGAAAATCACAAGGAAATAGGCATCGATTTCCCTACTGAGCAATTGATGAAGCTTGATACAGTTAGGCCGTGGTACGCTGATTACGTCAACTATTTAGCAAGTGGGCATTTAGAGGAAATGACGTATCAGGAGAGGAAGAAGTTCTTTTCTGATTTAAAGTATCTCGTGTGGGAGGATCCTTATTTGTTCAAGGTCTGTAAAGACGGGTTGCTTAGAAGGTGTGTTCCGGAACATGAGCAATGGGATATTCTGGAGCAATGTCATAGTGGTCCCGCAGGAGGACACTACGGAACACCCAAGACTGTTGCAAAAATCCTCCAAGCTGGATTTTACTGGCCGACTCTTTTTAAAGATGCAGAAGCCTTTTGTAAAGGTTGCGATAGGTGCCAGAGGATTGGGAGGCAAAGTAATAGGATGGAAATGCCACTTAGGCCCATTCTGGAATGCGAAGTCTTCGACGTGTGGGGCATTGATTTCATGGGCCCTTTCCCATCTTCATGCTCCAATAAATACATTCTCGTCTGTGTAGACTACGTTTCCAAGTGGGTGGAGGCAATAGCCACCCAAACTAATGACCACAAAGTTGTGAAGAAATTCTTGCAAAAGAATATCTTCACCGGTCGAGCGTCCTAGAGCCCTCATTAGTGATGAAGGTACTCATTTTTGCAACGCGCCGCTTGATAAAATTCTTGAGAAATATGGTGTCAAACATAAAATCGGTACACCGTATCATCCCCAAACAAGTGGCCAAGTCGAGGTAAGCAACCGGAGCCTTAAACGGATTCTAGAAAAGATCGTGAACGCAAATAGATCCAACTGGAGTCTAAAGTTGGATGACGCGCTTTGGGCCTATCGCACTGCGTTTAAGACCCCTATGGGCACGTCACCCTTCCAAATGGTTTATGGCAAGGCATGCCATTTACCAGTCGAGCTTGAACACAGAGCTTACTGGGCTATTAAATTCTTGAATTTTGATAGCCAACTCTGTGGGGAAAAGAGGCTATTGCAATTAAATGAACTCGATTTAATTTAGACTCGAGCATATGAGAATGCCAAAATCGATGAGGAAAGAACTAAGGCACTCCATGATGCTAAGATCAAGGATCGAGAATTCAAAGTGGGTGATATGGCTTTGCTTTTATAATACCAGGCTCCATCTGTTTGCCTGTAAGCTCAAATCTAGATGGTCTGGCCCCTTTGAGATTCTCGATGTCAATCCAAGTGGAGCGATCACGTTAAACGGGTATGATAATCAACCTTTTAAGGTAAATGGTCAAAGACTAAAAAAATATTTTGGCCAACCAAGTGCACCTACGTTCCCCTTTTCTGCAAGAGAGTACTCAGGTGGCTGATCCCCTGAAAAGTAAAGAGTTTGAAGGACCTCGTGTGGTCGATCCTCGACGAGTAAGAAAAATGAGAAAATGGTGAGGTGGAAAGATTTGGAAGACAAAGCTGTCAGTACATCCTCGAAGAAAGTCTTTTCTGAGAATGATTTGAAAATTTTCCATTTCCACCTAGAAAAAGCAACATTCCCTTGCATGAGGATAAGAAATATGAAAAAGTGCTGAATCTTCTGAAAAATACTCAGGTTAATCTTCCACTATCTGATGTTTTGGTTGAGATGCCTAAGTATACCAAGTTCATCAAGGATGTTGTTTCTCTAAGAAGAAGTTAGAAGACATGGATCGGTTGATTGGTGAGGATTGCTCTATGGTAACTTATGATGATCTATCAATCAAGAGGGGTGACCCTGGGAAATTTGTGCTCACATTGCTGATGGGAGGCTTAGTCTTCCCAAATTCTTTATATGACCTGGGTGCATCCATAAGTCTGATGCCATTGTCTGTCTGCAAACAGCTTGGATTGAACGATCTTCCAAGAAAGCTGCAGGGATATTAAAGGACGTTTTAGTTCAAATTGATAGATTTACCTTTACGTTTGACTGGTACGTCCTGAGACATAGAGAAGGATGAGAATGTCCCTTGATACTTGGAAGACCCTTTCTTTCTCTGACCGGGCCCTCATTGATTGTGATGGTGGGCAAGTGACTATACTGAGTCGGTGATCGTGAGGTGAGCTACAGTGTCTCCAAAGCTATTCAGAGACCCTCTGATTACCCCACCGGCTTCTCTATTGAGGATATGTCAGATGATTTCAGTGATTACATGGAAAAGCAAGTCATGGCTGTTGCAACTGAATACGAGCGATTGGTTGACAATCTGAATAATCATGGTGTGGTGGATCTAGAATAGTTAGAAGCTGAGTTTGATAGAGGATTGTTGAAAGGAGAGGTTTTGGCAGTGGGACCACTAAGTAAACTCGGTGATGTTGAGTTGAAAAGTGGAGATCTTAAATCAAGTTTAAGAGACCCCTGCAGATCCGCATGCAAGCCGTTACTAAGCATCTCGAAATATGTATTCTTAAGAGAAGGTGACAAGCTTCCGTTAATTATTTCTGCCAAGCTATCTCGATTGGAAGAGATAAAATTATTAAGCGTCTTGAGGAAGAATGAGAAAGCCTTTGATTGGCAAGTGGGAGACATCAGAGGGATATCTCCTGACGTTTGTATGCATAAAATCAAGACTCAAGAGGGTGCAAAATGTGTTAGACAGCCCCAGAGGAGGCTCAACCCTCATATGCAAGAAGTAGTCAAAAAGGAGATTATCAAGCTTTTAGACATGGGTATCATTTATGCAATTGTTGACAAAGGAATGGGTATCCCTACTCGTAGTACCCAAGAAAGGAGGAATTACTATTGAGAAGAATGAGAAGGAGAAGAAATAGCATTGAGGCTCGTTCACGGTTATAGAGTCCAGATCGACTATAGAAAGCTCAATGAGGTTACAATGAAAGATCACTTCTCCTTCCATTCATTGACCAGATGCTAGGCGCCTGGCGGGACATGCATTCTATTGTTTCCTGGATGGATACTCAGGTTATTTCCAGATACCCATCGATCCGGTTGACCAAGAAAAAACCACTTTCACCTGCCCCTATGGTACATTCGCTTACAGGCGAATGCCATTTGGTCTTTGCAATGCCCCAGCTACATTCCAAAGATGTATGCTGGCCATCTTTGATGGGTTAGTTGAAAAGTGTATGGAAATTTTTATGGATGATTTTTCGGTCTTTTGTCAATCCTTTGATGATTGTCTCGATAATATTGACCAGGTGTTATCCCGATGTGTGGAAAAGAACTTAGTCCTAAATTGGGAAAAGTGCCATTTCATGGTAGATGAAGGAATAGTTCTTGGCCACAAAATCTCATCCAAAGGTATTGATTGAGCTAAAATCCACCCAACAAAAACAATTTGTAAGGACTCGAAACTGTGGGTAAACTAACTCTCTAACCGGCAGTGTACCGGGTCGATTGCTAGAATAACTACAGGAGTACGAGGTCGAACCCAAAGGAATCGTGTTTGCAAGTACCAAAGTGAACGTAATGCTTAGTCTAGGTGATCAATGATTTTAAAGTATTTGTAACTACAACGACACCAAAATGATTCCTACTAACAAGTCTAAAGGTAGAAAAGAAAGAAAGAAGATTAAACTACTAGTTTTAAAGATAGATTAAGGAACATAGCCGAACCATGATCAAATTAGCTAGTTTCACCCCAAGGAATGACAAAGCCGGGAGTGTGCAATATTACAAACGAACCCTCGCATACAATTTCACGGGTGCTTACTCCTAAACCCGGTGCTAAGGTCTGAACAACTCTTCCCCAACACCTTATGCCATGTTAACTAGCCTTCCCTAAGGGGGATTCACTAACAAGACATGTTATGCACTAGAGCCGCTTAAACGTTAAAACGAGTGACCTCACTTTGAGCTCGGCTTAACAACTAAACCGAGTCTACGTCGTGATCCTAGAACCCTTTTCCCACACCCCTCTATCTGAACAACTCTCAAGAGTGATGTGTGTGATTTTTGACCTAGGTGATCAATCTAGCCCAAATCCGTTATAACAAGTTCTAAGACGTGAAATATGCAAGATACAACAATAAAAAGCACTACCCACTCCCAATTTCATCACCCAAAGGGTGATTTCACCAAATTTCACATGATTCAACTATGTTAAATTTAACTACACATTATAAAGCATGAAATAACAATCAAGGAAGAGATTAAAGCCATAAAACAAGGAAATAAGTGAAATTGATTACCGAGAACGTAGAAATTCGAGTTTACATCAAGCTCCTTCCACACCCATGTCACTTGGGAAGAAGAAGAAGATGAACCAAATGTTTTACACAATCCAAGATTCTTCAACTAAAACTAAGCTAGACTATCATTAAACTAAGTAAATTTGAAGTAGAAATGAGTCTAAAGAGCCAAAAGGGAAGATTTCGAGCCAAGTTAATGGTTAGGGTTCTTAGAGGGGCGAAGTGTCTTGAAAATCTGTGTAAAAATGTATATATAGGTGGGAAAAATCTGTAGAAAACGACCCCAAACGCGCGTTTGGAGGTTCAGCTCCCAACACTCTGTACATGAAAAAAACGTTCGAAACGCGCGTTTGAAAGCTCCAAACGCGCGTTTGAGATGATGCAGTTTTCTGCTGCAGTAAAAACATGATATCTTCGTGTGTAGAACTCCGATTCGAGTGATTCAAAGTGAATTGGAAAGCTCTTTCAATTATCTACAACTTTCATGAAGAGACCATGACCAGAAAATGCCTCCATCATTGGTCAAAATGCTTCTGAACAGAACAGAGCATGAAGATACCAACTATTTTTCTTCCTTTTCTTCATTTTTCTTCTTCCTTGGCTCATTCTTGCACCTTGATCATACTTCTCATCATAGATCTTCGCCTTCCGGGTTCTCGTGACACCTAGACCCTACAATCTCATGAACGAACAAGACACACAAACGATTCCGGAGGGTAAAAGTGCTCGGGAATGGGTTAATATCACTAAAAAGAGGTAGTAAACCATCAAAGCGACGGATTTACTCCCCGTGCTATAAACTCACGATATTACCCAAAAACGGTCTAAAAACACCGAGAATATGCTAAAAGTGGGATAAACGGGGGTGGAAAATGCATCGGAATCACGTAAAGTTGACTCCCATCAACCACCCCACACTTAGCCTTTGCTCGCTCTCGAGTAAATTAGGCGTTTTAAAACCAACCAAGGGATTCAATGTTGTGTTGTAGGTGCTACTATTCCCACCCTCGAGGTAACCACAAAGTATGAAACACGAACATATACACACCAGTTATAACATTATCAAGAAAATGGAGTGTGTGTGTGGTGCCAAGCTAAAACCAAGTGCTCAAAATGATTGTCGGGGATTGAATCCCGACCAAAAGTTTACCAACCGTCTCATACTCACTAGTCTCTCCACTGATCAAGGTTACTAAGTTTGGACACGATCGGGTAGGACTTGATAGGTTATAATGTTAGGCTAGGGTAATTCCGGTTAATCGAAAAGGATATTTTGGGAACTGGAGAAAAAGAAGTACGAGTGAACCTAATCAACAAGTGTACCACCTTATCTCTACCATACAAACCATCCAAACTCCTTTTGATTATTTTTAACACTTTGGGAACCATAGAATGCTAACATACCCGAACTCATTGCCTAATTCAACTATGTTTCAAGTTTCATAAGGCGAGGTCGAATAAATTAGCACCTATCTCACTATCCCAACTCCAACATCATAAGTATAACTTTTGAGCTCATTACTTTGATTCCAACCCTTTATTTCTATATACTCCAAACTTTTATTGCAAAGATAGCTAATTTATTTTGAACTTTGATTGATCTCTCTCTCTTTTTTTTTCTTTTTTTTTTTTTGAAAGAAAGGAAGAAGACAATTCACAGTTTTTTCTTTTCTTTTTGGGCCAAACCCAAACATTACACCCAAATGAGCTCCTCTTCTCCTTATAGCTCAAAACCAAGAAAACACCAACCCATCACAAGACATCATTTCCCCCCACCCCACACTTGCCTTAGCAAGTGTGGCCTAACAAAAGATTAAGTCCACTCGTAGGGTATAAATGAAGGAAATGTGACCATAATTAAGGCTCAAGGTAGGTTTCTGACTAAGCAACGAAACGGCTATAAATGAATGGTGGTCAGACCATTCTATCAAGGCTGAGAGGGGCTAAGAAGGTCTAATGTTCGGGATTAGGCTTATTTGGCTCTGGTTGGGTCAAAGAGACGCCAGGACTGTCATCCCATATCCTACTTAGGTGAACCTTTCTTTTTCACCTCGAGACTATTGGTATGAGAGGTGGTAATAATCAAATTGTGCACAAAGTGTAGCTTTATGTGAAATTAATAATCTTCATTCTCAAGGTAGTATCAAACCGCAGTGTACACGTTTGGGGTCCCCACTAAGGTGATCACCACTTGAATGTGAAAATAACACACACAACACGGTGCTAAAAACCCTTGAAATTTTTTAAAAATTGCCCAAAAATCGAATCGAGCCCGGTCATAGGCTAAGCATACCACATATTAAGCACATTTAACAATGAGAACAAGAAAACGGCTAAGTCTCCCACCCCACACTTAAACGAAACACGGTCCTCAGTGTGTGAGAGATAGAAAGAGTAAAAGACTTAGCTGTTTGACCAAAAACCCGGCAGAAAGGCGCACTAGTATCCCACGTGACATCTTCTAGTAAGCTCCATCTCGAGTATCTAAAACCATAAAAACAAAAACCAAGGCAAACACATGCACGGGAATAATCCACGTGCCAAAAGATGGTGATAGATACGAGATATATAAAAAAAATGAAGCCATGCCACAAATAACGAGTCGAAGCATATCAAGCATACTGGACGGGAATCACATTGGATGTAAAGATAATCAAAAGAAACACAGAGCATCCATGCATAAAATAAAGCCACAGAGGCTCACAAAAAAAAACATCCCCGTCTACGTACAAGGGCCATAACCAAAAGGAAATTATCACCCCAACTTCTCTTTTAAGACAAAACTCTCCCCTCTTGCACCCAAAGACCACTCCCAACACATTATTACTACCAAAAAGGTGGGTTGCCTCCCCCAAGCGCCTTTGTTTTGTGTCGTTGGCTCGACGGGATGACTTATACAGTGCCAATTTTTTCAAAGTTATACTATTGGCACAGGCGAGAAAAGGTAGAAGTGCTTTGTTTAACGTCGTTAGCATCGACGTAGTAGCACTAAACGGACTCATACCACAAAAGACTCAAAATAATGATTCAAATATTTTATTTCAAACAAGTATCACCAAAATCTGAGCTCAAAAAGATCAACAACTCAAGAAGACTAAAAATAGCAAGCATCATGAAAACCGAGTTCGCTAGAAACTTACCTCTCATGGCCCTCGATGTTACCTCTTCCCAACTCAGGGATCCTCTTTTGTCAAAATCTCTCATCACCTTCTTCTTGTAATTTCCATTCCATGGTAGTTGTCCCCTTTTACAAATTCCATGAGCTCCATCTACCGGTAAGTCGCAAAAATCAATCGCATAATACTCATCAACACAAGGTGGAAGAGTGTAATAATCCGGGACCGGCATGCTAATAATCTCCACTTCTCCCGGTAGCTCTACCATAAATGGCTCTTCGGTCTCATACGATTTCACCACACTCTTCATAACGACATCTTCATTTACTTCAATTGGGAGTGAGGGTGAAATGGACGATCCCGCTTTCTCTTCCGACTCTAATTGTGTCTCATCAAACAAGTGTGCTCAAATCTATCGTACACCCTCCAAGTCATCATCTCGTATTTCATCGGAGACAGTGTAATAGATAAAGTTGCACCTCCTCCATTTCCAAGTCTTGCAACTCCTCTTCATCCCAAAATGAGCTATCTTCATCACCAAAAATTCTTGCTCACTCATAACAATGGTCGGTTCCACCACACATTCCACCAAGGTATCATCAATTTTCATCTCAAGGGGTGAAGGTGCAATAGGTAGAACGTGAAACTTGCCATAATCAAATATCGCAATAGGAGGTGGCACTATGAGCAATCCTAACTCACTATCTGGCTCAGAAATCTCATCATGGCAAACTGAATCATCAACCTCACTCTCAACCTGAACTTCTTCAGTGATAACATCATCATCCCGGACCACCTCTAGTGCACATGTCTCTTCCTCTTTCTCATGCCTCCTCTTTTCAATCAATTGCCCCATCATGTCTTCAAGATTTCTTACGTCGGAGTCAAATCTTCTATCGAACTCTTGCATCTCCTTCTTCATTTGAATCAAACTCTCATTCAATAAAAAATTAATCCGCTCTATTTGAATGTCGGTGAAGTCTTCTTGTGGAATGGGGGAAAACTGATCATACTGACTTTGATTCATTGGAGGTGAGTAGTAGGCCTCTTGCCATGCCAAACTCTGATCAAGTGGTTGAATCTGGGTGAAGCTATCAACACGTTGAGTATGAACACCGTAATCCTTATAAGCACTAGGGTTCGGACAACCCTCATAATGTTGTGGCTCATAACTCGAATAACCATAATTTTGACTTTGGCATGCACTAGGGCACTGATAGGCCCATGAAACTTGGTTACTCTGCTGTTGATATTGAGGCTGAGGCACGAACTGTTGTTGATAACATTGTTCAGGTGCCTGAGGTTGGTATGGGTATTGTTGTTCAGGTGAGTAGTATCGATTGAAAAATCCATCCATTTAAGCTCAAGCTGCAAGATCTCAGAAAACAACAAGAAAACAATAAAATAAAACCTAGGCCCCAGCCTTCGGTTCACTTGCAAGATATCACAAATAGCACACAATTCCCCGGCAACGGAGCCATTTTGATTGAGCTAAAATCCACCCAACAAAAACAATTTGTAAGGACTCGAAACTGTGGGTAAACTAACTTTCTAACCGGCAGTGTACCGGGTCGATTGCTAGAATAGATACAGGAGTACGAGGTCGAACCTAAAGGAATTGTGTTTGCAAGTACCAAAGTGAACGTAATGCTTAGTCTAGGTGATCAATGATTTTAAAGTTTTTGTAACTACAACGACACCAAAATGATTCCTACTAACAAGTCTAAAGGTAGAAAAGAAAGAAAGAAGATTAAACTACTAGTTTTAAAGATAGATTAAGGAACATAGCCGAACCATGATCAAATTAGCTAGTTTCACCCCAAGGAATGACAAAGCCGGGAGTGTGCAATATTACAAACGAACCCTCGCATACAATTTCACGGGTGCTTACTCCTAAACCCGGTGCTAAGGTCTGAACAACTCTTCCCCAACACCTTATGCCATGTTAACTAGCCTCCCCTAAGGGGGATTCACTAACAAGACATGTTATGCACTAGAGCCGCTTAAACGTTAAAACGAGTGACCTCACTTTGAGCTCGGCTTAACAACTAAACCGAGTCTACGCCGTGATCCTAGAACCCTTTTCCCACACCCCTCTATCTGAACAACTCTCAAGAGTGATGTGTGTGATTTTTGACCTAGGTGATCAATCTAGCCCAAATCCGTTATAACAAGTTCTAAGACGTGAAATATGCAAGATACAACAATAAAAAGCACTACCCACTCCCAATTTCATCACCCAAAGGGTGATTTCACAAAATTTCACATGATTCAACTATGTTAAATTTAACTACACATTATAAAGCATGAAATAACAATCAAGGAAGAGATTAAAGCCATAAAACAAGGAAATAAGTGAAATTGATTACCGAGAACGTAGAAATTCGAGTTTACATCAAGCTCCTTCCACACCCATGTCACTTGGGAAGAAGAAGAAGATGAACCAAAAGTTTTACACAATCCAAGATTCTTCAACTAAAACTAAGCTAGACTATCATTAAACTAAGTAACTTTGAAGTAGAAATGAGTCTAAAGAGCCAAAAGGGAAGATTTCGAGCCAAGTTAATGGTTAGGGTTCTTAGAGGGGCGAAGTGTCTTGAAAATATGTGTAAAAATGTATATATAGGTGGGAAAAATCTGCAGAAAACGACCCCAAACGCGCGTTTGGAGGTTCCCAAACGCGCGTTTCAGCTCCCAGCACTCTATACATGAAAAAAAAAACGTTCGAAACGCGCGTTTGAAAGCTCCAAACGCGCGTTTGAGATGATGCAGTTTTCTTCTGCAGTAAAACCATGATATCTTCGCGTGTATAACTCCGATTCGAGTGATTCAAAGTGCGTTGGAAATATCTTTCAATTATCTACAACTTTCATGAAGAGAACATGACCAGAAAATGCCTCCAGAATTGGTCAAAATGCTGCTGAACAGAACAGAGCATGAAGATACCAACTATTTTTCTTCCTTTTCTTCATTTTTCTTCTTCCTTGGCTCATTCTTGCACCTTGATCCTACTTCTCATCATAGATCTTCGCCTTCCGGGTTCTCGTGACACCTAGACCCTACAATCTCATGAACGAACAAGACACACAAACGATTCCGGAGGGTAAAAGTGCTCGGGAATGGGTTAATATCACTAAAAAGAGGTAGTAAACCTTCAAAGCGACGGATTTACTCCCCGTGCTATAAACTCACGATATTACCCAAAAACGGTCTAAAAACACCGAGAATATGCTAAAAGTGGGATAAACGGGGGTGGAAAATGCACCGGAATCACGTAAAGGTGACTCCCATCAGGTATTGAAGTAGACAGGGCCAAAGTATAGGCTATAGAGAAATTGAACTATCCTAGAAATGTGCACGAAGTTAGAGGTTTTCTTTGACACGTCGGTTTTTATAGGAGATTCATTAAAGACTTTTCCAAGATAGCCAAGCCCCTATCTACTTTGCTCAAGGAAGACGTTGTTTTTAATTTCGATGATAGTTGCAAGCAAGCGTTTGAAGACCTTAAAAGTAGATTAATTTCTGCACCGATTCTTATCTCGCTTTGACCGGAATCTACCCTTCGAGCTTATGTGCGATGCATCAAACTATGTCGTTGGTGGAGTCTTAGGACAACGGATTAAGGAAAATTCCAGACCTATCTATTACGCCAAATCACACATCGAATCCTACCCAAGTAAACTACACGACGACTGAAAAGGAATTACTAGCCGTAGTCTTCGCTATGGACAAATTTCGTAGTTACTTGTTGGGTGCTCAAGTGATTGTGTGGACTGATCACGCTGCTCTGCGATATCTCATGACAAAGAAGGAGGCTAAACCGTGCTTACTACGTTGGATACTGATCCTACAAGAGTTTGATGTCCAGATTAGAGACAAAAAGGGAAGTGAAAACGTAGTGGCTGATCATGTTTCAAGAATGTTGAATGAGGAAAAGGAAGACCCTGACGATATAGATCTTTACTTTCCTCTTGAGAATGTCATGCTGATAGACGATTGTGCTCCAGATGTTCCATGGTATTCTTCCATCTTCAACTACCTTCATTCCCAATATCTTAATCCGGAATTTTCATATCAGGAGAAGAAGAAATTCTTCTCTGATTTGAAAACATTTGTATGGGATGAACCTTACCTCTTCAAGATTTGCAAGGATGGATTGCTAAGGAGATGTGTACCTAAATCTGAGCATTATTGAACAATGCCACAGTGGACCTACTGGTGGTCACTTTGGTCCCTGGAAAACCGTTGCCAAGATCTTTCAATCTGGTTTCTATTGGCCCACGATCTTCAAGGATACATAAGCTTTCTGTAAAGCTTTTGATAGGTGCCAATGAACCGGAGCTCTAACGAGGCGTTTTGACATGCCATTGAAGCCCATTCTTGAATGTGAATTCTTCGATGTATGGGGGATAGATTTTATGGGCCCGTTCCCATCTTCCTGTGGAAATAAATACATCTTAGTCTATGTCGATTATGTATCGAAATGGGTGGAGGCTCAAGCCACTTCTCACAATGATCATAAAACGGTCATGAATTTTCTAAAGAAAAACATCTTCGTGAGATTTGGGTGTCCACGTGCCTTGATAAGTGATGAAGGGACACATTTCTGCAACCGACCACTAGAAAAAATACTTGAGAAATATGGTGTCCGGCATAAAACTGGCACACCATATCACCCTATGACTAGTGGCCAGGTCGAGCGAAGCAATCAAAGCTTGAAGAAGATCCTGGAAAAAGTAGTCAACAGTCACAGAAAGGACTGGAGTCTTAAATTGGATGATGTACTATGGGCATACCAAACTGCCTATAAAATCCCCATGGGCACATCACCCTATCAGATGGTGTATGGAAAACCATGCCACCTGCCAGTTGAGTTGGAGCATAGAGCATATTGGGCCACTAAGTTCTTAAACTTTGATGCCAAATCATGTGGTGAACACCGACTGCAGCAGTTGCATGAGTTAGACGAGTTTAGACTCCAAGCCTACGAGAGTGCCATGATAAGTAAGGATAAGATGAAACTCCTTCATGATGCAAAAATCAAGAGGCGAGAATTTCAAGTTGGGGAGCGAGTGCTATTGTACAATTCCAGGTTACATCTGTTCCCTGGAAAGTTGAGGACACGTTGGTCCGGACCCTTTGAAATTCTACAAATCATTCCTGGAGGTGTTTTAGAACTAAGAGGTCATGGTGACCAGCCGTTCAGGGTGAATGGTCAAAGGTGTAAGCATTATATTGGCCAAACCAAAGAGAAGCCTTTGATTGTTCACTTCCTCGACATCCTCGGGTGTAGCACTCCTGAAGTCAATGAGTTTGACGAGTTTTCGCCCGATTTGTTTTCTGAGGATGACGGCAGTGGTCCAGTAGAGGAAGTTTTGGCTGGTAGTTGGGATATGGAAGAGCTTGAAAGGGAGCGACAGTTGAAGAAAAGACAGAGAAGGAAGAAGTCTACAATGGGGAGGATTAAAAGCGTTTGGAAAGCGATCAGAAACTTGACCCCATGTGTTAGATGCTGTTTTTGCAGCCACACTACTGATCAGAGCTTACGCGATGTAGTGGCTGGGAGAAAGGTTAAGTGGCCTGATCCTGACTGAATTGGAAGATTGTCGAGCTAACGACATAAACCAAAGCGCCACTAGAAGGCATCCTAGATATCCTTTCCTATTTTAGTTACTTTCGTTTTTATTCTTTTCTTTGCTTCATTTATTTTGCGCCTAATTAGGTTTTTGTTTGAATATGCCTCAGTTTAGCTTGTTTTTAAAAATGGATTACGGAGTTCTGCCGCACGAGTTCCCATACATTAGTAGGATTCCACTTATCACTTTAGATGACGGACTTGGAGGGACGATCATTTTGGATGTAGACTATGACATTAGCACCCGCATCAGGACCGTTACCTATGTTATCATTGTACCCCAAGCTATAGGAGGTGGAGAGTTTAGTACAGAGGACCTGCAGCGCGCTTTAGGACGACCGTACACAATCCTTAATGACCCGATGTTGACTGATTTGATGCTAGTGCTGCGTGCTGAACACTTCAGAGGAGTGGATGTCGCTGGAGAGGACTGGGCTTTACAGGATGAGTACGATTTTCCTCCCGCGATTGATATTCTCCGTCGTCTGATCCGGATTGTGGATTGGGCGGAGATTTTTGAAGACTAGCTTCATTAGGGTTTTCGTCGAGCAAACAACGTAAAACAAAAGCGCTCGGTGGGAGGCAACCCACTATTTTTCTATTTGTTTTTATTCATTTTCGAGTTTTTGTATTTGTTTTATGTTGAAATAAAAGGTTCAAATTGGAATAAATGAAAAGTTTTAAGTTTTTGCTGAATTCTGCCTTGGACGAGCGTCCATTTTAACTGAACGCCCGTCCGTCCTTTGAAAATACTGTACGAGCGTCCAAATTACTTGAACGCTCGTCTGCTAAATTCCCTTCAACTCTGTACTTAAATTGAAAACCTGGACGTCCGTCTGTTCACCCAGACGCCTGTCCAGTTCATTAGTTCTCCAGCTGAACGCCCGTCCAGTTTCCTGGACGCCCGTTCGGCCCTGCGTCTATAAATACTCCCAACCTATGAACCCCATTCGCATCAGATTTTTCAAATCGCAAACCCGACTCTTCAACCTCTTTTGCCCTAAATTCCTTGTTTCTAAACCCGACTCTTCAAACCCCTATCTTTGATTCTTCAAACCAAATCCTCCAACAAACAACCGTTAATTCGATTCAGTCACCTAGCTAGTGCGGTTTTTTTTTATAGAAAAATCCGATTTTTGGGTTCGATTGTTCACTGTTAGGACTTCTAATCATCATCATCATCATCATCCCTTCAACGTACTTGGTAAGATTCTATAAGCTTTTCTTAGATTATTTCACGTTTTTTTTTAGTTCGATCTTCGAGTCGACTCTTTTACATGAAATTTACCTTAATTGGTTTTTTCTTCTTGTTTTGTTTATTTTTCTTCCTTTGTTGGTGATCTGGGATGGTAATGGATGATGATGGATGGGTTTCATCGTGGTTTTGATGTTGGTTTGGTGTTGATTTGTTTGGGAAATCCCGTTTGGACGTTAAACGGGTGGTTTTGTTCAAATTTGGTTTTGGGATTGTTGTTTGTTTAGCCTTAGTTTACAATGGTGCGTAAAGCGGTACAGAAACGGCATGGTAAGGGGGTTGCCAATGAACCTCCTAAGAAGAAAAAGGTTTTAGACCCCACATTAGTTAATCCGAACCAAGGCATCCGTATTGGTGAACGTCAAAATCCTCCTAGAGGTCAATCTAGGTTTCCTTTACGAGATGAGTCTGAGTCAGGATCTGACACTGATGATGAGCCAATAGTGAGGAAAATGACTAGGGTGTCGAAGGCTCAAGTTGAGAGAGATGCGCCTAGGACTAGAACCGAGGAAGCAACTGAGAGAGCGGAGCCGGCTAGACAAAATGTGAGACCCCCTATCCCTATCCCATTGGCTCGTAGGTTCATTAATCCTAAGGCTTTTGAGATGTATAATTGATATACCCGGATCTGAATGAGGCCCTGTTCATCCATATTGGGCCATCCCTCTTGGCCCATCAAAATAGGTAAATGGGCTTCCATCTCCTCCGCAACAAGCATACTCTGACCATCTCTTACCCGCTAGCTACAAGTCGGGTTCTGTCCGCCAGCAGTAAGCCGGATCTTGTCCGCCAGTCCTATGTCGGATCCACCTTCTCCAATGAGATTTCTACCCATATAGTAAAGCTTATTTCAAGACAAGGCACAAATGAGTCCGCTGATTGCTGCTCGCCATTCTTATCAATCCAGCTAGACAAAACAGCTGGCCACTCCTGACAGCTGGCTAGGACACTTGTATTGCATGTATACTTAACTTAGCCATGTACCCTCAGTTGTCTTATCGATGAACAGTAGACCGACTTACTTTATTAGCCTATAAATATATGATCACCTTGTAATAAAAAGAGGGATCTCTCTCAAGCTTTAGGCTACAATATAATACAAGCAGAAACTCTGCCAATTTGTCGACTGATTAACTTGTTCTCCACAAACATTTAAATCACCACCGTGCCCTCACCGTAGAAATCACACATCACAGCCTTATATCCACAAGATAAACATTGTTACCGCAAATATGGTGTTCAACGCAACATCAGTTGGCTCCGTTACCGGGAAAGTCATCATCATTCAGCTTCTGGAGATCATTTGCTCCACCACAGAAACGATTTCACAGTGTCTCAGGCGAGGTTGTCATCATCTTCAGTCTGTCGGTCACTAAAACTTTGATATTTGGGGATAATACAGCCCAGAAACCGCTGCTCTCCTCATCTCAACAACCCACACAGAAGAGATCACCAACCTCATCGCATACTCACGCTTGAGTCCATCTTTAATACCCAGGTTGGTTTATACACCCTTTTGTCGGTTTCAGATCTTCAAGTAAAGAAAGTTTGGTTATTTTAGCCACAAGCTACCTGGAGAACACAAACAACTTTCGCCCAAGTATTACCAGAAAAATACCCCCAAAAATTATAAGGTCATGGCTGGCGGGAAAAACTTGAAACCAGCAACACCGACTAAACCAATCAATCAACGCCCGACACGTGGAGCGAGCACGCTGCGTGGAGAGGCTAGTCGAAGGGTTATGTCAGATGGGGCAGATGTCAACCCTGCCCTCACAACCTACATGCGAGCATACATACGGGAAAGAGCTAAAGCCCGCGAAATTCATGAGGAGGCGGTCAGGAAAAACAAAGGAAAGGGAATCGCGGGGACATCTAACCCGAATAACGAACAAGAGGCTGTTTCATCAGGGGGAGCTCCCCCACAGCAAGATGCATATAGAATAGCTCTACAGGCACATATGGAATACGTAGAAGAAATGCGAATGGGAAATACATTGTTTGATTCTTTGAGGATTGCCACCCCAACCTATCCGCAAATGCAACCCTCCTCAACCCGCACAAACAGAGATACATCCAACTTTCATTCCTCCAAAAACCGTTCAATCCCAATGGTCAGAAATGGAAGAAAGCAGCCATGCAACGTCTCAACCAAGAGGAGATAGAAGATCAGCACTTGGTCGACTGGGGCCCGTGGTCGACGACCGCGGTGCAGCCCCAGGGCGACCACGGAATCCTCGACAGGTCCGTACTCGCACAGAGGGACATGGGGACTCACAAGATCAGGGAGGGCATATGGCGTTCCCGCCAATACCCCCAACTCAAGTGGAAATGGGCATCATGAAAAAATAGATAGAGGAGCTACAGAAAGGTACAAAGGGGGTTAAAGTGGTTCCGACATGGGGAACGAGTGTGCTCCATCCAAGCATATTGAAAGCGGCGCCAAGAGGGGGGACTCACTATCCTAATTTCATTAACTACCATGGAGCTACAGATCCTCTGGATTGGCTGTCAGCTTTTCAAAGCAGAATCAGTTTATGTACCTCTAGCGACGAGGCATGGTGTATAGCATTTGTAGGATCAATGCAAGACAGGGCAGCATCTTGGATCCGCAGTCTTCCTCCCGGTTCGATTTTGTCATGGGATGATCTGATCAACAAGTTCATAGCGGAGTTCAAGTCAGTAGGTGTTAAGGCCATATTTATATGATTATTAAGGGTGTATTTCATTATTATTTTCCCCGCATTTGCATAATTTACATGAGAATTAAGGGTTTAAGTGTAATTATTTAGTAAGGATGATTTTAATATGGTTATTTGCAAAATTGATTATTTTATGTGTTAAATTAATGGAATTATTATTATTTGAGTTTTACTACATTTTGCAATGTTTATTTATCTTTTAGGAGGCTGAATTTCGAGTGCTAAAGAGGATAAATGAAGCTCAAGTCGAATTATTCAAGATAGAGTTGGAATTGGCTTGAAGAGAATGGATTAAGATGAAGAAATCCGATCCCAAGCAATCCACCAGGCGTTCGCTCTCCGTCCGGATGGATGGACGGCGTCCATAAATTCGAACGGGCGCTCAAAGGCATAAAATCAATACAGAGAGTTCAGCCGCAGTGCGAACGAGCGTCTGGATAGCGTCTAAGGCATCTTGAACGGGCGTCCATATAAGTGAACGAGCGTCTGCCGCCGACCTAAGGCTAACCGACTTAGCACTCTATAAATACAGCAGCTTTTAAACCCTAAAGACACAACATTGAGATCACAATTTTCACCCGAGCTGCGCCCCCAAAAACCACTTTTACACAGAGATGAACTTCTCCAACCCAACAATCATCTTCAACATGATTGTTGGCTAAAAGCCCGGCAGTGAGTCGACGGAGGAAGCTTATCAACAACACAACCAACTAGAGGAGTTCGATACTAGATGATTAGTGAGTTAATTCATAGTTTTTCATTACTTTGGATCTGCTTTGTATTGTTTAAGTTTTGTTGAATTAAGATTTGATGAAACGATCTATTTATATTTGATGCTTGGATTAATATATGAAAATATATTATTTAAGTTCTATTTTGTTCAGAGTAATGCAATTATTCGTGTTGTAAGAGATTAAGCATGTTTAGTTGAGTAAAAAGTTTGGAAACAATCTTGTGATTTCGTTTTGATTGCATGTTTAGTTTGTTTGAAAGGATAAACGAAACCTTAGAAATTTGATTGAAGATATTTGATTGAATTCGCGAAAAATCACTACTAAAAACTATGTCTTTTTAATCACCGTCTAGTTGGATTGTTGGTTGATAGGTGGAATCTAGTTGCCTCGCTGTGTTTTCCTTTATTGTTTATTAATCGAATCGCTTAGATTAAGTTTAGTTTAAGTTCTAGTTTTATAAACCCTAGTTTCTCGCTGTTTTCTGCGCACTTTTCGCTTGATTCGTAATCGGACGCTTTCGTCCTCAATAGCGAGCACGCTCGTCCATTAGATTTAGTTTCCAGGCGTTCGCTCATTAAATTGAACGCCGTCCGCTCTTTCTGTTTTCTTATTTTACGCTTGTTTTTATTCCCTGCTTTTAGTTTCAATTCTTAGGTTTATGTTTTAGTTAGTTTCAACCTTAGTTTAGATAGATAATTGTGACATAATCGATATAGGTTTATACTTGAATTCGATAAACATTCCATTCCCTTAGGACGACCCGATAACATCCTTTATTACAGATCCTTATACTTGGGGTGTTTCGGTTTATAAATTTTAAAACTAGTTTTTACCGAACAAGTTTTTGGCGCCGTTGCCGGGGAATCGGTAACGGTTGTCGGATTCTTTTAGGTATAAAATTTTATATCGATTCTAATTTTAATTTGTAGGTCTAAATTTTAGAATTACGTTTATTTTTGTTTTCGTTTTTACCTTGTTTTATTTGATATTATTTTCCTTCAATTATTTTCTTTAATTTTTGATAGTTATATTAGTTTCTATAATTTTAGATTTGTTTTTCGTAATTTTAGACTAGCCTTTATTTATTTCCTTACGTTCTTTTTAGTTTCCTTAATTATTTCTATTCCGTTTTTAAGTTTGAAGCCTTAGTTTTAGATTTTCGAAGTCTGGACGAGCGGTTAATAACTTGAACGCCCGTCCACTTCAATCCTGTTCCCCCGAACGACCGTTCATTTAATTGAACGAGCGTTCATCTCTGAACGAACGTCCACTAACACTGGACGCCAGTTCAGTCTGTTCAATCAACACCTATTTTCTATCTTCTCTTCTCTTTTCTTTTCTCCCTCTAAACCATCAAACCTTTTCTAAACCTGTTCTAATCAACCCTAAGGTTGATTTCTTCCTTTTCCTTTCTTCTGGTTTATGCAAACGAGAAGTAAGAAGGGACTTCTAATCTTCGATCCCGAGCCTGAACGATCTATTTTTAGAAGGAGGCTTTTCCCTGATTTGGACATAATGGCAGATCAAGATCCACCAATTCCAAATCCTGATCCCCAAGCTCAGTTAAATTTAATCCTTCAGCAGATGCAAGCTCTGCAGCAACAACAGAATCAACAAGCTGGCATAAATCAACAACTTCAACAATTTAGACAAAACCAGCTTAATCAACTAAACCAAGACCCCTACACCTCATATCTGAATCAAGACTTTCTCGAGGGGCATAGACCTGTTCGTCCTCCCGACATGGGAGGAGTGAATTTCGATCTAAAGAACGGAGTAGTTGCTCTAGTTCGAATAGCTCTTTCTATGGTATCGCTCGGGAAGATCCGCACGACTTCTTATCCACATTCGTACAAATCATGAAAGCGTGCCATTATCCTGGTGTTGATTATGAGATAGTCAAGTTAAAGCTATTTCCTTTTGCTTTGAAAGGTGAAGCAAGTCGGTGGTTTAAATCGTTGGCACATCATTCTCTCCATACATGGAATGATGTCAAAAGAGCCTTCGCTCTTAAGTGGGTTTCACCAGGCAAGATTATGGAGATGAAACGGGAAATAGCTACGTTTGAGTAGTTGGAGGATGAGACTGTTGGCAAAGCTTGGGAGAGATTGAATCTCTTGATGAGGAAATGCCCCAATCACGGATATGACAGACATGAGTTGCTGGAACTGTTCTATACAGGTGTCTCTCAACCTAATAGAGACTATCTTGACTCCACAACTCATGGATCCTTCTTAGGGGGAGGTGATGAGGCGCCTCTGAGTGGCTGAGACCATCGCCAAGAACAATATGTGGTCGACCCCCAAGAAGACCAATGTCGTTAAGAAAGAAGGTACTGCAAGCAATCCTGATACAAAGCTGTTGGTTGCTCAGATGGAATTGATAAGCAAGCAGCTGGCCAATCTTCGACGCAAATTTCCGATCTTGGAATGCAGGTAGGAACGGAGATGACGGAAGAAGTAAATTTAATGGATAATCAAAACCAACCCTTCCGAAACTTCAATCAAAGCCAGAACTACTCAGGATTTCAACGACAAAACTTCAATCAAGCCAAGTTACCACCCGGCCCTTCAAACTCGAATTCTTTCAACTCAAACTATCAAAGGACAGCTCCTAACTCCCAAAGACCTCAAGGAGGGTGGAACCAAACTCAAAATCATACCACCTCATGTGTCCCTCAACACAAATTTGATGAGTGGTGGACATGGTGAAGACTCGCTGTCTCTAGTGTTAAAGCTATTGAGAGACAAGTTGGTCGATAAGCGGACCCGGCAAGCAAGCGAGACCTCACGGTAAACTTCGAGTTATACCGAGAGAAACCCAAAAGCTGATGTGAATGTTTGCACTGCCATTACACCACAATGGGAGTATGGACAAGAAGAGGAGTTGAATGAAGTAACATTGCGAAGTGCTAAGAAGGCTGAATCCGGCAAGATGTCGGGAAACGAGTAGCCCCTCCTGACGCCATGAGTTCAGGAGGGGGAAATCAGAAATCACATGCCGAAGAAAGCAACGATGAGGAGCTTAGTGACAATTCTTCGGAGGACGAAAATAATTCTGATGATGAGGAAAGGAAGGAAAGTCAGAAAGCTGTACCCCTGACTAAGAAAAAGGAAGAAAAGTTCGTAAGATGGAAGGATAAGGAGGATGAGGCAATAAAGAATCAGGCCGCAGGGAATGGTAAAGCCCTTCCTTATCCCCCAAAAAGGAAAGAGAAAGCCCTCACTAATGACAAGCAGTATGATGGAGTGAGGAGGATGCTTAGAGACACTCAAGTTAGTATGCCCTTAGCCTAGGTATTAACTGAAATGCCTAAATGCTCTAAGTATTTAAAAGAATTACAATGGGTAAGAGAAAGCTTGAGGGATGGTGAAGAAGTGCTACGCAAAGATTGCGCGATGGTTTCACGAAAAGTCATTTGTTAAGCGAGGTGACCCTGGCAGACCGTCAATCTCATGTGAGATCAAAGGCCATTTGTTCGAAAATGTCTTATGCGACTCAGGGGCCTCTATTAATGTGATGCCATTAAACGTATGCAAAAAGCTCGGGTTAGATAAAAGGATGCGGAACGCCCGATTTCTCTTGAGATGGTAGACAGATCTAGCGGTCTGCGGCCGGTTGTGTAGCTAATGTTCTCCTTCAAGTTGAACATTTAGTCTTCCTACCGACCGGGTTATTCTAGACTATCCACCGATAAGGAGATGCCTCTAATTCTAGGCCGAACCTTCTTAGACACTTCTAACGCTCTCATCGACTTCGCAGCGACAGATTACTCTTAGAGTCGATGACACATCCGTCGACTTCACACGAGGACAAGTCCCGAAAGAACCATAATCGATGAAATATCTTTTGTTGAAGCAATTTACGAGGATGAAAAAGATGCCTACTCGAAGAAGCGAGAGGAGTTGACAGAGATAGGTGTTTTTGAAGTCATGGACATTGAAGATCAAGCCGATCATGGACCATCTTCTAATTCATTTCAAGCCGTAGGCATTGACGATTCATCTTCACTCGACACCGAGCACATTAGTGAGTTAGAAGCATGGAGATGCCCGAAGAACAAACGATGATTTCAAAGAACTGAGTCGTGAAGACTTCATCCCTGGTGAAGAAGAAGCTCACGATGGGTAGTTGGGACGAGATAGACTTTTGGAGAGAAGCTACTCATTGGGAAGAAGATGATTGGGAAGAGCTGGCAGAAGAGCTTAAAGATGAAGAGTTAAGAAAAATGATCGATCACAAGAAAAAGGAAGCAAGTGTTGACCGGAGGATTCCGATGGATGATTTGATCCAGTACCTTTCTAGGGTTGAGCCTCGGGAAGACGAGTTATTCTTTAGTCAACCACTCCAAGCTCATAAAGAGAAAGGTGGCCCGTTAAAGTCTAGTATTGAGCAACCACCTACTGATTTAGAGCTCAAACCGCTTCAAACACCTTAAGTATATCTTTCTTAAGGATGGAGATAAAGCGCCTTTGATTATTTCTTGAAACTCGACCACGAGCAAGAAGCACAAGCACAAATAGAAGTGCTTAAGAAGAACATCCTTGCGTTCGGATGGCAAGTGGGTGATATCCGAGGAATCAGCCCAGATGTATGCATGTATAAAATCCGAACGGAGGAGGGAGCTAAAAAGGTTAGACAACCTCGAGAGAAAGGCTGAATCCGCATATGCAGGGGAGGTTGTCAAGAAAGAAGTGATAAAGTGGCTTGACATGGGCATCATCTATGCAATCGCCGATAGCAAGTGGGTCAGCCCTACTCAAGTTGTGCCAAAGAAGGGTGGAATCACAGTCGAAAAGAATGAAAAAGGGGAGGAAGTTGCCTTACGACTCGTGACGAGCTCTGAGTCTCATTGACTATCGTAGACTTAATGAGGTTACTTGCCAAGGACCACTTTCCCTACCCTTCATTGACCAACTTATTGAACGACCGAGTGGTCATAAGTATTATTGTTTCCTTGATGGCTATTACGGCTACTTCCGGATAGCCATTGATCCTAATGACCAAGAGAAGACAACTTTTACGTGTCCATCCGGGTACTTTTGCTTTTCGCAGAATGCCATTCGGCCTATGCAATGCACCCGCGACTTTTCAACGGTGCATGTTAGCCATTTTGATGGACTTGTGGAGCAATGCATGGAGGTCTTCATGGATGACTTCTCAGTCTACGGCGATAGCTTTGATGAAATCTTAAAGAATCTAGATATGGTACTCCAACGGTGTGTTGAGAAAAATCTGGTGCTTAACTGGGAAAAATGCCATTTTCTAGTAGGCGAAGGAATCGTTTTGGGACATAAGGTGTCCAATCTTTGGTATTCAAGTTGATAAGGCTAAGGTCGAAGCCATCGAAAGGATGACGTACCCTAAGGCAAAGTGAAGGAGGTACGAGGTTTTCTAGGACACGTTGGCTTCTACAGCGGTTCATTCGAGACTTTTCTACTATTGCCAAGCCTTTATCAAATCTTTTGAAAGATGATGTAGATTTCTTGTTCGATCACGAAGTGCAAAGAAGCTTTCAATTGTCTGAAAGACAAGCTTATCAGTGCCCCTATTTTAGTTGCACCTGATGGACCAAGCCTTCGAGTTGATGTGCGATGCCTCTAATTACGCCGTGAAGCGCAGCTTTAGGTCAAAGAGTTGATAAAAGGTTCAGGCCCATTTATTATGCGAGCCGCACTTTTGAACCCGGCTCAATGCAATTATACCACAACCGAGAAGGAATTCTTAGCCGTTGTTTTTGCCATTGACAAGTTTAAAAGTTATCTTCAGGGTCTCAAGTTGTTGTATGGACCGATCATGCAAATTTCTACGCTACCTTATGGACAAAGCGGATGCAAAACCAAGGTTACTTCGATGGATTACGATTTTACAAGAGTTTGACCTTGTGATTAAAGATAAGAAAGGTAGTGAGAATATTGTGGCTGATCATTTATCTCGCTTAGTAAATGAGGGTGCAGAGAATCACAATGATATAGGCATTGATTTTCCGACTGAGCAATTGATGAAGCTTGAAACGGTTAGGCCGTGGTATGCTGACTACGTCAACTATTTAGCGAGTGGTCATTTAGAGGACATGACGTATCAGGAGAAGAAAAAGTTCTTTTCTGATCTTAAATATCTCGTATGGGAAGATCCTTATTTGTTCAGAGTCTGTAAAGACGGATTGCTTCGAAGGTGTGTTCCGGAGCATGATCAGTGGGATATCCTAGAACAATGCCATAGCGGTCCTACCGGAGGTCATTATGGAACACCGAAGACGGTTGCAAAGATCCTTCAAGCTGGATTCTACTGGCCGACTCTGTTTAAAGATCTGAAAGCCTTTTGTAAAGGTTGTGATAGGTGCCGAGAACTGGGCGGCGAGTAGTAGTAGATGGAAATGCCACTTAAGCCCATTCTTGAATGCGAAGTTTTCGACGTTTGGGGCATAGATTTTATGGGACCCTTTCCAACTTCGTATGGTAATAAATATATCCTCGCCTGGTATCGACTATGTTTCCAAGTGGGTTGAAGCCATAGCTTCCCAAACTAATGATCATAAAGTCGTGAAGAAATTCTTGCAAAGAATATCTTCACCAGATTCGGTCGTCCGAGAGCACTCATTAGTGATGAGGTACCCACTTTTGCAATGCGCCGCTTGATAAAATCCTTGAAAAATATGGTGTCAAACACAAAGTTGGTACACCATATCATCCCCAAACCAGTGGCCAAGTCGAGGTAAGCAACCAGAGCTTGAAAAGAATTTTAGAGAAGACCGTGAACAATAATCGATCTAATTGGAGTCTTAAGTTGGATGACGCGTTGTGGGCTTATCGTACTGCATTTAAAACCCCGATGGGCACGTCACCCTTCCAAATGGTCTATGGCAAAGCTTGTCATTTACATTGTCGAACTTGAACACGTGAGCTTTACGGGCAATTAAATTCTTAAATTTCGATAGCCAACTCGTGGGGAGAAAGCGGTTGTTACAATTGAATGAGCTCGACAATTCGGACTCGAAGCATACGAGAATGCTAAGCTTAGCAAGGAAAGAACAAAGATACTCCATGACGCTAAGATCAAGGACCGAGAATTCAAAGTTGGTGAAATGGCTTTACTTTATAATACTAGACTTCACCGCTTCCGGGTAAACTCAAGTCTAGATGGTCCAGTCCCTTTGAGATTCTCGAGGTTAATCCAAGTGGAGTAATTACTTTGAACGGGTATGGTAATCAAGCTTTTAAAGTGAATGGTCATCGCCTTAAGAAATATTTTGGGCAACCAAAGGAAAAGCCTGAGACTCTTTATTTCCGAAGAAGGGATGAGAGTACAGATGTCCTGATTTGTGAAGAGATTCCATCTTATTTTTTTGAGTCAGATGATGACATTCCTACCTCTACCTGTGAGGAACCTTTTACGAGACTCCACGAGCATGTTAGCACGCCTATGCCTATCAT
Source organism: Gentiana macrophylla (assembly GCA_026214975.1). NCBI lineage: Eukaryota > Viridiplantae > Streptophyta > Magnoliopsida > Gentianales > Gentianaceae > Gentiana > Gentiana macrophylla. The sequence goes on from CM047817.1 coordinate 46,851,191, forward strand.
CCGCAACTACAAGAAGAAGAGAGTCAGTGTAGTTTGGAGAGAAAAGTTCAATGTTCTTATAGCACACTTGACTTGTTGTTGTGGTGAAAATCATTTCCGCCCCAGTGCTCCTGATTCTGATACTGAGGTGGCGGTAGTCAAACCAAAGTGGCCCGATCCCGGTTGATTCTTGAACTTTGTGTCAAGCTATTGACATTAAAAGAGCGCTCCTAGGAGGCAACCTAGTTATTTATTTTATTTTCTTAGGTCGTTTTGTTTTCTTGTTTTAGAAGTAGTACTTTAGTTGATTATGTGTTGATGGATATTCCTCCTACATTCATTGTACGTGTTTTGTGTTATGTGTTGCTCATATACCCCGTGTACCCCGAGATTATGTGTTATGTCGAGTGTTGCAGATATTTTCGAGCAAGGTTGCGAGCTTTTACTTTTAGTGTTGTCTGTCCCTGATACGAGTGCAGCGGTTCATTCATGATGCGGCCTGACCTCTGCCAACTTTCATCCGACAACCACTTCATAACCAGCTAAGTTTTCTTTTTCTTTTATTCTGCACATTCTGAGGACATAATGTGATTTAAGTGTGGGGGGGATATTGGTATGTTTTTATGCTATATCCTTTGAAATATGAGTGAATGTTAAATTTCCACGAAATTTAAATTTTTGTTAGTCTCGAGCATGTGGTTGAAACTAAAGGCTTGCTAGTTGTAGTTTTCTAACGATGATAGTATGTGACTTAGTGAGATAATTATAGCATGTCTTTACTTTCATGGAGCTAGTATTCATTTTTCACGTTCACGAGAGCCTTTGATTTTGAAGCAAGTCTTTTTGAACTATATCCTTTCATTGTTTTAGTGATTTATCTTAGGAAGGTCAGTATAGTAACACCTTAGTTAGACCGTGTGCTGTGAATATCATAAAGTTTGAATGTGATAAGTGAGATGTAACTTATGTCTTAAAAAAAAGAATGAATATGCAATCATAATAAATACGTTTGTTGGAAGCTGGTCTATGATTGGAGTGCGGTAGGGCATTATCTTGAAATGTCCTATACCACTATGATGACCAAAAGCTCACGACAGTCAGGAGAAGCTACCTTATGATTTGAGTAGGTAGGGGATTATCATGAAATTTCCTACTCTACTATGATGGGTAAGAGCTCATTCTGATATGCGTCAAATTTGAAATTTTTGAAAATGATGAGTAAAAAATAAAGTGAAGTCTTTGTTATCATGGATCTTATACCCAGTAGAACCGCATGATATGATGTAGGGATTATCCTACTGAGTGCGTGGGAAGGCTTTGAGTGGAGCTATTACTGCCTATATCTAGGATAGTCATTGGATTTTTGAGAGGATACTTCTTTGAAAGGCTTGTTAAATTTGAAAAGGGCTTGTCACACATACACTGAATCTATCTCTGTGATGGTATTGTTTGCTATAGTTGTTGTATCTTTTGTTACGTGAGTTAGAGATCTATGTGGATTGCATGAAACTTGAGCTATAGTTTTGATTGTTTTGTCCGAGGACGTACAAAAAGCTAAGTGTGGGGGTGTTGTTAAGGCCATATTTATATGATTATTAAGGGTGTATTTCATTATTATTTTCCCCGCATTTGCATAATTTACATGAGAATTAAGGGTTTAAGTGTAATTATTTAGTAAGGATGATTTTAATATGGTTATTTGCAAAATTGATTATTTTATGTGTTAAATTAATGGAATTATTATTATTTGAGTTTTACTACATTTTGCAATGTTTATTTATCTTTTAGGAGGCTGAATTTCGAGTGCTAAAGAGGATAAATGAAGCTCAAGTCGAATTATTCAAGATAGAGTTGGAATTGGCTTGAAGAGAATGGATAAAGATGAAGAAATCCGATCCCAAGCAATCCGGCCCGAGCGTTGATCTCCGTCCCGTGATGGACGAAAGCGTCCATAAATTCGAACGGGCGTTCAAAGGCATAAAATCAATACAGAGAGTTCAGCCACAGTGCGAGCGAGCGTCTGGATAGCGTCTAAGGCATCTTGAACGGGCGTCCATATAAATGAACGAGCGTCCGCCGCCGACCTAAGGCTAACCGACTTAGCACTCTATAAATCAAGCAGACTTTTAAACCCTAAAGACACAACATTGAGATCGCAATTTTCACCCGAGTTTTGCGCCCCAAAAACCACTTTTACACGAGATGAACTTCTCCAACCCAACAATCATCTTCAACATGATTGTTGGCTAAAAGCCCGGCAAAGTTGAGTCGACGGAGGAAGCTTATCAACAACACAACCAACTAGAGGAGTTCGATACTAGATGATTAGTGAGTTAATTCATAGTTTTTCATTACTTTGGATCTGCTTTGTATTGTTTAAGTTTTGTTGAATTAAGATTTGATGAAACGATCTATTTATATTTGATGCTTGGATTAATATATGAAAATATATTATTTAAGTTCTATTTTGTTCAGAGTAATGCAATTATTCGTGTTGTAAGAGATTAAGCATGTTTAGTTGAGTAAAAAGTTTGGAAACAATCTTGTGATTTCGTTTTGATTGCATGTTTAGTTTGTTTGAAAGGATAAACGAAACCTTAGAAATTTGATTGAAGATATTTGATTGAATTCGCGAAAAATCACTACTAAGAACTATGTCTTTTTAATCACCGTCTAGTTGGATTGTTGGTTGATAGGTGGAATCTAGTTGCCTCGCTGTGTTTTCCTTTATTGTTTATTAATCGAATCGCTTAGATTAAGTTTAGTTTAAGTTCTAGTTTTATAAACCCTAGTTTCCTGCTGTTTTCCTGCACTTTTCTGCTTCAGTTCGTAATCGGACGCTCGTCCTCAATAGCAGACGCTCGTCCATTAGATTTAGTTTCCAGACGTTCGTTCATTAAATTGAACGCTCGTCCGTCTTTCTGTTTTCTTATTTTCTGCTTGTTTTTATTCCTGTTTTAGTTTCAATTCTTAGGTTTAGGTTTTAGTTAGTTTCAATCTTAGTTTAGATAGATAATTGTGACATAATCGATATAGGTTTATACTTGAATTCGATAAACATTCCATTCCCTTAGGACGACCCGATAACATCCTTTATTACAGATCCTTATACTTGGGGTGTTTCGGTTTATAAATTTTAAAACTAGTTTTTACCGAACAGTATGGGGACCCAAAAAGACACACATCGACCTGCATGAGGTTAGACAAGGCGACAACGAATGTACCCGCAGCTATTATGAACGATTTTATAAAGTATATGAGCTAACAAGGGGTATAGCAGACAACGTGGTTATGAGCAGTTTCGAAACAGGGCTGAAGCCGGGGTACTTGAAATCTTATTTTGCTTTATCACCACCAACGAACTTGCAAGAAATGTTGAGTTCGACTAGGAAGTACATCGCGACGGCGGAAACGGGCGAGCGCGTCTTCGTCCCAACAAAGGCAAGCAGAGAGTGAGCGTAGCCCGCCAAGAGGATACCCGCAGAGAGGCGGTCGGGAAGTAAAAAAAACCCGAAAGGTTCAAAGAGGAGCATTTCACGCCGCTCAAAATTTCCTATTCTCAAGTGTTGAATGAGATAAGAGACGAGATACCTGAGCCATATCCGATGGTACGAGATACACGCCGCGATGCGTCCAAATTCTGTGGGCTATCAGAGATAAGGGCCATAATGACAGATTTGTGTATTCGGTTCAAGCGAAAGCGATTGAGAAGTTATTGGCTCACGGGCATCATGATCACCTCAAACTAGATGCCGGTGGTCCGGACAGAAGGAATCAGCAGGCTCGCCAGTTTGACAGGAACATCAGAATGATAACTGAGCCTCCTCCCAGTAACAATCAGATCAAGAATCGTATTGGCTCCATTAACAAACACGTGGAGAAGCCTATAGTTTTGCGAGAGAGTGAGCAACCTCTTGCCTTTACTCGAAGTGAGCTGGTGACTTCGACCAATACAGAGGATATGTGCCTTTGCATTTCAGTGGTCGTTAATCGGGCCTGTGTCAATAGAGTGATGGTCGATACTGGAGCTTGCCGCTATATTTTATATTACAACTGCTTCAAAGAGTTGGGGTTTAGTGATTCTAATTTGAGGCCACATAACGGCACCCTTGAGGGCTTCACCAATCATAAAATACAGGTCAAGGGGGCCATCGACCTGGATGTACAGATGGGAGATTATGCACCCTTTCGTACTGAAAAGGTGATGTTTCTGGTAGTCGATCTTCAGTCCAATTATAACATGATAATTGGGACACCAGCCTTGAAACAGTTTCATATGGTAACTTCCATCCCACATCAGCGGGCAAAGTTTTATGTTGGGGATAGGATCGGAACGTCGATCAGCGAACCTGCAGCCATCCTAACATACATACATGAAATGAGAACGGGGGATAAGAAAGCACGAATCGGGCAGCTGCCAAACATGGAAAACATCAACATGATCAGGGTCGCTGTCAATCCTGAGCCAGTCAAGGTGGAGTGTGAAACATTGCAAGTTAGGGATGAACCTGATTTCACAGCAGAGGATGAATTACTCGAGGTAGTCATCAACGATGAATATCCCGAGCAAAAGGTCAAGATAGGAGCTCGGCTGAGTCCTGTGGAAAGGGAAAAGTTGATACAATTGCTCAAAGAAAATATGAGCGCATTTGCCTGGGTAGTTACAGACATGTGAGGAGTCGAAGCAGACGTCACCCTACATCATCTTAATGTCGACTCTACTTTCAAACCAATACAACAGCGAGCACGCCAATTTTCAACTGAAAAGGAAGCGGCGGTAAAGGTAGAGGTCGAGAAGCTTCTACAGGCAGGGATTATAAAGGAGCTCGCCTATCGTACTTGGTTGGCAAATGTTGTTATGGTAAAAAAGCACAATGGCAAGTGGAGAATGTGCGTCGACTTCATAGACATCAACAAGGCTTGCCCCAAAGATCCGTATCAGCTTCCCCGAATTGATCGGTTAGTAGACTCTATTTCTGGCTTCGAAGTTTTAAGTTTCCTGGATGCATATTCTGGGTATCACCAAGTACGAATGGCTGAATCCGACAAAGAGAAAACGGCTTTCAGAGCCGCTGGAGGGTTATTTTATTATTAAATGATGCCATTTGGGCTGAAAAATGCGGGTTCGACCTATCAGCGAATGGTCAACAAGGTCTTCAGTTCGCAGATAGGCAGAAATATGGAAGCTTACATAGATGACATGGTTGTCAAGTCCGCTGGGGATGGTCACGCCGCTGACCTTCAAGAAACTTTCAACAATGTCCGAAAACACTCGATGAAGCTCAATCCGGCCAAATGTACTTTTGGTGTCCAGGCGGGCAAGTTTCTGGGGTTTATGGTTAGTCGTCGTGGCATCGAGGCTAATCCAGAAAAGATTCAGGCTTTAATCAACTTGCAAGAGCCTACAACTATCAAGGAAGTTCAGAGGCTTAATGGCCGCATCATCGCATTGGGTCGGTTCATATCAAAGTCAGCAGAGAAGTGTCTTCCATTCTTCAAAATTCTCAGAGGTGACAAAACTTTTTCATGGAGCGCAGAGTGTTCGCAGGCATTCCAAGCTCTGAAAGAATATCTAGGGAAGCCACCTCTTTTGGTTAGCCCTGTGGAAGGAGATATTTTGTTTCTGTACTTGGCGGCTTCAGACCGGGCTGTTGCCGCCATTCTTGTCAAGGAGGCCGGAACCCTCCAAAATCCCGTTTATTATGTAAGCAAGGCTCTCAGTCTGGTGGAGAGTCGCTATTTTAATATTGAAAAATTAGCCTACTCGCTTGTCATTGATGCCCGCAAACTGAGGGCTTACTTTACTTCACACACAATAATTGTCTTAACGGATAGTCCAATGCGCCAAATATTGCATAAGCCGGATCTCTCGGGTAGACTTCTCAGATGGGCTATCGAAATTACAGAATTCGATATACATTATCAACCTAGAAAAAATATCAAGGGTCAAGCACTACCAGATTTTATTGTAGAGTGTCTATCGAATTCTGTAATTTCGATAGCCCATCTGAGAAGTCTACCCGAGAGATCCGGCTTACAAGAAAAACTATCAAGGGTCAAGCACTACAAGTTTCAACTCGCCACAACCTAGTTCACCATTATCACAAGAGCCCGCGGCAACCAGAATTAAGCCCAATCAGTGCTGGCATTTATATGTTGATGGGGCATCTAATCGAAATTGTTGTGGGGCCGGAGTAATTTTGATGGAACCCGGAACGATGGAGGAAATCGAAAAGGCTTTAAGGTTCGAGTTCCCGGCTACCAACAATCAAGCCGAATACGAAGCAGTTATAGCCGGGCTCAAACTAGCCAAGGAGTTAAACGTGGAAAATGTGGAAGTCTATTGTGATTCCCAACTCATCGTCAATCAAATCTCAGGGGACTATGGCACGCACTGTGGTATTCTCGAGAAGTATGGTAAGATTGTTCGACGATTAAAAGGCGACTTTAACTATTGCGAGTTCATTAGAATTCGAAGAGAGGACAACGAGAGAGCAGACTATCTCTCCAAACTATCACTCAAAGGAGAGATTGCAGATCCTTCAATAATGATTGAGTATCTAGCCGTACCCATTATAGAGGAAACACAAATCATGGAAATCGACACACCAGCGCCGACTTCATGTTGGATTGATGAAATCCAGACTTACATAGAAACAGGCATATTACCAGATGGGGCGGACAAAGCTCGCGCACTTAAGAAGAGAGCGGCTAGGTACATTATAAACAATGGAATACTCTACAAAAGGTCCGCGACAAGGCCTCTTTTACGATGTGTTCGAGAGGAAGAGAGCAAGACAATCCTTATCGAACTTCACCAAGGAGTGTGTGGGGGCCACCCCGCTAGCCGCTCCTTGGCACAAAAGGCTATAACCGCAGGGTATTATTGGCCAACAATTCTTAAAGACTCAGAAAAATTGGTTAGAGAATGTCCAGAGTGTCAAAAGCATGCGGACATCCCCAGGATACCATCAGTCGAACAAAGCATCGTCACCGCACCATGGCCCTTCGACATGTGGGGACTCGATCTCATCGGACCTTTTCCACCAGGAAGAGGCGGATGCAAAGTTATCATAGTAGCTATGGATTATTTCACAAAATGGATTGAAGCAAAACCTATGGTCAAGATAACCGCGAAAGCGGCGGGTTATTTCTTACATGATCAGATTTTTTCACGTTTTGGCATACCACGGGCAGTTGTATCAGATCACGGCCCACAATTTAGGAAGGACTTCTCAAACCTCTGTGAGGAATTCAAAGTTAAACACCGGCAGTCGTCCGTGGCCTATCCTCAAGGAAACGGCCAAGACGAGGCCGGCAATAAACAAATAATCAAAATGTTGAAGAAAAGCGTGGATGACAAAGTAAAAGCAGGAGGGTGGGTTGATGAGTTACCCGATATACTTTAGGCACTCCGCACCACGATCAAAAGACCCACGGGAGAAACACCTTTTGCTCTTACTTATGGATCAGAGGCCATGACTCCAGTCGAAATGGCTCTACCCAACATCAGGGTCGCCTTATATGACCCAGCGGACAACCTTTTAAACAGGCAGACTGACTTGGATCTAGTGGAGGAAAAGAGACTGGCGACATACCATCGACTTGCGAACTACAAGCAAATCGCTAAACAACAACACGACAAGCGAATCCGCGACCATTCATTTAAGGTCGGGGATTTTGTTCTTCGAAATAGAAAGGCCACCGGTATGGAGCCGGATAAAGGCAAGCTAACAGCAAACTGGGAAGGCCCTTATCAAGTCGGGAGGGAGATCAAAAAAGGGACTTATGTTCTCAGAAACCACCAAGGCTACGAACTCAATAGACCTTGGCATGCGGACAACCTCAAAAGGTACTACATGTAATAAATCGGTTAGGGTTATGGCTATCCTCTCGTTTACGACGTGAGTGGTTAGGCTTTCTTATTTTTCTTGTAATCTTTACTCATCTAGCGGGATGAGTCGAAATTAATAAATCCCGGTTTTACATTCTCTTTTTATATACAAATTATTACAAGTATGCACGAGTAGAAAAGAATTGTGCTCGAAGAATTTTTCAACAAAACTTCGGCCAGACTTCAGAGTTGTTAAAAATGGGGGTGGATGCTATTATCATCGGACTCAATTTTATCAATAAATTCGAGCAAGCATACATCAAAGCGAACATAAAACAAACTTGTAATTAAAAAATTATAAGTTGGACAAAGGAGCATACTAGTAATTACAGAAACAAATGTGCGGACAAAAAGTGCGAAAAAGAAAAGAGTTATACAACGGCGGAGTCAAAATAATGTTTTACAAAACAGAGGGGCATAAATTTAAGAATTCTCAGGCCGCATCTCTTCATTATGGACATTCTCTTCGCGAAGAGAATGGTGCAGCATCTGATCAGCATTTTTCTCTGACTCAGTAGTCCCTGTTGACTTCTCGCCAGGCGGCTCAACCTCTTCTCCCGCCTGCTCGCCATCTTCAGTAGCCGCCGCATCCTTTGCCTCGGTAGCCCGGCGTACCCGTTCCCTTAGGTTCTCCTCGTCCACAGCGGGAATCACCCAGTCTGGATCGTACATAGGGACGTAGCGTTGAAGCTCAATATCAGAAAAGGGTATGTGCGGGTGGAACTCTCTGAGATTATCGGAGAAGGGATGAGTGAGGATCCATTCTTCTAAGATATCAAGGTCGGGAGTACCACCATTGTGAGCCAGGACGCATCTTGCGAGGTGATAAAACCCTTGATCATATCCCATCATGAAGCCATCATCAGTGGCGGCCTTGCTAGCGGTCTCAATCTGACCTTGGACACTCGAGCCCAGATCCTCCAATTGCTTTCGCAGGTCCGCGCAAACGGCTTTCTCGGTTTCCCAATGAGCTTGAGCCTCGGCTATTTTCCGCTTCATCTCCTCCATAGTCCGATCAACAGACTTACCCTGCTCCACCAGATCAGAATTAACCCTTTTGGCCTCGGCAAGCTGTGCTCTCAGTTTCTCATTCTCCGCCTCAGCCGCGCCTAGGCTACCACGAAGCCCGGCCGATACTTCATTTGCAGCGGCCAGAGTTTTCTTCGTATCGGCCAACTCTTTTCTAACATCAGCGCTTTCAGAGATGGTATTTCTATAATCAATGATGAACTGCGCCAAGCCGGTGCCAACCTAAAAGAAAAACAGTGGGGTCAATATTGACTTGCGAAAAATGGCAATAAAAAGAATGAAAGACAAAAGCAAGAAAGGAGATTTACCATGCTCACCGTGGCGCCGTATAAGCCCCACAAATCGTCTATACTCCCAAGAAAGGCACGGTGGGGATCAGTTTGGTCCGCCATCACAACCCTGTCCACTATCCCGCGGCCTATCTCCATCTGAATGTCATTAGGGATACCCCATCTGAAATGCCTCAAGGGAGGCACGTCCGCGATACCCCTTGAAATTATGCGCGCCTTGGGCAGGTCGAGGGGTTGTTGCCGCATAAACTCTCTGTCCAACCAGGCGGCGGGACATCCTCTAGGCCCAGCAGGGACTCCAGCAAACGGCACCACTGTTCTCGTGCCCGCCGGAACAGTCTCAGCAGCTACTAATTTGCCTTTACTCTTTTCAGTGGCCTCTTTCCTCTGAGGGTCATCAGTTCTGGTTTTCTTGTGAAGAGGGACATCCTGCTCGCCTGCGGGCTCGATCTCCTCAATAGCAGCCCTCTTCTTCTTATCACCCGTCGGCGGCTTGGTCAGAGTGGTCTGTTTCATGGTTTTGCCTGCCGCGGTTTTCTCTACTACCGGCGGTTGGACTGATTTCACCACCTGAGATCCAGAAGCTCCAGCCGCCCCTTGCCTTAAGTCCACCATTGGGAGTGGAGTTTTGACCCCCCTCAGCTCGGCGGCTCTCTTCACCTCACCAGTAATTTTCTTATTGTTCAACTGGCTACGTTGAGCTAACTTGTCCATGGTACCTGCAAAGAACAAAAATTATTAGCGACCAGAAGGTATGAAAGGAAACAAGCTATGAAAAATATCAAGAGAATGAGCACAAGTAAAAAATCCTACTCGGGGCCCGCATAGTAGGGTCGCCGCCGCAGATAAGACATTGGGAAGGCATACGCTGGCCATGATGACACTCCCCATACCAGTCTGGGTGAGTCGGCAAGGGTTCGACTACGACTCTGGGTTCACCAACACCGGCTCCAGAAAGCCCGGCCTGTAAAAGATAGGACTCGCTGACATCTAGCAACAACCTCCAATTAAAGGCGCGAGTTTGTTCTTCACCTCTGCGGGTATAGCCTAGATCTTCTTTCAGCTCAGATATGAACTCATCATCATCAGTTTGAGTGGTTATTTTGTTCAAATGGTCGGTCTTAACAGAATTCACAGGCAGCTTCTCAAACGGCCACCCTACCCGGGACTCAACTTTCATACATCTCTTATCCCAGTCCGCCACTTTGTCTGGGAGGTCGAATAATAACCGGGGCCTACCACTGCTTGATCGACTACGCGGTTGAATCTGTCCGGCCCCGCCCTTCCGAGCAAAAGTATAAAAATATAGCAGCGTCGCCATCGACGGCTCGCGTCCCTTCAACCTACTAATTATGATAAAGGATGTCACCACGCGAACCACACCCAGACTAAGGTCGCAGGGCATCACCTTCAGCTCCTCCATGAATTTTACGAAAAAAGGATCAAAGGGAGGTCTGAGTCCGGCCACGAAATGATCATAATGCAGCCACAGATAGTCTTGATGTTCCCGGCCACAAACCCATGACACGTTGGTAGCGTCCATGCTGCTAACAAAATGATAATCCGCCGTGATGTCATACGCACCCAGCGCCATGGTATAATCCTCCCGATCCCTAAACTCCCTCCATCGAGTTATAAGATCGCTATCTGCTCGCTTTTGTTCTGCGAGCTCACTCTCGACAGCGGCAAACCTTCTTTTGGGCGCCCTTTTCTTCTTAGCGAGCTCACCTTCAGGGGCGGTTTTCTTCTTAAAAACAACAACCTTTGGAGACTTTTCAGGCTTCTTCGGCACCACAGCAATTTCCACGGCTTCCTTGACATTGCCGCTTCGTTTGGCGGCTCCAGTATTTAGGGCCTTCTCCATCCTGGTAAGAAGACCGCTTAACGCCATTTGATCGTCATCTTCGACCTCGCCCTCAGCAGCGCCCTCACCAATGACGGAGACCTCAAGGTCGGATTCTACATTAATAGATTCTGGATTTGGATTTTCTTCAATCTCCACCTCAGCGTCGCTAGAACTAGCGTCCTCCATACTCACCTCCCCTGACCCATAACCCGCAGCGGCCCTGACCTCTTCATCCGACTGAGTATACTCTGATGACATTCTGGAAAAGAAAAAGGGCAAGGTGGATCAGTTTATCACCCGGACATGGAAATCGGGTTGAGGTGAAAGCAATCACACCCCGACACCTCGCCCTTCCATCTTCCTTAAACAGATACAAATCCCCTGAAAAACCCCAAACATCTATCCAGAAAAACCCCCAAATCCCCAGAAAGACCCTAAATTTAAAACAGAAAGGCTTCAAACAACACACATTCAAACCTCTACCAAACAAACGACTAAACTAGCAATCAAAGCATATATACATATATGGGTATTTTTGGGTAAAAAAGAGTATAAAGTCGCAGAAACACAGATGGGGCTCATGGTGTTCATCGGAGGAAATTGAAATTACAGAGGCAAAATTGCAAGAGCTAAATCACGACATTCATGTCTCAAGCAAGAACAGACAGTAATAAATGCATAAATCAATTCAGAAAATGATAAGGGAACGTGTAAATTCACACCTGATGGATGAGAAAAGAAGTAAAACGTTGATCTTGGATTGGAATAAACACTCGTCGGAATCTGCTTGCAATCGCCGGAATTTCCTTGCCTTATCGCCGGAGGGGTTTATCAGAAGTAAAAGAAGAAAAAAGTGTAAGTGTTTGGGGAAGTATCCCTATTTATAGAGGGAGAATTGAGGGGGAACGACGCTTGGGATTCAAAATTCAAACGTAATGATGGCAGGAACGGTTACCGATTTTTCTCCGCCAATCGAGCAAGGGCGGTTCGGTTCCAACCTCCGTGTCGAGCCCGTGGATCGATGTGACGCTTAGTGTACCGATGCATCCGCTTTGTACATACCAACCGCTTCAAACCTCTCTAAACGACCACCAACCTATCCGCAGAATATACGACCTCAGCGTATTACTATCTCCCAACATTATTTCAAGCGGCTATCATCGATCAATGCCCGCTGTGGCTTATCCTGGCAAAGCACCTTTGATAGAGCGTTATCACTTATATAAGCCCGACAGAGCGCTGTCGGCGATCAAGCCTGTCCGCTACAGATGCGCAGCATATAATCGGTAATTCGCTACGTGAAACTAACACTGATTCGAGCCCGATAGAACATTATCGGCGATCAAGCCTGTGCTACAAATGTGCAGGATGCAGATTCTTAGATCTAAACGAGTTAAATCTACGCGCAGCGGATGGATCACGACTTATACATCAAAATACATAGTTAAAGGACTTAAACTACTACAAGGGGGTTAAGTTTATCTTACCAATAGTAGGAAGAAAAGCTTTAATCTTAGGATGAGAAGCCTTGATCTTCCAATGTGTTCTCCAAACGGTGGTTGGTGGACACCGATTCTTGGAATTGGAACCTCCTTGATATGTAACCGAGAAAAACCCTAAGTTTTTCTCCAACCGGGTGGAGCTAAGGATCGAACTCCTTAGCCTTTTTTATCTATGAATTTCGTGGCTTTCACTACCCTTAGGGCTCGGGGAGAACTCTCTTTTTATAGGCGAAATTCAAGAGAGAAAACCTATATGCAATCGGTTTAACAAAATAAAAGAGATAATTCTAAATATTATTATCCAATAAAAATTAGAGATAATTATAATCTTATAATAAGAAAATATAATTATCCTTATAGTTAGGAGATAAATAATAAATAAATTATTTTCTTTTATTTATCCAATTAATTATTTAACAAATAAATAACTAATTACACAATATGTCATTATCCAAGAAAACTAATTTCTTAGAAAATCCAAGACATATTGGCGCCACACTAAGCCTTCACTTGCTCCCACGAAAATGTCTTTTCAGATATTATATTATTTAAATTTCAACTAAATAATATCCATGCATATCAATTAATTAGCCCATCCAATTAATTATCACCGAGGCCCAAATAACAAGATTATTAGTCCGAATTACAGAAGCCACATCGGGGACCATGGACCTATAACTAGTAGCTCCAATAATTAATTATTCATCGAATGTAGAATAAGTACATTAATTATTAATTTCGGATTACGCCACCATAAACCCGAAATCGAACTCTACCGATTATAGATGTATACTTATACTCAACCCATGTAGAGTGAATAAGCGTCCATTGATATAATCACTACATACGGATTAACCCTCCATAGACTATCCATTCTCGAGTGGGAAGTCTCCGTGAACCCGACTCGAGAATATCTTATCCTTATTTACCATTAACCCCTAGTGATCAATTAGTTCACATATCCGACTAGTAGCTAATTAGTCTAACATGAACCGGGCCCATCGATCATTTTCTTAGGGCTAACAAATAAGGGGATCTGTCTCTACTTCCCGCAGAAGGAATGGATTCCATGTCTGTGAAAATCGTAACTACTCACTCATCCTGAGATAGTGCCAATGAGAAGTGGCTTGGAACACATATTTAAGTGAACCGTAACTAACACATCAAACACTACCCCGGGACAAGCGGCACTCGTGATCACCTCAGATTAAAGTTGATCCATATATGATCATCTAATGATTTAATAAGATTCCTCGATTACGGAATTATATCGAGAAATACAGATTAAATCGGTCCAATCCTATATGAATGCCATCATATATAAATGCCCCACGTAGTACCCTCTACCGACAAACCGGATAAGACTATCACACCCTAAGGTGTTCAGGCGCATTATTGGTGTTTTAATCAAGAGACCCTAAACTCGATTAAGTTCACCACGGACTAATAGTTTAAGCATATCTCCACTAACTCAATCCTCACGTGTAATTCATACACTGAGTTAAGTGGTTACATATAGATATACTTAGGGTTTGCAGCAGTGTATTACTTTACAAGCACAAAGCAAGTAACTAAGGTGAGATAAATTCTGTCATCCATTATTAAAAACAATTACACAAATTGTCTTTCGGGCACTACACCTAACAATCTACAAATGCACAGCATATAGCTAGTGGTTTCCACCAACACTGGTTTGAGCCCGATAAAACGGTATCGGCATGCCTCTGTCACGAGCGACCACAAAATGGAGTTTCATCTAAAGTTCTCCTTCAAGTTCTACTCTCCGCCTTGGCGGACACGCCAAGCACAGAGTAGGGGGCCATAGATATACCCGGATCTGAATGAGGCCCTGTTCATCCATATTGGGCCTACCCTCTTGGCCCATCAAAATAGGTAAATGGGCTTCCAACTCCTCTGGCAGCTGCTACAGCCATCTCTTACCCGCTAGCTACAAGTTGGGTTCTGTCCGCCAGCAGTAAGCCGGATCTTGCCCGCCAGTCCTATGTCGGATCCACCTTCTCCAATGAGATTTCTACCCATATAGTCAAGCTTATTTCAAGACAAGGCACAAATGAGTCCGCTGATCGCTGCTCGCCATTCTTATCAATCCAGCTGGACAAAACAGCTGGCCACTCCTGACAGCTGGCTAGGACACTTGTATTGCATGTATAGTTAACTTAGCCATGTACCCTCAGTTGTCTTATCGATGAACAGTAGACCGACTTACTTTATTAGCCTATAAATATGGGATCACCTTGTAATAAAAAGAGGGATCTCTCTCAAGCTTTAAGATACAATATAATACAAGCAGAAACTCTGCCAATTTGTCGACTGATTAACTTGTTCTCCACAAACATTTAAATCGCCACCGTGCCCTCACCGTAGAAATCACACATCACAGCCTTATATCCACAAGATAAACACTGTTACCGCAAATCTGGTGTTCAACGCAACATCAATAATAAGCACTATGTTACGAGGACGATGTTGATAGAGCGAGCCGTCCTTGAGGCCAAGGTTGATCCCGCTTTTGTTAAAATGCTTACGGATAGAAAGTGGGGGGCATTGATGAGAACTCTGAGGACTCCAGTTAATGCTACGTTAGTCCGAGAGTTTTATGAAAATTGTTCAGAAACGGATTTGGAAACCGGAGTTATGATGGTAAGGGGAGTAAAGGTGCCGTTTACGCCTAAGGTTATTAATGACAAATACAACTTGGCATCGTTTGAGGGTTTAGATTATAAAGAGGAGATAAAAGCTAAGCAGGATGCGGGAGAGGATCCGTTGGAGGATTTGAGATTGTTAGTGTGCCAGGATGTGCCGTGGACACTCAGACCGGGCGGAGATAGGAAGGAGTTGGTGACGACGAGTTGGACGGAGGATTGGAAGGTCCAATGTCGTTTTATTCAGAATAGGTTGTTACCGAAGAAAAACCTGACTCATTTTCACATTGGTGACCTCGGGATGTTATATGCGTTAAACTTCAAGCTGAATGTTGATGTAGGGCAAGCCATTTTTGACGAGATAGCAACGAATCAGAAAGTGTATGCTAGGTGTTTGATTTGCCCCCATCTGATCCACAGTTTATGCATTGATGCTGGAGTTCCCGAGTACAAGACGGATCACAAGCCGAAGAATCCGCGGTTCCTGCAGTGGGAGAAAGTGAAATCTTCTGATCAGACTGAGACTGAGGCAGATGCAGCACATGAGCCCGGTTCATCTTCAGCACCACCTCAAGCTTCTTCCCTTCCTTCTTTGTCTCCATCGGTTCGGATGCGTCTGAGTATGGCCAATAGTATACGGAACTGGATGGAGGACATGAGAACGTCCCAGAACAATATGTTGACTATCTTGCGTTGTATGCGTGAGGGCCGTCCTCCGAGGGACCGGGGCATCTTCACCCCCAGCACTATAGATTACGTTTATTCGGATGAGATTGAGCAAGCCATTGCGGATGTTCTTCATGAGTCTGAGTCGTCTTCTGATGAGGAGCAAGTTGGCACGGCAGGGAGGACTACCACTACACCAGCTGGACCTTCTGATACTCCTACGGGTGGAGCACCTCCTGCTGGTGATTCTACGGCACCGGGGCAGACCTGATGTTATGTTTTTGATTCTAGATTCTATATTTTTGATGAGATGATTGTATTGTCCTACTACTTTTCCTTACTTGATTCATTGTATTCTTTTCATGTTAGCTACTGTCAGTTCTCGTTGCTATATTTTTCTTGATGAATCATGTAAGCCTTAAGGCATTCCGTACTTTCATTTGACATTACTATGCTTTCGATTTTCATTATATTGAATGTTTTATCTGTTGATCTAATTCGATTTTACATTATCCTTTCATTATGGTATAATTTCCCCGTTTTCCCAGAGATTTTTCCGTGTTTGTCGAGTATTGCAGGAATATTTCTAGCTGTCTTGTCGAGCTAGCTTTTACATCGTGCTGATACGAGTTCTATTTGTCACTACGAAGGCTCCGGCCTGACCAACGATTCGAGTATCTGTCACGATCAGCTAAGTATTTTGTCTCTTTTTACGTTCTGCACAACCTGAGGACATGTTGTGGTTTAAGTGTGGGGGAGGGGAATGGTTACGTGTATCTATCATTTGCTTATATTATGATTCTATGCTGAAATGAGCTGAATTTTTCAAATTTTTCAAATTTTTGTTTTGTCCCGAGTGAGCAAATGCATATTTTGTTCGGTTTTTATAGACATGGATGTTGTATACCGTATGTTTAGTAGGTTAGAGGTTTCACCCGACATACATTTCACGAGCCATACTGAACGATGAGCTAAAATATAAAGCTATACCCATTTAGATTAGTAATGTTTGATTATCTTATAAGTATCTTGTGCTTAGTGCTAATGTACATATCGTGGGAATTATAATAGTTTGTGTTTATAGCAAGAGTATGACATACTGTGAATATCTTAGGTTTGAATGTGATAAGCGAAACGTAATGCTTTAAAAAGTATATATGTTTCAAGAAAAGTATACGAATTAATAGGGTGTGTCGAAAGCTGGTCGATGATTGGAGTGAGGTAGGGCGTATCTCGAATGTCTTATACCACTATGATGACCAAAAGCTCACGACAGTCAGGAAAAGCTGCCTGATGATTTGAGTAGGTAGGGTATATCTCGAATGTCCTATTCTGCTATGACAGGGCAATAGCTCATTCTGATGTGCGTTTAAATATGAGAATTTACTGAATCAACTTATATAAGGAATCTGGTATGAATTGAAATGAAAGACTTAGTTATCGTCTACCTTATCCCCAGTATAAACTGACAGATATGTTGTAGGGATTGTCCTCTGAGTATGTCAGAAAGGTCCTAAATGTATTCTATCATCCTTTTCAGGATATGTTATGTTTTGTAGGGTGCATGTTATAAGTGTCAATTATTTCTAGTTTAAATGGGATATTGGCTAGTTGATTTGAATAAATTTCAAGTGTGGACTTAGTGGAAGTTTACTATGGCTCTGCACACACACCGGGGTGACCTCTAATTTATTGACTATGCGTTATATTTGCTGAAGTATCTATCTTTTCCGAGCCTTTATCTTGTCTTGTTTTGCTCGGGACGAGCAAAAGATAAGTGTGGGGGAGTTGTTTAGGGTGATTTTATGTGATTTATAATGTTATATTTCGTAATAATTTCCTCCATATTTATATAATTTGCATAGAAGTTGAGTGTTTAATTGAATTATTGAGCAAGTGAGGGTTGAAGTGGTTTAATTGCAAAGTTGGATTGAACTATGTGTTTTATTGTTGATTTTCCATTGATTTGAATGATATTACACTTTGCAATGTTTTTATTATCTTGTAGATACACGAAATTGGTTCAAAAGAGGATTAAAAGATGTTAAGGATCGGATTTATATGAAAAAAAAGAGATAAAGATGAAGTCGGTTGAAGATAGAGATGAAAATCAGATTTGAAGTCATCCTGGACGGGCGTTTAGAACTAGCATCCAGTGGACGGGCGTCCACCTTCTTGGACGGGCGTCTGGAGGAGCTGTTTTGATTCAGAGTTTTGACGAATTTGATGAACGAGCGTCTGATTTAACATAGGACGGGCGTCTGATCCAGCTCGGCCCGACTCGAAGATTTTTATGAAGACCGGACGGACGTCCAGCATAGCGGACGGGCGTCCATTGGCCGACATAGCAGCAGCCGACTTAAAAATCTATAAATAGCTGCGGATTTCAACCCTAGATACATATATTCAGAACCCTAATTCTTCTAGGCGGCCTAGCTGCGTTTTATACTTATTTTAGATCAATCTTTATGCTTTTCAATCTCTAGATTAGATCTTTCAATTTATGTACTTTATTCAAGCAATTCGAGTTGTTCAAGTGATGTTTAGAGGCTAGAAGCTTTTGGAACAAGCATTGTGAAGCCATCCTATCAACAATTCAGTTTCGTTTCTTGATTATCTTGTGAGTTTTTAATTAAAGTCGTATCTTTATTATGTTTATGTTTATCTTATGCAATTATATCGAGAGATGCTTGCATGTTTGATGTTTGATATTGATGAAAATCGTTATTAAACCCTAGATCACCATAATGAAGATTAGATCTTTAACCTAAAAATAACGAGAGTTGATTAGGTTGAATTTCTAGGTCGCTAGATTGAGAAATCTTACACCTTTGATTTGAAAGCATTAATCTTTAGGATCGAAAGATAAAAGATTGATAGGCGAACTTTTCTAAGAGATTAGGAGTTCGTTCGTTAAATTATTGATTAATCACTTGTGATCGTTTTGCTTAGTGAAGTTACAGTTTTTATTGCATATTAGGTTTAGGAAAAAGTAGTTTAGTTATCTTGTTCGCAACCCTATTTTCCTGGCTTTAGGTTTCGATCTTCTGTTCAGTTTACTTTCGTTATTTTCATTGTTAGTTTCGTTTTATGTTATAGTTCTTAACTGTTCTCTTATCTTTTTAGTAGTAGTAGTAGTCGTGACATATTTAGGTTAATTAAATAAAAACTAGAATAAACAACCCCGATTCCCTGTGAGATCGACCCGGTATTAGTTGCTATACTACGATCCCTGCACTTGGGGTATACCGGATTTATAATTTATTACTTGTTGTTTTTCATTAGATAAAATCCGAGACAACAGCCTCAAGGATCCCTTGGTTATGACAACACCCTTTGGATAGAGTAATCAAGGTTGCTAGGATGTTACTACAAGTGGATGGTTATGTTGGAATCTATCGTGGCAAGAGTAAAGTTATAGTTTTGAATTCTACGGACCATAAAGTGATTCTTGGTATAGGTCAGCTATCCAAGAATTTTGTCTACTTGGATTATAGACATAAGAAAGTATCTTCCGGTGATGGGTACACCGAGTAGAAGAGTGGTTAGTGCAGTTTTAGTGACTCAAGTTGTGGTTGGTCAGCTTTGGGTTGAGTGTACGAGGTTTGAACGGTTTGGGAATCAGTAGGGTGTGGTTCAATAGTTAGCAAGGTCAGAATCGGTTAGAGGTTGTCCGTGGGAAAACAAGTGAAGCTTCGGTTTGGTTTGTGTTGAAGAGAGAGTGCTAAGGAAAGTCAACGGTTTGAGCATGTTCGAGTTTCGAGGACGAAACTCCTTTTAAGGGGGAAGGAATGTAATATCCCGACTTTTCGAAAAAGGGCAGACGTGTCTTTTTGCGAAAAATGGAATATTATGATTTACGGATTAAAGTATTTTATGTGTATATATATTTCGGATAAATATATATATTTAAGGGTAATTAAAATGATCTAATTAAAGGATTTAGTTATTTAATTAATGGAATTAATTAAATGGCTATTTAAGGAAAATATCTCCTAATCGTCCTCATAATGCAGTCGACGCAATTTCTGGATAAAAAAGGGAGAGGAACGGCGCTTTAACAGAGAAAATGGGAGAAGAGGCTTCTTGACGAGGAACGAATATCCCGGAAAATGGCATAAGAAGAAAAAGAGAAAAAAGAAATAAATTATGAGGAATTATTTTTAGAATTATTATTTAATTATTTAGGAGAATAATTAATGAGGAATATTTGATAAGATTTTGATTTATTTACTTTCCTTAATTAAGAAAATTAGAGATTTATTTCTTAGGGAGAAAATATTATATTTCTTAGAGAGCAAGTATTTTTAGTACTAGGCTTTATTTTCTACACTATATAAAGGGAGGAGCTCTCAATGTAATAGATATATTATAACATCCTTTTATCAATAAAATCATAAGAGTTTTTCACTTGCTAAGCCTTTTGGCTTGTGCTTGTTTTGAGTTTTTCGTCCGATTGAACGATATCAATCACCCTCGTCCGTTCGTACGATAACGAACTTGGTTCTCCCGGTCCTGTCCTACATCAGTTGGTATCAGAGACATAGGTTTCATATCAACTTGGGCATCGACTACATCGTATCCCTTCTTATTATCCTGCCATCAAATTATCATCTCCTTCGTTTTTTCCTCATAAATTTTCGATCACCCAGAAAAAGAAAGAATTTTTTTACCGTGCGTTCCTGTCCGCAAATATTTTGTCAAGAGAGCAACAAAAAAATTCTGTTCTCGCGTCCCCGTATGGGACATCCAGAAAGAAAATTCATAATTTCTTTGATTGTTTCTGGCCCCAGATATCAATCTAAAGTCTCATGTTTGACCTTGCATCCTGTTTTATATTCGTATCCAAGAGGAAAACTATCCAAAGAGTCCAACAAAGTACTTTGTAAATCCAGAAATATTTATCTTTGTTCTTTCTACAGAAAAAAAAAAAATATTGCTCTTGTATTTTTTGTTCTGCTTGTAGCTTTACTTTCGGTCGAGCAAAGACAAAAAAGCTAAGAAAAAAATTGTGATCTTCATGGCTAATTGATTGCACTTGATCAATCAACGGCTCGACACTCTCACCCATAAGTTTGACAAAATTCTTGACACCGCAGAGGAATGTCGTGTATTGTGCTGAAAGCTTCTAGCAGCCGTTCCTCCAAGAGAAGCACCTCAGTGGCAACACAACATATCCTATGCGACAACACATAATCAACTTCCCTTGAAAGGTGTGTCTCAGTTGTCACGTAACATCCCATTGATCAAGCCATATGATCAACATGTCATCCCAATGCAGCCGTCACCGTCCCAAGAAAATCAACATGTTCCTCTGCTCTCCATTAATCCACCAAAGGCCACAACCCAAGAGCAGCCACTACCCGCAACGGCCTTTGTCCACCCGCATCAACCAATGCCAGTAGCCGTCCAACCTACACCGATTCACACATGCCGTCAAGAAGAAGAATATGATGATCCAATTGAAGAAGATTGTGAAGACAATATTGTTAATGAAGAAAGCACTGAGGAATCTCCTGAACATGTTGAAAAGAAGATTGTCGATTCTTTAGAAGCACCTTCAGATTCTCAAGTTCATGATCTGCATGAGTGCGACACAAATTTGACAACCAGATGCATGAAGGAAATCAACCAAGTCACATTGTCTATCAATCGTGAAACTTGCAAACAAAAGGTGGATGTTTCAAAGTCTTCAAACTTGATTGCATTGGTTATAATACCGAAGATAGAGCTCAAGGATCATGATTTTGTTGATTCAAGTTTTGTTGGTTCCCTAAAGCCTATTGTTGAAGATTTGACTAGGCATGATGACATCTATTTCAAAGTTGAGTTTTCAAGGGAAGTCCAAACGGTTTACTCTCTGGATATACAGTTGACGTACACTCTCCTTGCCATGATGACAACTCGGGGACGAGTTGTTTTAAAGAGGGAGGGAATGATGAGGAACGAATATCCCGGAAAATGGCGTAAGAAGAAAAAGAGAAAAAAGAAATAAATTATGAGGAATTATTTATTAGAATTATTATTTAATTATTTAGGAGAATAATTAATGAGGAATATTTGATAAGATTTTGATTTATTTACTTTCCTTAATTAAGAAAATTAGAGATTTATTTCTTAGGGAGAAAATATTATATTTCTTAGAGAGCAAGTATTTTTAGTACTAGGCTTTATATCCTACACTATATAAAGGAAGGAGCTCTCAATGTAATAGATATCTTATAACATCCTTTTATCAATAAAATCATAAGAGTTCTTCTCTTGTTCCTTTTTGCTTGTGCTTGTTCTTGAGTTTTTCGTCCGATTGAACGATATCAATCACCCTCGTCCGTTCGTACGATAACGAACTTGGTTCTCCCGGTCCTGTCCTACATCACTTCTCCAAAATTCTCACAAGATCTCTGACGGTTTACAGAATGGAATAGAGATTCGGAATCAGCAGGAAAGGAGGATCGTTCTGATAGCAAAAAGATGGAGTTTTACAAAGGTATGAGTTTTAGCCCTAGATGCGGTTTTGATCAAAGTTTGGTGTTTTAGATCTCCTAAACTCGTAGAGTTGTTATATAAGATGTTTGTGACCAAGTCTAATTCAAGTTTGAGGTTGATAAAATAGGTGTTGAGTGAAACCTTGGAAAGTGTTGCAGATTTTCTGAAGGTTTTGGATTGGGCTTTGCTTGCTAAAAGGTAAGAGGCTCTTCCAAATGTGTAATTAGGTTTTATGATGTTAAGGTTGAGCATTTGTGTAGAACTCATGGTTAGAAACCATGTAATTCGTTACAGTTAAATTATGGGAGGTTATGGTTTGTAAAAGTCATGTTTTTTTTATTACAATTATGTAGAACATGATTGGAATCGAGTACAGATCGCAAGTGTAGAAAATCATGTGTTTAGGGTTTTCTGTGTTGAATGCGCACGCAACGACTAGCAATGCGCACGCATTCATGTTACATGTTTGTCTAGTTTAGTTGTAGCAGGTAGAACGCGCACGCATTCTTAGGAATGTGCACGCATTCATGATTCAGGATGTTAAATCCTCTTTCACAGCAGGTGCAATGCGCACGCATTCAAGGGAATGCGCACGCATTTCTGTTTGAGAATGGTTCAAGTTGCTCCCAGCATGTGCAATACGCAAGCATTGGCTAGACAGTGACTTCCAGCATGTTTTCTGGTCAGGGAATGCTCACGCATTCAAAGGAATGCGCACACATTGACCCCCAGTTTTAATAAAACATTGTTTAAGCTATGTAATGAGATGTTAAATGTTGTTTCATGATCTAATAACATTAATTAAACATGATCAAGCCTCGATTGAGTTTCTAATGCGTTTAGTTCCGGCACCGGATGTACTCTTCAAGGGAGTTGAAGTTCGGGACCGTCGGAAGAGCATGAAAGGGCTTGTGCTTTGATGAATTAGCATTCATCAATGTCTGTGTAATTGCTAGGACTTGTCTGTGTCTAATGGTCTAAGAATGAGAGTAGTGGATGTGAGTGAGCTTACTTGAAAATACTTAGGTGGCTAGTTAACAATTAATAATACACGTACTTGTGTAGTTAAAAGACTAAACATCAATCCATTCTTGGTAAAGAACAAGTCTATATCATGATGTGTTGGCGTTCAGATAAAGTGAATAACTCTGTAAGTGTTTGGACCCTATGTACGGAGAAAGCCACCCTGTAAGTCTGAGACCCTACGTACAGAGGGACTTCGCCGAACGCGTGCACTATCGGAGTCTACTAGAATAGGTTTTCGTGGTTATTGGTGTGATCCACCAATATGTTGCACCCAGTTACTTCGTGGTGAGTAGCACCATGAGTAGTGCCCTTGAATGCTGATGTAACAAAGATAATCTAAGCTAGAAACCAATAGGCACAACATGTTGGTGAGCATGAAGTGAACCCTAGAGTTGTGTCGGTCTCATGAAGATAACTTACTAATTAATAACATGAACCTTTTGTTGTAAAACTTAATTATTTGTTAGCTTCTCACTCTTGCTAAATACCTATGTACTTACCTCATTTGCATGTTTCTTTTGTGTGCATTGTGGGGTGAGAAGATGAACAGGTTGTCCATGATTACGATGATGAGGAAATGTGATGAAAATGAAGCTTGAGGATGCGTCCAGTTTCCTTACTTCTTGTTGCACTAGACTTTGTTGTTTTCCCTTCTTTAGATAGATGTTGTTCTTTTATTTCAAGACATTTGTAAGAAAGCTTGTACTTCTTTTAAGACAAGGTTGTTTTGGACATCGTACTTTGTTTTGGTTTTTCGTTGTTGTAAGGACACCTTTCTATATTGAGTATGTTGAGTTTTTTTCATAGTAGTATTTATGATGTTTTGCCGAGTATTTTTAGCTTCCGTTTGCTAAACTCGATACGACGTAGTAGAGGCTTACGTGTAATAGTGGATTTATTGAATATTATATGTGTCGAGCGTTTCATTTCCGGATAAGGATTCGGTATCTGGGAGCGGGGCGTTACAATATATTATATATATAACACTCTCACACACGGCTCATATCAGCCCTTTGCTGACGCCTCGTTTTTCTTTGTTTCTTTGTTTCTTTTTCTTTTATAAATACATATACACAGGCTTATGATCGAGGGAAAAAGAAGAGTATAGGCGAAGATATTGTTTGAAAACCGAGGAAAGGGAAATTGGAACGCGTTGCACATCTTAAGTTAGTTAGTTACAACTATTGTATTTCATTTGTGGAGTTATTGTAATGTAATTAATTATTGAAGTAATAGTAAATTCATTTGTGGATTTAGTGAATAATTTTGGGAATATAGTTCTATTATTGAAGTCGCGGCGAGAGTTTCGCAACCCCTCCTAGAATGACCTCAGTGGACCTAGAGGTCGGGAGTAGGGTATTACAAATAGTGTAGCAAACATTTTTTCCTTCTTATTTATCTTTTTTTGTCCGTTTGATTTTGTTGTGGTTGTGGTTGTGGTTGTGATTGTGGTTGTTGTTGTTGTTGTTGTTGTTATTGTTATTGTTGTTATTATTATTATTATTATTATTTTATCATATCAAAACAATTGTGCATTTTGTGTCTAGTTATAGAAAAGTAACTACTTTGACTAAAGTATTTATATTTATTAGTTCTTATGAATTTATATTTTGTAAAACAATAATGTAAAATGGGTAATACATTTTTGTTACAAAGTACTAACTGAAATACATTGTAGCATTATATATATATATATATATATATATATATATATATATAAACACGTATATACACGTACATAAAACAGTGAAAATAATGTTATGCATTGTTCTAGTGGTTAGACTATAATTTGGTATGTGGACCAGTGTTCGAACCCCGTTAGGGGCAAAAAAAAATGTTATCTATGATTTCAAATTTATAGTGATACCAAACAGTCTAAGTACTTAAATCATTCAGTTACTCAATGTATTCATATTTCATATTTCAGACTTCAGATTTAACAAACGCCCCCTAAAGTTTGGAGCATTCAAGAATTCATCAAGATAACAACACTTGAAGGAAACAGAGCTTACTGCATATATTATATGCATCAAGATCAAAGATTGCTTACAAGTCGAATCACTTCCTTGATTCAAGTTTTTAACAAAGGATTCAGACCGTGAAGCATCTGTTGAAGGTGTCAAGGACAGTTGTGTGCAGTCAGGAAGACTGTGTTTATGGTGGAGCTGGTGAAGAGGCAATCCTACCTTTTAAGGACCAGTGGAGCAGACTTAATGATACATCAATTCTACCTGTTAGGGACTAAGGGCTTAGACTGTGAAGCTATGGAATAGTCAAGGACAATCAGCATTTACTTTGTATCTTGTAAGTGTAACTTCAAGAACATAGTGAATTTCCTCCAACATCACAGGATAATAGATGATTGATAGGATTACACCACCTGGAACTCTATAAACTCTGTGTTTTTACTTTACGTTATTTACCTTACAACATTTATATTCAGTACCTTACTCTGCATTTATCTACTTACTTTATTGCATACTCAGTTACTCAAACTCAGCTAACACCAATTACTGAGTTCACACAGCATATTTCAAAGTGAATCAACTTAGTTTAAAAAGGCTTTAAATAGATATATTCCGTTGCATTTTACGTAGTTGTTATTTTGGTAAGTATACTAAATCTCAGCGGAGTTATCTAAACTCCAAGTTCTTATAAGTTTAACTTAACAAGAAGTTTTCAATAAGACAAGTTTATTCACCCCCCTCCCCCCCCCCCCTCTGAACTTGTCTCAAGCCTTTCTAAGGGACCTGACACCTTCTCTTGAACTTATACAAACTGATCAACCATCTGGTACGTAGTGGATGTTAGCCTTTGAGGAAACTCAGTCGGATGAAGCAATGAATTCAATCATAGATCAAGATTCTGATTGCTTATCTCTTGTATGTGCGTCACATGTTGAAACCATCATTCCACCCACAAATCCACAAGGGACCACTCCATCAAAGAAGTTTAGAGGAAAAGCTAAACAAAAATGAATTATGTTTAGTAAAGTTTCACTAGTTTGTGCTTTTGGAAAAATCCTTTAAATAAAGTGAGTGTTTTCATGTCTAGCTAACATAAACATATTATATCATTAACTTCCTAAATGTTGGGAGTATTAATGATTAGTAATATGTGGCTTCTTTTGTAAGTTGTATAAGCAACAAAAACTTATGGTATCTGACTTATAGCATTGTCCAAGTCAGACTTGTGTCATGCATCTCTGGTATGACCATAGCGTGCATGAATTTTGTCTTATAATCTGGATGTAAAAACACTAGTCTGGATTTCCATTATGAATTATGAAGCATTTTGTATTCAAAACGAGTTTGTGCTTTTTAGTTTATGTCATGTTTACATAATTAGTTAATTCAATAAGTTGTATTGCAGAACATTATTTTCTTTAGTTCTTGTGTCCATTTTAAGATAGCTCTTGCAAACCCCCCAAAAAAAAAAAAAAAAAATTCACGAACATTTTTTTTCCTAGGATAAAAACATACAATAAATCAAATATATATAAAACCGTATCTACAGTGGGCATGCACTGTGCACAGTGTAAAGAACACTAGTATATTCCATACATAATGAAAGTGTCATGACACAGTTCACATATTTTGGTTATTTAATCGTTATTGTATAACACTTATTTTATACTCAACACATAAAACCTATGAAGCACGTACACGGACATTGACACGCCGCACGACACGACTAATTTCAAAATTTAAGGACACGACACCAACACGTGTTATATATATATATATATATATATATATATATAAAACGCCAAGAGATCAACGAAGGATTGAGTATACAAACTAAACAAGGGAATAAAGGATTTTAACAATAAATAAAGGTGGGTTCTATTGGCACATATCAAATTACTTTTGGCACCCACTTACTTCCGGCACTACAAAAAATTACTTCGGCACCACATTGTTTTCAAAAAGACGAACGTCATTCCCACTGGTGTTCCTTCTTGAACACCAACGCCGATGACACTTGGCGTTGGTGTTCAGGAGGAACACTAGTGTCACCGACATTCACGTTATAAAAGTGGCACAACTTAGGGCGTCGATCCTTTCGGTGTTCTCTCCCGACACCAACGTCGGTGTCACCGGCGTTGGTGTTGAAGGAGGAACACCGATGAGGATGACGTTTTGTTCAAAGAAAAAAATATTCAATAAATGGGTGCCAAAATTAATTATGCGTGTGCCGATAGAATCCGCCAAAATAAATGGACGGCAATGAAGTATTGTTAATAAGAATGCTGAAACAACATGAGAAATAATAAAGTAATAGACGGCAATGAAATATGCTAAAGCTTTGTCAAAATGAAATATGATAAAGATTTGTCAAAGAAACATGTAAATTTAAACCTTAATTAAAATGTTTGAATGTTTGAAATAGATACAATTGTGGAGATACAAATGTTGGAAGAGAAGAGTATGTACTCCCTTCTTGCCGTCTTTGAATTTGTTAATAAAATATTTCTCCTATCTTGCAGAGAAAATATTAATTTGTAAATGGTAATCTAAGGAGTCTGCCTTCCTCTCTTCTTTGTCTTCTTATTTATATGCAGTTTGTAATAATAGAAAGTGGTACAATAATTTAAAGTGTTGTCTTCCTTTGTATGTGGTGTCTGCCATTCTGTTTTTGCTGAGTTGTTTTGTTGTCGTCTTGTGTTAAGTGATGTCCATTATTTTCTAGTGGTGTCTTGTCTTGTCTGCCATTGGTGGTGGAATATCTGTGCTGAGTCTTCTTTTGTCGTTTTGTGATAAATAAGCTCCATTTAATTTTAGTGATGTCTTGTCTTGTCTTGTCTGCCAGATTGATTGTCACTAAGCTGTGTGTGTCGTCTTGTGATAAGTGTTTTGTGTAACTGTGTGTGTATTATACGTTTATAAATATATGTATTTGTATATAACTGTGTGTGTATATAAATAAATATATAAATATATAAAGATAAATTTTTGTATGTGTGTGCATGTGCATTTCTCGTTGTGTGCATAGAAATATATTTGTGTATATGTGTTTTAGGTGAAAAGCATTGTTGCAGGTGACTTTTTTGGAGTGTAGTCTTTGTATTTTTTATTTTTTTTTTAAGGTATCGGTGAATAATCCTCGTTTTCTTCATCAACGTTTACCGATGATGTGGAACTGATAGGTGACGTCGCATATTGTGACAGAATTTGTTGTAGTTCATCATCTGTTTTTGACACAGCTAGCAATGCTGCAACTTGTGCTTTCTTTTCTGAGAAACTTGTGTTTGCAGTTGATTGTACTTGAATTTGTCAGGGTCTTTGTGTTGTTTGTAACCAGGCTTCGATGTTTACTGGAAATAGGCTTTTGGCAATAGTAAATTTCTCCCACCATCTTACTCTATATCTTCTCCTGATTATTTGAAGAGGATGATCAGAGAAATCTAAATACCAATTCACAATCCATGGTAGATAGAATTTTGTACTTAGAGTTGCGAATGCTGGAAATCTTCTTTCTGCTTCGGAGGGCTTGTACTTTGTTTTCAAAATATTGAATGATTCAAGCACCGTTGGTTTTTGTATCTCTGGCACCGAACCAAAGCAATCCCACCACTGAACCCACCATGATGGAAATTTTGAAATGTCCGCCGTTTTTGTATCGAAATGCATCAACCATGCATGTTGATTGTTTTGGTTTTGAATTAAGAAAGCATTAAACCATGCCTGTTGATATTCCCAGTAGTTAAATGTTGTGTTATAAAAAGGTAATTCTTTGTACTCGTCTGGGAATGCAATACGCTGAGAAAGACCTCCGTACCAATCTGATGGTGTAATGACTTTGTGGATTTTACATGTCGAGTATGAAGGTGTGGTTTGGTTATTTTGATAATATTTGTGGTCAAAGCTTGCGGATTGGGTAGCTTGTAAGATGGTTTGGTAAAAGACTGGGTTTTTTGAAGATCCTAAGGCTTGTAAAACCACCCGTTTCCAAAGTAATTTTAGAGAGATTGGAAAGGATCTTATTTTTGAAAACCAGCTTCAATTGTGGTAATGTTTTGGGAGTATGGTTTTACTGTGTAGGGTGTTTTTTGTGTGATTGTGTGTTGTGTGGTAGAAGGTTTTGCGAGTGGCTGAAATGAATTTGATGTTAAAACAATGGGTTTTGATGAAGATGTTGTGGGTTTTGGTGAAGATGCTATGAGTTTTGAGGATGATGTTGTGGGTTTTGATGATGATGTTGTGGGTAATTCTAGTTGGTTTTGTGGTTTTGGTTGAAATAAATGCATTTTCCTAAATTCCGGGCTTTGTAATAATTTTTCAAGAAATTTCTATGACTCTGGGTCTAAGGAACCTGAATCTTCAATATTTCCGGCGTCTTGTTCTTCTTTGACTACAATGTCATACCATGACATTTTAGGTTTTGTAACACTTGTATTTGCAACCCTTTTCCCTTTGTCAACTTTGGGAGCCATCGGATCTGTTTTGTAAGATCACGTGTAAGAAAATCGGGAACTGAATTTGTATCTCCGTTTATGAATTCAATATCAAAATAAAAAATGCTTAAAATTTTTGCCAACGTGCAAATATCTGTTTTGATACAAGATTTTGTACATCTTTTTGTAAAATTTCTTTTGCACTTTTGCAGTCTATACGTAACAGAAACTTTATGTTTAATAAATCACTTTGAAATTTTTGAATGCATAAAACAATGCTTAAGATCTCTTTCTTAATTGTGGAATAATTTTTTTGGGTATCATTCCAATGTGCAGATGTAAACTGAACAATTAGTTCTTTAGAATCCTGTTTTTGCTTCAAGATGCCTCCGTAACCAATGTCTTAAGCATCACTTTCTACTAATTTATGAAGGTCAGGATCTACCAAGTGAAGACATGGAATCTGTGTGACCTGTTCCTTAATTTGTTGGACAATTTTTGTATGTGTTGTATTCCAAGGTGCCGGGATTTTCTTTAGACGGTAATGAAGTGGTTTGGCTAATCTATTTATATTCGGGTAAAAGTCAAGGACATAATTTAAACATACTAAGAACCTTTGTAATTGTTTTATATCAAGAATTTTACCTGGAAATAATATGGTGAAATTTAGAGATCTTTCTATGGGTGTAATAGTACCTTGAGTAATATAGTGCCCAAAAAATCTTATTTTTGCTTGGAAGAGTAACATTTTAGATTCTGATATCACTAATCCGCTTTTTTCGATTACATATAAAAATGTTTTTAAATGTTTGAAATGTTCATCAAGAGTTTTTGAAAATATAAGTACATCATCTATATACACGATACAGAATGTTGAGTACTCATTGAATATTTCGTTCATAATTCTTTGAAATTCGGAAGGGGCATTTATTAAGCCAGAAGGCATTACATTCCATTGGTATTGCCCAAAAGGAACTGTAAATGTTGTTTTATATCCGTCTTTTGGTTTTATTTGTATTTGCCGAAAACCTGATTTCATGTCGAATTTTGAGAATATGAAGGCATCATATAGTTTATTTAGAAGGTCCTTTTTATTAGGTATGTGATAGTGAATCCATTTTAATGCCTTGTTAAGTGTTTATAATTAATTACTAGTCTTGGAGTTCCTCTCTCGATTTCAGAGGCTTTATTAACATAAAAAGCAGAACAACTCCAAGATGATCTAGTTTTAAAGATTAATTTTTTGTTTTCAAGATCTTGTATTTCTTTTCTGCAAAATTCTTCAAGGTCTTTATTTATTTGTATGGGCCGAGCTTTAGTAGGTATATCCTTTTCTTTGAAAGATGTGTCATAGGGCAGATCAACCATTTGTTGCTTTCTGTTCCAGAAAGCATTTGGTAGTTCAACACAAACTTTTAATGTGAATATTTTTGTAATCTTAGTATTTTCTCTTTTATAGTTAGTTGGTTAAGCAATTTATTTATTCTTTGTAATGAAGCATCTTTCTGAAGCTCATTGAGCTGGAATTGCTTGTTATGTATTATATTATTGATTGTGATTTCATGTATAGCACAAGCTTTTAATAAATTTAGACTTCTTGTTTTTGGTTTTACTAAAAAAGGAAACATATGTTTTTTGTGATTTATCTTGAAGGTAATAGAATCTGGGCAAACCTTGTATGGTGTTATAAGGTTTATAAATGGAGTGTCAAGAATTACAGAGTGATGGAAGTCATTGACAACCACAAAGGATGTCTTTAAAGAGACTCCATTATTGATTATTGAAGCTTCTGTTTTTGCAGAGATGACTAGTTTTGAATTGTTTGCTGCTGAAATTTTTTCATGGGTTTGCTGTAGGAATTTTATAGGGACAAACCCTGCTTTTATACAATTTAAGTCTGCTCCAGTATAAAAAAGGGCAATGGTATTAAGTTCGTAATCATTCATGAATTTGACTGTAATGTTTATGATATATTTTCTGGATGTAATTTCTTTTAAAACAAAAAAGAAATCAGTTGGGGTTGTTGTAATGTTTTGTAGTTCTTGCGTAATATCTTCATTTTCAGTATGTGTGTCACTATTGTCTTTTAATGTTTCAATAATGGTTTTGATTAATAGTGAATCATTTTTTTGTTTCTCTGTTAATTCCCTTAATTCATTTCCTATTTCTTTACTTTGTTTTTGTAGATCGTGAATTGTAATATTATCTTTTTTATTTTTATTCCTATTTAAAATTGTCGTTAAATCATAAGTACTTCTGGAAGTACTTGGTGCTAATGGCTCATGTTTTAAAGTCTCTAATAACATTTTGAGATATTGTTGTTGTAGAGCTAGGTCATTAATCTGTTGTAATATATCAATAAAAAT
Source organism: Gentiana macrophylla (assembly GCA_026214975.1). Classification (NCBI taxonomy): domain Eukaryota; kingdom Viridiplantae; phylum Streptophyta; class Magnoliopsida; order Gentianales; family Gentianaceae; genus Gentiana; species Gentiana macrophylla. The sequence goes on from CM047817.1 coordinate 46,883,335, forward strand.
TTGTTGTTCTTTTGAGATAACATTTAACATTTTCCCAGTGTTTCCTTCTGATTCAGAAGTACTTGTTAATGTATTTTTGTTTTTCCATTGTTATCTGTATTTTCTTCATTAGTTGTATCACTAGGAGAATCTAAAAGTAAGTTTGAGAATTTGTTCATAATATCTTCTTCCAGATTTAGTTCATTAAGTTTTCTTTTTAATTTACAATAATTAGATGTATGTCCTTTTTTGTGGCATCTATAACATTCAATGTCTTTTATCCAATTCGGTCTTGGTTTATTATATTTTTTAGTTTTATAGAAATTATTGTTTGAGGGTTGTTTGTTTTGTTTGATATTTCTATATAAATTCCTATTAGGTTTATAGGTTGTTTTGGGTTTAAGTGGGTTTTTTGCAATTTCCTTTGCAGGAGGATTCCTGTCGAAAAGGATTATTGTCAAATTGTTGACAAAAGGTTCCAAGTTCTAGATTAGCCTTTTTCATTTCCCATTTTATGTGTTTTTGAAGTTTGAGATCTTGGCATATTTTCATGCCCTCTTGTTGAATAACACTAACTAGTTGCCCATATGTGTATTGATCGTATGGAATTATCTGGTTGCCTGAAGTTTCTCGAATTCTATTTATGACTTTTTCTCCTAACAAAGTTGGTAATCCTGCTAAGATTTTTTCTTTCCAAAAAGGCTGATTGGAATCATCCCATTGCATTAATCTTGTTAGGAAATTATTTTTATACCATTGGAAATCACTGAGTTTTTTACAGCGTAAATTCGAAAGTAGTTCAGTATTTCTTTCTTTTAATTTTGTTGGATCTCCAAGAAAATGTATTGAGATGGTATGTATTATAGTAGATACAACATCTTGTAAAGGTTCTTGTTGTTCAAGAATTAGATTTTGTTCTTACTCGTATTTTAGTGAATTAAGTATTTGGTCATGTTGTTCAGATGTTAAATAAAAATCTCGCCATCCTTTTAATTGTCCTGAGAAACCTGTAATTAGTAGCTCTGCGGTAGTCCTATCTTGGACTCCATGTTGTGTCATATATGCATTTGCAGCCATTGTCATTTGTTGTAAGAAGGATAAAATTTGATACTCATTCATAGTATCTAAGTTCCAATTATAGACAGATGATGCATTAAAATGATTTTGAGTTTGAGTTTGAGTTTCGACAGGTATAATGTCCAGAGGATAATTTGGAATGTGTTGTGAAGTCCATCATATTTTGTTTATTTGATTTTGATCTAGTGAGGTATCGGTGTCTGTTTGTGATCCTAAATCATATTCTTTTCCAATCATATTAATATGTAATGTCGTTGTGGGGGTGTCAAGTGCTATTTGATTTTCAGAAGATGAGCTGGCTGTCATCTTTTGAAGTCTGTTTTGTAAATCTTTAAATAAATCAGATTTTTTTTTTCTTTTGGATATCTTTGATAGATGATGAAGACACTTGGTATGATTTGAAGACTGGGGTTGTTGGGTTTTTTTAGTACATTGGAATTATTAGTTTGAGGAGCTTTCTCAATTTGACTAATCTTCATGTGTCTTTCCATTTTTTCTAATTGTTTTCCAATTGTGTGGAGATTAGTATTTGTGTAATTATTTTGTGAAATAATATTTTTTATATTTCTTTTGTCGTCTTCTCCGGGCATTTTGATAGGATAAGCTTCTATATATTGATCTTGGTGGTGTATTTTTATTCCTTGGAATGGTGGGTGAAAAGATTTTATTTTTTCAGAATTTTGAGTAGTTTCACATTCCGGATTCTTATTTCGAATGGTAATAGAGGACTAATTATGTTTGAGAAAGGGTAGTCAATATGACATTATAGGGAATAGATTTCAAACCAGTCAAAGAAATGTATATGAATTTTATAGTTATTTATAAAGTCGTAGTATTTGTTTTGAATTTCTTGTCGTTTTAACAGAAATTTATCAAAGAACCAAGTCCTTTTCTTTTCATTCTTTTCAGAGTAAAATTCATCGTGAAGAACTTTTTTATTAATTGTAAAATCCTTTTCAATGATATTGAGTTCATTAAAGTTATCAATAATGGTTTTGAAAAGAGAATTCGCTTGTTTCCGGAGGGTTTGTTGGTTCGTTGCCTACCTCATTTTCTGCAAGATAAAAAGATCTTGGTATTTGTGAAACATAATCTACGTTTCTTAATCTAGTAACAAGGATATCGGAGATTGAATTCCTTGGTTTTGAGGTACCTATAACCGATGGGATTTGTGATACTCTGCCTAGGTCAATAGTAGCAGAAGTATCTTCAGATATAGAGCTAGAATCAGTGTATCGAGCACTCGTACTTCTTCTGTCAAAAATAAGTTTTACCTTGCCATCAATGAATTGTGTAACATGTTTTAGTTCTGAATTTGGTTCTGGAAATCTATTTTGTATTGGGACTACATTTTCTAAAACGCATTCGTCCGGAAGACTAATATCTTTCCATTTGATAGTTCTAGAAGTATTTTTAAACTCTATGAATATCTAAAATATATAGTCATCGGTGTCAAAAGTAAAAATAAAATTGTGATTAACTTTCAAAATTTTACAAAGTGTAAAAATAATTGTTTTTCAACAAGAAACATAAACTAAATACGCGTATTTTAATTGAATTATAATAAAGATTGAAATAGTATATTTTAACGTTTCTATTGCATAACATTTAAATAAAGAAAGAAACAAATTTAAAAAAAAAATTAGGGTCCAATAGAATCGGGAATTGTTGGCATAGTGTTGAGCAGTGTCGACAGCGTGTCGAAAGTGTATCGGATATGAAAATTTTAAATAAAATTATTTAATCAACCGACACGTGTCGGATACATGTTAGAAACGTGTCGTTCGTGTGTCGTGTCAAAATTGTGCCGGACACAGAGCACGACACATGGATAGATTGAAACGTCGTTGCTTGATAGTGGAAAATTAAATAGGTCAATGGTAGACCCGTCCAAATGCTCCAACCGGACCGGCTCTTGACCGGAACCGGCGGTTTTGGTTTTGGCCGGTTTGTGCCGGTTGAAGTGAACCGCCGGTTGAAGGTTGAAAACCGGCGGTTGCCGGTTCAATACGGTTCACGGTTCACACGGTTTCCTTCCGGTTCAGATCACGGTTCAGGCCACGGTTTTTTTAACATTTTCATATTATACTTTTTTTTTACATTTTCATATAATACTTATTATTTTCACTACAATAACAAATTACTATTATTTTCACTACAATTACTAAAGCTAATGTAATATATATTTTTTATAAATAGTTTTTTTATTCGGTTTTTAAATATAATATTAATATTGTGTTTTTTTTATATGTAAATTATGTTATTTTTTCAACGCTTGTACCGGTAATTCGGTTGCCTACGTATCGTTTATATGTAATCGTGTCGGAGGCACGATACATATAAAAAAATCAAAGCAAGCGTAGTTCTTATTTTTTTTTTAGTCTTTTATAGTTATTTTTTTTTATAAGTTTTTGTAGTTTTTTTTATTAAAGGTTTTATTTAGTATTTTATAGTTTCTTATAGTAAATGGTGGTCGGTTTTAAGTGTACCTTGATTAAAAATGTTGTTATATTAAATATTACGTGAGATATATTGTGTTGTTTTTCTTATATGTAAATTATGTTATTTTTTCAACATTGTGACAGTAATTCGGTTGCTTACGTGTTATCTTTTATATGTAATCGTGTTTATGATTTATACATATAAAAAATCAAAGAACGTAGTTTTATTTTTATTTTAGTCTTTTATAGTTTTTTTTAGGTTTTTATAGTTTTTTTTAATATTTTATAGAATCTTATAGGTTTTTTTAGTCGGTTTTAAATATACGTTAATTAAAAATATTGTTTTATTAAATATTACGTGAGATATATTGTGTTGTTTTTCTTATATGTAAATTATGTTATTTATAGGACTTTTTTTGAAGTGTTTAGAAAGAAAAAAAAAATACCGTTGGGCCGATTCGGTTCGATTCGGCGCCATTCTGAACCGATTCGTCGATCAGGATTCAACCACCGGTTTTGGTTTAGTTCCGATTGGCCAAAACCACTAACCGCCCCCTAACCGTCCAACCGGCGGTTACACAAACCGCCGGTTGAAAACAGTTCCTGTTACATTTGGCCACCTCTAGTCAATGGTTCGATTCAGTCCCTTTTACGCGCGATTGAAACATACGCTGCTGTCCAAACCATAACTTTGCCAAACAAATTGTTTAATTTAGTCACCTTCCCTCCCATTTCCCCAAAGCCCCCCCTCTCTCTCTTTCTTTCTTCTCCGCCATTTTCATCCAACATTCGTTCTCTTTTCGAAGACTTGGATTCGCAAATATGAATTCGATTAGTCCGTTCGCTCAACAATCCCCTTTCCTCTTTCGTCAACCCCCCAAATTTCACAGAGATTTTTCGCTTTCTAGATGCCATTTTACTCGTGTTGCATATGCTTCTCCTTTTTCATTGTTGACCACCCCTCTCCGTAAACGCCGGAAACGTACCGGATGTTTCGTACCAGAGCGTTGTGACGAATCTTTAACCTCGTCGCTGGATGCGACTAAATTCACTCTAGTTCCATCATTTGAAGAAAATGAAGCGGAAGCAGCAGCAGAAATTGTTGTCGAGGAAAAAAGAGAAGACTTTCCGGAGAAAGAGAGCATTTTGAGTCAAATTATTGAGATTGGGAAGTTCTCAGGGCCTGCGGTTGGATTGTGGTTATGTGGGCCATTGATGAGTCTCATTGACACTGCTGTCGTTGGTCAAGGAAGCTCTATTGAACTCGCTGCTTTAGGTAAATTACCAAATGAAGGATATATTTTTTTTCCCAATAATATATTAGATTATTGCAGCTAAAGAAGGAACACTGAAATGGCAGCCAAGAAATGCTTAATATAGACAATATTACCTTATTTTTACTATAGAAAATTCTAAAGCCAAGAATTTTGAAATTTGAATTTTTGCAGGGCCGGGAACAGTATTCTGTGACAACACTAGTTATGCATTTATGTTCCTGTCAATTGCCACATCAAATTTAGTTGCAACTTCGCTTGCCAAAGGGGTTAGTCCGCTCCCTGAACTTTTTTCACTTTAGGATCTTCAAATGGATGAGGTTAAGCATTACTTTGTTATGTAATCGTGCCTTGTTTTGATTCCTCAGGCTCTCTGCCTTTTGTGCTTCTAATTGGTGCAGGATAAAGATGAAGTGCAGCATAAAATATCTATATTGCTCTTTATTGGGTTGGCCTGTGGAGTTTTGATGTTGGCCTTTACCGTATTATTTGGTCCTTGGGCACTTAAAGGTCATTGTCTTTGTCTTGTGTTGTTTCTGATTGCCTGATTTGTCTAATGTAAAGAAGTGCTGATTCTCATGGCAATTTTTTGTGCCGTTCAGTTTTTGCTGGGGCGAAAAATACGGAAATCATTGCGGCGGCAAACACATACGTCCAGGTTTATATTTCTTTCTATAAGCCTATACTTTGTGATTGGCTGGGTCGTAAAGTCTTTCATCATGTATTGTTTACTCTCTCAGCCGTAGGTCTATTCATATAGTAGATTTATTAACCGCTAGTTAATGTAATGATATAATGATCATATATCCGTCACTTTGTGCTTTACATAACATGTTAATGGTGATATTCATGACACCACTATCTCTTACAAGATATTACTCAAAAGAAGCCGTATAATTAAGGGAGCACACGTGGATCTCTAGCATCTGATGGGGAATGGGGCGAATCCCTTTTTTTAGAGAATACTACTTTGTATTGATTTGGTTGTTAGCATGCTATTTCTTCTAAAAAAATAGTGTATTGGACATCGAAAATGTTTGAAACGTTTCATTTTACTATAAAATTCCATTTCCCATGTATAATCTCTTTTTTCGTGTTTGATAATTTTAAATGCGTGTACAATTTATAAGTGCTTGAATAATTGCTGTATTCATAATTGTATACTGAATGGAAACAGTTTTGTTGATAGATACGAGGCTTAGCTTGGCCAGCTGTGCTGATTGGATGGGTTGCCCAGAGTGCAAGGTGCGGTTTGGTTGTATTGTTCCTAGTGATGCTGGCTTTGCAGTCAATAAGAAACAATAATTGTTTTTATCTTTATTGTCTCCACATAAACGAATGATATATATATATATATATATATATATATATATATATATATATATATGTATGTATGTATGTATTATTCTAGTAAAGAATGGAAACGAATCACTTCTTTAGCAACAATTATACAATCACTAATAACCCATGCACAAAATAAGTTCTTTGAGAAGAAGTTGTGGCTCTAGCTGGTATTACTGCTATTGCATTTTCTCAATGATGGCTGCTCTTAATGTTCAAGACCTTGTTTATTTGATACGGGTTTTATAAGGGCTTTCAACTTTGAGTATATATCGTTTTTGGTTTCCATAAAAGGCAAGGAGACTTTATAAGGCTACTGGTAATCAACTTGGGGGGTAGTTCAATGTCAAGCGTGTAATATTACCTTTTGATCCTGAAAACTAATCATATCTTTATTAAAGTTCTTGGTTGAGTTTTCTTGTTTTTAGGGACACTGATAAAATATCCTTTTTCTGATCTTTATGGACAGTCTAGGCATGAAAGACTCATGGGGACCATTAAAAGCTTTGGCAGTTGCCAGCATTATAAATGGCACGGGTGACATAATTTTGTGCAGATACTTAAATTATGGTATAGCCGGAGCTGCTTGGGCGACAATGGTTTCACAAGTATGTACGGGGCAAGCATTTCGACTGCCCATTATTTCACATAATATCTCTATTGGGGGTGCTTTCTGATATTTCCTTTGTTGTTTGTTGTTTACTTTTTACTTACTGATGATTCCGTTTAGGTTGTTGCAGGATATATGATGATCAAAGCTTTGGATACAAAGGGTTTTGATGGATTTGCAATCTCTGTGCCATCCTTTAGTGAATCTTTGGAGATATTTATGCTTGCAGCTCCAGTGTTTTTGACAATGACGTCGAAGGTTGGCCAGTCTTTAGTCCTATTTCCTTGCTTCTGTCAATGGGGGATTTGCACCACTATGTATCTAAATTGTGTGTTCGGAAATTAGGTGGCATTTTACTCTCTTCTTGTCTATTTTGCGACATCTATGGGCACACAAACAGTTGCGGCTCATCAGGTATGTATCATCTCTCTTAAGCTTTATTGATATATTCTTCTCCCACGAACTTGATTGGTCTTGGTCAGGCATTTTTTTTTTTTCTTGGTCTTGGTCAGGCATTTTAACTGTATGGAAACTCGTTTCAGGTGATGATACAACTATATTGCATATGTTCAGTTTGGGGTGAACCTCTTTCTCAGACAGCGCAATCCTTTATGCCAGAGCTGATATATGGAGCTAATAGAAGCTTGCCAAAGGTTGTTAGTCTATCGTCTTTATTTTCCCATCTATTTTCCTTAATTCAAATATTTGACTACAAGAGAAAATGTAGTTCAACTCAATCTCATGATATTATTTTTATTTTTACTTCTATATTTTATGACCATAAATTGCATTCTGGAAAATATTTCCCAGAAACAGAATATTATTATTAGTACTATTTTTTTAATTATAAATGTGGCATGAAACAGGCTCGGACGCTTTTAAAATCGTTGGTGATCATTATGGCTTTAAGTGGAACTATTTTGGGATCCATTGGGGTATCGGTTCCCTTGTTTTTTCCCCAGATCTTTTCTCCTGACCCAGATGTAATAAAGGAGGTCAGTGTCTAGTACTATAATGTCTCAGTTAACATATATATATGTATGTATATATATATATGTGTGTGTGTGTGTGTGTGTGTGTGTATTAGAAAAAGTTCACATACCGTTTCTGATAGATTTTTGTGTGCAGTTTAAATAACATAAATGTCAATACTTTTGATAATTTGGATTCAACTGCTGCAGATGCATCAAGTGCTGATTCCTTACTTTCTTGCTCTATCGGTAACGCCAAGTAATCATAGCCTTGAGGGAACGTTACTGGTATGTGTTGTTCTTTATCGTTCAATTTCTTGATGATTGTAGACTGAACATTAACCAAACTTGTTGTTATATATATGCAGGCTGGACGAGATTTGAAGTTTATCAGTTCATCAATGACTGGAATATTTTTCTTGGGTTCCATTCTTTTATTGGTAAGCCAGCTAGTGTTAATCTTAATCGGCAATTTTATTCTTTCGCTTTTCACCATCTGCCCCGCTTGCATCGAAATCATAGCAGATTTTATTTTTATTTTTTACAAGGGGACATCATAGCAGTTGTTTTATGCTTTTCATTGCCACCTTTTCAGTTTTACATGTAATTATTAACTAAAATGTTCTGTTCATTGGTTATCAGGTCCTAAGCAGAAGTGGATTTGGTTTGCCCGGATGCTGGTTCGCTCTTGTTGCTTTTCAGTGGGTAAGAATTCAATGACTATTTTCATCATTCTGTTGATCGAGATTATAAACTTTGAAATTTTGACGGTAATATGATACAATTGTCTTCAGTCCCGGTTTTCTATTGCCCTATGGCGTCTTACTTCACGAGATGGTGTACTATACTCGGAAGACACAAGTAGGTTTCAAGTAGCATAGTTGAAAGGATGGATCGTCATTTTCTCACCCAGGGACCAGACCGCCAAAAGGGGTAGTAGTGTCAATTTACATGAATGCTTGTGACTTCATTCAATGCAAAGAATTTCCCCTTCTCGTTGCATCAGCTTGTGCATTATAAAACACGCATTCTGCCTCGAGACTGTAAGTATATACACACAGTTCTGTATGTGTATAATCTCAATTGAAGCAGCCTATGATATTTCTTACTATGGCTGCTGTAAGTCATTCCTTTTAAAACATTTTGATGAAACTATAGGAAACACAAATTAGTTGATTATTTGTCGGAAAGTGTCCATTGTTGTATAAATACAAGCATAAATTTTGGCTAGCTTGCTATTGTAAAATACAGTGTAAAAAAAATACAGGAGGAAAGAATGCCGATTGTTTTTTGTCTGCAATAATTGAAGCAAGAACATGTGATGTTTATATTTCTTTTGAACATGTTACATTCAATATGGTTCAACTCCTTTTTGTGCTTTCTATCTGAGTGCCTGTGCGTGGTGGTATTGTTCCTGTAGCGTGCACGGGTAGCTCAGTTGGTGTTCAGATGTCAGATTGCTCTAAGGAACGCATGATCGAATCTCGGCAGCCGCAGTGTGGCAGTTAGCCCTGAATAAAGGGCGACTCCTTGTGGATAATGGCCGTATCGGGATTGTATTACTACATTATAAATGTGTTGTAATATACACAATCTGAAAAACCATAGAAAATACCCTAACCCATGAGAAAGGTCAAAATTAAATTTCAGAGTTTCACCACCACGGTTTAAGCGGTAGAAAACAGGCGCTTAGCCGGTGGATTTCAAACTCGAAAGTTTGTCACTTTTCGATTTCTAAACACTTTCTTATCTTAGAAAACTAGGGTTTCCGCTTGAATTCTTAAGTAAACAAAGATCAATCATTGCAGGAGAAGAATTCCTCTTGGTTGAACAAGTATATCGTGCACAAAACAACCCTACATTTCAAGGTAAGAACACATACATCAAAGCTTTTTTAGTCATCTCATTCATTAAACATGCTTACTTGAACTCATATGTTGTTGTTTTCGCGTCTTTTGAGCACATACGGGGTTGAAACATGAAATTAGATACATGTTAGACTTTTTAAATGTACTGCACAAGTCTGCAAAGTTTTGAAACTTCTGGCTGAACTCCAAAAAACTGGCGGCTTAGCGCCAACAAAAAAACTCTACATAGCCTATGTAGTAAGCCATGTAAACATACTGTAAGTGAAAATTTGTCGGTACAAGACTGAAATAAATTTCAGTGCAAGTTTTGTTAAGTAAAACACTTGGAAACTAGTGGTTTCATGGTTTACATGTTAATTATGACATAAGATGCCTTAAATCTGTAAAAATTAAGTCTTTTGATGTTCCTATGTGGTACTATGAAGTCTTACATGATGAAATGCCAAATTATGCCTTGAAATGTCAATTAGTGAGCATGTCACCTGAGGTATGTTTAAAAATAGGGAAAAATCTGAAAATTTAGTGTTATCTTGATGCCATTATAAAGTGGATATTGTTAAAGCACAAGATAAAGATGATGTTCAAATTAGAGATATGATAGAGTTTATTTCAAATAAATTTTTAAGTGATATTTATCTTTTAGTTTTATTATTAATTATATTTATTTTGAATTAGGTTTGTTATCCAATTTATCTCCTATATAAAGGAGGTTCAATGTATCCTTTTAATCAATCAATAAAACACCAAATTTTTCTTTATCGTTTGCGTGATCTCAAATTTCTTTTATGTATCGAGAGGCGGGGCGAGGATCTAACACCTTAACGGGTGCCTCGCCCGCCTCTCTTCCGCTTCTCATATATAAACCATCCAACTCTTCTTATCTCCTAATCAAGCACCAGTCCAACGAATCCAAAATCACCCATGCAAATACATATCAACCATGAATTGCTATCTCATCCACTAAACGCTTTGGAAATCGCCAACCCTTCACCATGCAACAACTTTAATCCCAACATTTATTTTTATTTTTTCGTCCAGTTCTTTTTATTTTTGGTGTTTTATGGCAATAAATTACATGTGCATCAATCTTTTTTGTCATATATTCTTTATCTAAACTTTGTTAGACAGATTCCTCCGTCAACATTGCGAACAAGAGATCACAATTGCAAATCTGAGAGAATATTGAACCGACTTTTCGACAAAAAAAGAAAGAGCCACGGATCAAAAGCCAAGAGCCAGAGCCAAAAGAGCCAAGAGCCAGGAGCTACAACCGTGGGTGTCAATAAGTCATATCAAACTCTTCATTAACGGCAAAGGTGTTAAAGCACAAGATAAAGATGATGTTCAAATTAGAGATATGATAGAGTTTATTTCAAATAAATTTTTAAGTGATATTTATCTTTTAGTTTTATTATTAATTATATTTATTTTGAATTAGGTTTGTTATCCAATTTATCTCCTATATAAAGGAGGTTCAATGTATCCTTTTAATCAATCAATAAAACACCAAAGATTTTCTTTATCGTTTATGTGATTCAAATTCTTTAGATATCATACCTATAAGATTATATGTGTGTGTTGGGGGAGGGGGTGATAAACTTGTTACTTTTAGAGTTCTAAAACTCAATTTGAATGGCAAGTCTTTAAGTGTTCAACATCTTGTGTTTTGTTGTTATGTATTGATAAGCGAGATAATGTAAAGTAAAAATCTTGAAAAGCAAATGTAGAAAGTAAAACATAAAATTTGTTTATGGAAGTTCAAGTGGTGAAATCCTCAACGTTCCCGTTCTCTTTGTGATGTTGGGTGATTGAAACATGTACAATTGTCTCTACTGCTTCACTAAAGTTGTTCCACTGCTCCTTCGAGTGTAGGATTGTCTCTTCAACAGCTCCACCATAAAACTCATCTCCTTCTTGATCGCGTGTAAATCACTAACGCCGATACTACTAGCAAGAATACTAGGTACATCGTAGTATAGTAAATGCGAGTAAAGGTCGATCCCACAGAGACAATGCAACAGAGACAATGCAACTATAAGTATAAACGATTCTAACCTAATTAAGAGCAACATAGAGGCGGTTATTGACCAACAATAGACAATAAGAAAACAAACTTGGTATTTCTCCCCCTCTTCTCACCGATCTACTAACTTGGATTAGTTAATCGTTATGTTTACTTCCCCACATAATTTCCTTAAATTAATCTCGAGCTTTCGTTTTAATTATCATTATCAGCTACGGGTGCAACTCCTACTCCTATCTACTCCGACAATGGTAGTAGACAATCTATACGCAAGCTACCCTCCTTAATTGGTCCGTAATAGCCCATACGCATAAAGATCTAGAATTTCCGATATCGAGCGCTGACTCATACCGCTAACCCGCGCTAACTCATACCGCTAACCCGCCTAGACAGCTGTTGACATTGATCAGCATGTTCCCAGGGTCCATTCAAGACTATGTCCAAACTTAGCACTTCACTATTCGTATTTCATGCCAGTTTAAGATTACAATAAGCAGATTGGCCAGATCTAACCTCATCGTTAATTAAACCTGCGATCAACGTAAATTGTAGTGAATCCCGGTTTAGGTTTTCTAAATAATGCCTCGTAAACCGGTATAGACCGCTTTGGTTACCGGGTCACTTTTCCTATTCCTCGGATCTACATTGCTCAATTAGGATTATTCTAAGTAAATTATGGGGTCTTTAAACATGCAGATTAACTAAAACACATAAATACGAACAGATCTACCATATTGAAGACAAAAAGGAACGTTCAAAGCTTCATACCTTCAACAATGATGATCTAGCTCGATCTACTCAAGCTAGAGATGGTAGAGAAAGGGAGAAAACCTGAAACAACTCCTCAAAAGCTTGGAATAACTTTATTTCATCAAAAGTGTATTTATGATTGTAATACTAATGAAAAGTTATGAGTTGATATGTAACTTATTTAGCTATGCGGCCTTATATAGATACAATGACCAACTTAAGACTCTCTAAAACCCTAACCGACCTAGATAATACGGCAGAATCAATTTCGTGTTAAACAAGCCACCGGTTTACCGGCCCTAGACCTCGATAAACCGGGCCGACTTTTCTTCTTTTTCTTCAGCAAACTCCTTCTTGGACTTCAATCACTCAGCCCAATATACTTCTTTTGGTCCAAATCCATTCTCCAATGCTCCAGATTCGGTACATCCTATAAACATGCAAAACGAGACAAAACAGTACCAAATCTTCGGGAAAATAGAATAGATGCATAATTACGATCCTGGAAACACTCACATAGAATTTAACATATATTCCACATAATAACGAGCCTATCTATCCCCTCTTGAGCAGAATTTGGGATGAATAAAAGGTGATATCTAAGATCTTGGCTACTAGGCTTTCTTCTTGTCTTCCTGATCTTATTGATGAATCACAGACTGGTTTTGTGGATGGAAGAGCTATGACTGACAACATTTTCCTCTGTCAGGAATTGATTAGACATTATAGTGTCAAGAGGGGCTCTCCAAGGTGTATGATACAAGTGGATATCAAAAAAGCTTTTGACTTTGTTCATTGGTCCTTTCTGGAATCTGTTCTAAGGGGTTTAGGTTTTCCTGACAGGTTTGTTTTGTGGACCATGCTGTGTGTGTCTACTGCTTCTTACTCAGTGTATATTAATGGTGAGATGAAAGGGTTCTTTCCTGGTAAAAGGGGTTTGAGACAAGGGTATCCTTTGTCTCATTTCCTGTTTGTTATTGGTATGGAGTATTTTTCCAGAATGCTGAGAATCCTTGGCCAGGATGCTGATTTCAAATTCCATGACGGTTGTCAAAATCTCCTGATCAATCACTTGGCTTTTGGCGATGACTTAATCTTTGTTTGCTAGGGGTCCCCTCTCTCACACTCTTTTGATGAATTGCTTAACAAATTTTGGTGAGACTTAGTCAGTTTGCTAATTTACTTAAATCGAGTTGTTCTGCGTGCAAGTTTGGATGATGATGGTATAACCGCTCACGATGAATATTCTTGTTTAAAGGTCGGGTTACGCTTATAAGGTATCTAGGCATTCCTTTATGTCTTTGTGAGACCGAATGTGTTCCATTATGATCATCTGTTTACTACTTTGAGGAATTACTTTTGTAACTGGAAAGGTCATACACTTTCTTATGCTTTGGTAGATCGCAACTTATTCTTGCGCTTATTCAAGGTGTTCTTGTTTACATTGGGCATTTACCCTATTATTGGCAGTGTTAAGTTGAAAATGGACCAAATGTGTAGGAGATTTCTGTGGGGGGGGGGGGGGTTCTTGTGACTATAATTGAAAATCTTTGGTTGGTTGGGAGGAGGTTTGTTTGCCCAAAAGTGAGGGTGGCCTGGGGGTTTTTCAGTTGAATGCTTGGAATCTGGCACTTCTATGTAGAATTCTTTGGAACTTTCAATGCAAGAAAGACTGTCTTTGGGTGAAATGGATCAGTGAAGAGTATTTTCATGATGTAGACTTATGGGACTATAGATACAAGCCTGGAGATTCTGCTCTGATCAAGGCTTTGTTCAAAATCAAGGATAGGATCTTACTTAGTACTTGTTCAACTTTTGCTTATGTGGCACTGCTTCAGTCCTGGTCTGCTGGTTCTAAGCTTTGCCCTAGGAGAGATTATGATTTCTTTAGACTGCATGGCCCTACTGTTTGGTGGTGCATGTCTGTTTGGAATCCCAGAGCCACCCCTAAACATTGTTTTCTGCTCTGGTTGTCTATGAAGAACTGTCTTCTTACCTCTGACAGGCTTCATTTTGAAGATAAACTGTGTGCTTTGTGTGGTTTGGTTAATGAATCTGCCTCACATCTGTTTTTCCAATGCCCTGTTTCTTATATGGTTTGGGGAAAGATCAGTGTGTGGTTAGGCATGAGTAGGAGGTTGGAGACTGTGGTTGGTGCAATTAGGTGGATTCAGAGAAAATGTAGGGGTACTTCACATGGGAATGTTGCCAGATCTGCTTCAGTTTCTGTGGTGGTGTACTGGATTTGGCACATGAGGAACAAGAAAAGATTTGAGGATGCTCTCATGAAGACTGCTGATGTCCTACATTGTATTAAAACACAAATTTTCTATATAATGCAGGCTGCTTTCCCAATGTACACTTTTACCCCATGATGTTAGGGTTTTGTACATCTGTAGGTTTTTGTACTTCTTTTGTGCTCTCTTTTGGAGCTTGCTGGTGGTTGTATGAGGTTATTTTGTTTCTCTACACACCTTGGGATAGGCTCTGTGAGTTATGCTCTCACATGACCCCTTTTTGCAGTTTTTGTGTGTTCTTAGGTGTTTAGTGGCTGTTGTTTCTTGATGCATATAACCTCAGGGGTCTTATGCACCTTGGAATCAACAAATATAACCTCCTTCCAACACTTTGTAGGTTTTAGACTAGCTTTCTCCTTTGTTTAGGATGTAATTTCTTGTATTTTGCATACCTTGGTTTAATATATTTACATTTAACCAAAAAAAACTACCCCCCACTTAGCTTTTGATCGTCCCGAGCAAAAAGGCGAAAAGAAACACGACACTCTGATCAGTATACAAGTTAATTAAAAACAACTATGCCTCACAAAGTCAAGATCAAGATCATGCCACTCATATCCATCAGTAACACATTAAACACTATTCACGTCATGCGCCAATGTGTGTGTGCAATAACTTTCACAACCGCTTAGTAATGCAGACAATCTCACATTACATCAACCCGTAGTCAAACTAACCAGTCTCGAACATGTTATTTATCAATTAAATTAGCTGGCAAGGCGGATCGAGAACCGAGTATGTATTACTCTTAGGCTCGTTTTTATCGGTCTATGCAAAAGTCGTGCTTTTTATGCTCCATCGACTAAGATTTTTCCAAAGAGAATATAGATATATATATTTCAATGCACTTCTCTTTCTTGGCGGGTGAACTCTCATTGATTTATCTATCCTCACGGCCCCACTCATGATAAACTACCGAATCCGAAATTCCTTTGCCTTTATAAGCGTTGGTGGAACATGATTCGTGATGAAGCCAGCGTCAACTCTAGTCAAAGCAATATGCTATCGACTACACACCAAGGGAAGTGAGTTATACGTGCTTAAAATGGTGGCTCATAACAGAATATGCGCTTAATACGCCACTACTTCAGAAGTGGGCACTTACTTTTACTTGTGCAAAGTGAAACAAAGATGAAGTCAATTAACTCGAAAAGATTTATCATATTTTTTTGAAATTCTGTCGAAATGAATCAAAGTCTAAGTGGTGAATCGTGCATCAAAGAGAATCAAGATAATCACGCAATTCATGGAATATAGTACTAAGAAGCTAAGTGACGTTCCTTACCCCCACTTAAACGAAACATTGTCCCCAATAAGTAAGGTGAAAAATGAAAAACAAAAAGGAACTTAGCTTCGGTTAGGGTGGAACCATAGAAGAATCGGATTGTCGTATAAAATAATAAATCATCGGGCTCATGTAACAAGTCCATGAAGAATCTGAGCTAAGTGTCTCAAACAAACCAAGAAGAATAGGGGTGACAAGAAACCGTATAATAAAATGGCGGCAGTAAAAGATAAAACAATGAACTCCAAAACAAATTAAGCTGTCAAAACATTATATTAATAATATTCTGCAACATCAACTAGACAGGAAAGAAAAACTAAAACAAAAATGGAAAACAACAACAACGAAAATAAAGAAAACTAATCCTCATCAGAATAACCCTCCCAGTCATCTATAGGCTCAAAACCGGGAGGTGGACCGAAGAAGAGGCTCGGTGATGTGGGGCAGTCCTAGGTGGTGGGGTCGATGGAGGTATGCCAAAGAAGTCTATAATCCTATCCATTTTGCAATGCAAACTCACAATCTCTCACGAGTGCTCCTCTAGCATTTCTCTTTGAGTCCGGAGTGCTCCGAGGATTGGAGTACGCTCTCTCTCAGCTCTCTGACCGACCCGTCTTGGAACTTTTTGAACCGACTGCAAACTGATCATCGGCTCAGGGTCTTCTCAATCATCACTGACGAGAATTTTCACCTCGTCCTCTAAAGCAAACATGTCAATCATCGGCCCGTATGGCAACAAATCGCTCGGATGTGGCGACAAGCTCGTGAATACGGCTATGCATCAATAGACCAATGTTGACTGAGATCCTCGCTCCGTATAAAACATCATCTCCGCCCTCTTGGTGATGACATATACCGTGTGCTTGGTCTGTAAAAGGCGGGCACAAACAAATATGTTGATCATCTTCCGATCCCAGGATAACTCGTTCTCTAGGAAGATGGTGGGGGCTCCAGCAGGATTGCGCTTCCATTGCACCCCAAAATATTCAGCTATCATGTTCATCCTCTCAAGATCTTCAATGTTGCTTGAGGATGTGTACTCATCCGGGCCCATTGGTGGATTTTGAACCCCAAAATGAGCATTGATCCGCTCAATAGAAAAATCAATCTTAACTCCTCGGTGTTAGGAAATCACTAGTTTAACGCAGCGAATTTAAAATTTAATTTCCTTTTCTAGATCGTTCTTCGTTTAATGCAATAAACACGTTAAGTAGTTTGACGGTTATACCTTAGATGATCTATAAGATCGTCGCTTTGACCGTCAACGGAGAGTAGTACAGTGCGCGAGCCGTCCACGTGTCCGGCCTCTATCACTAATCCACACGAACTCCTCACCGGAATCCTCCTTGGATTGCTATTGGAAAACTCCAGTTGCTAGACCGACATTTTTCCTCTCTCACAAACTCACTATATGATGCTCTCTATTTTACACAAGAACTATGAGCTCTTGCAATTGTAATGTACAAAAGAGCTTGACACCCACCTCTTATTTATAGTCAAAAGTGGCGCCCCATATGTGTGGAGGAGAAGAAAACATTTTCCCAATAAAATAAGGAAAATCTTCTAGATTGATTTATCTCTTTTATTATAATTAATTTTGCCAATATCTTATATTGAATATAATTATCTTATTACCATAAATCTATTTTTCCAAAATCAATTAATATCTTATATTAATATTATGGTAATCTTATTAATTAAAGTGCACAATCCAAGTGTATATTATACCCTAGGATGTGGCGCCCCATTAGTCGACAAATTGACTTCCGGAATATTCTTTAATTAATATAATTTGTATATAATTAATATCTTGTATTTTTTTATTCATAATAAATAAATACCACCATATTAGTTTACCACTATAACCTTTATAGTCGAGAGATAAACTTTCCTTATTTGGTTATCAACTATAACCGCATTTTAATCCGACTCGATGTTCATATGTGTGTGACCCGATAGGCTTCCAAATATGTTGGCCGTAGACACAAAGTGAAATTTACTAAAATGCCCTTCATACCTAACGATCACGGGATAGCGTCTGGCAACACACCGTGACCCCCAATCATCGGAAGAGTCAAAAGAAATGACTACTACATTTCATGTGAAACAGTTACCGTGTAACTTACAATCCTATCGCTGTAATAATATCCATACGATTGTATCTCGAGTGTCAATACATTAATGATCGTATCTTATAATCTGGATATCATGCTCTCTCGGGATAACACATTTACTCACACTTTGCAAAGATTCTCGAGAGCTAGACATTCCTTATAAGAAGGCCATTTCGGATATTCAATCCCAATCATAGGATACGCGATTCCGGGACGACCAATCATGTATACACCGCATGCTTCAATATCATACCCAATCACTACCGTATGATCGCCCCATGGCTAGGGGAAATCTCAATAGTGTCAAAGCATGACAATCCACACCGTGATGCCATGAAGACTCCGGTTTAAAGGATAATTACACAACCGCCACATAGTGTGACACTTAATGTAAGTGGGTCAGTCTAATGTACGCATTCTCTAATACACGTCCACGTACATTCCAAGTGTCTCTACACTTCGATGGACGAGATCTATCCCTACCTTCTTTAAGATAGAAGACATCCAATACGTGCTAGTCTGATTATACTATCAATGTCCTATTTGACAATACATAAGACTGAAGACATTTAAGTACCAATCATTTTATTGTGATTAGAGATCTCATCAACCAGAATCACTATCATGGTTTCTCTATCGCAATTTGATACTAGGGACGTTACTATATATGTACAACAAATAACATGAAGATAAACAATATATAATAACCTAAGTGCTTTTATTAATCATAATAAAGTTATTACATGAACTAAATAGACTGTAAACGACCCGACCCGGTCAGATCCGGTCCAACCCGATTGGGTTTAGGACACCTTTCCAACACTCGGACCATAGCAAATATAACTCCGGGGTTGTGCGAAACATAAGCATATAATTCTATTACCACCGTGGCGTTGAACCGAGTCGGTGATTCTGCCATATCCAGAATATCTTGCTCTTGTAGGGCTCGTGGCAAAATCGATCCGCAATCGTCCAGTTCTACCTCGTTCTCGAGCCACTGGTCTTGCATTCCAATGTCCTCAGAACGACTCGTAGATCTCTAAAGAATGGAATTGCTCAACCCCATCTATCAAAGGGTTAGCATCTCCGTAGATAATCTGATAACCACTAGGACGTACAGCTGATCGTCTACACTTGGGACCCATCATGGATGATAACAGGACCTGATAGTGAAGCTGTTTCTAAAAAATTCACCATCAGTAAACTGGAAGGTACTTCCGATTTACCGGCCTGATTTTTCTGGATTTCTTTCTGGGACAGTGCTTCTAACGATAAAAGATGTTGAAATGCAGCACCTCACTAGCACATCAGCACTAGACAGCAACAGGGTGAAGAAAATGGGTGTTTTGGTTGGTGAATGGAAGAAATGTTTGATTTTGGTGGAAGTTTGTGTAAGATGTAATATCGCCGGATGGATCAAAGATCCACCCGATTACACAGCGGAATAAATATCTGATCTAGATCTAACAACCAAAATACATAAAATAATAGATCTAACCTACGAGGGGGTTAGATTGCTTACCAGTTTGTGGTGAATAAACTCCAAGAACAATCTTCAATCCAAGATCCAAGCAAATTGAGATGCCACCGTCTTCCGACGTGTATCTCCAAGCAACACCAGGTGGATGGAGATCCAAGCCGCTTGACCTCCTCGATATGCTACCTTAGAAAAACCCAAAGTTTTCTAAAACTCAAACCCTAGTATGTGAGCCGAAATCTCCAAGCTCAATACTTGCATGTGTATTTCGAAATATGTGTTTTCTTTAAGGCTTGGGAGAACTCTATTTATATAGGAGAGTAATCATTGTCCTCCAATGATTTAATAATTAACAGATAGTTATTAAATTAATCCTTATTTAAAATAAAAGATAAATATATAATATATCCCAAACAAATTAGGATAAATAAATATATTATCTAATATTTCATGATTTATCATTTAACAAATAAACAATTAAATCATATATCAAATAATTATCCAAGAAAACTAATTTCTCTCTAATTATTTAATTACCAAAATTTCGTCCATAACCCTAAATAATTAGGGTTTGACACACCTAATACACATTGGGCCGAGCCCACGAAAAAAAGTCATTTTCATGTATTTAATTATTTAGTCCAACTAAACAATTAATCCACATATCTATTAAACAGTCTAATCCAACTATTTAATATTAATTGAGGTGAAACGACTAGAAAACATATATGCTATATTATGAGCCACGTCAGGGACCATTGACCCATATTCAGTAGCTACAATAAATTAAATAAAATTATTCGTCAGATCGAACAATTATATTCAATCTATTAATTCCGGGATTACACCACCATAAACCCGAAACTGAACTATGCTGAATATAGATATAAACTTACACTCAACTTTGAGTCGATAAGCCTCCACTGATATAATCATTATATAAGGATAAATCCTCCATAGACTGTTCGTTACGATTCGGGATATTTCCGTAAACCCTTCTCGAAACCTCTTATCCTTATTTACCATTAACCCCCTAGTGACCAAATAGTTCATAACTAATATAATATGAACTGCGCGCATCGGTCAGTTTCTAGGATTAATAAATAAGGGAACTGCCTGCAATCTACTTACCGAGGAAAGAATGGATTCCATATTCGTGATAGCACGTACTACTCACTCATTCCGAGATAGAGCCAACGAGTGTGTCGGACCACATACTACGAAGTGATCTTTACTAACACATCAAACTCTACCCTAGTCTAAGCAGTTGTCTGTGATCACGTCAGGATTGAGATTAATCCATATATGATCATCTTGTGATTCGATAAGACTTCTTGATCACGGAATCATATCGAGAACTCAAATCAAATCGGTCCAAATTTCATATGATTATCATCATATATAAATGCCCCACTAGGTACACTATTACCGACAGTCCGGATAAGACTGTCACACTTAAAAGTGTTCTGAGCGCATTATTAGCAAATTATTCTTGAGACCCGTACTCAGATTAATAAACGCTACGGACTAAGTTAATTTTAAGTACATCTCACTAACTCAATCCTCTTGTGTATAGCCATACACTGAGTTATGTGATTACATAAGTGAGGTACTTAAGGTTTTCAGTAGTGTCTTAATTATAAGCATACATGCATCTAATAAGATGAATTATTAATTTCATCCTAAAACAATTATATAATTGTCTTTCGGGCACTACACCTAACAATCTCCCACTTGCACGAAAGGCAAGTGGATTAATTATTTTAGAGCACTCCCTTTATATCTATATCTACAACATTCTCCCACTTGCTAAAAATCAGTGAGACATATCCCCAAGATTCATACCCTCCAAGCGCATCTTAGTAATTCATCCTTCCAAGCACGATCGGAGTGTGCCGTAGCAGGGTAGGTCAGTGACCCGGCGCGTACTTAGAATCCGAATACCATGTGACTTGGTACACATCGATCGTAGGGTGGCGCGCTTTGATTCAATCTTTGAGATCGAAACTTCACCTTTCCATCTAATCCAGTGGTACGATTTCAATATGCCTTTGAGCCAACACTGAGGACGAGATCGACTTAAAGAGCATCCGTAATTTGACATAAAGTCCGAATCAGTGTTATCACTTATATTCTAGTTTGCACCTAAATATACTAGCATATTATTCCTCATTCTCCCGAAGAGACTTGAGGATTCACTAAATATCCCATTTAGTATTCATCCGCAGGGTTTAGACAAGCATTCCTAAGAGGTAGGGTAGACTGCATCGTTGAATGTTGCATTCCTCTATGCAAGAACATCTTAACCATTGAGATGGATGAATGGTATTGCCAATTGCTTATTTTCAAGAATTCGAGTCAGTCAAATTCATTAGAAAATAGCCCGATGGCATGTTAGCCTCTGACTTCAGATACACACCCATGTTGTTTCCAAAAGTTTCAGTGTTACCATTCTCAAACACTAATCTACATACTACTTTACTAATATTGATGCCCAGTCTACGAAAGACTTATCAATATGCTGGTCAAGTCCACATATTAAAAAAATGACTTTGAAATGACCTAGAGGTTTGCTTTAATCCCCAAAGGATATAAGCTATGGCAGGCATCCTGCCAAAGGTTCTTTCTGAATAAATTAAGATACCGTTAGTCTCGCAAAAAGGTCTTAGGGAATCGCCCCTATTTCCTGCTTTGTAATGCATCTGTCATTTGTTCTTAGCTAAAACCCTTCTGTTCTGAATGAGTTCAGATTCCGTTGTTCGGCAAGGAAGTCTCAAGGAATCACCCCTATTTCCCGTTTTCTGATGAAATCAAGCAAGACTGAGTGGTAAGAGAGATCACGGTCTGGTTAACTCTCTACCTTTTAGGGAATCACCCCTAAATTACTCAGATTTGGGTTGAAAGTTAAACTTTCCTATTCATTCGACTCTTCTCCGTGTAGTTCCAATTACTCCCACTGGGCCTGAGATACTCAGGTGGTTCTACAAGAGTTTCAACAGAACTGGAGTATCAAAATCCATTCACAGGGTTATGGCTTTTAAACCAACCTCTATGATCAGGATCCTATACAGCCCACGAAGGACTATAGGTCATCAATCTACCCTATAGACCGTAAGGTCCCGCAATGCGTAACGGACAAACCATACTCCCACTGCGTTCGGGGTGGATTGATATACTGATCTAGTTTAGTATTTTTTATTAGTGTTATCACCAACTGCCGGTGTTGGATGTGGACTGAACAAATTAGTTAGTAACATCTTGAGTACAAATACTTCAAGATCCAAAGCTATGATTTATAGACTCTATCAGACCGAGTTTGACAGTATAACCGTCATTCTCTGATTTTACGAGTTTTATAATCAACCTTTACTCAATGTATTAAGATATTTCACGCTCTGAACGTGTACGTAAAATTTCCAGTCCTACCTTCAAGCACTAAGTGCTAAATGTCTATATTTGCAGAAGTGGGGTGAACCGAATTCACTCCGTATCCACAAATGTGTAGGCATCTTCTAGATAGACTTCTCGGTTCCACATGATAATTTAGGCCATTATTATTGCAACTAATATCTTAAATGAGTTGAGCAGTGTATCGTAGCACATCAATAACTATATAAGGCAAATTTATGGTGTATCCCTTAGTGAAAACATTCCACTGAGAGGTAGGCCGAGCATCAGTCCCGAAGACTATGCGAAAACCTATACTTGAGTATGGAATACCCTATCTCTGGTGAAATCAGAGATTCCTCCTAATATTTTGGATAAACTTATTGGAGTTTCGAGTAGTTGTCAGACTAGATGTCACTACTTGAAAAAACTCCTACTAGCTTGTAGCTTTCATATGACCCCGAAGGTCGATATGAACAAGCTATGTAACTTCTTTAAATCTATTACCCTTTCCTGTTTGAAAGGAAACTTAGGCATTGTTCCTTTGAGACAGGGTTCCTTTGACTGGGAGATAGGAATCACCCTAAGCCAGTCTGCAGATCTTATCGTTAGGGAATATGCACTAATTAATAGTATATAAAGAAGTGTTTATCTAAATACGGAAACCATTTGCGTTTATATTGTTTAAGATGTGTTACATACACCTATTCAGCATATCTTAGTGGTTCTGACTTTATCAAACAAAAGTCCGAGTCTTGGGTTCATGCTACGAATGTGATATTCATCATCAATAAGACAAACAAATTATCCTATTGAAAATGAATACGTTCGTTCCAACGAAACAGAAAATGAATTTTCTGTGATACTCAAGAATTGAATCCGAGATTCATTTCCTTATATCACTCCCACTAGTCTATCTGAAATAACTGCCCGTTGTCTATTTTATTTATCGTTTAATGCAAAGCTACCTAGTTCTTCCAAAGAACTTAGCTTTTGAGAAAATTGCTAAGGATGCATTGGTCAGTGATCCGAAATCACTTTCCTTATCCTCTAATTTCAATTTATTAATTTTCCGGTTTAGCCTTAAAACTACTTAGTTTAGATGACTAACACGTATAAACATTCTTTCCCATTCTCGACTTTCCTTAAATGGAAACAGTCTTGAACTAGCATTTCGTTTGAGTAGACACTCCTCTTGAACTGTGGGATGTCTAATGATAGTGTTACTAGCTTGGACTATTCGATTTTTCTAATCAACAAATCATAAGAGCAAAGCTCCCACTAGTTTATCGGTTCCAAATACCGTCTAACTCGCGACACTTTGTATTTATCATTTTTCAAAGATTAGAACATCACCTAGAACTAAGCTCCCACTAGTTTATCAGTTTCAAATACTGTATAACTAGCAATGATGTGTTCATGATGTTTCAAAGATTATAAAATCTCCAGAACTAAGCTCCCACTAGTTTATCAGTTCCAAATACTGTCTAACTAGTAACGCTTTATTCTCGTTTTTTTTAATGAATGGAAAAACTCTTGTGCAGTCTATTACACATTTCTAATGATTCGAAAAAAAACAATCATGAAACTAAGGCTCCCACTAGTTCATCGGTTCCAAATACCGTCTAACCAGCAAACGCCTTATGTATGATTTTCCAATTTTTCAATTGGAAATTTTTTCCGTGTAAATACACCTTTTAAAATTCACTAAATAAATTTATCTAATAGTCCTATATCATCTTTTGTAAACTAAGTGTTGGTCCCTAGAAAAGGCTTTGGTTAAGTTTAGAGGGGGGAGAGGGGTGAATAAACTTAACACTTAAAAATTTTGGAGTTAACAAACTCAAGAACTTCAAAGAACTCTTGGTATTTCGATGAGTCTGCTAACACTCAGTAGTCTGTTGACTGTTGATTTTACTGAATTTGTTGCAGCGGAATATATTCAAGTTAAGCCTTATTACTTGTTGTTAAAATATGATACCAAGTATTAGATACTCAGTAATGTAAGTGTGTGATTCAGTTGCTAGTTTCAGTAGGTTGATGTGCTAGATATACTAAATGCAGAATTTATATGCAGAAAGTAAGTAGGCAATTTTTATAGTGGTTCCAGGTGCTGTAATCCTGTCAGTCCACTCTTCTCCTGTGATGTTGGAGGAAATTCACTAGAGATCTTTGAGGTAGCAGTTACAAATATCCCTAAGTTGTTTGTCCTTCACCAATAACTATGGCTTCACAAACTGAACACTTGGAACAGGTAGGATTGCTGCTCCAAAGTCTTCCACTGGTCCTTGAAGGGTAGAATTGCCTCTTCACTAGCTCCCCCACAAAAAATAGTCCTTGACACCTAAAGATGCTTCACTGTCTTCAGTAGGTTTCTTGTAAAAGAAAATTTGAATCAAGTAAGTGATTCAGCTTTCAGCAGCTTGATCAGGATGATATGACCAGTAGCTTGATATCTTCAAGTGTGTAAACTTAATGTAGCTTGATAGCAGATTACACTTGAAGAATTTGACAAGATCAGTAGCTTTAAGTTCAGTAGGGCCAGCAGGGTGATTTCTTGATAAGAATCTGAAGCTCAAAATTATCTATTGTTTTTTCTCAATTTTCATCTATTTGTATCAGAATTAGGAGTCCTCTATTTATAGGTAGGAATCCTTGTGACTTATGTTTGAAATTCAAACATAGCCATTTCAGATTTGTCCCATCTTGACATTCTTTCTGTCCCTATACATAGTACTGACACTGTCAGACTGCTTTTTGACAGTTTTCAGTCTGTCCACCCTTTGACTTGTATCCATTGGATAAATGTCTGAACCTTTTCAACGTCTCTTTAATCTTAGCCATTGATTTGTTTGATAAAATCAGAAGTTGCTATATGTCCTTATCCTTGTATTCTTCCAATGTAACCTTTGATTAATTCGAAATATTTGTCTAGCAGGTTCCTGTGAGTGTGAGTCTGCTGAGATACATATAAGTCAGCTGATTCAAAGTTGTTGTGTTTATAAAACACTGCAGCTGACTTTTCTAATATCTAACTTTTTATTATGAAGTTAGATTACACCATTTTGAACATAACTAAGTCCCAATCACCATTTAACTTAGTGGAACTTAGACCTTGTACACAAGGTATATGTAATCAGTTTAGGTCATCACAGACTTCCCTAAATTATGATTCCATATCCTTGACTTTAAATACTAAGTTTGATCCCTTATCCTTCAATAACTGAGTTTGAGCCCTCAGCCTTTTTAGTCCTCAAAGAGTTCCTAAACTAGTCTCATCGACTCGGTACCTCTATGATGTGGACAGTCTCTGGCGATGAAAGTTAGCTGACCAATTACAGTGCTTGTTTGATCAAACCTATACAATGATCAAACTCTAATATGCCTATACATTTGATCTAGACATCTTTTTGCCTTTGCTCTATAACAGCTAGTCTGGCACTCATCACTAAAACTCAAAAATAAGTACAACAATTTCCCTATTTTTGGTGATGATGCCAGTACCCTCCTTACAGCAAAGCAAAAAGAGTAACAACAAAAATACAGAACAAATTCATTCAATTTTCATTATAATCAGTTGTTCATCATTATTACAAACTAGATTCAGCCAAAAGTAAAAGCTGGTGTAAGTATGCTGATATAATTTCTTCTTTCCCTTTCTTGCCTTTCCTTCTCTTGTTGTTCTTGATATTCCCTTATGTCTCTGACCATGTCTCTTATCCATTGATTTTCAATAAGGGAAAAATCAATATGGAGATTCACCTCCTTCCACCATTTCCATGCCTCAGGTAGAGTAAGGTTGATCTGGTGTACTCTGAAACCTAAACGCGTGTACAAACTTTTGAACTCATCTAGTGAATCCCTTACTGATGTGGTAGGAAGACTTCTTCCACCTCTGCCACCTTTAGATCTTAGAGCTTTGACTCTTGCTTCCCAAAATTTCAACCCCAAAAAGGTGTTTAGCTCTTCATGAAAGCCCTTGTCATGATAAGGTCTCCTCTTATTGTAGTACAGCTTCTTGTATTCCTTAAAAGATCATCGATCCACCGATGTCCACAAAGTGAGCTCTCTAAAAGCATTTGTGTCAGCCTCCCATCTCTTTTGTGCAAAAATTCTGGTAGCCTCTTTTGCTACAACTGTTTGGCTCTCTTCCCCCTTATTGACATCATCAACAAAACGGGATAGCAGGCCATGAACACTCTCTTGTGTGATCACTAAGTTGTTTAGTTGACCCTCCATAATTTCAGTTCTAGTGTCAACTGTAGTGATCCTTTCTTGCATTGTTTGCTCCAGTAGATTGATCCTCTCAGTAATCTTAGGATCTAATCCAAAGAGGTGAAGTGTTCCAAAGAGTTCACCCACAAAGAGCTTAGGTGCATCAGCAAGCTTATCAAGTTTTTGGTGAATGGATGCAAACTGTTCCTTTATAAAATTTTCTTTGAGTGTATTGCCCTGTTTTACTCCCTTTACATCTTGGGCAAGGTCAGCAAGAGCATACTGAGTGGAAGTAATATTGGAAGCAACTGTTTCACTGGTTCTCCCTCTATTTTCCACTAAGTTCATCAAATCTTCAAACTTTGCTCTTGCCTGTCAAGTTGAGTTCTTAACCTTGTAATATCATTTTTGACTTCCCTCAACCCATCTAAAACCTGGCTGGTACTCCACCAGCCATTCCTCCAGCCATATGTCCAGCAGGCTCTTCAACATTGTATTGTGCCCTCTGTCTGCTGACAACCAAGGCCCAACTCATATCTCTTCCAGCAGGATTAGGACCTTGAAACTCTTCCAGGATTGGATCCAGGGCAGGTTCCTCAAAAATTGGTACAAATGCCTGTGTGGTTCATCCTCATCAATAACAGCAGTCTGCTGACTATCCTTCCCTTCAGTAACCTTTCCTCCAGTAGGCTCTACTATAGCAGCATGTTCTTCAATATCAGCAGGGGTTTCCTCCAAACCCATAACTAGTTCCAACCTTTGTCCAGGTGTTGTTTGATCCCCAACAACCTGTACCACCTGTTCCAACCTTTGTTCAGGTGTTGTTTGAGCCTCAGCAACCTGAACCTCCTCAAAATGTGATGGTGAATCTTCAAAACCCATCACCATGTCCAATCTTTGTCCAATCACTGTTTGTTCCTCAGTGATTAGGACTTTTTCTTCAACACAGATAAAAGGAAAAATTGCCATGTTTTCCTCCAAAAATCCTCTAGCATTATCAATCATCCGTAAAGTGTCAGCAGATTTGGATATGGTGCCCTCAGTGTCAATCCATTCTTGTTATTGAATTGAATCCTCAGAACTGACATCAGGCTCACTATATTCTACAAACTTTTCTTCATCCAAATCTTTAGTCTGCTGATCCTCAGGATTCATATCAGCCTCCACAACCTTGAATGTATCAGATGTCCCAACCATCCTGTTACCTCCAAGGTTTATGCCTTCATTGATCAGAGCTTCCAAATCATCCATGGTGAGATCCTCCATATCCTCATCCATTTGATCACCTTGTTTGCCCTCAGTAGACTTACTAGCATCAGTGGACTGCTCTACTCTTGGTTCATTTAACAATGCAGTACCACTGGTCTCTCCTTGACGTGGGGGATGACCATCATCAGAGTCAGATGATGAAGAATCATCACTATCTGATCCATCTCTAGGATTCCTGAATTTGACACCCTCTTCTTTCTTTTGCTCATCAATGAGGTCCATCAATCTCATTTCCAACAAAGAGGTATCAACCAAATCAAGTAAGTTCCCCACTCCTAACTTTCCAAAATCCCATTCCTTAAAATCTGTCATTGGCTCTGCAGCTGATTTTTGTCTTTTATAAAACCCAAACTTCCATTGAAAGTAATCAGCCACCAGCTGGAGCTTAGGATCAACATACCCTTCTTTCTTCTTCTTTTCCCTCCTTTCAAAGGGCATGGTTGGATTTCTAGGAGCTGTGTGCTTACTCTGCTGACCTCCAAAGGTCTCAACAAGCAGATTTAAAGTTTCTTCAACAGATGCATCTAGGTCAGTAGGTTGCTCAGATTGTACATTAGTGCCTACCACCTCCATATGTTCCACATTCTCCCTGGATTACATGCTCATCAGCAGGGTTAGCAACAGATTGCTCTTCCCCCTGAACTATTGTAGAAATGGCAGGGTCTTGTACCGTTGTCTCAATCTCCACAACAGGTGCAGATTCAGTAGTCTACTGTGGTTCTTCAGCAAGTTGCTCAACAACAAATTTTGCAGCAGGCTCAGGTACAGCAGTCTGCTGTGGTTCTCCAGTGGGTTGCTCAACAACAACCTCTCCAGTCTCAGTAGGCTTAACAATTTTTAAAGGCTCAGCTTCAATAGCCTCTACTTCTTCTTGTTCTCTTTGAGCCTCAAGAATTCTTAGCTGTTTCCATTTGCCATGTTTCTTTTTCTTGGCTATTTCCTTCATCCTCTTGGAAGGTTGTTCAGCTTCCACCTCACTGGCTTTCCTCTTTATACTATCTGCTTTCTGTTGCTCTTTCAAAATATCAGCAGCAGACTTCTTCCTTATAACTTCAGTAGAGTCAATAATTTCAACTTCAACTGGACCCTCAGTAGACTTAGCAGTCTCTACTGGTTGTTGCTTTGTCTTCTTAGGCTTAAGCAATTTAGTGATCTTTCTAGTATCAGCAGCCTTTCTCTTCTTTTTAACTGTTTTTGATGTAGCAGGTTGTACATCATGTCTAAACTTTGTTCTTTCTTCTTGTCCACCATCATTGTCATCACCATCATTATCACTTTCAGTTGCCTCCACATCTTCATCTTCATCATCATCTAATCCAGGAATAGGGGTAGCAATTTCAGGCTTGTATCTGGATTTATTGATTCTCTCAGATTCCACATCAGGTATCTGAAAATGATTCAGCAAGGTCTGAATCAGTAGACCTAGAGGCTTGGTTTTGGACTTCCTTACACCGTCTCTATCTTCAGTAAACACCTTCTTCATATAATGTATGAAGAATCCAGCCCAATCAAACTTTAAACTTCTGCAGATGATGATCAGTAGGTCTATCTTTGTCCATACAGTGTATCTAGACTTCCAATGAATCCCAAGATATTTTTGGCTATAATCTTGCTCAGCAGGTTATATTCATACCCAATATATCTCACATTGATGCTTAGTGATGATGTCATGGACTCCTCGGTTTTTATTGCATCAACATACTTTACTCATGGCAGATTCATCATTTCTGGATTGGTAGGAGCACCATTTCCAGGTCCAAAGTGAAATACTTCTCTCAGTAGATCTGAAGAGATTTCAATCTTTCTGCCATTAACCGTTGTAGTGAAGGCTTCTCCACCTTCATTTATGACCATGTTTCTCCAGAATTCCAAAACATTGATGTATGAAATTCTTTCCAGTCTTCTATTAATAATATTTTCCAAGCCAGCAACTCTTCTGATTCGTCTTCCAATGTTGATAGCTAGCTCAATAGTGTGACAGTCAGTAACATAACCTCTTACACTCTGACTTGATCCAATCTGAACATCACTTTTATCTGCCATTCTTGATTGAAAAGGATGAAGAAGAAAATTAGAGAATCTGTGTTCACACTGTATATTCTCAGAGAAAATCAATCTGGGAAGTTGTAAGTATCTCCTTTGCATGTATCGGTAGATATATAGAGACAAGTGGTTGAAACTGTCAGAAACCGTACTGTAGCATTAACCACGATTAATGTTGGAATTAATAAGATCTTGCCACGTGTCCCACTAACTTTCCCATGACGAGTTGTAACCGTTGGATATTATAACTACGGTTACAAAGATAAGATAGATATCCCGGTTATTTGCTTTTTGACTTTTATTTAAAGTTTGACTGTGTAACGTATGTCTCAAAGACCTTGTCATCGATGAGACTTGGTTCAAAGCCTTGTCATCGATAGACTTGGTTCAAAGAACTGCGACAATGATGCCTCGAGCTTCGACAATGTAACTCTGCTGATCTTCAATTCTTCTTGTTTTTGTCGAACTGATAATACAAGATGAAGTTTAATACCAATGACTGATCTGTCAAGTGAGCTCACCCAACAGGACAAAGACCAATCCCCTTGGCAACTTCATTTGCTCAATTGTCCAAACATAAATAAGTACATGGAATTGTTGATATCAATGACTAATCTGCTAAGTGGGCTCACCCAACATAGCAAAGACTAATCCCCTTGGTAAATTCTATTACACTGCTGGTTAAAGATGTATCAGTCAACTTTTATAATTCCAAGTTCAGTCCTTAGCTTAGCAAATCTTTCACTATCCAATGGTTTTGTGAAGATATCAGCAAGTTGATCTTTAGTAGGGATGTAGAGAACCACCATATCCTTCTTTTCAACATGATCTCTTATAAAGTGATGTCTCACATCAATATGCTTGGTTGTTGAGTGCAAAACATGATTTTCTGTGATTGCAATTGAACTTGTGTTGTCACACATTATAGGAATTCAATTCCATAATCCCTTAATTGTTGTCTTAACCAAAGTATTTGTGCATATCAACTTCCAGTAGAAATATATTTAGCTTCAGCAGTGGAAGTTGATATAGAATTCTGTTTCTTACTGAACCAGGAAACCAGTCTATTTCCCATCAACTGACAGGTTCCTGTGGGGCTTTTTCTATCAATCTTGCATCCAGCATAATCAGAATCTGAGTAGGATATAACCTTGAAACTTCCATCTTTTGAGTACCATATCCCCATATCCAATGTCTCTTTTAGATATTTGAGAATCCTTTTGACTGCAGCTAAATGACTTTCCTTAGGTTTTGATTGAAATCTTGCACAATCACCTACATCAAAGGATATATCAGGTCTGCTGGCAGTTAGGTACAGCAGACTGCCTATCATCCTTCTGTATAAGGTCTGATCAACATCTTTGCCTTATTTGTCTTCATCCAATATAATGTTTGTACTCATAGGAGTTGATATCTTGGTGTCTGTTTTCCATACCAAATTTCTTCAGTAGCTCCCTGGTGTACTTGGTTTGATGAACGAATATTCCATCTTTCATCTGTTTGACTTGTAATCCCAAGAAATAGTTCATTTCTCCCATCATACTCATTGGAATTTACTTTTCATCAGATTAGCAAATTTTTCACATAGTGATTCATTTTCAGAACCAAAGATTATGTCATCAACATAAATCTGTACCAGCAGGGTGCTGTCTCCTTCATTGATTCTGAAAAGAGTCTTGTCAATGGTACCTTTGGTAAAACCATTATCCACCAAGAATTGAGATAAAGTCTCATACCATGCTTTTGGGGCTTGTTTCAAACCATAAAGTGCTTTATTGAGTCTGTACACTTTATCTTCTTAATCTTTAACTTCAAAACCAGGAGATTGCTGAACATAGACCTTCTCTTCCAGAATTCCATTCAAAAACACACTTTTGACATCCATCTGATATACTTTGAAGTTTTTATGAGCAGCATATGCCAAGAATAATCTGATAGCTTCCAATCTTGCAACAGGGGCATATGTCTCATCAAAATCTATTCCTTATGCTTGAGAATAGCCTTTTGCTACTAGTCTGGCCTTATTCCTCACAATGGTACCAGATTCATCCAATTTGTTTACCAATTATGTTTGCATGATTAGGCCTTTCCACTAGTGTCCAAACTTGATTTCTTTCAAATTCATTCAATTCTTCTTGCGTAGCAATTATCCAATCTGGATCTAATATTGCTTCTTCAACAACTTTAGGTTCCATTTGAGATAGAAAACAAGTAAACATTTCTTCTAATTGTCTTCTAGTCCTCACACCTTGTTGTATATTGCCAATAACTTGCTCAGCAGGGTGATCCCTTAACCATTGTGGATTTTGGTTAGATTGATTCTCAGGAACATCATCATCAGTAGGGTCTACTGTTGCTTCAGCAGGGGGTTCAGCAGATCCTTGAACTGCCTCAGTTGTTGCATCATTAGTGTTACCAGCAGGGTGTTCAATAGGAGCAGAGTCAGAGATCTTTAAGTCATTAATCCTTTCCAAAACATCAACACATTTTGGATCAGTGACTTGTTGATTCTCAGCAGGTTCTGAAGCTTCATCTTCCATTCCAGTGAACTTAGGTTTATCAAATACAACATGTATTGTTTCTTCATGTTTCAGTGTCCTTTTATTCAGTTCCCTGAATGCCTTGCTGACTGAAGAATATCCCAAGAAAATTCCTTCATCTGATTTTGGTTGGAATTTCTTCAATTGCTCCTTATGATTCAAGATAAAACATTTGCTTCCAAATGGATGGAAATTGGATATATTAGGTTTCCTTCCATTCCAAATCTCATAAGGTGTCCTCAGCAGCTTCTTGTTCACTGAGGTTCTGTTTTGTGTATAGCATGCTGTATTAACTGCTTCAGCCCAATATCTTTCAGGTACTAATGCTTCATAAATCATAGTTCTTCCTGCTTCTTTCAAAGTCCTGTTTCTTCTCTCAGCAACCCCATTTTGCTGAGGTGTACCAGCAGCAGCTAGTTGATGTAGTACACCATTCTGCTCACAATATTCTCTTATAACTTTATTGAGAAATTCAGACTTTGTCTGATCCGATTTTCACTCTTCACAAACTTTTCTCATTTTGCAATCTCTTCAAAAGTTCAGGCATCTTTTGAAGTGTTTCACTTTTCTTGTTCATGAATACCACCCAAGTGTATCTTGAATGATCATCCACAACTACTAAAGTGTACTTCTTTCCTATTACACTTATTGGTGTTACTGGTCCAAATAGATCCATGTGCATCAGCTCCAAAACTCTTTTAGTTGATTGCTTAGTTTTTGACTTGAAGCTTGATTTTGTTTGTTTACCTTGCTGACAGGCATCACATATAGCATCCTTCTTGAATGTGATCTCGTGTAAACCAATTACGCTTTTTTTCACTAATCGATTGATATCATCAAAGTTTTGATGATTCAACTTCTTATGCCATAACCAATTAAGTTCTGACTAGGTATGCACAATCAGGCATATCTCTGGAACAGCAGTAAACCAGTCCACAACATACATGTTTTGTTGTCTTCTTCCAGCCAACACAACTTGATCACCTCTTTCACTAATGACAATACAAGTGCCTTCGTCAAAAGTGACCATGTAACCCATGTCACAAAACTGTCCAATGCTCAGTAGGTTGTAGTCCAGTCCTTCCACAAATGCAACATTTCTGATTGTTAATCCATTTCTCACAAGTGTGCCATATCCTCTTGTGTATCCTGGTGTATTCTTGTTGCCAAAATTCACTCTTGGACCATCCTTTGCCACATAATTTGACAAACAGTGCTTATTCTTTGTCATATGTCTGGAACATCAACTGTCAAAGTACCAGACACCCTACAAAACAAAGTTAATGTATTTTAGGTACCCAAAACTGTTTGGGTCCATAATGGTCAGTGGTAAGCATAACCCTTGGCAAATTTCCATAAGGTCTTCTCTGAAAAGTGTCATAATTTTGTTCATACATGTATTCTACACATCCATAAAGTCTAACATTTGGTTGTGTAGGATTCACATATGCTTTCTGGCCTTTTGGTATGTAATGTTGTTTGACGTGATTTATGTTGTTAGAAGCACTAGCATAACCAATGGATTCTTCATCTGCTAAAAAACAATACTGTAATATGAGTCTCATGAGGTCCTGTTTGAGGTCTTGTATAAGTCCTCTGCTGAGTCCATTGCTGAGGTTTTACCCTAGCATTATGGTTATATCTATTGTTTCTAGCAGTGGGGGCATGAATATTCCAATCATCATCAGTAGGGAACAGTCTACCTTTCCCTCCTGAGATAAGTATCCCTTAAATGATTGACATTTTTAGGTTTAGGATTCTTATCCTTGGAATATTTCTGATTTTTCCCTTTATGTGGTCCAACAGACTTGGTAGCAGGTCTCCTATCAGCAGGTCTAGAAGGTACATCAGTCCTACTTTTAGATTTATTCCTTTTATTAGGTGTTGTTGACCTTTTGGACTTCTGATTTTGCTTCCTTGAAGTTTTCTCAGTAGGCTTCACTGCCTCAGCAACCCTTTTTGGAGTTGATTCTTGTGCAGGTACAAACATAGGACCAATTCTTGTACTAGGTTCAGTAACCTTACTGGATCCACTCTTATTGGATTGTTGAGTTCCAAATCCAATGCATGTTTTATCACCATAAGGCTTTCCAGATTTGAATGCAGCAGTGGAACTAGATTGTTCAATGTATTCAAAGACTCACGAATGTACAAAGAGGCTTATCTTGATTCTCATCCAACTTCTTTATCCTTTCCTTTGAGAATTCTTAATTCAGCTTTTAACCTTTCAACTTCGCTTGAAGAGCTTCTTTTCAAATTTTCACAATCTCATAACCAGATTGTATTATCCTCAGTTGATTAAGGATGGCATCCAAAGTTTCTTCATTGTCGAATTTTTAGGATTTGAACCACAAGTTGATTCACAATCACTTCCAAAGAGAGTGTTTATAGATACAGAATTGTATTCCTCCTCTGTTTCATCCATTTTTCCATTAAAGCATAATCATCCATATCAGCAACAAGTGCAGTATCATCAGATTCATTTCCATTTTCTGATTCTACTTCATATCCTCGATTCATCTTCAACCATAGTTTTCTTGCCGATCTTCTTTGTTGACTTTTGCTCTTGAAAGAGTCCGACAATCAAATCTGAAATGTCCAGGCTTCTTGCAATTGAAGCAAAGATAATCGTGTTCCTTCTTCTTTTAGTTCGGAGACGATCGGGTTTGAAGTGTCCTGGTTTCTTGCATTGATAGCACAAGTAATCATTGTCCTTCTTGGATTCTTCCTTCTTCTTTTCACTAAATTTCTTTGTGAAATTTCTTGGAGAACCCTTTCTAGTTTTCATCATTCTGATTTTCTTGCTCAGTAGGGCAATTTGCTCTTGCATCTCATCCAGAAGATCATCTTGAGCTCCTGATGTTTCTTCTTGATGTGTAGCGATCTACAAATGGTCTTTGGTTCTTCTTTTTCAGTCTCAGGTACAAGTTTCTTACTGAATTCATAGGCCTTGAGATCTGAAAACAATTTGAAGGTGTCCTCTTCATGTAGACTTCTCATTTCTTCAATTGCAGTCACATTCATCTCCCAAACTTCTTTTGCAGGTAATGCTTCCAAGATTTTTGAATTGATTTCTTATTTTGAGTATTTTACACTCTGTAGGGTGAGTTCATCCATGATTGCATTGAATCTTAACTCTATTTGCTTAATAGTTTCATTTGGTTTCATTTTGAACTCTTGGAACTTCTTCTTTGCCACACTGATTTTGTTCTTCTTGATTGCATCAGTGCCTTCACAAATTAATTGCAACTTATCCCAAAGTTCCTTTGCAGTCTTGCAATCCTTCACCTTCATATACATATTGCTATCCAAAGTTCTGTATATTATGTCAATAGGAATATTGTTGAGGTTTGCTCTTTTTCTATCTTCAGCATTCCATTCTCTTTTTGGCTTTGGAATGTACTGAGTCTCATTTCCCACTGTTACTGACTTGGTGATCTCCAGTGGTCCATCTGTCAGCACATCCATCATCTCATCATGTGTTGCAGCTAGAAAAGCCTGCATACGACGTTTATACTCATCAAAACGATCTAAAGAACACATCAACATTGTTCTAGCATACTGGTTGTTATCCATGATGCAAAGCTTTGAAAATCAGAAACTTGAGAAAGTTTTCAAAGTATTTTCACAAGCACAACAAGTAGGATTA
The DNA here is from genome assembly GCA_026214975.1 of Gentiana macrophylla. Lineage (NCBI taxonomy): Eukaryota > Viridiplantae > Streptophyta > Magnoliopsida > Gentianales > Gentianaceae > Gentiana > Gentiana macrophylla. The sequence continues at coordinate 46,919,945 of CM047817.1, forward strand.
CTTCAAAATAGAAGCACTGCTCTGATACCAATTGTTGGTCCCTTGAAAAGGCTTTGGTTAAGTTTAGAGGGGGGTGAATAAACTTAACACGTAAAACTTTTGGAGTTAACAAACTCAAAGAACTTCAAGACCTGACGACACTCGATGAGTCTCATTGATTGTTGATTTTACTGAATTTGTTGCAGCGGAATATATTCAAGTTAAGCCTTATTACTTGTTGTTAAAATATGATACCAAGTATTAGATACTCAGTAATGTAAGTGTGTGATTCAGTTGCTAGTTTCAGTAGGTTGATGTGCTAGATATACTAAATGCAGAATTTATATGCAGAAAGTAAGTAGGCAATTTTTATAGTGGTTCTAGGTGGTGTAATCTTGTCAGTCCACTCTTCTCCTGTGATGTTGGAGGAAATTCACTAGAGATCTTTGAGGTAGAAGTTACATATATCCCTAAGTTGTTTGTCCTTCACCAATAACTATGGTTTCACAAACTGAACACTTGGAACAGGTAGGATTGCTGCTCCAAAGTCTTCAACTGGTCCTTGAAGGGTAGAATTGCCTCTTCACCAGCTCCACTACAAACAACAGTCCTTGACACCTAAAGATGCTTCACTGTCTTCAGTAGGTTTCTTGTAAAAGAAAGTTTGAATCAAAGTAAGTGATTCAGCTTTCAGAAGCTTGATCAGGATGATATGACCAGCAGCTTGATATCTTCAAGTGTGTAAACTTAATATAGCTTGATAGCAGATTACACTTGAAGAATTTGACAAGATCAGTAGCTTTAAGTTCAGTAGGGTCAGTAGGGTGATTTCTTGATAAGAATCTGAAGCTCAAAATTATCTATTGTTTTTCCTCAAATTTTCATCTATTTGTATCTGAATTAGGAGTCCTCTATTTATAGGTAAGAATCCTTGTGACTTATGTTTGAAATTCAAACATAGCCGTTTCAGATTTGTCCTATCTTGACTTGCTTTCTGTCCCTGTACATAGTACTGACATTGACAGACTGCTTTTTGACAGTTTTCAGTCTGTCCACCCTTTGATTTGTATCCATTGGATAAAGGTCTGGACCTTTTCAACGTCCCTTTAATCTTAGCCATTGATTTGTTTGATAAAATCAGAAGTTGTTATATGTCCTTATTCTTGTATTCTTCCAATGTAACCTTTGATTAATTCGAAATATATGTCTAGCAGGTTCCTGTGAGTGTGAGTCTACTGAGATACATATAAGTCAGCTAATTCAAAGTTGCTTTGTTTATAAAACACTGCAGCTTGACTTTTCTAATATCTAACTTTTTATTATGAAGTTAGATTACACCATTTTGAACATAACTAAGTCTCAATCACCATTTAACTTAGTGGAACTTAGACCTTGTACACAAGGTATATGTAATCAGTTTAGGTCATCACAGACTTCCCTAAATTATGATTCCATATCCTTGACTTTAAATACTAAGTTTGATCCCTTAGCCTTCAATAACTGAGTTTGAGCCCTCAGCCTTCAGTCCTCAGCAGGTTCCTAAACTAGTCTACTGACTCATGTACCCTACTGATGTGGACAGGTCTGCTGATGAAAGTCAGCTGACCAATTACAGTGCTTGTTTGATCAAACATATACAAAGATCAAACTCTAATAAGCCTATACATTTGATCTAGACATCTTTTTGCCTTTGCTCTATAACAGCTAGTCTGACACTCATCACTAAAACTCAAAAATAAGTCTAACACTAAGTATGGTCATCTCTCGTTCAACACGAGTGACATCCGTGACATACCGATACTATGTCACTTAAGTTTTAAAGGCTCAAGGGAAAAATCTCTTCCGAAAAATTAACTGCATTCTTTTGATAAGTCTTATTACTAACAGTTTAGTAGCCTAGAGATTAAAGTTGTAAAATAAACATGACAGAAAGTTAAATTAAAAAATAAATTTTCACTACTAGATTTTTATTTTAGGAATAATAAACTTGTTAAAAGTTTATCCTACCATTCCAAGGATTTAATCTCACACCTCAGTGCCGCCGTAGGGTCAGTCAAAGAGGCGACGATCAAACTGAGACAATCTCTCTCAATGATTAAACTTTGAGAATCAAACATCCCACGGGAATCAGACATCCCGGTCCTTAATAATTGATTACCTTCTTTTTTCTAGCCTAGATATTTCGAAAATATCCATAAAGAGTGTGACCTACTATATCAGATCTCAAAGTACGCCCCGAGTATGCCACCGTAGGGTCGGTCAGTGACTCAACAAGTACCCAAAATCCTATCCTTTCGGAGACCAAGCCTTGAATTTTGATTGGGGTGAACACCATCCGTAGGGGGCGAAATCAAAGCGGCTCGAGGCGTCACCCTTCTCTCACGTGCTTGCATCTATAGTAGAGGCCGTGGGGTTGGTTGTCGCCTTCCCCGCTCCCACTCAATAATATGAAAAAAGTGGTGGGTTTACTAATTACGGTTTCGGTCTTGACAATAAGAAACAATAAATCATGTACTCCGAACATGGTCGGTTAAGTAGGCAAGCCTACGCCATCTTATTCGTTGGTACATATGTGACTGTCGTTCGGATCCGGCAAGAGAAGCCCCGTTTAGCCCGAAGGCTTATCGGATATGCTAAGTCTTATCGAACCCCCATGCAAACGTCACATGTGGAAGGGAGTCAATCGAGCCGTAGCTCAGTTGAACTCGCCCAACCATGGTTAGACCATTTCTGAACCCATGTACTAAGATTTTCCGATTTCTATGTTGTCAACCAAAGCGTAATCTCGTTTCTGTTTAAGGTGGCTTCATCGAGAAGCTATCACCGAAAACTCAACGATTTATCTAAGTGGGATTCACCGAGAATCCATCACTAAAATCGTAGCGATTGACAAAACCCGGTTCCTCGGTTTTAATAATTAGTTACTTAATTAATTAACTACCACATATTAATTAAAAAAAGCTTTTTAACTAATTATACGAGTTATACATGCCTAATTAATTCGAAATAAACTAGCTACATGTATGTATTGGAGTGGAATCATGATATGATACATGTCATGGCAATTTTCCGGTTATATTACACAATTTCGATCATACATGAAAAAACCGAAAAATTAAACACCGAGATGGACCGTTGGTACCCCCGACTAACCTATTTTCTAAGGAAAAGAAAAAACTATTCTAAAAATTCAAATCTCGATCTTCGAACTTGAATCATCCGGATCTTCAAAGCTTCGTTCTTGACACGAACCATGAACGACGAGAGAGGAGGCCGTAATATCTATCTATATATAATATATAGACGAAGAGATTTAACCCAATTACCCGGAAATTATCCATTTCGACCCGCTCCAAACCTAGCTCTTAAAAAATACCACAGTCAAAGATTATACATTAATGGCACAGTCAAACATTATACAATAATTGCATTTATGTTCAAAATTTACAAAATATCCACATTAATTAGAAATAGGAACCAAATATATTTTAAATTTACAAAGCATCACATTTGAATGGAAATAATAATGTTCACATTATACATTAAATGTCCTACAATTTTAAATTATTTTCTTCTCTTTTTTATACACCACAGTCTTTCTTTAAAAGTTTTAAAAACATATGATTTTCAAATGCTTCTCCTTCCACATTATCTTGGCCTCCTTGCTGACATTGCTCCTTGCAAAATGTTCGGGTATTTACAGGCTACAACAAATCCACCAAGCAATATTGTAAAGGTAACGTCATACTCATTTTTTTCCTTTTAGTGTTGCACCTGTCTCTAATTATTTTTCCATGCTTATTTACATGTTACTCATTGCTCTAATAACCACACCAAACAATAGCATCATCAAATCAGAGGTAAACATCATAATGATTTTTTTCTTTTAATATTGCATCTGACTCCACTTATTTCCATTTCACTCATTGCTCTCGATTTAACCAACTATGAAATTAATCAAATAACAACTCAAAATGTTGAAGTATACAATAAAAACTTCACTAACTTGATTTTTCAATATTATTTTGCAGATCGAAAAAACTTCACAAACCCGATTTTTTATTTAATTTTGCAGAATTAAAAAATTTATAGTTTTTTTAAAAGGTATGACATACATGTGTTTTTTAATTAAGAGGTAAACGTCATACTGATTTTTTTTCTTTTAATATTGCATCTGATTAATTCCACCTATTTCCATAATACTCATTGCTCTTAATTTAATCAAATATGAAATTAATGAAAGAATAACTCAAAATGATGAAGCATAAGACAACTAATTGTTTTTTTTATTTTGTTTTGTTGGATTGAATAATTCACAGGTTTTTTTTAAAAGGAATGATACACGTGTCTTTGTGTATTATTTATTAACATAGCCTACAAAATATTACACATTACCATAAGTAAGTATATAAAAAAAATTACGCATCACCAAAATTAATTACACGAGCTGCACTTTTTTCCACGGTCACAGATTATTCATTAATGGTACTTATGTGCAAAATGTACAAAATATCCACTTTGGGATCTTCGAGCTGCACTTATATACACTGTATTACCGATAAAGTGGGATCTTTATTTAACCGTAATCTTTATTTTTACTTTTTTTTTTCTTAAAGAGACTTTTATTTTTACTTATGCTCACACTTTATATTTGATTTTTTTTAAACCGTATTTTTTTTTGTTCACACACGTTTTATAAAAAATCAAATTTTTTTAATCTTTTGTATTTATACCCATAAGTGTGATATTTATTTAACCGTAATCTTTTTTTTTTTGAAAGCGATTTTTATTTTCACTTATATTCACACTTTATTATTGATTTTTTTAAACCGTAATCTTCTTCTTTTTTTCACACACGTTTTGTTAAAAAAAAATGCAAGATTTAACCCAATTACCTGGATTATCGCCCAATACCTGGAAAATAACCCAACTTATACCCGTTATCTTTTTTCTTTTTTTAATGTTGAAATTTTAATCATTTATTATGTTCACACTTTATTTTTTATTTTTCTAAACAGTAATATTCTTTTTTTTTTGTTCACACGTTTAGAAAATAATCAAAATTTTGTAATCTTTTGTATTTATACCAATAAAGTATGATATTTATTTAATCGTAATCTTTTATTAATTTTTTATTTCTTAGAGAGTTTTTTATTTTTACATATGTTCACACTTGATTATTGATTTTTTTTTTAATCTTATTTTTTTGTTCACACTCGTTTTGTAAAAAAACAATGCAAGATTTAACACAATTACCCATATTTTCGTCTCATACCCGGAAAATAACCCAACTTATACCCGTTATCTTTTTCCTTTTTTTACTGTTGAAATTTTAATCATTAATTATGTTCACACTTTATTACAATTGATTGCCTTGATTGCCTGTTGATGGTGATTGGTTTTTTTTAAACCGTAATCTTTATTTTTATTCTTAACGTTAGAAATTAAATCATTAATTACGTTCACACTGTATTACCCATAAAGTGTGATATTTATTTAACAGTAATCTTTATTTTTATTTTTTATTTTTTACTTAATTTTCTGGAAAGTGGTTTTTTTATACTTATGTTCACACTTTATTTTTTATTTTTTTAAACCATAATCTTTTTTTTCACACATGTTTTGTAACAAATCAAAATATGTAATCTTTTGTATTTATATCGCATTTTATTTTTTCCCTTAATAAATTGAGGTCTTTCTCATTATATATTTAACGTTACTTTTTATTTGCCCATTTAGTATTTCATTGCTGATAGCAAATTTTGTTGCCACTTTTTTCTTCTTGGTGGATAAAACTTCAGTTACACAGGCACTATGTTTTGCATTCACCGTTTGACTCGGTAACACGTAGTAGAATTTTAATTTGTATTTCGTTTTGTATTTTCTTTTACTTTTGATTATCACCCTTGATTTTCATTCTTTTTTCCATTTGTTTTACTAATCATTCACAGGGATTCGTTTTGGTAACTAATATCTGCATACACTCGGTAAGTTCTTTTTTTTTCATAATCATCCATTTTTCTGTGTGGTTCAGCCCTTAATATGGTACCGTTTTTTTTGTGTCGACTTTGTGCACCCAACAATATTTTTGTGTGGTTCAACCCTTAAAAATATTATAATGCACCCAACATAAAAAACGCTGAACTTGATTTTGTGTCGAGTTTTTGTGCTTATAAGTTTCGATTTTTGTTTATTAATAAGGGTTTCTTCTGAATTCAGTTTCAATCGATCTGAAGGAATTCCTGTAAGTTTTTCATTTCCAGTGTTGGTGTTGTGCTGATAAATCATATCCCGAATAATCGGTTTTTTTGTGTGTAGAATTCGTCTGATCATTTATTCACGTGTGTTTCACAATCTCAACATTACGAAAAAAATTTCAGCCTGGCAGACCGGGAAAGATAAACTTAATGGAATCCTTCCGGCTATTGCTTTGAGGTAATATTTTTGTTAATCAAATTACAATGCATTATCTCTTAATTGTTCAATTTCTCCCTGTTTGCTTTCCAATTTTTCTGGGAAAAAACTTAGGCGGGGAGTTATTTTCACCCCTCACATGCTTGGTAGTTAAACTAAAGTTAAATTGGATCTTTTAATGTAGTCCCTCCTATACAACTTGATATTTGATCTGTACAAATAAGATCGATTTAAGCCATTGTTACATATTGTTCCATATGATGCAGGTGATAGCCAGTGTAGGAATATGTGGATTTGCCAATTATACAACGAATTATTTACTTATTTTCATGTAGTGAAGTTTATGTTTTATTCAATTTGCAATGAATAGATGAAAATACACCGAAGGACACGGGATTTGTTGAGAATGCATAAACCGATCTCCGCTTTCTTCCTTTCGTGAAAGAAGTAGGTGACAATATAAACACGGGTTGACCTTAAGAAGCCATAAGATCATGGAAGATGGTTTTTGCAATATGTCTTGAAGATGATATTACTGATTAACATTTTTTTATTTAGATACCTGCACTTGGATGAAGTGTTGGAATACACTGACAGTTATGCTAAGTATGGCAAGTCTTTATTCTTTTTCATAGATTGCTATTTAAGCATTCTGTCATGATGCTAGGATGAGTAGTGGGTACCCTGAAAGGTTTTTTTTAGTTCATTATTTTAATTTTTAACGTTCAAAGGTGCTTAGCCACTTTCCCTAATAAGTATATGTTTGGTTTACTATTTGGACTAATGTAACTATCAATTGTTTAATAAAAATTATGGAACATAGTGTAATTTTCTTTAACGTAAACAATTTTTTTCCCTTTTATATATGTCAGCCCTCGACCTTTTCAGATTTGAGTTCATGCATAGATTCGATTTTGAAGAGATCGAATTCGACGGTGGTGCCCCAAAATTTAAAACTGCGCTTTTAAGAAAATGTGGTATTGTTTCAATGTGTTTATATTTTCCCGTGCATTGCACGGGTTAATGGCTAGTATCAATATATTAAAATATATCTATATTACAAATTTTATTTTTTTTAAAAGGGCTCGGCCTTTATCAAAAAAATTATTTTTTATTTTATTTTTACAAAACACGGCAGTAGCACCGAATTTTTTTTTTTTTTTAAACAATCATGAACTAAAACAAAAAGGGATTGCCATGACTTTAACAAAAAAAAAAAAAACACATGCATCTTTAATCAATAAGCTGCCGAGGCTTATTAATTAGAAAAACCATGCCATATTGGTTGCCGCATTTACTCAAAAAAATTTGCCGAGGGTGATTAATAAAAAAACAATTTCGTCCTTCTCCCGTTTTACCTTCTTGATGATCTTCAACACCATAATTTTCGTCGTCTCGAATCCGGATCAAATTAAAAACCAATAGGTACTACCTTTTACAATTTTCCGAATCAACATAAAATAAATTACATATCCTATACTCAATTGATGCTAATCAAAAAGAGCTACAAAACAGATATACGGGTAAACAGTACCAACCACAATCCATCTCTTCAACCACAACAATCACAAAGCATATATCAATGAAATTTTCGAATTTAACTAAATTAAAAACAAAAACAAAAACAATCTAAACATGTTTTTTCCACTCCTAGATCTAAAATTTACATACTTTGATTGGTAGATCAAAGTCTCTGATACCACTTGTAAGATGTAATATCGCCGGATGGATCAAAGATCCACCCGATTACGCAGCGGAATAAATATCTGATCTAGATCTAACAACCAAAATACATAAAATAATAGATCTAACCTATGAGGGGGTTAGATTGCTTACCAGTTTATGGTGAATAAACTCCAAGAACAATCTTCAATCCAAAATCCAAGCAAATTGCGATGCCACCGTCTTCCGACGTGTATCACCAAGCAACACCAGGTGGATGGTGATCCAAGCCACTTGACCTCCTCGATATGCTACCTTAGAAAAACCCGAAGTTTTTCTAAAACTCAAACCCAAGTATGTGAGCCGAAATCTCCAAGCTCAATACTTGCATATGTAATTCGAAATAGGTGTTATCTTTAAGGTTTGAGAGAACTCTCTTTATATAGGAGAGTAATCATTGTCCTCCAAGGATTTAATAATTAACAAATAATTATTAAATTAATCCTTATTTAAAATAAAAGATAAATATATAATATATCCCAAACAAATTAGGATAAATAAATATATTATCTAATATTTCATGATTTATCATTTAACAAATAAACAATTAAATCATATATCAAATAATTATCCAAGAAAACTAATTTCTCTCTAATTATTTAATTACCAAAATTTTGGCCATAACCCTAAATAATTAGGGTTTGACACGCCTAATACACATTGGACCAAGTCCACGAGAAAAGTCTTTTTCATGTATTTAATTATTTAGTCCAACTAAACAATTAATTCACATATCTATTAAACAGTCCAATCCAACTATTTAATATTAATTGACGTGAAACGACGAGAAAACGTATATGCTATATTATGAGCCATGTCGGGGACCATGTACCCATATTCAGTAGCTACAATAAATTAAATAAAATTATTCGTCAGACCGAACAATTATATTCAATCTATTAATTCCGGGATTACACCACCATAAACCCGAAACTGAACTCTGGTGAATATAGATATAAACTTACACTCAACTTTGAGTCGATAAGCGTGCATTGATATAATCATTACATACGGATAAATCCTCCATAGACTATTCGTTACGATTCGGGATATTTCCGTAAACACTTCTCGAAACCTCTTATCCTTATTTGCCATTAACCCCCTAGTGACCAAATAGTTCATAACTAATATAATATGAAATGCGCGCATCGGTCAGTTTCTATGATTAACAAATAAGGGAACTGTCTATCTACTTCCCGAGGGAATGAATAGATTTCATATCTGTGATAGCACAGACTACTCACTCATTCCAGAATAGAGCCAACGAGAAGTGTCGGACCACATACTACGAAGTGATCCTTACTAACACATCAAACTCTGCCCTAGTCTAAGCAGTTGTCTATGATCACGTCAAGATTGAGATTAATCCATATATGATCATCTTGTGATTCGATAAGACTTATCGATCACAGAATTATATCGAGAACTCAAATCAAATCGGTCCAGCCTTATATGATTATCATCATATATAAATGCCCCACTAGGTACCCTATTACCGACAGTCCGGATAAGACTGTCACACCTAAAGTGTTCTGGGCGCATTATTAGAAAATTAATCTTGAGACCCGTACTCAGATTAATAAACGCTACGGATTAAGTTAATTTTAAGTACATATCACTAACTCAATCTTCTTGTGTATAGCCATGCACTGAGTTATGTGATTACATAAGCAAGGTACTTAGGGTTTTCAGTAGTGTCTTAATTATAAGCATACATGCATATAATAAGATGAATTATTAATTATGTCCTAAAACAATTATATAATTGTCTTTCGGGCACTACACCTAACAGTTTGATGGTGATAGTGGCGGTGATGGTGGCCGGCTGAATTGGAGAAGAAGAAGAAATTGGAGAAGTTTGCTGATTTGAGGAGATGATGGTAGATGGAATGATGATAATGGTGGTGAATGGGTGGTTTAAATAGGAAAAAGAAGTGAATGTGGAAGATTTGATGGGATAGTAGGAGAGAAGTAATTAGGGTGAGGGATTTGAGGAGGTGATTGATGGGATTGAGGTGGAGATATGGTGGAGTGTGGGAAAGGATGAAAAATTTGAAAAGAGGGGAAAATGGGACGGTTTCTGCTGACTGGCTGATGCAACGTGTGGCCTCCACGTGGCTCTATAAATTCAGCTTTATAAACTGATGTTCAGAAATCTGAAAATCCAAGCTCGGTAACCCGGGGGTCACCTAGGGTTTACCGGGGATTCTTTTTCCTCATATTTCTCTGTCTCCTTCACTGCACACTTTATTCAACCCATCTGCTCAATTCTGACCTCAAATTGATTAGCCTCTTACTTCCTTGTTGTTATTTCCGACTCAATCCTAACCTACTTAACTAGAATCCACAACGAGTAAAAAAACATTTCCACAACCATCGGTTTCAAGCCTAAGGTGCGGACCGTGCGGTAGGATGAAAAAAAGTTCGTCCCTTCATCGGGCTCTTTTTATTCATTCCCAATCTACCTAAGGGTTTAAAAAAATAGTTCTGAGTTTATAGTCGCCAGCTCGACTTTCTTCAGATCTCCGATCATTCAGGGGTTGGAGCTTTAACTCGCCAAGGTTTCGCTCCAGAGGCTTGTATCCTTATAGAACCTTTTTGAGTTCTCTTCCTAGCACGCCTCTCTCTCTTTTCTTGCGTACTAGGTCTGCCTCTGCATCGAGATTTAAAATTTAGACCCAAGGACTCAACATTTCCTTCTTTAAGCTCAAAGCGTTCACTACGCAACACGGAAGGACTAGCTTCAATGAGCATCTTGTTGTGGTCCTTTTGTTCTCTCTCTCTCTCAGCATTAGTCTCATGAATTCATGCTCAATGGTTTCTACTACAACCGCTCTATGCTTATGCCCCTTTATCTCCATAATTTCCACCTTCCATGAATCGTAAGCCATCTTGCATCCTTCCGGCCTGTTATCTAGGGGCTCTAAGATCTTAAAAGACACTGCATAATTATTCAACCTCAAATTAATCTCTCCCTTATAAAAATCCATGACTGCTCTGCTTGTCGCTAAGAAAGGTCTTCCTAACAAAACTGAGGCACTTGGGTCCTCTGGTACGTCTATTACCGTGAAATCAATTGGATAACTGAACTATCCTGCCTTAATCGTGCACTTCCTACGCAGACCGGCAAGCATATCTCTAGTTCTATCAAAGAAAGTCATGGTTCGAGTTTGATTCATAACGACGTGAAGTTTAATCTTTTGGCAGAGGGAAAAAGGTAGAATGTTGCAACTCAAGCCAGAGGCGCAGAGATCTAATCCTACTGATATACCATTAACAGAAATCGGTAGTCGGAAAGTGCCAGGCTCTCCTAACTTCACCACGGTGTCTGAGTCTGGGTAATCCTCAGGCTCAGAAAACATCGTGTCGGGATCCTCTTCAGGATCATCAAAATAATAATCTGAAGACGATATTTCAATTAACTCACAAGGGAACTCACCTGGACGATACGTGCTATAATCCTTTAAGTTCTCTTCAGGCTCTTGCTTGATTGCTTCTTTCTCTTTTTCCATCCGCTTCTTAATAGCTTCATAATGCTCTCTGGCTTCAGCTCCAGGGTACATAGAAATCGATGTGATGTTCAATATTGTTCTAGGCATATTGCTTGACTTGTTTGCTCCTTTTTCAACTCTGGTTTGATCGAATCTCTAAAGTGTTCTGATCTTTTTGCGAAAAATACAAAATAAAACAAAGAAAAGGTTAGCAACTTCCGCTTCAGTTGGGTATGATCCCAACTTTTGCGGACCTACTAACTAAAATCAACAGGGAATAACACAGAATAACAGGGGCTGTTAGAATTCAATTTTACAGGCCTCGGTAATCCGGGAGTAAACCACGGTAAACTGGACCTGAAATTTCTCCTTCTAGCAGTTTAACAAGTGCAGGTTTGATCCAGAACGAATCAAGACTCAAAATAATAAAATAAAATAAAAACGACTTCTTAATCAGAATTAAAACGTTTTTATTTAAAATTGGCCATTGTCCCAGCAACGGCGCCAAAAATCTTGATCGCATGTAAGTCACTAACGTCGATATTACTAGCAAGAATACTATGTACATCGTAGTATAGTAAATGCGAGTCACGGTCGATCCCATAGAGACAATGCAACTATAAGTATAAACGATTCTAACCTAATTAAGAAGCAACATAGAGGTGGTCATTGACCAACAATAGACAATAAGAAAACAAACTTGGTATTTCTCCCCCTCTTCTCACCGATCTACTAACTTGGATTAGTTAATCGTTATGTTTAATTCCCCACATAATTTCCTTAAATTAATCACGAGCTTTCGTTTTAATTATCATTATCAGCTACGGGTGCAACTCCTACCCCTATCTACTCTGACAATGGTAGTAGACAATCTATACGCAAGCTACCCTCCTTAATTGGTCCGTAATAGCCCATACGCATAAAGATCTAGAATTGCCGATATCGAGCACTAACTCATACCGCTAACCCGCCTAGACAGCTGTCGACATTGATCATCACGTTTCTAGGGTCCATTCAAGACTATGTCTAAACTTGGCACGTCACTATTCGTATTTCATGCCGCCACGATTACAATAAGCGATTGGCGGATCTAACCTCATCGTTAATTAAACTCATCCGATCAACGTAGCTGTAGTGAATCCCAGTTTTAGGTTTTCTAAATAATGCCTCGGTAAACCGGTATAGACCGCCGGGTTACCAGGGTCAGCTTTTCCTATTACTGGATCTACATTGCTCAATTACGATTATTCTAAGTAAATTATGGGGTCTTTAAACATGCAGATTAACTAAAACACATAAATACGAACAGATCTACCATATTGAAGACAAAAAGGAATGTTCAAAGCTTCATACCTTCAACAATGATGATCTAGCTCGATCTACTCAAGCTAGAGATGGTGGAGAAAGGGAGAAAACCAGAAACAACTCCTCAAAAGCTTGGAATAACTTTCATCAAAAGTGTATATATGATTGTAATACTAATGAAAAGTTATGAGTTGATATGTAACTTATTCAGCTATGCGGCTTTATATAGATACAATGACCGACTTAAGACTCTCTAAAACCCTAACCGACCTATATAATGCGGCAGAATCAATTTCGTGTTAAACAAGCCACCCGTTTACCGGCCCTAGACCTCGGTAAACCGGGCCAACTTTTCTTTTTTTTCTTCAGCAGACTCCTTCTTGAACTTCAATCACTCAGTCCAATATACTTCTTTTGGTCCAAATCCATTCTCCAATGCTCCAGATTCGGTACATCCTATAAAACACGCAAAACGAGACAAAACAGTACCAAATCTTCGGGAAAATAGAATATATGCATAATTACGATCCTGGAAACACTCACATAGCATTTAACATATATTCCACATAATAACGAGCCTATCTATCCTCCCTAGAGCAGAATTCGGGGTGAATAAAGGTATAATTATTGGTACCATTTAGAGCGTTATCACTTCTCAGATGCCCTGATTCAGCAGACCACAGTCCTTCACACACTCAGTTGTGCTTCACTGCTCCAAAGACTTTGTAAAACAAATTTTGAGGTTTTTTGAATCCATAGATTCTGGTTGAGCTTGATTCATGATGTACATATTGTTAGGTGTAGTGCCCGAAAGACAATTTGTGTAATTGTTTTTTAATAATGAATGACATAACTTATCTCACCTTATTACTTGCTTTGTGCTTGTAAAGTGAGACACTGTTGCAAAAACCCTAAGTATATATGTATGTAACCACTTAACTCAGTGTATGGATTACACGTGAGGATTGAGTTAGTGGTGGTATACTTAAACTGTTAGTCCGTGGTGAACTTAATCAGAGTTTAGGGTCTCTTGATTAAAACACCAATAATGCGCCTAACACCTTAGGGTGTGATAGTCTTATCCGGATTTGTCGGTGAGAGGTACTACGTGGGGCATTTATATATGATGGCATTCATATAGATCGGACCGATTTAATCTGAATTTCTTGATATAATTCCGTAATCGAGGAATCTTATTAAATCATTAGATGATCATATATGGATCAACCTTAATCTGAGGTGATCACGAGGTGTCGCTTGTCCCGGGGTAGTGTTTGATGTGTTAGTTACGGTTCACTTATATATGTGTTCCAAGCCACTTCTCATTGGCACTATCTCCGGATGAGTGAGTAGTTCTTATTTTCACAGGACATGGAATCCATTCCTTCTCGCGAAGAAGTAGAGAGAGATCCCTTATTTGTTAGCCCTAAGAAAGTGATCGATCCCGGAGTTCATATTAGACTAATTGATCACTAGTCGATATGTGAACTAATTGATCATCGGGGTTAATGGTAAATAAGGATAAGATATTACGTAATCGGGTTTACGGAGATATCCCACTCGAGAATGGATAGTCTATGGAGGGTTAATCCGTATGTATTGATTATATCAATGGACGCTTTATTCACTCTATAGGTTGAGTATAAGTATACATCTATAATCGGTAGAGTTCGGTTTGGGTTTATGGTGGCGTAATCCCGAATTAATAATTAATGTGCTTATTCGGTTCGATGAATAATTAATTATTGGAGCTTTCTGGTTATAGGTCCACTGGTCCCCGATGTAACTTCTATAATTCGGAATGATAGTCTTGTTATTTGGGCCTCAAAATAATTAATTGTTCGCCAATTAATTGATATGCATGAATATTATTTAGTTGGGTTAAATAATATAATACTGTAAAAAAGCATTTTACGTGGGCGCAGTGGCTTAGTGTGGCGCTAATATATGTTTCAATTTTCAAGAAATTAGTTTTCCTGGATAATGACATATTGTGTAATTAGTTATTTATTTGTTAAATAATTAATTGGATAAATAAAAGAAAACAATTTATTTATTATTTATCTCTTAACTATAAGGATAATTATATTTTCTTATTATAAGATTGTAATTATCTCTTATTTTTATTGGATAATAATAATTAGAATTATCTTTTTTATTTTGTTAAACCGATTGGGTATAGGTTTTCTCTCTTGATTTCTTTTATAAAAGAGAGTTATAGAAGCCCCTAGGTGAGGTGAAAGCCACGAAATTCATAGATAAAAAAGGCTAAGGAGTTCGATCCTTAGCTCCACTTGTTTGGAGAAAAACTTGGAGTTTTTCTTGGAGCATATCGAGGAGGTTCTCATATCAAGAAGGGTGTCCACCAACCACCGCTTTTGGAAACACGTTGGAAGATAAAGGCTTCTCATCCTAAGATCAAAGCTTCTCTTCCTACTATTGGTATGATTTTCTTAACTCCCTTGTAGTAGTTAAATCCTTTATTTATGTGTTTTGATATATAAATCGTGATCCATCCGCTGCGCGTAGATCTAACTCGTTTAGATCTAAGAACCTGCATCCTTTATGTGGTAGCAGAGCCAGGTTCCACGATTTATATAGTCATAATCATAATTAAACATTTAAAGGAGTGGAATTGCATGTAGGTAAATTTTATTTATTGTTTTATGCTTTGATAATGATTAATTGCTATAGTTGAAGAGATGGATTGGGAGTTGGCACTGTTTACCCGTTAGATCTATTGTAAACTCATATAAACGATGAAAATTCGTTCATATGAGTATAGGAAATTATTTAATTTATTTTTATTGCAATTTTAATTTCCAGAAAATAGATCTGTTTAGGAGCTATTTAGTTATTTCGTTTTTCCCGTTGATCGAGCCGTTGAAACGACGATCCCTCCGGTCAGAATCCATATTGGAAGATGATGAACAATTCCACAAAAATTTGGCGTCGATCGGAGTCCGTTTTCATATCCGTTCGTTGCTGCAAAGAAGCTGCTGTAACAGAAAAATGCAGGATTCACACAAACCCTACCTGTGACTTCCTCGAATTTCTGGGAGAGTTTGGACCATTGAAACGCAAATCCAACCGGTCAGATCGAAAAATATGGAGTTTTTGACGTGGCATAAAAATTTCAGGTCGATCGGGATTCATCTCGATTCCCAATCGGCCTCGGGAAGTCATTGATGTGCTGCTGTAAAAGTCAGATTCAGCAGCAAGTTGGGCGGCTCACTGGAGAAAATTGACAAGTCAAAGCTCCGATCCAACCGTCCATATTGAAGCCCGAGGAATGAAGAACAGATCTGGAGATTTTCGTTGCGATCCGAGTTCGTTTGGTTTGCCGATCGTCGAAGTTTTGAACAGCTACAGATTAGGGTTTCTTATTTTATTTTATTTTAATAGATTAGATATGCGAGTGCCGGCCAACGGTCCATCTCGATGTTTATTTTCCGCACTAGTATACATGTTTAGATTGTATGTGTAGAACCGGAAAATTGCCATGACATGCATCATATCATGAATTCCACTCCATATGCATACATGTAGAAATTAATTCGAGGAATTAGTTAGGCATGTATAAAACACGCAATTAGTTTTAATTAATTGTTTGATATTAATTAGAAACTAATTAGGGTAAAAACCGAGGAACACGGGTTTTTTCAATCGTCGAGGTTGGGTGATGGATTCTCGGTGAATCCCACTCTGCGAAAGCATAAGGAGTAAAATCCCGAAACCTCGAGGTTAAGGCGTTGGATTCTCGGTGAATTCCACCTTACCTAGACGAGATTACGTTTTTGTTCCGTAGTGTCTACGTGAAAGTTTGATGTTTAAGGATTGGATAATCACGGTCAAACATGGTTCGAAAGTGGTTTAACCACGGTTGGGTGGTCAATAGTAGCTACGGCTCGATCGACTTCACCCTCCACGTGTGGAGTTTGCACGGGGGTCTGGCAAGGCTGAGCCATCCGAAGAGCCACTACGGCTCAACGGAGCTCCCCTGGTCTTGACCCGTCCGACGGCCACATATGTTCCAACGAATAGGTCGGGTGGGCTACCCCACGTAACCGGCAACATTCGGGCCTATGATTTATTGTTCCTTAATGTAACATCAAGTCCAAAAACGTGATCAGTAAACCCACCACTTTTTCAAAATATTGAGTGGGAGCGGGAGGCGACGGCCGA
Organism: Gentiana macrophylla; assembly: GCA_026214975.1. NCBI lineage: Eukaryota > Viridiplantae > Streptophyta > Magnoliopsida > Gentianales > Gentianaceae > Gentiana > Gentiana macrophylla. The sequence continues at coordinate 46,937,041 of CM047817.1, forward strand.
CCCCACGGCCTCTATCGCTGACACAAGCGTGAGAGAATGGTGACGCCTCGTGCGGCTTTGATTTCGCCCCTGGGAAGGCCTTCACCGCTATCAAAATTCAAGGCTTGGTCTCCGAAAGGATAGGATTTTGGGTACTCGTCGGGTCACCGACCGACCCTAAGGCGGCACACTCGGGTCTACCTAAAAATCGAGATAGTAGGTCACACTCATAAAGGGTATTTTTGGTAGTACCTTGGCTGAAAAGGAAAGGTGATTGACGATCACAAATGAGATGTTCGATTCTCAATCGATCTTCAATATTAATCGAAACCTCTTTGACCTACCCTAAGGCGCACTCGAGGCGTTAGATTAAATCCTTGGAACAGTAGGATAGACTAAAAGTACTTAGTTTATGTTCCTAAAATTTATTAGTAGTGTATGATTTGGATTTATTTTCTGTCAATTTTATTTACAACTATTTATATATCTCTCTAGGGTGCTAGACTACCAGTGTAAAATTGACTAGTAATGACTTCGTTGAAAAGTGGTAAGTAACTAGAACATTGTACTTATTGATCTTACATGCGATTAATTTTTCGGAAGAGATATTTCTCTTGGGCCTTCAAGACTTAAGTGATGTAAATAAGTATGTCACTGCTGTCACTCGTGTTGAACGAGAGACAACCATAGTTAGTTTGAAAGATGATTGGGACGATAAAATTCTTCTAGTGAATTTTAATTGTGTAGTGTCTACACGAGAAATTTTCTAATAAAAAATTAGAGAATCATAAATTAAAATGTCGCTAGTTAGACGGTATTTGGAACCGATAAACTAGTGGGAGCTTTTGTCTTATGTTTTTCTAATTTAGAAAATTAGTCCCACTGGTAACGCTTTCATTAGACATCCTACGCTTCACGAGTAGTGTCTACTCATACGAATCTGCTAGTTCAAGACTATTTCCTTTTAAGGAAAGTTAAGAATGGGAAAGAATGTCTATAAGTGTTAATCATCTTAACTGAAGTTTGGAGGCTAAACCGAAACATTAATTAAAGAAAGTATAGGATAAGGAAAGTGATTTCGGATCACCAACCAAGGAATCCTTAGCGACTTTCTTAACCGAGTAACTTGACTCGGTAGCTTAGTTCTTTGGAAGAACAAGAAAGTTGTGCATTAACGATTAATAGAGTAACAACGGGCGTAATTTCATACAATAGTGGGAGTGATATAAGGAAATGAATTTGATTCTATCCTTGAATATTACGAAAAATTTTATTTTTCACATTTACAGATTCGTTGAAACAAATGGATTCACTTTCAACTCGAAATATTGTTACCTCATAGAAAGCGAAAATGACATTTGTAGTACGAATCCGAGACTCGGACTTTTGTTTGATAAAGACAGAACCACTAAAAGCTGAATAGGTATGTGTAACACATCTAAAACTATTAAAGGTAAAAGGTTTCCGTATTAAGATAAACGACCCTTCAATATCTATTAATTAGTGCATATATCCTAGAGATAAGACCTGACAACTGGCTAAGGGTGATTCCTATCTCCCAGTCTAGGAACACTATCTCAAAGGAACAATGACTAAGTTTCCTTTCAATCGGGAGAGGGTAATAGATTTGAAGGGGTAACATAGCTTGTTCATCATGAACTTCGGGGTCTAGTGAGAGACACAAGCTAGTGGGAGTTTTTGAGTGGTGACATTTTGTCTAATAACTACTCGAAACGTGATTTAGTTTATCAAAAGAATACGAGGAGGAGTCTCTGATTTTACCAGAGAATAGAGTATTCCATGCTCAGAAATAGGCTATCGCATAGTCTTGGGACTGATGCTCGGCTTGCCTCCTAGTGGAATGTTTCTCACTGAGGAAGAAACCATAGGCTTGCCCTATATAGTTATTGATGTACTACAATACACTGCTAAACTCGATTAAGATAATTGGTTGCAAAATAACGGTTAACATTATTATGTAAACCGAGAAGTCTACCTAGAAGATGCTAGTGAATTTATGGATAAGGAGTGAATTCGGTTCACACCACTTCTGTAAATGTAGGCATTTAGCATTTAATGCTTGAAGGTAGGACTGGTGATTTTGCGCATACGTTCAGATTTTGACTGTTCGTGAAATGCCTTAATGAGACGAGTGAAGGTTGGTTGTAAGATTCTTGAGATCAGAAAGTGACAGTTGGACTGTCACAATTCTTCTGATAGAATCTATAAGTAACAGCCTTAGACCTTGGAGTACGGTTACCCAAAGAAAGTTACTATCTGATTTAATCAGACCACGTCCAACATCGGTTGTTGGTGATTACACTGATAAATACTACTAGATCAGAATGTCAATCCACCCAGAACGCAGTGGGAGTATGGTTTTACCATTGACCCATTATGGTTGTGTGGAATTTATAGTCTGCTGGGGTGATTGATAACCTATGGCTCTTTGTGGGCTGTATAGGATTCTGATCATAGAGGTTGGTTTGAAAACCTTAACCCTGTGAATGGAGTTTTGGTACTCCAGTTCTGTTCAGCCTCTCGTAGAACCACCTGAGTGTCTCAGGCCCAGTGGGAGCAATTGGATCTACGCGAAAAAAAAAGGAAAGTTTAAACTTTCAAATAAGAAAGTGTGGTGGTCTAGGGTGATTCACGACAAGTAGAGAGTTAACCAGACCTTGAACTCTCTCACCACTCAGTCTTGCAAGATTTCGTTAGAAAGCGGAAAATAGGGGTGATACCCTGAGACTTTCTTGCCAAAAACGGATACTGAATTCAGTCGGAACAGAAGGGTCTTGGTTAGAACAAACGGCAAGATGACTGCCGGGGCTTATATCCTTTGTGGATTTAAGAGAACCTCTCGGTCATTTAAAGTCACATGTTTTAAAATATGTGGACTTGACCAGAATATTGATAAGTCTTTCGTAGACTGGATATCAATATTGGCAAAGTAGTAGTATTGGTGTTCATGAATGATAACACTGAAACGGTTGGAAACAACATGTGTGTTCTATCTGAAGTCGGAAACTGACACGCCAAGATTCTCTGGATGAGAGAATTGGACTATATTCTAAGAATTTGATTCGGTCAAATTCACGAGAATGAGTCATTGGCTATCCCACCTATCTTATTGAATAAGATGATTATGCATATACGGTTGCAGCATTCATCGAGAGTAGTCCTACCCTACCTCTCAGGAATGATTCTCCAAATCTTTGGATAAAGAGAAAATGGGATAGAGTCTCTCTGGGATAAGGGCAAGTCAGCTTAACACGAGTCGATTGCAATCAAGTCTTGGATTCGAGCAATAATTAGCGGTTTAGTATGTCCTCAAGTATCTTTAGAGAATGAGGAATCATATGCTTGTATATTCAGGTGCAAACTTGAATATGGTTGACTACACTGATTCTGACTTGTAGTCTGATTAAGGATGATCATTAAGTTGATCTCGGGCTCAGTGTTTACTCATAGTGCTTAGAATTTCCTTTTGGGTCTGGGAATGATTCCAGGTCTGATGAGCCGATATCACTTCATTGTGAAAAAAGTGAAGAGATAGCTTAGAAGGATCTTCTCAGTCATAAGAAGTCATAAGCATATTGAGAGAGAGTACCGCATGATTGGAAGGACCAGCGACGTTTCAATCCAAAAGATCGTCTCGAGTCGACAACCTAACTAATCAGTGTACCAAGTCGAGTGCTTGGAGGGTACGTCATTGATGGATATGTCTCATCTGCTTTTAGAGCAAGTGGGAGAGTGTTGTGAATAAGATGAGAAAGGGTGTGCTCTAAAAACAATCGTTGCTTGTCATTTCGTGCAAGTGGGAGATTGTTAGGTGTAGTGCCCGAAAGACAATTTGTGTAATTGCTTTTTAATAATGAATGACAGAACTTATCTCACCTTATTACTTGCTTTGTGCTTGTAAAGTGATACACTGCTGCAAACCCTAAGTATATCTGTATGTAACCACTTAACTCAGTGTATGGATTACACGTGAGGATTGAGTTAGTGGTGGTATACTTAAACTGTTAGTCCGTGGTGAACTTAATCAGAGTTTAGGGTCTCTTGATTAAAACACCAATAATGCGCCCAGAACACCTTAGGGTGTGATAGTCTTATCCGGACTGTTGGTAGATGGTACTACGTGGGGCATTTATATATGATGGCATTCATATAGATCGGACCGATTTAATCTGAATTTCTCGATATAATTCCGTAATCGAGGAATCTTATTAAATCATTAGATGATGATATATGGATCAACCTTAATCTGAGGTGATCACGAGTGTGCCGCTTGTCTCGGGGTAGTGTTTGATGTGTTAATTACGGTTCACTTAGATATGTGTTCCAAGCCACTTCTCATTGGCACTATCTCCGCAGGATGAGTGAGTAGTTCGATTTTCACGGACATGGAATCCATTCCTTCCTGCGGGAAGTAGAGAGCGATCCCTTATTTGTTAGCCCTAAGAAAGTGATCGATCCCGGGAGTTCATATTAGACTAATTGATCACTAGTCGATATGTGAACTAATTGATCATCGTGGGTTAATGGTAAATAAGGATAAGATATTATGTGTCGGGTTTACGGAGATATCCCACCTGAATGGACAATGGCTGGAGGTTAATCCGTATGTAGTGATTATATCAATGGACGCTTATTCACTCTATAGGTTGAGTATAAGTATACATCTATATTCGGTAGAGTTCAGTTTCGGGTTTATGGTGGCGTAATCCCGGAATTAATAATTAATGTGCTTATTCGGTTCGATGAATAATTAATTATTGGAGCTACTGGTTATAGGTCCATGGTCCCCGATGTGGCTTCTATAATTCGGAATGATAGTCTTGTTATTTGGGCCTCGAAAATAATTAATTGGTTCGGCCAATTAATTGATATGCATGAATATTATTTAGTTGGGCTAAATAATATAATACACAAAAAATACATTTTCTGTGGGCCTGGTGGGCTTAGTGTGGCGCCAATATGTCTTGAATTTTCCAAGAAATTAGTTTTCCTGGATAATGACATATTGTGTAATTAGTTATTTATTTGTTAAATAATTAATTGGATAAATAAAAGAAAACAATTTATTTATTATTTATCTCTTAACTATAAGGACAATTATATTTTCTTATTATAAGATTGTAATTATCTCTTATTTTTATTGGATAATAATAATTAGAATTATCTCTTTTATTTTGTTAAACCAATTGGGTATAGGTTTTCTCTCTTGGATTTTGCTTATAAAAAGAGAGTTCTCCCCGAGCCCTAGGTGAGGTGAAAGCCACGAAATTCATAGATAAAAAAGGCTAAGGAGTTCGATCCTTAGCTCCACCCGGTTGGAGAAAAACTTGGAGTTTTTCTTGGAAGCATATCAAGGAGGTTCTCATATCAAGAAGGGTGTCCACCAACCACCGTTTGGAGAACACATTGGAATATCAAGGCTTCTCATCCTAAGATCAAAGCTTCTCTTCCTATTATTGGTATGATTTTCTTAACCCCCTTGTAGTAGTTAAATCCTTTATTTATGTGTTTTGATATATAAATCGTGATCCATCCGTTGCGCGTAGATCTTACTCGTTTAGATCTAAGAACCTGCATCCTTTACATATGAAGTTCAATAGTCCAGTCTTCAAGTGTTGAATGCTATATTGATCTTGATGAAATGCAACACTTGAAGTTTCTTGATCTTGAAATGAATGCCTTAGCAAATTTCTTAGAATCGAAGAACTCAGCTGTGTATCTTAATTTGCTCAAATTGTAGTGTTAACTTTTGTGTTTCTTCTGGTTTCTAAGTCATCTATTTATAGGCACATATCCAAAGCTTAAATTTTGAATTCAAATGACCCTTTATGGGATATGCTCGATTATTCCCTGGAATTCTCTGTTGTCTGATTCCATGTCAGTGTCCTTATTATATTGACAACTTGCCAACCAATGTAATTCCTTGAATATCCTTTACTGAAATCCTTGCAATTGTAATTTAAGCTTGCTCATTGATTGAGTGCCTGATCAGACTACCAATATTAATCATTATCTTCAAATGTATATTCAAAATAATCTTGGTAATAGACTAATAATACTGTACTATTTCAGCTATGATATTGATTCTGCCAGGCTGAAATATTCTGCTCAGCTCAGCTTAGCTGACTTGTATGATTTTATTGACTCGGCTTTGCTGACCTAAGTGTTCAGCTGAGTGTCTCTGGTTTAGCTCAGCTTAGCTAACTTGATCTTCCGTCTGCTCTTTCTTTGTGATATTAAAGTACACTATATTTTCAATACTTGAGATTCGTCATCACTTTTCTTTGAATCTCAAACCTTTTACACAAGATCTATAAAGTTGATTAAGGCCATCACAGGCTTACATGAAGTATAACTTTATAGTCTCGACTTATATCTTCATAACAGTTTGAACCCTCAGCCTTCATCTTCAGTCTTCAGTAATGAGTTTGTTCCATCAGCCTTCATGTATTCTTAACTGAGTTTGTTCCTTCAACCTTCAACTCAGCTCATCTTGGGATCCTAAACTCTACTGATTTTTTTAAAACCTAACCCTAGTCTCCTGAGATCCTATCACCTGACTATTACAGTCTTGTCTGATTAACCTATAAAATATCAAACTCTAGTAAGACCTATACATTTAATTCTAGACATCTTTTTGCTTGCATTTATAACAGTTTGTCTGGCACTCATCATCAAAACCTAGTTATTTCTATCAATTTCCCATTTTTGAAGATGCCAAAACCCTCAACAGCTAAGATAAAAGATAAAGAAAAAATAAGAAAGAAAAAAAAGCTTGAAGCTTTTTCATTGATGTTTTTCAGCGATTACAGAGCTAAAGGTACAAGATATTCTCCAGGTACTTCAGCTCCGCTTTTGTGGTCTCTGCATGGCTTCAACTTCTCTTTTTCTTTCTCTTCCTATCTTCTTTCAAGTGATGAAAAATCTATAAAAGTGATAGAATTTCCATGCATCCCATACTTTTTCCAGTGTAGGAATTGACATGAAGTTCATTTCTCGAAAGTTGTTTTCTAGATTCTCCATCTTATGATATGTAGCATCAGTGGTTCTCCCCTATTCTCAACAAGGTTAACCAAGTTTTCCATTCTCTGTTCTTGAGTTCTTATTTAATCTTGTAGATTTTCTATCATTTCCTTGAGATTATTTACCTCAGTTGTGTCAAGTTCTGTAACAAAGGGTTCTGCTGCTCTTCTATGTCTGACAACAAACTCTCATTGGATTCTCTGGTATCTCTTGTTGTTGAATTTCTAAAATCCGGGGTTGTTGTATCTATGGTATTTGGGGTTATTGAACTTCAGGTATTTGTTCAACTTCTTCATCAGAATTATCAGATACAATAAGTGGAGCTTCATAATCTCCAAGAGAGAAACTGAGACCATGACAAGGAATTGTTGGTCTGATTATTCCATCAAGAAACAGCTTTCCTGAAGTAAAATGAACTTCCCCTTCAACAACAACTCCCTGATCTTCTGTAAGAGTTGGATCAATTGTTTGAAATTCAGCTGTCCTCTCAACTTGATTAGGAGCAGGATTAGCTGTCTGTGACCCAGCTGGTCTCTTCTCATGGATTGGTTCATTAGCTGTTTGTGACCCAACTAATAATCTCACATTTACTGCATGTTGTGGTACATGAGAAACTTGAACTTCAACAGGTTCAGAAACTTCTGTTGGAACTGTCTATTCAACAACACTTTCCTTAGCTGATTGGTCTTCAACAGACGTAATCAACTCAGCTGATTCTTCCTCAGTTTTGATTTTGTTAGGCATTTGTTGTATAATATGCTTAGATGCCTTCAACATAGTTGTAATAGCGTCAATCCTTACCTGAAAAGTAACATATTTCTCACTAATAGAATCAGTGTGATCATTTTCAATAACTTCATCTACTTCTCGCAACATATCTTCCTCCGAGATAGGAATAGGTTCATCCTCAGTTGATTTGTCTGCTTTAGCTGACCTCTTATTCTCAACATTCTTAGCTGACTTCTCTGTCTCAACTGATTTGTTTTTCTCAGCAGCAGCTGCACTGGATTCTCCAACAATGACATATTTCATTGGATCCAGTGAGTCTTCATGCGTGTCCACAGATCATCATCACCATGAGAATCATCATCATCATCATTATCTATATAGTCTTTTGGTTTAGAGATAGTGATTCCCTTCTTGTTCATCTGATTCTTGATAGCTGCATGCCCTTCTGTCAAAATCTGAGTGACATCAATTTATGGTGAAAACTGTCAATTCCTAACAGCTCAAAGGCCTACTCCTCATTTGATACCATCAGCTTAGATGTGACTAGCTGATCTGTGTATCTGCTCAGTTTCCAGTTCATATATGCTGGCATTCTTTCTAGATCTGTCAGTTGAATTGGAGCAACTTCAACTTCATTGACATTCAATTCTTTAGCTGTATGAAAGCTTTGCTCAGATGAAGTCAAAACTACTTTCAATGTCTCATTAGTGGCAGCAACATTCAACACTACTAAGTCTGTCTTTTGTCTCCTGTGTAGACTTAGACACACTTGGTGCAGAATCAAATAAAATTGATTCAGTGTTAGCTTCCTTATCCCGAGGCTGGTCTTTTTCTTGATTTGCTGCTTCTCTCTCCTCCATGGCTATTTGTTCTTCCAGAACTATAAGACTTTTGCCTATACCAATATTTTAATTTAGTCTCTTGAAGACCTTAGCTTCGTATTGGATTTCTTTGTCGGAAAACATCCTCTCTTCACCTATCTATTTGTCAAAGTCATCTTTCCTCTCCTTGATCTTTTTCTTCTTAGCTGGTTGAATAGGTTCAGCTGACTTGGCATGTTCAGCCAACTTAGCAGGCTCAACTGACCTTCGAGTCTCAGCTGACACCTAGGGCTTAACCGTCTTTACTGATTCATCTGCCTTGTCTTTCTTTTTATTTCTTATTTCTCACCAAGGGTTCTTCTGGTTCTTCTTGATCTTCAGTCATGCTAGAATCAAATGTATTATTTTTACTTTGTCTGCTCTTTAAAGGATTCACTCTGATATACTAGGAACATTCGGAGAGTTTAACAATCATTGAATCAGGAATCCAAATGACTTTCTTACATAGAATATGCCATTCTTCTCAGCATTTAGATCATTCTTCAGACTCTCCTCATTGATGAAAATTTCTTTCATCTGCTTGAACACATATCCTGCCCAATTGAATTCCTTGGGCATGTAGATAGCATCAATTAAATCTATCTTCACAGCAGATAAGGTATCATGTCCTCAAGTAGTCCCAATGATAAACTAAGCAATCCATTTGCTTAGCTGATCGAATTCCTTGTAAACCTTCTTCCAAGAGCTAAAAACAGTCAGCTTTGATGCTTTGTCTGAAGCCATTTATGTTAGAAATACTTTCATGTCAATACCAAGCTCTTTAGGCTTAGATGTAGCCTTGGTTCTTGCAAACCCAAACAGTTTTCTGATTACCCTTCCAGAAACCGTGACCTTCACCCATTTTCAGTGGTTGTAAATGTGTCATTTTCACTGTGAATCTCAATACTCTCCTAAAACTGACACATGCTTTCATCGCATAGCTCATCCAGAAATTTGTCGAACATATTCTGCAACTTTCTTGGCTCGATCAGTACCATCGGAATTTATGACATATCCGGAGACGCCAATGATAATTCCGGTAAAGCATCGTTTAAAGACATATTTGTAGAACTTTTGAAAAGATTGAGAGAATTTCAGATAATTTTTGCCTTGAAAAAATTTAGGAGCATGTAAGGATGAATCTTGGCTAGGTTTCGATTATATGGCCAGAAACGGTACAACTTCGAATAGGTACAACCAATTGAAATTCAAAATCCCAATAAAGTTAATGGCCTCTGTATTCCACTTTTGTACTAAACAGGAACCAAAAATAATACTTGTAATAACATATAAGGCTAAAACCGCTTCATATTATCTTGACTTTTCATTAAATGTTTGACCTCCGCTTTGTATTTTGATGATTTTTTTTTTTCATTTTAAGATGTGGTATTCTTTCTTTAAAAAATTGTTGTATTAGGCTGCTGTGGTTGGTTTTTTTTTTTTTTTGGGCAACAATAGACATGTTTTTTTTTCTTTCCCTTTCAATATCAAATTGAAGTTAATTTTGTCCATCTATTAAATTTGTGTATTTATGAACAATGAAAATGAAAAATTGAATGTGGCGTATTTGTCTGTTTAAATTTATTTTGTGTTATTTTGACCAATTCCTTCTTAATTTATTATAAAAAAACAATAAAGTAGAATTACCTCACCCCTTGATTTACATTTTTTTTTTAGTGCCCTTGATTTACAATTATGTACTGTATCATTTTTTTTACACCAAATGTTTAATAGGGTTTTAATTTTTGTATATAAAATGTGTAATGAAAATATACCCAATTGTCGATCAACGGATGAGTGCTTCATAATGGAGTTTAAATTTTTTCTCTATAGACATCGTGTTAAATAAAGTATGTAGGCAATATCACTCGTATAAGATACTTTTCACTTTGTCAAAAAACAAAAATACTTTTAACAAATTTATTATTTTACACTATAAAAGATATATGTTTTTTCTAGCTTAAAGAATCTCTATTCAAGATTAAATGTATCACGATATACTATTTTACATAATACGATATATATAAAGTAAAATTTATAGAATCTGAATGAATACGGTGGATGTAAAGAAAATTTTATAAAATCCGTATTTTCGGGAATAAAATAAAGTATCTGCAGTGTTATTTTCATCTTGAAATATCTAAAATATACTACCACCGTCCCAAAATATAAGTCCGTTTAGCTTTTTAAATTTGTCACATAATATAAATCCGTTTAGAATACCAATAGAACATTTATTACATTTTTTTACTTTTACCCATAATTTATTATACATTCACCTACTTTACAACCAATAAATTAATGAGAGTCAAATGGTATTTTACACTTTACCATTAAAAATTAATGACACTTAACCACTTTCATAATCAGTGTGAAAAAAAATGGACTTGCATTTTTTTGCGGAGGTAGTAGTTTTTATTAGGCGGCTTCTATCAGCACCTTAAAATAACTATCGGCACCAAGAAACCAAACAAAACACATTACCAAGAAACCAAACAAAACACAAGTGAAAGAACAAATCTCGCCGGACTCTCGTCGGAAAAGCTACCGCATAAGATAAATCTTGCCGGAAACCGCACGTGAAACTATGAACAACATCATTTTGAACCAAATCATGTAAGTATCTTGTTTTGTTTGGATTTTGGTTGTAAATTGGTAGAAATCAAAGGTATAATTTTTTGAATGTTTGAAGGTTTCAATGGAGTAGCTTTAAGGTTTTTTTTGTATGTAATGCTCCGTTTTAGTCGAATGTTTGTTTCATTGTAATGTGTATTCGTTTTTTTTATTGAAATCGGATGGAAATAGGGTTGAAATTGTAGGGTTTTTTTTTGGCTCTTTTTCGATAATCCGACCGTTTTCCGATCGGAAGGGTAGGGAAGATGACTGGTGCTTGAAACGTCACATATACTGACGTTTGGTGAAAATATAACGTCAGCTAGTGTGACGTTTAGATCATAAATGTCTAGTAGGGTTGCCCAGTTCTTCGTCAGTGTGGGTAACGTTAACATTGCTTCAGAACGTCGACATGGCTGACGTTACTATCTCAATGTAACGTCAACCCTGCTGGCGTTATATACTGGATTTTTTTTATAATGGAATAATTAATGTGCATATATCAACTTTGAATTAGTGTGTTTCTTGACATTGTAAACAACTGTCCACCAATGAATTAATGTACTCCTAACTATGAATTAGTGTATTTCTTCACATTGTAAATAACTTTCCAACTATAATTTTGGCCATGTAAGTGAGTTAAATGAAAAGTGTGTTAGTTAAAAGTATACTTAAATGTGTTTCATTGCTATGTAAGTGTGTTAGTTAAAGGTATACTTAGATGTGTTTTGCCCATTATGTGTGTTGTGTGGACCCGATAATATAAGCCGTGAGATCTCTTTGCTTTAACAGATTGGGATCTCTTACAAACCCTTGGGATCTCTTTGTTGGATGGCTTACCTGAATCAGTTCCATTAAGAAATGACCAATGATTCTATTTTTTAATATCTCTCATAAGTTGATATGCCAAGGATATCCATTCTTAATGGACTGATTCAGGCTAGCCATTATCTATGTAAAAAGGCCTGATGTCCCCCTCACTCTGAAAACTGGGAGTCTATCGACGAACAATTAAAAGAACTCACAGTAGAAGAAATTCAGGTATTAAAACAAATAGGAAAAGGTTGTGAAATACCACTTTTAATCTAAAATGGGAAAAAAGGACAAGAAAAAAAAGATTGTGGTTGAGAAGGACAAAAACGCGCATGTTACTACATGTGTTACTACATGTGGTTGTAGCAACATGTAGTAACACATGTAGTAACATACGCGTTTTTGTCCTTCTCAACCACTATCTTTTTTTATTGTCCTTTTTTCCCATTTTGTATCTTATTTTGTCTTTCTAGCCCGCGACCCCTAAAACAAACAACACTTGTTGATCATACAAGAACTTCAGGTATGTAGTATGGATTAAGGCACTAGTCATGTCGTGTGTGATTGGTTATGTTTGGCTTGCATATCTATGTTGTCTTGTTTTGTAATGGCATGCGGACTGATTCTAATTCCCTTTTTAATCCACAGTTAAGAAAATGGATAATGATCGTTTCTTTAAAGTTCTTTTGGGCGGGTTCGCAACAAGTTTGGTATGTAATTATTGATTAAACCTACATTTTTATCGCTTATATTATGATTGAAATAACGTGATATGTTTCTTTCTTCATAGACACTACCACAAAAATACGTTAATAATTTGAACGACATGCTGCGGAACCTAGATAGGGCTGTTCTCAATAGCCGAATAGGCACATGAGAAGTGAGTGCTGGACCGACAAACAATGGACTTCTTCGTTTCTTTGGGGAAGGTTGGGAGCAGTATATGGATGCTCATCACTTGAATCCGAGGGAGTTCATAATGTTTGAGCACAGAGGGGATTTCACTTTTTGACACTATTGTGCTGGGTCACAATTCCTATGAGAAGACTTTTTCTGATTCCGAGAGTGAGAGTGAAGATGATGGTGCGGATGATAATGTAGATGGTAACGAAAATCCCCGTTTTGAGACGACGCTGGCAGACTGGGCATTTTCACATGGTTATGTGGTGAGATATGTTAAAATCATTTTAGTTGTATTCTTGTTTTATCTTTTTCCTCATTGCACTTTCTAACACTATTCAATTTTTTTTTTGTGATTGGTAGAATATTACAATACCATTTGCTAGAACAAACGACATGTTGCGAAACAAGACTGTGGAGCTATGAAGTGCCACAGGGGAATCATGGACTGCAAGATTTGTAGCTTCTATCGGACACTATCAACAAGTTCGTTTAAGTGGGTTGAATAATTTCCTTAGTGAGAATAACCTCAATGTTGGAGATGCATGCAGTTTCGAAGTCGTTGATCAGCCAACATATAATCATGTCGTGTTTAATGTGAAGGATGTAGGATCTTAGATCTAAACGAGTTAGATCTACGCGCAGCGGATGGATCACGACTTATAGAAAAAAACACAATACATAATTAAAGGACTTAAACTACTACAAGGGGGTTAAGATCATGTTACCAATATCGGGAAGAGACGCCTTGATCTTCCGATGTGTTCTCCAAACGGCGGTTGGTGGACACCCTTCTTGATACACGAACCTCCTTGATATGCAACACCAAGAAAAACTTAGAGTTTTTCTTCTTCTAAAACCCAAGCAAGAAAACTATTTTTTTTTTTTTTTTTGGTGGTCAAGTCGAAATTTTGCCAATACCTAAGGCTTGAGAGAACTCTCTTTATATAGAAGAGTAATCATTGTCCTCCAAAGATTTAATAATTAAGGGATAATTATTACATTAATCCTTTATTCCAAATAAAAGATAAATAAAATGATTATCCCAAACAAATTAGGATAAATCATATTTTTATCTAATATTCCATGAATTATCATTTAACAAATAAAAGATAAATCACATGTCAAATAATTATCTAAGAAAACTAATTTCTCTCTAATTAATTAACATCACATTGGCGCCACCTTGTAGGGTTACTAAGCCCACATAAAATGTTTTTTATGTGTATTATATTATTTAGCCCAACTAAATAATATCCATGCATATCAATTAATTAGCCCAGCCAATTAATTATCACTGAGGCCCAAATAACAAGATTATTAGTCCGAATTACAGAAGCCACATCGGGGACCATGGACCTATAACCAGTAGCTCCAATAATTAATTATTCATCGAACAGAATAAGTACATTAATTATTAATTCCGGAATTACGCCACCATAAACCCGAAACTGAACTCCACCGATTATAGATGTATACTTATACTCAACCCATATAGTGAATAAGCGTCCATTGATATAATCACTACATAAGGATTAACCCTCCATAGATCGTCCCATTCTGAGTGGGAAGTCTCCGTGAACCCGACTCAGAATATCTTATCCTTATTTACCATTAACCCCCTGATGATCAATTAGTACACATATCTGACTAGTAGCTAATTAGTCAAATGTGAACTGCCGGCATCGATCACTTTCTCGGGGCTAACAAATAAGGGGATCGTCTCTCTATTTCCCCTTGAGGAAGGAATGGATTCCATGTCTGTGAAAATCGAACTACTCACTCATCGAGAGATAGTGCCAACGAGAAGTGGCTTGGAACACATATTCAAGTGAACCGTAACTAACACATCAAACACTACCCGAGACAAGCGGCACCATGATCACCTCAGGATTAAGGTTGATCCATATATGATCATCTAATGATTTAATAAGATTCCTTGATTACGGAATTATATCGAAAATTGATTAAATCGGTCCTGTCTATATATGAATGCCATCATATATAAATGCCCCACGTATGTACCATCTACCGACAGTCCGGATAAGACTATCACACCCTAAGGTGTTAGGCGCGATTATTGGTGTTTTAATCAAGAGACCCTAAACTCTGATTAAGTTCACCACGGACTAACAGTTTAAGTATATCACCACTAACTCAATCCTCACGTGTAATCCATACACTGAGTTAAGCGGTTACATACTGATATACTTAGGGTTTGCAGCAGTGTATACTATATAAGCACAAAGCAAATAAGAAGAATAATTAAATCTGTCATTTATTAATTAAAACAATTACAAAAATTGTCTTTCGGGCACTACACCTAACATAATGTGGGGTTTATCAGATGTCCAAGATTGATGATGTATAAATCGTCACAGGTGTCCTTGCGGTGTATAGACGGTGGATATCTGGCTGTATTAAGGTGGTGTGATACTCCGGCGGGTGGCGGTGTGGAGGAATAAAAATGGACAGAGCTTTGGCTTGCAAGTGTAGTGTATATTTCATTCCTCTAGTTTACAATGACCACCCCTTTTATAGAGGTGGGTAACTTAGGGAATAAGTAATCTATTAGACATTCCACTAACAGCTAGGTTTAACTTAGATATTAAGTGAGACGAAATATCTAAGATACAAGTGGGGAAAAGATCTGGATCGACCGGCGGCCATCTCTCTGAGGTCGCAAGGAGCAAGCCTTTTCCTGCCTTGTCCCCTTGGCGCCCCTTCTTGACTTGCCTGGATGAGATCCACAGGATCTGTTGCACTTGCCTGGGGCCGCAAATGCTTTGGTCGCGGCGAGGTGAGACACAGTGGCCGCCCTCTTTGCGATCTCCTCTGTCATGCCGGAGGATGGCCGCAGTGGGTTGTCTCCCACTGTTGAGGTGGTGGAATTATTTATACCCATCAATGGCCCCCTACTCCGTGCTTTAATGATATTCCCGAGGATATGAAGGATGGAGTAATTATCAACACCTTTTATGACCTCGCCGTCGGATGTGACTTGTACACTTAGGGCCGTGCTTTTAAAGCAAGCGACCTTGAAGCAACTCTGGGCTGTTTTGCGACCTTGTAAATGCGATGCGACTTGTTCACTAAGGGCCGTGCTTTCAAAGCATCGCGCCTTCGGTAACTCTGGGCTGTTTTGCGACCTTGTCGCCTGATGCGACTTGTTCACTAAGGGCCGTTCTTTCAAAGCATGCGGCCTTCGGTAACTCTGGTCTGCTTTTTGCGACCTTGTCGCCTGATCGCGACTTGTTCACTAAGGGCCGTGCTTTCAAAGCATGCGCCTTGAAGTAACTCTGGTCTGCTTTTTGCGACCTTGTCGCCTGGATGCGACTTGTTCACTAAGGGCCGTGCTTTCAAAGCATCGCGGCCTTGAAGCAACTCTGGGCTGTTTTTGCGACCTTGTCGCCTCGATGCAACTTGTTCACTAAGGGCCGTGCTTTCAAAGCATCGCGCCTTCGGTAACTCTGGTCTGCTTTTGCGACCTTGTCGCCTGCGATGCGACTTGTTCACTAAGGGCCGTGCTTTCAAAGCATCGCGCCTTCGAAGTAACTCCGGGTCAGTTTGGTGGGGCAAGATCGTCAATCGTGGCGGCGTCGATCCTCCAGTACCATTCTGGCGAGTAATGCGGCGCTTTGCAAATCGCCTGGCGCTTTGCGTGTGAGCATTGATGGGACTCCTTCCAATTTCAAAAGCGATAATCGCCGCCTAATCTGAACCGTCGGATGAAGGGTTCCCAACCGTTCGATCGTGGCCCCTTGCCTATATAAGGCTTTCACCCCTCAACCTCCTCACACTTTTAGCATTCCTTATTTCCTTCGCTGTTTATCGATCGGAATTCTTAAGGTTTTGCGGCGGAGCTTTGGTGGTTTTAGGATTTCAAGGTGGTTCTTTTGAAGATTCCGCCACTTTCTTGAGCATTTCCTAGTCTTCACGCTGGATTTCCTCTTTTCCTCAAAGAAATTGGGTAAGAATTCCTCTCTTTTAACTCTTTTATTCATCCATCCCTGCGTTATTTTTCCATAGGCATCATTTTCATCTTTCTTTCTGCAACGGGGACGCAAACTCGATTTGTTTCTGATTAATAATGGGGGTTTTTCCTTGGGAGAGATTATAGCTTTCCTGGGAAAATTGGGGTTTCACCCGCTCCCCTGCTTTCCTCTGTAATTTTATTTGCGATCTCTTGCAAAAACGGAGGCGGCATTGAAGTGGGTGCGATCACCTTCCTGGGCTAATTTATTATTATACCAGGTCTGAAAGCTCCACCTTTTTCCTCCCTTGTTTTTGCAGGATGTCGGGGAATGATTATTCTGGCGATGATTCTGCGGAAAGGGAGATTTATGATTATGCTGAGGATGTCCCCATATTATCTGCGGCCTCAGTCGGCGATCTACTGGACGAGGTGGAAGTGGAAAGTACTCGCGCAGGTGATGGCGAGATTACTGCTGATGAGGTCGCTACTATGGATGCCGACCCTTTTGAGTTGGAGGCCTTTATCTCTGCCAGAAATCCGCCGCGTAGAGAGAGCCTTAAGGAGAAAGCGCGGCTCAAAATCTCCAACTGCTCATGGGGCTGAAAAAATCGCGTCCCGGTGAAGGACAAATCTGCGGTCCCAAGTACTAGCGGCGCGCCCCCGACCACGCGAAGCTTATGTTCGGGCGCCGCGCGATTCATGAGTTAATGGGGTCCAGTGAGGATGAAAATGCTGAATTGCCTCGGAAGGATATCTGGGTGCCCGCAAAAAAGCAGAAGAAGAAGAAGAAGAAGAAGAAGAAAATTGCGAGCCAAACCATGACAATCGGTGAAGCCGCCGCGGCCGCCACCCAGCCGAAGAACTCTCGACCTAACAATCCTGAAGCTATGCGGGAGTTTGGGATCATGACGGCGTATGAGAAGGATGTTGAGAAGAAATGGTCCCGGCTGTGTAAGGGCAGCGATCTCAATAGGACAATAAATCGTATATTTGGAATCGACACCAGTGTGTATCGGTTTTCTTTTTTCGATTATGAGAAGGAGGCCGACAAATTTAAGCCCGGGGATCACAAGGATTACGTATGTGCGCGCCGCTCCGAGGACACCCTTATCCTCCACTTCCATCATTTGCATGCGGGTCTGAGACCGCCTTTCGATCCTTTCTTTGTGAAGATCTGCGAGGAGATGCAGGCGCTTCCTTCTGACTTTGCCGTCGGGGCTATTATCCAGTTGATGGCTTTCACAGTTATGTGCCGGATTCTGAAGATTGAGCCGACGTTAACTTTACTGGGGCAATTTTATCTCTTCTGTGGGACGACTGTTCCTGGACAAATCTCCCTGAGGACGAAAACTCCCCGCCTACTATTCCCGCTTCCCAATAAGTTTCACAAATGGGGGCAGCGGGTGCTTGAAAGTCGAGTCGAAGGTAGGTTGGCCTTTTCCCGGGTAGGGCAGGAGTCCGCGGAGGCAAATCCATGCTTTTAATCCTTGACCCCCCTGTGAGTGAGCGGCGCTATGTAAAGGGGCTGATGACGTTAATTCAGTCGGATGGGGCGGCGCCATCTCGGAGAAATGTTGCCTGGGTTGAACTTCTTGACCTGGCCGAGCCTTTTGTATGTATGGCGGGCCTAGTAGGTAGGGGGAATGCCGTGCCCTTGGTACGAATGGGTCCTGAGAGTTGCGATCCGGACTGGATTGGGGATTGCCATATCAACAAATGTTTTCCCTCCGAGTGTCCAGAATGTGGGGGCGATCCTTCACTTAGGCCGCTTTGTAACTTTCTTTGTCCACTTGTATTTATTTGTATATGTTCATTTTGTTTTGTTGGGTTCTAAACCGCTTTCCTTTTGTAGGTATGGATCCAAATGCTCGCGAGGCTCAAAGAAACAAACTTAATGCGAGTCATCCAAGGCGACCAATGCTCGACGGAGGCTCAAGAAAGCTCTAGGAAAGTGCCCCGAACTGTGGATGCCTCGGTTGTCGCCGAGACATATAACCCGGAAGTCTGCGACCTCTTACGCCTCTTGTTGCGACTTCCTCTGCCGCTTTGTTGCGAGCCCAGTCAGTGGTGCCTCAAAAGACTCATCCCCTCGCTAAAGAGTCGCGCGGGCGTAAAGCGACCTCAACCAGAGAAGCGCGAAGGATGATTGCCCACCCAAACGGCCCGCTCACGGCCGGTGCATCTTGAAGAGGTTGAAGCTCCGGTGGAGAAGAGCACGCCCACTGAGACACTGCCACAAAAACCTTGCCTCGAGGTTACTGCGGGAAAGTGGCCGCTTGGTTGGATCCGAGCTTTACCCAGGCACTTGACCTATCCAAAGCTCGCCGGGTTGGTGAAGCAATTGCTGATGTGATTCCTCTTGGGCCGATTCCTTTTGACTATCCTGATCATGTTCAAGTGGAGATTGGTCGGGGCATACTAGCCCGCTTTGCGGCTCAAGATAATACTCCGCCTCAAGATGAGATCGCCGAAATCAGAGATTTGAGCGGCCAGTTTGGGATTGCTGCTTCTATGGTAAGACCACCTCTTTCTTCTCTTCTTCCTTTTTCTTTTTCTTTTTTTTTTTATATTTATTTTTTATTTTTTGGCCAACTCCCCCTTGCTTTCCCCAGCTCGGCGCTCGTTTGAATAGGGTGCTCGAGGCCGCTGAGAGGCGCGAGGCAGAGATGATAAAGGTGACGGCGCAGCTAGGGGCGACTGACCAGGCAAGAGTTACTGCCGAAAAGAAAGCTAGGCACGCGTCAAGAGGTGGAAAAGATGAGATCAATCTTGGAGGAGCACTCTAAACCTGATCTTTGAAATCAATGAGAAAGTTTCCACTTTGACCAAGGATTTTTTGGGGCGCGCGAGGAGGAGATCGCTAAGTTGAGGGGTAAGCTCATTGGCGGATCTGATTGCTAAAGAGGTCTGAGAAAGGCTCTTGAAGAAGGCTGCGAAGAGAGCTGCAGAGGAAGTGTGAAGAAAATCGCCGAGGCCGTTGAGGAGACCAAGTGCAGGGCCGTCGCCGCCTACAAGAATTCAGATGACTTCCTTGACCTCATGGAGCATAGCTTTGATCAGGGTTTTAGTCACTTAGCTCGCTGCATCTGGGCTGACCGAGGCAGAGAACACATTACTCTGGAAGATATGCTGCGGTGGGTGAATATGCACCAAGGTCATCCTGATTTAGTGGTTTTTCACCCGGAGATTCCCTATGCCAATGAGCTTATCACCTCGTCTGGTGAATAGCTTAGTCGTGGCGAGCCTGTTTGGGATCCTGCTCCTGTTAATCCTGTGAACTTTGAGGCGTTGAAGAAGCCGCCGTCCTCTGAGCAAGGCGATGAGTTCATCAGCACCCCACCTACCCCTCATGATCTCTAGATTTTTGGATTTTCCTGCGAGCCCTTTAAAAATTTGACTTGTAACCTTGACTATTTATCTTTGTGATTTGCCTGAATTTTGTGTTGTAATATCTTGACAATTTACTCTGCATTTTCTATTTATAAGATTTGATTTTTCCGTCCCTCGATTTGTGTTGACTATCTCATGGTCTTTAGCGGTGTGATAGGCATTACTTTATCCTCCTCTCATGCGGTCCTCTTGATTTGTGCGAGGTCTTTTACATAATTTGTTGGAGTACGCGGTCACGAAACGTCGTCGTCTTGTCCTAACCATGGTCGCTATGCGGTGTCAATTGTCAAGATTTCCGCGGCCCTATGAGCAGTGTTGTCAGAAATTTAGCCTCTCAGAGCGACCTTTGACCGTGTCATTAATGCGAGTTATGACCCAATAAATAGGTGTCGTGTAATCAGTAGCTATAAATTTCGGTCTCTTTATGGTCTCAGCGTTCTCTGCCGCCTTGGTTATATATCCTCCTTTTAGTATAAAAGGGAGTACCTTGGAACTCATTCGCCTCTTTGCCTTATCTTTGAATTTGCTTTCTTTCTTACGCAATTTGTTCATTATCCTCTTTATTGTTTTATCCCCTTTACTTTCGCTATGTCTCACCCAGGGGAAAGCGGCCGGGTTCGGATATGGAAAGCTCGTCCCTACTCGTGATGTATCCCTTTCTTCTTTCTTGCCTCGGCGTTGCTAAAATCATTTCTCGCGCTATTTTGAGTGGGTTGAGCTGCGAAGAGAGAGGGTTTAAATCGAGCAAGATCGAGGGTGACGGTTCTCTTCTGCGCGTTTTTTTCCGGGTGGGCGATTTTGTTGCACCACCTTCGTCAATACTTCCCAATCTTTCAATAGTGAGGAGTTCTATTCCATCTTGTCCGAAGTTGCTTACGAGAGGATGCCGGTGCATTACCCTTCGTGGGCGTCGCGGTCATTTTACTCCGAATCCATCAATGGTGCCCTGGTATACCCGCTTATCGACCCTTATCCCATTATGAGCTCGCTTGGAACCTTGCCGATGAGTCAAGTAGACAATCTTGCTTGCGACGAGCCCCCTTCGCGAGCTCTTTCCGATTATGAGCGACCTCGTGTCTCGGGACTGCGTCGATCTTTCTCGCAGCAATCGTGAGTGGAAAAGGTTCATCAACTCGCGCGCGCCTCTTGTCCACGGATAACGAGGTCATTAGTGAAGCCGAAGCTTTGCTTTTGCACGCTATTCGCGATCATCGCGTTGATATTGATTGGGGATCTTGATTCATCGGAAGCGGTTAATTTTGCGGTTTCTATGGACCGACATCGTCGCTTCCTTTTGCTTCATTAATAACGAAGCTATGCGGCTTAGCGAGGGTGCGAAGCATTCATCGGATCGTTATAGGTACACTCATTAGATGAGAGTGTAACCCACATTTTTTTTTGAGATCGCAAAGCATGGTAGGCCGCAGATTTGCTTTGAAACAATTGTATTTCTTAATAAACGAAGATGGCTCTTTTATTTCAATTTCCCTTTCCATATGCCTGTCAGACGGGCATACATACGCTTTACATATAATATTTTTTCAGATTGTCCGCATGCCAGGGCGGTTGTACTCGCGACCTTGGTTGTCACTTAGTACGTAAGTTCCTTTTTGACTATCCGGCGATCCTATCTGGGCCTTCCCGCTTTCCGATAGTTTTCCTTCTTGGCCTCGTGGCGGTGGCTTGTCTCTTTCGCAAAACATAATCTCCCACGGCGAAGTGATGCCCACGAATACGTTTGTCGTGATGACGCCGCCGCGCTTTTATAATTGACTAAACGGCTGTATGCCTGGATGCGCCGCTCTCTACTACTAGATCAAGCTCGAGTTTACGTGCGCGGTATTATTGACCTCGTTATAAAAAAAACGCCTAGGCTTGGTAAGGCCATTTCCACCGGCGCCATAGCCTCGAGATCCATAAGTTAAGGCAAAGGAGTTTCCTCGTTGTGATTTTTTTCGCGACGTCCCGAGTGCCAGCAGAGCCGCCGGAAGGTGATCCGGCCGATGACTCCTTTCTCACCAGGCTCTTCTTTAGTACACTTAGGACTGTTTGTTGGCATTTTCACTTGCCCATTTCCTTGGGGTAACACACGGATGATTGCCAATGTTTAACATTGTTTTCTTCACAAAATTTGTCGAATTCGTCTACGAATTGAGGTCCGTGATCGGAAACCACAACTCTCGGAACTCGAATCTTGTCCATATTTGGTCGAGCAAAAGTATGTTATATCCCTGGTGTTGGTTTTTACCAAGGCCTTAGCCTCGACCCATTTAGTAAAATAATCCATCGCGACGACCACATACTGCATCCCGGCGACCGCTTCCTCAAAGGTCCGATGAGGTCAATTGCCCACATGTAAAGGGGCCAGGCCGCTACCACTATGCTTTGTTCGACCGAGGGTAGCCTGGGGATACCGGCGAACCTCGGCAAACATCACATGTCCGGGTATATGCTTTGGCGTCTTACGCTAATTTCGCCAATAGTATCCGGCTAGAGTACTTTACGTGCTAGCGTTCGATTGGCGGGATGGCGCGCGCACATTCCTCGTGTAGTTACATTAGAATGCCCGTTACCTCCTCAGTCGCACGCATCGCGAAGGGTTTTGAGAATGAATGACGGTAAAGCACATCGTCCATAATCATATATCTTGCGACCACTTTTTACAAGGCCTTAGCCGCGACGGATCACCGGAAAGCTCCCTAGCTCAATGTAAGATTTCATGATGTCGACCCAACAAGTATTCCTGGGTTGGAAGTCCATGACCTCGACTTGAGAAATGGCGGGCTCAAAGAGATGCTCGACCATGATGCTAGGATCGCACGACGCATCTTCATTGGTCAATTTGGATAAATAGTCCGCCTTTATGATTATCCTCTCGGGGATGTTTTTGAACTGGCAATATGCGAAGTCGCTTTGAGTTTTTTGACGAGGTTGATATACCTTTGTAATATTTACGCAATGAATGCCGAAAGAGCCATTGATTTGATTCACAACCAAGCGTGAGTCGCAAAATACCAGTATATTTTCGACTTTCATGGCTTTGGCGAGCTTTAAACCCGATGATGACGGCCTCATACTCTGCCTGGTTATTAGAGGCGGTGAAATCGAATCTCGAGCCTGCCGATTTCCTCCGATGTGCCCGGCTCTAACAGATTATCCTGCGCCGCACCTGTGATTGGCGGCCCCATCGACGTAGAGTTGCCAGCAGTGACTTGGCCTAAAAGGCTCGTCCTCTGTGGCTACCTTATCCTGGTTGTATTTGGGGCAAACCTGCTCCGTTGTTTCTTCATTGAAGCTTGTTTCGCTATGAAATCCAGGAGAGCCTGGGCTTTTATAGCCTTCCGAGGCTCATAACGGATGTCGAATCTGTAAGTTCGATAGCCCACCGGAGCAGTCGACCGGACAAGTCTGGTTTTATGAAGAACTGTCTTAGCGATGCATTCGATAGGACTACGATGGTGTGCGATGAGAAGTAAGCCCTTAATTTGCGGGCAGCTATAACAACACAATAAGCTAACTTTTCAATATTAAAATAACGACTTTCTACGGGGCTTAGAGCCTTGGAAACATAAAAAACTGGCTTCTGCGAGCCCTCCTCTTCTTTTACAAGTACTGCGGCTACGGCCCTATCTGAGGCTGCCAAATACAAAAACAAAATATCCCTAGTTTTGGGCTGGTTAACAACGGCGGGCTTGACAAGTATTCTTTAAGGTCTTTAAAAGCCTGAGAGCATTCCGCTGTCCAAGAGAAGGTACCCGCCCCTTTCAAAATTTTGAAGAAAGGCAGACTTCTTTCTGCAGATTTTGAGACAAACCTACCCAAGGCTGTGATTCTGCCGTTTAGCTTAGCAGATTTCCTTGACACTTTGGTGGGCTCGCTCATGTTGATTAGGGCTTCGATTTTTTCGGGATTTGCCTCGATCCCCCTCTGACTCACCATGAAGCCCAGAAATTTTCCTGCCTGGACTCCAAAAATACATTTCGCAGGGTTTAGTTTCATTGAGTGGTCTCTTATATTGGCGAAGGTTTCGCGAAGGTCCACCAGGTGATCCTGGCGACTTGATTTTACGACCATATCATCAATGTAGGCCTCCATGTTCCTCACCTTTTTTGTGTGCTAAAAAACTCTGTTCACCATTCTCTCGATAGGTCGAACTGCGTTCTTCAGGCGAAAGGCATCATCTCGTAGTAATAGAGTCCACCACGCCGCCTAAAAGGCTGTCATCTCTTTGTCTTCATCTGCCATTTTGACTTGGTGATAGCGAATATGCATCCGAAAACTCAGCGTTTGAATCCGAATCCGTCGATCCGTCCGACCATTTTGTCAATTCGAGGCGTAGCGTAAGGGTCTTTGGGGCAAGCTTTGTTCAAGTCTGTGAAGTCGACACACATCCGCCACTTGCCATTATCTTTCTTTACCATTACTACGTTTGCCAACCAGGTGGGATCTCAAGCTCTTTGATTATGCTCGCGCTGTGAAGTTTTTGATCTCGCTTTTATTGCGATCTCTTTTTCCATAGAGAAGCTGCGCTTTTTCTTTGATCGGCCTGAAGTTGGGGTCGGCACTTAGATAGTGCAAAGCGACCTCGACTCTACGCCCTCATATATGTTACCTCCCACGCGGGCGCGCTCATGTGGGCTTTGAAGCCCAATCAATTCTTCCTTTCTCCTCGGTGGTCCGCGATCCTATTTTTATCCTTTGATCGGGATATTTGTCGCTTTATTATGACCTCGACCAACTCGTCCTCGGCCAGTGAAGTCGGGCTCGTCTCGAACTTGCAATGTTTCAACCTCCACCGCTTCTTTCCGGCATTTCATTCAACGTGGCGACTGATCCCGAACCAGGCAAAAACCATCCACTCTGGGTCGCTTGAGTCGACCACTGTTCTTTGTCATATAATCGAGGAAAGATCCGGGTCGGTGATGGCGACCCCAATCTCCTCCCCTATGTGAAATTTGACCTTTGATGGGGAACGGACGCCACCATTTGAAATTTTTTCATGGTGGGATCCCCAAGATAATGTTGTAGTATGAGGAGATCAATGACTAGAAAGGTGATCATCTCGGTTCTGCATGACTCGTAGTCACCCAAAGTGATCTTTGAGGTCGACCGTTCCTTTAACCCGCCCTTGCGAGTGTCGTTGGTAAAACCCTCGAGCACCCCGAGGTAGGGTTTCAACTTAACCTCTCCAAATCCGATCTGTTTTAAGCGATCGAAATAGATGACGTCGCGACCAGCCCCAGTGTCGATCATTACTCTGTTGACACCATGCTTGTCGTTTATTCCGACTTTGAGAATAAGAGGCACTTCCATGGGGCCTCGCTTGTGGCCAATTCACTTTTAGTGAACATGATTCCTTCTCGTTCTCCCCAATACTACCTCTTTTCAAAGCCGCGCGTGTGTCTGGTGCATCCGAGATTTCGATTGATTGTTGCTTGGGGATATCCCATATGGATAACCTGGACCTCCTTCGATAGAGACGCGGGGTGGCGACCTTGTCCGGTACCGTGTTCCCGTCCGCCTCGCTTATACTTGGTCGGCGGTCCTTCGCGGATTAACCTTTCTATCTCTCGCCTTAACGTGAAACATTAAATGCGTGATGTGACCGTGGTCCTTGTGATAGTCGCAGATTTGGATTTGTCGCGACTATCGGGATCACCCTCATAGGTTTGGGCTTGTCAAAATGTTCGCGGATTTCGAACAATATTTGAGATGCTTTAGTGTTGAAGCGGGGTAAAATTGTCCTCATTGAATTTATAAGGCTTTTTGTCTCGCGGTCGTGGTTAGCATCTCGCCTTTTTTTCCTTCTTACGTTCCTCTGCGCGATCCTCTTTCTGTGAAGGTCGTTACGCTTTGGGCTTCGCCTCCCCCGAGACGCGCGCCACGACTCCCATCATTCGAGCCCTTTCCAACATTTCCACGAGACCCGCTTTGGGGGCCGCGAGTTGAACTCGATTTTCATTGGACCTTGGCGATCCCTGTGAGGAAACATGTGACAACCGCATCATCCGGAATGTTTCTTGTCGATCGTATATTCTCGATGAAGCGTTCATAATATTCTTTTCCGACTCATGTCCTCCCATGCGAACTTCAGATAGGTCCTCTATAGTTTTCTTTGGTCTACTCGCCGATTCAAACTCTCGGCGAATTTCTCGGAGAGATCCTCCCAGCTTTTTCTGCGAGCCACGGGAAGTCCACGTATCAAGAGGCGCGTCCTATCCTGCATGCTTCCGACTAAGCGATGCACCAGGCGATTTATTTTGGGTCGCCAGGGTGATGCGACCTTGAAAGCGGTGAGCGGTCGTTTGGGCAAGAATTTCCATTGTAGTAATTATAGCCGGGATAGCTAACCTTTTCGTGACAGGTAGGCAATGTTTCTGTAATTCTCTTGGCGAGCACGTCGATTCCTGAGATTGGGGCGGCTCTCTCGGCTGGCCTTGACTTTTTCAAATCGGCGAGCTCATTTTTCATTATCTCAATCTGTTCTGCCCAAACAGGGTCGAAACTGGGTCGCAACGGCGCCTGTGTATTAGCCTTCTCTGGCCTGCGCTCTGACTCCCTGCAATCTTCCGACTCCTCCCGACGAGCTCTTTTTTCACGGATAATTATGCGGGCGTCTGGTGCGTCCTTGTCTCGTCGGGGAAGAAATCCTCCCTCGGGAAGGCTGAGACGACTTGGGGCCGAGGCCTTGTCCTTCTCACCCAACCTTTTGAAAGCCGAACCTTTTTCGTGAGATTTTTCCTCCTGATGATCGCGATCTGGGAGAACCGAAGTCTGCACAACGTTTTTCCTGGGTCCTTTGCGGCCTGATGAGCGCACACTTTCTTCTATCTCGATCCCGTGAACCTGGCTCTGCCGACCCTTATTCACCGCCCGCGGGCGCGATTTCATCTCTGGGGGATTTGGGGGCCGTGTCGACATTGGAGCTTGGCCTTTGCTACCGTGGCGGGAATTGGCTAGTACATAGTTTCCGCATACCTCGCGTATTCCTTATTTCCGCAATCTCCGGATCTTCTTGGAGATCTCGCTCGCCTGCCACAGGGGTGATCTCTGGCTTGGCTGCGATCGAGATGATCCTCTGATTTTCCCATCCAATCTTTGCTCGACCTCTCTTGACTTAGCCTTCGATTTATCAAATTTCGGGCATCGCTAGGGCTAGAATTCCCGCTTGTGATCCTTCCCACCCGCTTGCGTAATCTCCTCAGTGTCTACCGCGACATCGCCTTGTATATGTGTTTGTACAACGCCTCTCGCAGAGTTTGGGGTTCGATTGCCGCTTTGCTTCCAAATCATGGTTATGACTATACTTGTGATTAGGACTCGCCTTGAGTCGGACTTCTGGCAATCGATATGTGATTTACATATGATGGAGCCGGTCGGGTGAATCGCCGTTTTTGATTGTGTGGAGTTATGAGTGATGAAGCTTTCGTGCGTTCCGTAGCGGAGCCAACTGATGATGTATAAATCGTCACGTGTGTCCTCGGTGTATAGACGGTGGATATCTGGGTCATTAAGGTGGTGTGATACTCCGGCGGGTGGCGGTGTGGAGGAATAAAATGGACAGAGCTTTGGCTTGCAAGTGTAGTGTATATTTCATTCCTCTAGTTTACAATGACCACCACCCTTTTATAGAGGTGGGTAACTTAGGAATAAGTAATCTATTAGACATTCCACTAACAAATAGTTTAACTTAGATATTAAGTAAGACGAAATATCTAAGATACAAGTGGGAAAAGATCTGGATCGACCGGCGCCATCTCTCTGAGGTCGCAAGGAGCAAGCCTTTTCTGCCTTTGTCCCTTGGCGCCTCTTCTTGAATTGCTGGATGAGATCCACGGGATCTCACACTTGCCTGGGGGCCGCAAATGCTTTGGTCGCGGCGAGGTGAGACACAGTGGCCGCCCTCTTTGCGATCTCCTCTGTCATGCCGGAGGATGGCCGCAGTGGGTTGTCTCCCACTGTTGAGGTGGTGGAATTATTTATACCCATCAAAGATCTTAAAAACAGTTCCATTAAAACTCTTCTGGATTTCTTTTGGATCATTGTTATTGTATTTTGTTTGGATTACTTTTAACTTATTTTTGGTAATATGTCTGCATCAGTTTCACATTTTCATTGTATTTCATTTTATTTGAGTTTGGATTAATTGTTTGAATTAAGTTGTTTTTATTTTTTGATTGTATCACATTTTGATTGTATATTTGTGTTTGGGTGATTGTTTGTATCATGTTTGGATATGCAAAAACACCCAAATATTTTCAGTGCTAAGCTATAAACGTCACTGGTGGTGACGTGGGTATTACACAACCAACGTTAGTTAAGCCGACGAATTTCAAAATTACTGATCCAACGTTTACAAATTTGACGTTGGTTTGCAAGACCGACGTACCAAAGGCTGACGTTTACCAAACAGAAACTCATTAAGTTCTGGAGTCAGTAACGTCGAAAATGCCGACGTTTATTTATTGTTCTAACGTCAGAGTTGGTAGCGTTACAACAACAAGGAAATATTCAGTGCTGGACAACAAAACGTCACCAATTCTGACGTTTATTATACACACGGACGTCATCTGTACTAACGTTTGTATGGATGCCGGCCGGAAAATCCAATGGCCGTCTAAAAAACTTCATTTTCCCTCTAATTAATAGTGTTTCAAGCCATGTAGTATGAATAGTGATTTCATTTTGCTTCCATATTGTTTGAAAATGATATTTGGGTGAAAAGGTTGGAGAAGATGAAGATGAATTTTGATGATGAAGAAAGTTGAAGAAGATGAAAATGAATTTTGATGATGAAGAATGTTGAAAAGGATGAAGATGAAGATGGAGATGAAGATGAAGATGGAGATGAAGATTAATGTTGATTTGGATTATAATGTTTAATTTAAATAATCAAATGATTGAATTGTATTTTTTAAAATTTGTGGTATAAGGAGTGCTTTTTTTTTTTTTTTTTTTTTTTTTTTTTTTTTTTTTTTTTTTTTTTTTGGTGGTGCTTAAGTAAAAAAAATAATCAAATAATATGGTGGTGCCAAAAACAATCTATAGGGTGTCGGAAGTATTCGTGATGCCAGAAGTGAAACCGTGATGCCGATA
This sequence comes from Gentiana macrophylla, assembly GCA_026214975.1. NCBI lineage: Eukaryota > Viridiplantae > Streptophyta > Magnoliopsida > Gentianales > Gentianaceae > Gentiana > Gentiana macrophylla. Next base: position 46,966,441 of record CM047817.1, read on the forward strand.
GAAACCACATATTCTAAATGATTTACCGGAAATGCTGTTATGTATCTTTATTACACATCAAAACGGTGTAGGAAAAAATGTTTTCCAGAATATTTTTAGCGGTATAATTTTTCTTTTTTAATCTACAATGTTACTACACCCGTTTCAAAATATAAGTCATTGTATACTTTTTATTTTGTCCTACAATATAGATTACCAACACTTTTTATTTTCATTAGTTAACAATTATTTCATTAATGATAGTCAATGAGACATTAACTTTCAAATTAATGACATTCAACAACTTTATTAATTTATATAAAAAAATTTAAAACGACTTATATTTTGAAACGGAGGTGGTATGTTTTTAGCGGTATAATTTTTCTTTTTTAATTTACAATGTTAATTTTCCTGTATAAATAAAAAGAAAAAGACAAGAAAAGAAAAGAAAAGAAAGAAAGAAAGAAAGAGTCGAAGAGAGGGGGTATCAAGACAAGGAAATTGGACAGCATCCGTCACTGGACCCTGCAATAAAGCCTAAGAAAGAGAAAGGCACAAATCTTTCCGCACAGCACATGCACTCTTAAATCTCTTGGAGTTGGGGGTATACTATAATCCACCCAAATCTCTTCTTCCCACTATTCCATCCCAATCCCACCACGTCTCTTTTCTTCTTGTCTGTAGCGGTCTCTTTCTGAATTCGCGCTGGGCACCCTTCTTTATCGTCTTATAGAGAGTGTGACTTCATTCATTATATTCTCCTGTGGATTTTAGGTTCTGATTATTTCACATTTGGATGTGGTTTAATAAGCAAGCTCTCACGGCTGTGGAGTATGTTCTCATTGTTGTTTTTTGTTTTTTTTGTTTTCCTTTTAATTAAACAAAATAAAGGATAGTGTGTACTTATTTTTGAGTGATGTTTTTGTACTCTGTCGTACGTTTCCTTTGACTTGTGGGATTTTGTGTTTGGGGTTTTTTTTTTTTTGTGTGTGTGTGTTTTATTTTCTCTCCGTTGATCAAAATGTTCATCTAAGCAATCACTTCTAGGTTTAGTAGATTTTATGTACTGCTAAGAATTTGATTATCATGCGTTAATATTTCTCAAAATTTCCCTTTTAGTTTCCTTTGTGGGATTTTATTCTCTGTTTATTTGGCTAATCTTTCTTTTCTGTTTTGTAAGATTCGTTATTGTTTCCTCTTGAATTATCCAGGACAGTGAAGTTTTTTCCTTGAACTGCAATACATTGTTGGAGCCTGATGATTTTTCGCAAGTATTGGCCTCTTGGTTTGTCTTTGGTTTGGGGTTCTCATTAATGGGCTGTGCTTATTCAAAAGGTTGTATTGGGGAGATATGTGTACCAAGACAAGTGAAAGTTAAGGAACCTGAAAATGTAAAAGTTACCGATGCTGCATTTGTCTCTCATGGGACTACGGATGTGGATGAAGGGGAAAATCGAGACCTGTTCGGTGATTTAGGTTCAGCAAGGGATCACGAAATCGGTATAACCAGACTGTCTAGAGTGTCATCGCAGTTTTTGCCACCTGAGGGATCAAGAACTGTAAATGTTCCATCAGGGAATTATGAATTACGTTACTCATTTCTATCTCAGAGGGGATACTATCCCGACGCACTAGACAAAGCTAATCAAGACAGTTTCTGCCTCCATGCTCCGTTTGGATCAAGCATGGATGATCATTTCTTTGGCGTGTTTGATGGCCATGGAGAATTCGGGGCTCAGTGCTCCCAGTTTGTGAAGCAGAAATTATGTGAGAATCTGCTTCGGAACAGCAAGTTTCGTGTGGATGCGGTTGAGGCATTGCATAGTGCTTTTTTGGAAACCAATTTGCAGTTACATGCCGATCCTTTGGATGACAGCATGAGTGGGACTACAGCAATTACTGTATTGGTTCGTGGTAGGAACATTTTTGTTGCTAATTCAGGTGATTCAAGAGCTGTTATAGCTGAGAGAAGAGGGAAAGACATAGTGGCTGTTGATCTTTCAATTGATCAAACACCATTTCGACCAGATGAATGTCAAAGGGTAAAGCTTTGTGGAGCAAGAGTTCTCACACTTGATCAAATTGAGGGACTTAAGAGTCCAGATGTGCAATGCTGGGCCAATGAAGGAGATGATGGAGATCCCCCTAGGTTGTGGGTACAAAATGGGATGTATCCTGGTACGGCCTTTACAAGGAGTTTGGGTGATTCTGTGGCTGAAACTATTGGTGTTGTTGCAAATCCAGAAATAGCTGTTTTTGAGCTTACTCCCATTCATCCTTTTTTTGTCATTGCCAGTGATGGAGTCTTTGAGTTCCTTTCCAGCCAAAGTGTCGTGGAAATGGTGAGAAACTTTTTTCCATACTTCAAGTAATGTGGCAAAACCAATGATTAACATTCAATTCTCTTGGCTATGATGGATATCATGAAAAGTATTGTAATTGGGTTGTATGCTAGCTGGGAGGAGCTCAGAATATCAGTTGTGTTTTCATGTTGAAGTCTTTCGACAGGGTTTTCAATTAAAGTACAAATTTACGTGGGTGAACATTACCTGCTACTCATGTTTTCTTCTACCAAATACTAGGGCTTAGAGAATGCCTCATGTACTTTTAACGGAAAATGTTGGCTATTTTGGATTTTAGTCTGATTCTCCAGATAGCGTGTAAATGTTTATGGAAAGAAGTCATGGATACTTTCCATGTTTGTTTATCGTTGAGTTGAAGGACTTTCGTAGCATAGTAAGGCTTTAAAGTTCTTCTTCCAATCGCTCATCATTTTTGACAAGGATCTTGCCGCCATGCATTCAAAATAATTTACTTGTCATAACCTTTACACCATTGGCATAAATTTTTTTTGGTCGACATTTTAGAGCAGAATTTGCGAATCTATGATGCACAATAATCATATATGGGATAGTGTAGCATGTAAAGAAGAACTACTTCTAATGCATGCCGTAATTCTATTGTTTTGTAACCTCGGCCCATGTTCTTAAGTAAATGATACAAATGATAGATTCCTATGATTGTATCTGTGCCGAAAAAATTATTCCCTGTTAAATGTTTCACTTTTGTGAAAATGATAAATAAACATTACTCTTTTGTTCTGGGGCCAATGTTCTACCATTTCACTGAAAATGACCTTTTAATCTTTTCAAATTATTGGACTTGTACAGAATCAAAAGGTTGCTCATTCTGTCATTGTCTTTTCCAGGTTGCCAAGTATAAGGATCCTCGTGACGCTTGTGCTGCTATAGTGGCCGAGTCATATCGCCTTTGGTTACAGTTTGAAACTCGTACAGATGATATTACCGTGATTGTTGTGCACATCAATGGCCTTTCTCCAGTAAGGATCCCCCTTTCTCTTTGCCTCATTGCCAGCCACATTATTGTTAAATTTGTGTACTTATTTGAAGTAATATGTACCGTGAAAATGTTTATTTTATTTTTATTTTGTATCAGGTTTCTGATCGTCAATCACCTAGTCCCGATGCGATTTTGAAGCCCCCACTTCCCCAAGTTGTGGAGGTGTCTGGATCAGAGTCTCCTTCAGTTATGGGATGGAATTCAAGGAACCAGCGTGTGAGGCATGACCATTCGAGAGCACGACTCCGAGCTATTGAAAATAGTTTAGAAATGGAGCAAGCATGGATACCACCTTCTCCAGCCCATAGGAAAACCTGGGAAGAAGAAGTAAAAATTTACTTTCTTGTGTTACTCCTTTATGATTCCGAATATGTCTTTTTATGGGAGAGAAGTTGTTATATTCCTCCAAAATCTCCTTTTTATGGCAGGTGATTTATTTATTAAAATGCTCATATGACAGGCGCACATTGAACGGGCTTTGCATGATCATTTTCTTTTTAGGAAACTGACAGATGCCCAGTGTCATGTTTTGTTGGATTGCATGCAAAGAATTGAGGTTCAACCAGGAGAGGTTGTGGTAAAGCAGGTAAACACCTTTCTGTTGATATAAGGCATGCAAATTCTGCAAGTAATAAAATGGAGACGATTAATTATTTTATGACGTTGGGAAATGGGAGAGGGTGCGCTTAAGTGCCTGCTTCCAGGTTTTCTTGATTTTTAATTTGTTGAAATCCTTCAAACTAGCGCTTTTGATAAATAACGAAAACAAAGGAAAAAGAAACAGCCTTGAAGTTTAACACCTTCAATCAAAAACTAGCTTAAAGTAGAAGCAACAAATTGTATAATCTGAGCCTCATGAATAATTTTACTCTCGAATGATCAAAGATATCAACTTCATCTAGTTCCCGAAGTATAATAAAAAATATGTACCGCATGCATTCTCTGGTTAATGCATTTTATTCGTATGCTATAATTTTGTTTCTCTAAATCTTCAGCATAAAAGTTGTTTAACTATGAGGATGTTGTTTGGTTAGCTGCCTATGTGTCCTTTTGCCCCATGTATACCTTCATCTTTGAGTATGTCTTATAACCGGATGTTGCAGGGAGGTGAAGGTGATTGTTTTTATGTCGTTGGCAGTGGAGAATTTGAGGTTTTGGCTAAACAGGTGAATGTCAAAGTTTCTCTTAATTTTTGCATTTAATCTTTTATATCCAATGATTTCTAGTTCTGATTATGGAAACCGTTGACTGGCTTAGTTAACTAATAATTATGAGACTGAACTTTCCTTAACTTTTAAGTGTTTTTGCAACTTTTTGAAATAGGCACCTGACGTGTGCTATTATGTATCTCAGGGTGAAAAAGATGGAGAAGAGACTAGGGTTTTGCAGTCCTACACCTCAGAGAAGTTTTCTTCCTTTGGAGAATTGGCACTAATGTGAGAATTTTGCTACAGTTGCTCTGCATATAACCATATTAATTTTGGATTCAAAAAGTGATGACTTTTTTAGGGTCCGTCATCCGTGTTTCATTTACTGTTTGCTTGGAAAACCTGCCCTTGTAGTCTTTAGAAGGAAAAACATGAATACAGTTATTGTATCATTGATGATGCTCCTGTTGGTGTTTCTGATTTATTGCTTCAGGTACAACAAGCCCCTCCAAGCTTCTGTCCGTGCAGTAACTGGTGGTACTCTTTGGGCTCTCAAAAGAGAAGATTTTCGACGAATTCTTATGTCGGAATTTGCTAATTTGTCATCTTTGAAGCTTTTGCGGTCAGTGGATCTTCTGTCGCGATTAACTATCTTACAGCTGAGTCATATTAATGATTCTCTCTTCGAGGTGTCTTACTTTGATGGTCAGACAATAATTGATCAAGTAAGGATGCGTTTTATAAGGCTTTTAATCCTTACCTTTTATGTTGACTTTAGTTTTTATATGGAAATGTTGATGTCTATTTATGGAATCAAGTATGTAGAGAATTTTTTTCTCTGATCAAGTTTTCCTCAATGTCCGTTCCCTAGATCTTCTTACCTGAAACTGATAGTTATCTAATTTTCACATTCTCTCTTCACCAAAATGTGATAGTTCTGTTTCAGCTATTACAGGGTCTTTTACCATACAAAACTGGAAATAACTGGAAAGTTACTAGTTATCTAAAACCATGGTTTCTGTTATAACATCTATTTTTATGTAGCATAAAAAAAGAAGCTTTATCCTTGTGCCTATTTTGCTTATGTTTCCAGAATGAAGTCCTCTTAGGCTTGTATATAATTCGAAAGGGAATGGTTAGAATTTTATTCAACTCTGGTTCAGTAAGCGATACACATGCTTCCAGCCTCATCCCGGAGAGCCAGGAGGATAATGTGACCCAGAACAACGAGGAGATTATGTTGGAAAAGTCCGAGGGAAGCTATTTTGGGGAATGGACGCTTTTTGGTCAGCATGTTGCACATTTAAAGATCTCTGCTGTGGGTGAAGTTGTGTTAGCTGTCTTGACAAAAGAAAAATTTGATACAATTGCAGGCCCTTTGTCAAAGCGTTATGCCGATGATAATGAGTATGAGTTTCTATCGTCTGCGCTAATTTTTTTTTTCATCTTGGAGTTTCTGGCCTTGCAAATTTTTTGGCCTGATGTATGACTAGTGTATAATTTTGTAGGCTGACGGAATATTCAACGATTTCATTAGTGGATCCTGTGAAAAATTTGGACACATCAACTCTCGAGAAAGTTCATCTTTCTGAATTGGTCTGAGTACTTTTTTCATATGTTTGAGATGATTTGCAACTTTTCAAGAAAAATCAGTTATCTGACAGTGCAAGTTTCCCCTTTAGGAATGGAGAACCTGCTTGTATTCTACAGATTGCTGTGAAGTTGGTCTCGTTACTTTGAGGAATTCAGGTTGGTGATTTTCCTATCAATGTCCCTATGTTACACTTTCGCATTCCATTTCAGATTAGAAAAGTATGTTTACATATCCACCATATTCATTTCTTGGCAGATAATTTTCTTACCTTGAAAAGGTTTTCGAAGCAGAAGATAAAGAAACTGGGCAAACAAATTCAGGTTCTAAAAGAAAAAAATCTGATCAAGCATATGAGCTCATATGCTTGTGTACCACGGGTATTATGCAGCTGTGCTGATCTTACACATGCTGGCATACTTTTGGATACAAGAATAGCTTGCTGCCTTGTTTCAATACTTCATATCCCGTTTGAGGAACCTTGTGCACAGTTTTGTGCTGGCTGTGTTGTTATTGCCTTGGAAGATCTGCACAAGGTATGACCCCCGACAGTTCAAATTCAGTTTTTGGGAGAGACTGGCAAATACAAAATTCTTACCTGTGCGCACGTTGCTGTTCGCTTTTTTATAGAATGGTATTCTTTACAGAGGGGTGTCTCCTGACGTTCTTGTGTTTGATCAGACTGGATATGTGCAGGTTCGTCTAGTTATATAGCATATACTACCTCCATCCCATAAAAAGTGTCCACATTTTACTTTGCACACAGATTAAGAAATCAATTAATATGTAGTATTTTAAGTACAAATGGACATATATACCCCTATCACATAATAAATGCTTCTTTTTGGAGTGTGAAAGGAACATACAAACATTAAACGCTAACATAGGGGTATGTTTGGAAAAAATGCATTAAATGATGGAACGGAGGTAGTATAAACTGTGATCCTACTTGATTTCAATTTCTTTTTTCAAAGCAATAATGGAAGCTTTGATATGAATCGTATTTATTAGTGATGTATTTTCTGTCCTGGTTGCAGCTTATTGACTTCAAATATGCAAAACAACTATCTGGGGACTCTCTTGAGAGAACCTTTACAATATGCGGCATGACTGATTCTTTAGCTCCGGAAATAGTCCTCGGCCAAGGGCATAGCTTTTCTGCAGACTGGTAAATTGCACTTTTTTCTATAATCATATCTTCATTTGATTTTCACTAGCCATGTACAGTCAGCTGTTTTTTTTTTTTTTTTTTTTCATTTATAATTTAATGCATAATAAAGGCTTTAATGCCTAATATCATGTTCAACTGAGCAGCAAGCCCGTGGTTGTGTTTTGGTGAATTTTGTGCAGGTGGGCACTTGGAACGTTGATCTACTATATGTTGCAAGGTGAAATGCCATTTGGATCATGGAGAGAAAGTGAGCTTACATTCGCTCGAATTGCTAAAGGACAACTAGTTTTACCGCAAAGCCTCAGTCTTAGTGCTGCTGATCTGATTAGAAAGGTTAGTGTTAAATGACGACTCTCATAATAAGAGGTTCGCTTCTAAATACTACCTCCGTCCCAAAATGTATGTCCATTTAGAAAACCAATGAAACATTTATTACATTTATCTCCTTTTACCCTCATTTATTATATACTCACTCACTTTTCACTACTTTGCATTAACGGAAGTCAAAAGTCATTTTAGACTTTTTTCCATCAAAATTAATGACAAATAACCAATTCAACCAACTTTCTTAATATGTGTGAAAAATCCAAACGGACTTACCAATCAACGTTGTGTGTCGATGTTTTGTTTCAGTTACTTGAAGTGAATGAAAACTCGAGACTAGGAAGCCAAGAAGAAGGTGTAGGCGCAGTCAAAAGTCATCCATGGTTTGAGGGTTTTGATTGGGAAGGATTAAGAAACCATACGAGTAAAGCTCCTCAGGAAATTATAAGCCGTATTAACCAGCATTTGGGTGGTGGTAGCCACCATGTGGAAGAGAGTCTATTATCCCCCTTCCAATCACCTATACGCGATGACTTGGAAGAACTGAACACACCAGAATGGCTTGAAGAGTGGTAGAATAATAAGAAGAAGAAGGATTCTCTCTCTCGGTTTGCAGTTCACTATTTCTTTTTTGTTTTTGTTTTTGTTTTTAAGTACAGTGACAAGAATTTCATATGATGTGTTAGGAGTAGCAAAAAGTGCTGCTTCTTCATACCTTTACCCCTTCATTCCTTGTGCAGAATTTTGATGCTCAAGTTATCAAGTCAATAGGGTTCTGTAAACGTTTTTTGTGTGCATATAAACGAGTATATTTTTTTTTTTTTTTTGCAAGGTATCTCCAGACAATTGTTTGGTAAACGAGCAGTTCTTTTGTGTCTGCTTTTACCCTTCTCGGGTGGATTTGGTTTGTCGGAATCTGGTAGTTGAAGTGGCTGATGAGGAAGAGAAATTTTTGTGCCGCAACACAACTTTTAAACCATTGATTTTTTTGTGACCCATATGATTGAATAGGTCTCACGTCATAATCAAAGTGTGGTGTCTTGTGATGTTAATAATGTCAGCGCTTATTTTGTTGTGCAAGAATATCACTACTCGATGATGAACGAGATTAGTGTGCCGTGGGGTGGGGGGTATTATTGCAATTTTCAAGTTTTAACACTTTTTTCCGCTTTCAATAAAGAAAAGAAAAAAGCAATGTACCCATTTCATATATATATATATATATATATATACACTAGGCAGACGTACTGTGCGATGCACGGTGGGCCCTTTATATTATGTTTTTACCAGTTTATAGTTTCGGCCAATTCAATTGTGATGCAATTAATCGAAATTTTCCGTTGGAATTATGCTGCGTAGTTGACATGATGAAAGTGGTAGCTCTAATATACATTCCAAAAGTAATTTTATAGATTATTAGTATTACATACCTACCAACCCTTTCTTCGGCCTTGCTGAAGCTACTTTACACCCAGAAAATCTAGTCACCTAGATATTCATCCTATTTGCTATATATTTACCAGACTGTCGTAATGTTGTCTCAAAGAGACATTGCCATGCCAGTCTCATTATCAGGTTGAGTTGCTTAATTTACATAGGCAAATTGAATGGCATCATCCTTATTTACATTCCAAAACGGATTTTTGGTTCTTCAGTCTTAAGGCTCTAGTTATGCAGCAAAAGTTAGACATTGGCCTGCCCAATTTATCTTGAAGTAGTAGTTTTAGAGAATACAAAGAAGGACCTTCCTGGCTAATTATATGGGTCAATGTTGACTCAAGGATTGAGGATTAACAATTTTTCAATTGAGATAAATCACTAATAAGGTAAATAAAACGGGTTGGAATAAGCAAGGTCATTTTGGACAATAGTTTCTATTTTTCAATCTTGGCCAATATTAATTACCAAAGCAAAAAACAAGACTAATGTCCATCATAAAACACTAAAGCTACTACAAGCTCGTCTATTTTGCTTAAACAAAAATGTCATAATTTGGTCACAAGACATAGCAAACATTCAACATTGACAAAGATACCCAGTCGCCAAAAACTTTGAGCAACATCAGACCATAAATGACAACTTTTTTCGACCAAATAACGAATCAAGTTCTTCGAAAAGCATACAGAGGCGGAATCACACAAACCAGTCTCTACAATTCAGTTTATAGTAATACAACTACTCAATGACACATGTATTTACAGTTCAATGGATGAAGAAATAAGTAACTTTGAGATCACACAATGAAGATAATCAAATAAGAGGGATAAAAATATGAAGAGATTAAACCATGCTGAACCTAAAGGCTTTCCAGTGCAAAAGAAATCGCGATCAACATCGATTTTTTTCTCCTGTAGAGGTCACATAAGTTTTGCTCCCATCTGACCAAATTTCCATGTCAACTGATTGCTGCAATCGGACTTCCACACCTCTCTTTTTTCAACCATTTAATAGCCTTATCAGAAGCTTTTGGTCTAATGAAGTCAAGCAACATGTGGCCATCATGCGTGATAGTCACATTCTTTTCACGGAAATCTACTACGATCTCAGCAGCAAGTTCAACACCAATAGGGCCACCTCCACATCAGCAGAACCAGGAAAATGATAATCGTTCCCAATTCAGATTGCAATAGCAACTTTTGGCAATCAAAGCCAAGAAATTTAGCTGCAGAAAAAGCATAAGCCATAACATTTAGTGATAGGTCTAAGAAGCAGATTCTCAAACTATAATTGATTAATTTTACTTATCCAACAAACATTGTTGATGTAAGTAAGTTTATGAATGTCAATAGATACCTGCTCGATATTTGTTAAGCCTGTCCTTTCAGGCTAATGGCAGAGGATCATGGTGACCAATGGCAATGACAAGATAATCATAAGATAAAGACCTGAGATCTAAACGAACTCACAATATTATCCATCTATTGTGCATTTATTCCTATCTCCGGCCACCCGCTTCTTGCACATCTTAATAGAAAAATTAGCTGATAATTTATTAGGAATTTAGGAGCACAAATTTATAATTGACCCTCTGTAGAAAGATAGATTGATAATAATGAACATAAATCTTTTGTAGAACTGTGTGTGTATATGTATATGTATATAAATAAATAAATATATATATATATATAAATATATAAATTTTGTATATATCTGTGTGTGCATAAATATATTTGTGTATATATATGTTTTCCGTCCAGTGAAAAGTTTGTAACTCTTTTGGAATTTGGAATGAGTGTTGTAACCATTCCTCCATGTGTACTGGTAATAAATATTTAATTTGATGTAATTCATCATATTTTTACATTTTTCCCACCATCTTCCTTATTTTGTCTTTGCAGTAGGTTGGACTTGAATTTGTTGGGGTATTTGTATTGTTTGTAACGGATAAGTTGAATGTGAGAGAATAGGATGATTAGAATAATCTAAGAAATCAACCACTTCTGAGAATCGATTCACAATCTATGGTAGATAGAATTTATCCAGTTGTTTGTAACTTCCTCCATGTGTACTGGTAATAAACTTTTTACAATATTGCATTTTTCCCACCATCTTCCTTATATCTTCGTCGGATAAGTTGAATAGGATGATTAGAATAATCTAAGTACCAATTCACAATCTATGGTAGATAGAATTTTGTACTTAAAGTTACAAATGCTGGAAATCTTTTTCTGCCTTGTTAGGCTTGTACTTTGTTTTGAAAATGCTGAATGATACAAGCACTGTTGGTTTTTGTATTTCGGGTACTGAACCAAAGCAATCCCACCACTGAACCCACCATGATGGAAATTTTGAGATATCCATAATTTTTGTATCGAAATGCATCAACCAAGTATGATGATTGTTTTGATTTTGAATGAAAAAAGCATTGAACCATGCCTATTGATATTCCCAATAGTTGAATGTAGTTTTATAAAAAGGTTTTCTTTGTATTCTTCTGGGAATGCAATAGGCTCAGAAGGAGCTCCATACCAATCTCTGTTGAGTATTTGGTGGTACACTTGTATAGTGTTGATTAATTTTCAAAGGTAATATTCCCTCTGTTAAAGCTTTTATAAGTATTTTATCTCATAAAGTTTTATTTGAGTATAAGTTTTTTTACATGATCCCTTGTTATCTATTTTATTAATAATTCATTAACATGTTTTATTAATTATTTAAAAAATATTTAATTACTTGTATAATCTGCTGGACCAACTTAAATCTAGTCTGCCAATTGTTTTCTTATTTCCAGCCCGTTTCTGTTTTTATTTAAGTCCGGTCCAACTCCTTTTTGTCTGTATACCCAAGTCCATACTATACAAACTTCAAACACCAAAAAAAAATCCGAAAAACCTGCTTCATTTGTCAACCGCCCCCAATTTCGTCTGGAACCCTAAATCTCCAAATCCACCGTTTCTTCGTTTCGTATCCCCTCATTCAACGTTTGAATATCTCAAAATCTGCCTTCTCTCCTTCCGTATACAGAAGGATTCGAAGCATTCATTGCTTCTTCAAATCAATGGAAACACGTTTTCATTCTGAAAAACGTGATGGCCCCGATTCAATTGAAGAATGGTGAAATCGTTCCATTTAGTGCTTCGATTCACTTCCATTTTCTGTGTTGATTTGATTCTTCTACACTAATTGACGATTCGATGTGCAAGATATGATCAAGATGGAAAGTCTACCTTGATTCGAAGCTCTGTGCTGAGAAAGCAATGAAATCGGGGATTTCATCACCCCGATTTCATGGTGATTCTGTGGAATTGCAAAATAAGCCATCTTTCAGTCCTTGTTCATTCAGCATGTTGAAAAGATGAGTCATTGACTGCTACGAGTCATCCAAACCCGATTTTCTGAAATATGCAGTCAACCCCAAATCAGGTCGTATCTCTTCTGCTTCAAATATTAATATCATCTCTTTATTATTCTGATTTGGATATGATTTCTGCCTGATTTTGTCTTATTGGCCGTTTTGCAGAGGTAAAACCAAGAAACACGTTTTCACGTGATGTCTGGTTCAGTGACCGATCAATGACTGAATGTATACACCAATTCAGTCCTGATTCACTGTGGATTGAAGTATTTCCATTTTCAGAAATCGGTGGTGCTCTTTCAAATGACTCAAGTATTCACAAACCGGTGAATCCTACCCGTTTTCTCGTATAAGGCTTGACCCTTCTTGGTGTATGGATTAGGTAATTTGACCGAGGGTCTTACTCTCAGGAATTCAAGGGTCTAGTCAATCTTTGAGGGTAGTGACTCAATAATGCCTCTAAAATTAAATTCGCACCATTTGGCATCATATTTGGTTCTCAATTTGGTTTTAGTGATTAGTCGAGTTCAATTGAGGTAAGTTGCTAAATGTGTCAAATTGAACCATGACCAAATCAGTGCCTTTCCACATCTGTGCTATTGAACCGAGTCAAAAGGAAGTCAATCGGTTTAAGTGATTGCTTAATTAACCAATGAGTTAGGCCCAACCAATCAAGATACTCTCTCTCTTAATTGCCTAACGGCCTCCTTGTAGAGTATACATAAGACTTTGGACCTCGAGACAAGCGCCGGTTAATTATGGTTTGGAAAATCACGCAATTAAGTGCCTCGGATTTTAAAGATTTCCTTTTGATCCCGTTCACACGCACCTTGGAGGTTCAAGCTTATACCTCTGTGGGCTATAAATAGCCAATCATATCACAAGGATTGCAACAACTCGTAATAACCTTCTTGAGCAATCCTACATTCCCCAAAACATTTTTTTTCTTTTACGGTTCTTGTCAAGAAGTCGAAGTTGAGTCTAATAGCTCTGGTTGGTCTTTGTCATCAAAGCTTGATTCGGTCCTTGTTGTTGAAAGGAGTGGTACCAATCAACAACTTAGATAGAATCGATGGGACTGAGGTCTTTGGTGTTCTTCTTTTTTGGGTAACACATTGACTCAATCTGTTTACTTTTCTGCTTTTGTGATTTTAGTATCTGTTCTTGTTTTGTGCTTGATAGTAGTCCGATTGATACTAGTCTTGGACTGTGTTCGAGTCCGTTTCATTGTTTTTGAAAGCCTGATTCTGTGTTTGATCATCCTTGATTAATGTAGTAGACAGAAGATTAATTGGTCTGAAGTTTCAAATTAATCTTGCCTAGTGAGGCCTTGTGTCTGTGCCTTAAGTCTGTGTGAACGATCAAAAACTGAAGTCTTGATTTCTGTAGTCTTTTTGTTTGATCCCCATAATTCTGTTGGTTCTGCTTTTGAACTTCAACATACACTTTAGTGTTGTTGTTATTCAAAATTGGAACACCCATGTGTTTATACTTTGTGCCTGCAAGATTATCTGCCCCTTGTGTACCTGCTGAATTCTTGACAGCCTGCTGATCTTTCCTGCACCTTTAACCAGTGCCTGCTGCCCTACAAATTTCTGAACTACATTATTTGAACACCTTGTAATAGTGTAGGCTATAGTCTTTTATAGTGCTGAACATTGTATTCAGTTAGAGTAAGATTCGGGTCTGATAATTTGGTTGTTTCAACCTAATTATCCCTCTTGAATCTTGACTGAAAGCTTAGCCTTGATCTGTTGATTATTGTGGTGTATCCGTTTTGATCCCTGTTGTAATTTTCATAAATCTGCAGCACCGTGTAATCTTTCAATGTACTAAGTTTGTATCAATCTTAGAACCTGCTGAGTATTTTTTTTTAATACATCTCTGCTTTACTGAATCTTTGTTGTTTCCATATCAATCTATTGAAGTCAACTTTTAGTGACGCCTCTCAAACGTCACTATAAATCTTTGTTAAATACAATACGCCCTGCAAGTTTTCTGCTCGTCTCATATTTCCTTTTGAATCGTCCTGCAAGTTGTCTACTTGAATATTTATTGATTTGTCAGCAATCTGTTTTTGATCAAATAATATTACTTTAGTATTAACTTGTTTGCACATCTTGGTTTGTTGTATCATGCTATATTAATTTGATCACACATGAATTATTTTTGATCACTAATGTTTTATAACACAAGTGAATAACCGACTAAGTTAGCTTCCGCCTTAGTTATTTAGTACTTGTGTTGAATTATCGAAAAATAGTTTATAAATTGGTCAACACTCTATTCACCCCCAATTCTAATTATTATAAGATATATTGAATTTTGAAATAATAATATAATAATAACATAACAGGTACAAACAATAAATCGACCAAGAGATTGTATCTAGCCGTAAGAAGAATGTTTGGTATAACTAACGCACTTCTTGGTCTTCGACCCCCGATCGGCACTTATTTTGGCTTTTTGACCCCATATTGTAGGGTGGATCTCGAAAGATATGAAAGATCTCCGCGGTAAAGCACCAAGTACCGAGAAGATATATTCTTCCGGTATGCCACGCACGAAAACAAATAGATTCTAAACCGACCAGCTGACACGCGAACAGGACCCCTCTAGAGTGTTTACTTGCGTCATTATCGATCCAACAATTGGTATCAGAGCGAGGTCACCTAGTGATCAAGTTCTTGATTTCACTTTGTTTGAGTATTTTTTTTAGTTATTTCCTCGATTTACACTTGATCTTGAGTTTTTGCAGAATCACTTTTTCAATCAAGTTAGATCATCAACAGCCGGCTCATCACTTTTCTAAGGGTTCGTTTTCGATTCAGATTCACTGTTTCACACCCCTTACGCTATCACTTAATTCTTGAGGCTGTAATAATACATTTATTTAGGTAATTTCACACACCACATCGTTTACTTTCTGTCCATTAATAATTGTTTCTTGATATTCCATAAAAATTTTAATTAAAAAAAATTTCATCATATATATCATAGACTTAGCATTGTATCACTACATTTTATTTCGCACATAATATTGCATTGTAACTGCATTCATTTAGCCTTAGCTCATATTAAATAAACAAAAAGTTTTTACTTGCCTTATCTTCCATGGCATCTACCATGACCCCACGGGAGGGCTTGTCCTTGGCAAGACCACCTTACTTTGACGGGTCCGGGTATATGGAATGGAAGAACTCAATGTGGCTTCACATTGAGTCAATGGACTACCAGTTGTGGAGAATTATCAAAAATGGTCCATTGATTCCTACGAAGTCCATCACTGAGGGTGGGACTACAACTCAAGTTGCCAAGCTTGACCATGAACTCGTTGATGATGACTTTAAAAAGTTGTCATTAAATTCGAAGGCCATGGCCATTCTTGTCAACCCTCTTAGTCCCGGAGAGGCTCGTGTGGTTAACTCATGTAAGTCTGCCAAAGAAATTTGGGAGACTCACTCAAAGACATGAGGGAACTTCCCGAGTCAAACGCTCCAAAATTAACGGTCTTCTAAGAGCTTTTGAAATGTTTAGAATGGAATCAAACGAAACCATTAAACAAATGGACACTAGGTTTAACGACATATTTAATGCACTAGAGTCGTATGGTAAGCCAGTCTTGAATGAGGACCAAATCCTCAAGATTCTTAGGAGTCTTCCTCCTGAATGGTATTCCAAAGCGTATGCCATTGAGGAGGGTAAGGATGCCGACGTTCTCACGAAAGACAAACTTATCGGAATCTTGATCACTCACGAGATGCACCTTGAAGCTCGTAAGCATGATAGAAACCCTCACTATAGCACCGCTCTTAGAGCTCACCAATCTGAATCGGAATCTGAATCTGAGTCATCTGAGAGTGAAAGTGACGAAGAAGTTGCTATGGCGGCCCGAAACTTCAAGAAATTCTACAAATTCCAAAAGCAAAATTCTAAGGGCGCCAAAAAGCATAGTGGAAAGCACCGTGGCAATAAGGAAAATGATTGGACCACAACTGCACAATGCTACGAGTGCAAGGGATACGGGCACATCTCAAATGCTTGTCCTAATGCCAAAAAGAATAAGTCAAAGCATAGCTCAAGCTCAAAATTAAAATCTCATCACAAGTCAAATCACATCATCAATCCAAGAATGAGGCTGAAGAAAAATCTAAAAAGAAGAAAGCTATGGTGGCTATGTGGTCTGATAGTTCCGAGTCAGACAATGATAACAAATCCGTTGCTTCTGAGCGAGCTACTTTCTGCCTCATGGGTCGCTCTCAATCCACATTCGATAATGAGAGTGAGGTATCTTTATCTTCAGTAGAAGAGTTGCATGATCAAATAGAACAACTTCGGACGACTCTAAAACTTAAAAACGATACGATTAGTGAGCTTAAGAAACAACATAACGATGAAACCGTATCACTAATCAACACTTTAAGTCACTTAAAGCTTAAGCATCAAGACACCGAAATTGAGATTAATTCCTTAAGGCAAGAGGTTGTCAAACTTAAACAAGTCGTTTCAGGATTTGAAGAGGAGAATTCTCTACTCCAAGGACTACTCTCAACATTAAAAGGAAAAATGAAGGAAGTAAGTGGTTCGGGGAACCAACCCAAACCAACTCCTCCTGTCTCAACTCTGGAAAACTTGACGCCTAGGCCAATTGCCTTAGAGCGTGCTACCCAACCCCCACTTAAAGCACTCACACCACCAAAGAACGCTACATCAACACGTTCACACACTTCACAGTGTTCCTCTTCACAAAAACAAGCATATATGTATGATCGTAGAGGTTCAAGTAGCTATGCTCAACAAAACCAAAATCATCATACTAACTATGCTACACCTAGTTTCTACGCACCTGCATTTCATGACCCCCGCATACCCCAAGCACCCGACTACACGGTTAGACAACCTCAAGTTGACCCTTACTTGGTCAATTTGCTATTTTGGCAAGATCATATTCTGAGAATGCATCAGAACACATATTATCCAATCCCACGTCACTGTGATCAGTCAACTCAGTCCACTTGGACTAAGAAGACTGGACATAAACCAAGGGTATGAAAAGTATGGGTTCAGAAAGATTCTCTCAAGTCTGATTCTAACTCCGAAGGTCCCAAAGTGTAAAGGGTACCATAGTGTATATTTGTTTTGCAGGTCACCAACTTCTATGTGCTGAAATGACATATCATGGCATGGTAGTGCCTTAAATAAATGATTGAAAAGCAATTGGTATCATACACCTTGATACCAAAAAGGAAGTATCCTATACACTTTTACCTTAGTCGTATTTTGTGGTTCATAACTTTAAATCCCGCTTTTAAAACCTTATTTGATTAATTTTCAAACTAAAGGGGAGAGAGTAGTATTAAAGCTTTTAAACGAAAATTTATTCTATGTTGAAAAGCTCTAATTAAAGGGGGAGCTATTATTTAGGGGGAGTGTAACTCTCCATGTTTTAAATATCCCTTAATAAAAGCTTTAAAGTGTTATTTTTAAAATAAATCAAAGGGGGAGAATGTTGACTATTTGGTGGTACACTTGTATAGTGTTGATTAATTTTCAAAAGTAATATTCCCTCTGTTAAAGATTTTATAAGTATTTTATCTCATAAAGTTTTATTTAAGTATAAGTTTTTTTTACATGATCCCTTGTTATCTATTTTATTAATAATTCATTAACATGTTTTATTAAATATTTAAAAAATATTTAATTACTTGTATAATCTGCTGGACCAACATAAATCTAGTCTGCCAATTGTTTTCTTATTTCCACCCCGTTTCTGTTTTTATTTATGTCTGGCCCAACTCCTTTTTGTCTGCATACCCAAGTCCATACTATACACACTTCAAACACCAAAAAAAATCCGAAAAACCTGCTTCATTTGTCAGCCGCCCCCAATTTTGTCTGGAACCCTAACTCTCCAAATCCATCGTTTCTTCGTATCGTATCCCCTCATTCAATGTTCTAATCTCTCAAAATCTTCCTTCTCTCCTTCCGTATACAGAAGGATTCGAAGCATTCATTGCTTCTTCAAATCAATAGAAACACGTTTTCATTCTGAAAAACATGATGGCCCTGATTCAATTGAAGAATGGTGAATCGTTCCATTTAGTGCTTCGATTCACTTCCATTTTCTATGTTGATTTGATTCTTCTACACTAATTGATGATTCGATGTGCAGGATATGATAAAGATGGAAAGTCTACCTTGATTTGAAGCTCTGTGCTGAGAAAGGAATGAAATCGGGGATTTCATCACCCCGATTTCATGGTGATTCTATGGAATTGCAAAATAAGCCATCTTTCAGTCCTTGTTCATTCAGCATGTTGAAAATATGAGTCATTGACTGCTACGAGTCATCCAAGCCCGATTTTCTGAAATATACAGTCAACCCCAAATCAGGTCGTATCTCTTATGCTTCAAATGTTAATATCATCTCTTTATTATTCTGATTTGGATACGATTTTTGCCTGATTTTGTCTTATTGGCCATTTTGTAGAGGTACAACCAAGAAACACGTTCATCACGTGATGTCTGGTTCAGTGACCGATCAATGACTGAATGTATACACCAATTCAGTCCTGATTCACTGTGGATTGAAGTATTTCCATTTTCAAAAATCGGTGGTGCTCTTTACAGTGACTCAGTATTCACAAACCAGTGAATCCCTACCCGGTTTGCTCAGGTATAAGGCTTGACCCTTCTTGGTGTACATAATAGGTAATTTGACTGAGGGTCTTACTTTTATGAAGTCAAGGGTCGAGTCAATGCTGAGGGTAGTGACCCAATGATGCCCTAAAATTAAATTCAGACCATTTGGCATCATATTTGGTTCTGAATTTGGTTTTAGGATTTGGTCAGGTTCAATTGAGGTAGGTTGCTAAATGTGTCAAATTGAACCATGACCAAATCAGGTGCCTTTCCACACTGTGCTATTGAACTGAGTCAAAAGGAAGTCAATCGGTTTAAGTGATTGCTTAATTAACCAATGAGTTAGGCCCAACCAGTCAGTATTAATCTCTCTCTTAATTGCCTAACGGCCCTCCTTTAGAGAGTATACATAAGACTTTGGACCTCAGACAAGCGCCGGTTAATTATGGCTGGAAAATCACAGAATTAAGTGCCTCGGATTTTGAAGATTTCCTTTTGTGGAAATATTACATTACATTAGTGTAACATATTAATTGTGAGACATATTAATTGTAAGACATATTAATTGTATTGTATAAACAATTAATATGTCATAAAGTCATAAAGTAACTCTATTTTGTCTTATTCGGTAATAGACAACTCTAGCAATTAATACTAGCCGACTCTAGTAATTAATTGCTCTCTCCTAGCTTATACTCTACTAGGACCTTTCTCACTTACTTGTACCTATTTATACTCACTCTTTTATGATGAATAAACCAAGTTGAAGTTTACTCAAGTATTATTACTTTCTCAAACTCTCTTCATGGTATCAGAGACTTAAACTCCTGAATCCGCTGCAAAATTCTACTTAACCTGCTGTAACTTGTCATCTCTTATCAAGAATGTCTTCATTATCTGAAGCTTTCTCACCCTCATTAGATTCCCAGCTGCCTCAGCAGACTGGGGTCACTGAAAACCATTCATTTACAAATCACAGACTTGACGGCAACAACTACCTGCTGTGGTCAAGATTTATGAAAATGTATATCTCGCACTGAGCAAGATGGGAAACTTGTCTGCTCCAAACCTCCGCCTCGCCGAACCGACCCTAAGTTTGAAGCATGGGATACAAAAAATAACCAAGTCATGACCATCCTCACGAGGTCAATGACAAAAGAGATCAGTGAGAACTTCATGATGTATGATAATCGCAAAGGAGATGCGGGACAATGCCGAGACCTTTACTCAAAAAGGACAATACATCCGAGGTCTATGATCTTGAAGCTCAAATCCAAAATTGCAGGCAAGGAGATCTCGCTCAGAATTCAAGATTTTCAACCAACTATCTAAGGCATGACAACACCTAGATATGTTGGAAATTCACCCATGGAAGGATGTAGAGGATGTTGCCTTATACAAGAATATCATTGAGAAAAGAGGGTATTCAAGTTCCTTACAGGATCGAACTCATCCTTGATGATGTTAGAGGTAGAGTTCTCGCGGCTACTAAACCGCTCCCCAACCTCAAATCAGTGTTTGTTTGAAGTCAAACATGAGGAAAGCATGAGAAAAGTAATCTTCGCAAAAGCAACCTGCTGATCACCCTACTGATAGCTCAGCAATGTTGGTGGTCAGGAAGCCTGCTGAGGTTACTGAGACTTACATGAACCCTACTGAGGAGACAGGAAAGTTGTTCTATGACCACTGCAAACGCACAAATCACACCAAGGACACTTGCTGGAAACTACATGGTAAGCCTAATTCCTTAAAACCCTCCAAACCAACCAGGGAGAGTCAGGGCAGGCATGTCAGTGAAGAAGGGAACAAAGATACCATGTTGGATGCTCAGTTTGCTACTTTCAAAGCCTTCATTGCTCAACAAAAGGAAGGTAGTTCTATCACTGACATAGCTACTCATGATAAAACAGGTATATTCCACTCACCTAATGATACTTGGATTGTTGATTCTGGGGCTTCATCCCATATGACTGGTAACAAGAGTCTCATATCTCAGTTTAGGCCCTGTCATCAAACCTACAATATTAGGATTGCTGATGGATCTATCTCATGTGCACAAGGTTTTGGAAATGTTAAACTTACTGATAAGATATACCTTCAGGATGTCCTATTTGTTCCTAAATTAGATCAGAACCTTATACCTGCCAAGAGACTTACTAAAGACCTAAATTGGACAATCTTGTTTAATGACAATCAGTGTATTTTCCAGATCTTTCTTCACAGAAGTGATTGGGAGAGCTAAAGCCTGCTCAGATCATTTATGGTCCACCTCAATGAAGACGAAAGATTGAAGACCGAAATCGCCTCAAGACACTGCAACCAAAACTTAGACAATATCATGTTATGGCATTATAGGCTAGGTCATCCAAGTTTTGGTTATTTAAAGTCTTTAATTCCTGAATTGTTTAAAGGATGTAACCTCAGTGACCTTCAATGTGATATTTGTCAGTTTGCTAAACTTACTAAATCTGTGTATACTAAAATACCTTATTTACCTTCCACACCTTTCACTTTGATTCATAGTGATGTCTGGGGACCCTCAAGAGTTAAAAGTATAACATGAAAGAGGTGGTTTGTCACCTTCATAGATGACCACACCAGGATCACATGGCTGTTTCTGATGAAAGATAAATCTAAAGTTGGAACCATCTTTCAATAATTCTATAACATGGTATCCACTCAATTTGACACTAAGATTAAAATCTTAAAAACATATAACGCCCTGGAATACTATGAGTCCAACCTCAGCACCTTCCTGAATGATAAGAGAATTGTTCACACCAGTAGCTGTGTAGAGACACCTCAGCAAAATGGGGTTGCTGAGAGGAAGAACAGGCACTTACTGGAGATGGCTAGATCAGTCATGTTCGCCACACATGTGCCTAAATATATGTGGGGTGAAGCTATACTAACTGCCACATACCTGATCAACAGGTTACCCAGTAGAGTGTTAGGATTCAAGACTCCCATTCAAACCTTGCTGACAAGTCATTCTTGTCCTCATCTCATTGCTGACTTGCCTCCAAAGATCTTTGGATGTACTGTGTTTGTCTATATTCATGCCCAACACAGAAGAAAACTTGATCCCAAAGCTCATAAATGCATCTTCCTAGGCTATGCCAAAGATAGAAAGGGTTACAAGTGTTACTCTCCCATTGACAAAAGATTTTACAATTCTATGGATGTAAAATTCTTTGAAAAAACCCCTTACTGCAGCAAACCTACTAAGACAGTCACAGATGGCAACCTTATTGAAATTGAGCTCACTCCAATCCCTCAACCAACTCCTCAAAGGACTCACGATACTCAAGCCTCATCAACCCACTCGAACCTCAAGAACCTCATCGAGCCCACTCGAACCTCAAAGCACCTCATCGAACCCATCGAACCTCGGCAGCCTCTTGAGCCTCACGACCTACTCATTCCACTGATAGTGATGATAGACCCATTGCTCTCCGAAAGGGAAATAGATCATGTACTAATCACTTTATTCATACTTATGTGTCTTATGATCACTTGTCACCTTCTTTTGCTATGTTTACACAGGACTTGGATTCCCACTCCATTCCTAAGAATATACAGGAAGCTCTCCAAAATGACTGCTCTCCTTGACAACCATACTTGGGACCTCACCACTCTCCCACATGGAAAGAAGACGGTCAGCTGCAAATGGCTGTTCACTATCAAGTACAATGCTGATGGTACTATTGACAAATACAAAGCTAGACTGGTTTCCAGGGGATTCACTCAAACATATGGGATTGACTACAAAGAGACCTTTGCACCTGTGGCAAAGCTAAACACTGTCAGGGTACTGATCTCACTTGCTGTCCAACTTGACTGGCCTCTCCACCAATTGGATATCAAGAATGCTTTCCTAAATGGTGACCTTACTGAGGAAGTCTATATGAATGTACCTCCTGGTTTTGGAAACACTCACACTCAAGGGAAAGTTTGCAAACTGAGGAAATCCCCATATGGCCTGAAGCAATCCCCTCGAGCCTGGTTTGGCAAACTCACTACTGTGGTTAAAGCTGCTGGATATCATCAATGCAACTCAGATCACACCATGTTTATCAAAATAACCAACCAGAAGAGATCTATTCTTATTGTCTATGTGGATGATATCATCCTTACTGGTGATGACCCTGCTGAGATCTAACAATTGAAGACCCTTCTGGCAAAAGTGTTTCAAGTTAAAGATCTGGGATATCTCAAGTACTTCCTTGGCATGGAAATAGCCAGAAACAGTCAGGGTATCTCAGTCTCACAGAGGAAGTATGTGCTGGACTTGCTGAAGGAAACTGGCATGCTAGGATGCAAACCTGCTGTATCTCCAGTAGACCCCAGTAATCCACTGGATGCAAACCTGCTGTAAGAAAGGAACAATATCAGAGACTTGTAGGGAAACTTATCTATCTCTCTCATATAAGACCTGATATTGCATATGGAGTTAGCCTTGTCAGTCAATTCATGCATTGCCCTACCGAGGATCATTGGGATGTCTTTCTCACGTAATACTCGGATACTTGAAGTCCACTCCTGGCCAGGGCCTACACTTCACTAAGTCTACTGACAGATCAGTGAAGGTGTATACTGATGCTGACTGGGCTGGTTGCCACATAGATAGAAGATCCACCATAGGCTATTGCTCATATGTATGGGGTAATCTTGTCACTTGGAGAAGCAAGAAACAACCTCATCATCACTAGAGCAGCGATCTTTGAAAGCGAACTCGTGGCAATCGGTTTTGGGCATTTGTGAAGCATTATGGTTGAAAAGATTCCTTATCGACCTTCAAAGGCCGGACCCTCAACAACTTTGTCATACTCTGCTATGACAATAATTCAGCTTTATGCATGGCAGATGATCCAGTCCATCATGATAAAACCAAACATATGGATATTGACAGACATTTCCTTAAAGAGAAGATTGATGCCAAGATCATTCAACTTCAATATATTCCCTCAGCAGACCAAAATGCTGATATTCTCATCAAGGCAATTCCACCGCTTATGTTCAGCAGACTGAGTAGCAAACTTGGCTGTATTGGCATATACAACCCATTTTGAGGGGGTGTGTGTGTGGAAATATTACATTACATTAGTGTAACATATTAATTGTGAGACATAATAATTGTAAGACATATTAATTGCATTGTATAAACAATTAATATGTCATAAAGTCATAAAGTAACTCTATTTTGTCTTATTAGGTAATAGACAACTCTAGCAATTAATACTAGCCGACTCTAGTAATTAATTGCTCTCTCCTAGCTTATACTCTACTAGGACCTTTCTCACTTACTTGTACCTATTTATACTCACTCTTTTATGATGAATAAACCAAGTTGAAGTTTACTCAAGTATTATTACTTTCTCAAACTCTCTTCACCTTTTGATCCCGTTCACACAGACCTTGGAGGTTCAAGCTATACCTCTAGGGCTATAAATAGCCAGTCATATCACAAGGATTGCAACAACTCAGAATAACCTTCTTGAGCAATCCTACATTCCCCAAAACATTTTTTTTTCTTTTCTGGTTCTTGTCAAGAAGTCAGAAGTTGAGTCTGATAGCTTTGGTTGGCTGCTGTGATCAAAGCTTGATTCTGGTCCTTGTTGTTGAAAGGAGTGGAACCAATCAACAACTTAGATAGAATCAGTGGACTGAGGTCTTTGGTTTTCTTCTTTTTGGGGTAACACATTGACTCAATCCTGTTTACTTTTCTGTTTTGTGATTTTAGTGTCTGCTCTTGTTTTGTACTTGATAGTAGTCTGATTGATACTAGTCTTGACAGTGTTCTGAGTCTATTCTGCTGTGTTTTTGAAATCCTGATTCTGTGTTTGATCATCCTTGATTAATGTAGTAGATAGAAGATTAATTGGTCTGAAGTGCCAAATTAATCTTTCCTAGTGAGGCCTTGTGTCTGTGCCTTAAGTCTGTGTGAAGGATCAAAAATTGAAGTCTTGATTTCTATAGTCTTTTTGCTTGATCCCCATAATTCTATTGGTTCTGCTTTTGTACTTCAACATACACTTTAGTGTTGTTGTTATTCAAAATTGGAACACCCCTGTGTTTATGCTTTGTGCCTGCAAGATTATCTGCCCCTTGTGTACTCTTTGAATTCTTGACAACTGTCGATCTTGCTCAGACTTTTAACCAATGGCTTCACGCCTCGCAAATTTCTGAATTGCATTATTTGAACACCTTGTAATAGTGTAGGCTATAGTCTTTTATAGTGCTGAACATTGTATTCAGTCAGAGTAAGATTCAGGTCTGATAATTTGGTTGTTTCAACCTAATTATCCCTCTTGAATCTTGGCTGAAAGCTTAGCCTTGATCTGTTGATTATTGTGGTGTATCCGTTTTGATCCCTGCTGTAATTTTCATAAATCTGCCCCACCGTGTAATCTTTCAATGTACTAAGTTTGTATCAATCTTAGAACCTGCTGAGTATTTTTTATAATACATCTCTGCTTTACTGAATCTTTGTTGTTTCCATATCAATCTGTTGAAGTCAACTTTTAGTGACGCCTCTCAAACGTCACTATAAATCTTTGTTAAATACAATACGGCCTGCAAGTTTTCTGCTTGTCACATATTTCCTTTTGAATCGTCCTGCAAGTTGTATACTTGAATATTTATTGATTTGTCAGCAATCTGTTTTTGATCAAATAATATTACTTTAGTATTAACTAGTTTGCACATCTTGGTTTGTTGTATCATGCTATATTAATTTGATCACACATGAATTATTTTTGATCATTAAGGTTTTATAACACAAGCTAATAATTGACTAAGTTAGCTTCCGCCTTAGTTATTTAGTACTTGTGTTGAATTATCGAAAAAGAGTTTATAAATTGGTCAACACTCTATTCACCCCCCCTGTAGAGTGTTTACTTGCGTCATTATCGATCCAACAATTGGTATCAGAGTGAGGTCACCTAGTGATCAAGTTCTTGATATCACTTTTTTTGAGTATTTTTTTTAGTTATTTCCTCGATTTACACTTGATCTTGAGTTTTTTCAGAATCACTTTTTCAATCAAGTTAGATCATCAACAACCGGCACTTTTCTAAGGGTTCGTTTTCGATTCAAATTCACTGTTTCACACCCCTTACGCTATCACTTAATTCTTGAGGCTGTAATAATAAATTTATTTAGGTAATCTCACACACCACATCGCTTACTTTCTGTACATTAATAATTGTTTCTTGATATTCCATAAAAATTTTAATTAAAAAAAAATTCATCATATATATCATAGACTTTGCATTGTATCACTACATTTAATTTCGCACATAATATTGCATTGTAACTGCATTCATTTAGCCTTAGCTCCTATTAAATAAAAAAAGTTTTTACTTGCTTTATCTTCCATGGCATCTACCATGACCCCACGGGAGGGCTTGTCCTTGGCAAGACCACCTTACTTTGACGGGTCCGGGTATATGGAATGGAAGAACTCAATGCGGCTTCACATTGAGTCAATGGACTACCAATTGTGGAGAATTATAAAAAATGGTCCATTGATTCCTACGAAGTCCGTCATTGAGGGTGGGACTACCACTCAAGTTGCCAAGCTTCACCATGAACTCGTTGATGATGACTTTAAAAAGTTGTCATAAAATTCGAAGGCCATGGCCATTCTTGTCAACTCCCTTAGTCCCGGAGAGGCTCGTGCGGTTAACTCATGTAAGTCTGCCAAAGAAATTTGGGAGACTCACTCAAAGACATGAGGGAACTTCCCGAGTCAAACGCTCCAAAATTAATGGTCTTCTAAGAGCTTTTGAAATCTTTAGAATGGAATCAAACGAAACCGTTAAACAAATGGAGACTAGGTTTAACGACATAGTTAATGCACTAGAGTCGTATGGTAAGCCAGTCTCGAATGAGGACCAAATCCTCAAAATTCTTAAGAGTCTTCCTCCTGAATGGGATTCCAAAGCGTATGCCATTGAGGAGGGTAAGGATGCCGATGTTCTCACGAAAGACAAACTTATCGGAATCTTGATCGCTCACGAGATGCACCTTGAAGCTCGTAAGCGTGATAGAAACCCTCACTATAGCACCTCTCTTAGAGCTCACCAATCTGAGTCGGAATCTGAATATGAGTCATCTGAGAGTGAAAGTGACGAAGAAGTTGCTATGGCGGCCCGAAACTTCAAGAAATTCTACAAATTCCAAAAGCAAAATTCTAAGGGCACCAAAAAGCATAGTGGAAAGCACCGTGGCAATAAGGAAAATGATTGGACCACAACTGCACAATGGTACGAGTGCAAGGGATACGGGCACATCTCAAATGCTTGTCCTAACGCCAAAAAGAATAAGTCAAAGCATAGCTCAAGCTCAAAATTAAAGTCTCATCACAAGTCAAATCACATCATCAATCCAAGAATGAGGCTGAAGAAAAATCTAAAAAGAAGAAAGCTATGGTGGCTACGTGGTCTGATAGTTCCGAGTCAGACAATGATAACAAATCCGTTGCTTCTGAGCAAGCTACTTTCTGCCTCATGGGTCGCTCTCAACCCACATTCGATAATGCGAGTGAGGTATCTTTATCTCCAGTAGAAGAGTTGCATGATCAAATAGAACAACTTAGGATAACTCTAAAACTTAAAAACGATACGATTAGTGAGCTTAAGAAACAACATAACGATGAAACCGTATCACTAATCAACACTCTAAGTCACTTAAAGCTTAAGCATCAAGACACCAAAATTGAGATTAATTCCTTAAAGCAAGAGGTTGTCAAACTTAAACAGGTCGTTTCAGGACTTGAAGAGGAGAATTCTCTACTCCAAGGACAACTCTCAACACTAAAAGGAAAAAGGGAAGGAAGTAAGTGGTTCGGGGAACCAACCCAAACCAACTCCTCCTGTCTCAACTTCGGAAAACTTGATGCCTAGGCCAATTTCCTTAGAGCGTGCTACCCAACCCCCACTTAAAGCACCCACACCATCAAAGAATGCTTCATCAACACGTTCACACACTTCACAGCGTTCCTCTTCAAAAAACCATGCATATATGTATGATCGTAGAGGTTCAAGGAGCTATGCTCAACAAAACCAAAATCATCATACTAACTATGCTACACCTAGTTTCTACACACCTGCATTTCATGACCCCCTCATACACCAAGCACCCGACTACACGGTTAGACAACCTCAAGTTGACCCTTACTTGGTCAATTTGCTATTTTGGCAAGATCAGATTCTGAGAATGCATCAGAACACATACTATCCAATCCCACGTCACTGTGATCAGTCAACTCAGTCCACTTGGACTAAGAAGACTGGACATAAACCAAGGGTATGAAAAGTATGGGTTCGGAAAGATTCTCTCAAGTCTGATTCTAACTCCGAAGGACCCAAAGTGTAAAGGGTACCATAGTCTATATTTGTTTTGCAGGTCACCAACTTCTATGTGCTGAAATGACATATCATGGCATGATAGTGCCTTAAATAAATGATTAAAAAGCAATTGGTATCATACACCTTGATACCAAAAAGGAAGTATCCTATACACTTTTACCTTAGTCGTATTTTGTGGTTCATAACTTTCAATCCCGCTTTTAAAACCTTATTTGATTAATTTCAAACTAAGCGGGAGAGAGTAGTATTAAATCTTTTAAACGAAAATTTATTCTTTGTTGAAAAGCTCTAATTAAGGGGGAGCTATTATTTAGGGGGAGTGTAGCTCTCAATGTTTTAAATATCCCTTAATAAGCTTTAAAGTGTTATTTTGAAAATAAATCAAAGGGGGAGAATGTTGAGTATTTGGTGGTACACTTGTATATAGTTGATTAATTTTCAAAAGTAATATTCTCTCTGTTAAAGCTTTTATAATTATTTTATCTCATAAAGTTTTATTTGAGTATAAGTTTTTTTACATGATCCCTTGTTATCTATTTTATTAATAATTCATTAACATGTTTTATTAAATATTTAAAAAATATTTAATTACTTGTATAATCTGCTGGACCAACTTAAATCTAGTCTGCCAATTGTTTTCTTATTTCCAGCCCGTTTCTATTTTTATTTAAGTCCGGCCCAATTCCTTTTTGTCTGCATACCCAAGTCCATACTATACACACTTCAAACACCAAAAAAATCCAAAAACTCCGCTTCATTTATCACCGCCCCAATTTAAATGCGGAACCCTAAATCTCCAAATCCATCGTTTCTTCTTATCGTATCCCCTCATTCAATGTTCGAATCTCTCAAAATCTTCCTTCTCTCCTTTCGTATACAGAAGGATTCGAAGCATTCATTGCTTCTTCAAATCAATGAAAACACGTTTTCATTCTGAAAAACGTGATGGCCCTGATTCAATTGAAGAATGGTGAAATCGTTCCATTTAGTGCTTCGATTCACTTCCATTTTCTGTGTTGATTTGATTCTTCTACACTAATTGACGATTCGATGTGCAGGATATGAAAAAGATGGAAAGTCTACCTTGATTCGAAGCTCTGTGCGGAGAAAGGAATGAAATCGGGGATTTCATCACCCCGATTTCATGGTGATTCTGTGGAATTGCAAAATAAGCCATCTTTTAGTCCTTGTTCATTCAGCATGTTGAAAAGATGAGTCATTGACTGCTATGAGTCATCCGAGCCTGATTTTCTGAAATATGCAGTCAACCCCAAATCAGGTCGTATCTCTTCTGCTTTAAATGTTAATATCAACTCTTTATTATTCTCATTTGGATACAATTTCTGCCTGATTTTGTCTTATTGGCCGTTTTGCAGAGGTACAACCAAGAAACACGTTCATCACGTGATGTCTGGTTCAGTGACCGATGAATGACTGAATGTATACACCAATTCAGTCCTGATTCACGGTGGATTGAAGTATTTCCATTTTCAGAAATCGGTGGTGCTCTTTACAGTGACTCAGTATTCACAAACCGGTGAATCCCTACCTGGTTTGCTCAAGTATAAGGCTTGACCCTTCTTGGTGTACGGATTAGGTAATTTGACTGAGGGTCTTACACCCTAGGAAGTCAAGGGTCGAGTCAATGCTGAGGGTAGTGACCCAATGATGCCCTAAAATTAAATTCAGACCTTTTGGCATCATATTTGGTTTTAGGATTAGGTCATGTTCAATTGAGGTAAGTTGCTAAATGTGTCAAATTGAACCATGACCAAATCGGGAGCCTTTCCACACTATGCTATTGAACTGAGTCAAAAGGAAGTCAGTTGGTTTAAGTGATTGCTTAATTAACCGATGAGTTAGGTCAGTATTACTCTATCTCTTAATTGCCTAACGACCCTCCTTTAGAGAGTATACATAAGACTTTGGACCTCAGACAAGCGCCGGTTAATTATTGCTGGAAAATCACAGAATTAAGTGCCTCGGATTTTAAAGATTTCCTTTTGATCCCGTTCACACATACCTTGGAGGTTCAAGCTATACCTCTAGGGCTATTAATAGCCAGTCATATCACAAGGATTGCAACAACTCAGAATAACCTTCTTGAGCAATCCTACATTCCCCAAAACATTTTTTTTTTTTTTCTGGTTCTTGTCAAGAAGTCAGAAGTTGAGTCTGATAGCTTTGGTTGGCTACTGTGATCAAAGCTTGATTCTGGTCCTTGTTGTTGAAAGGAGTGGTACCAATCAACAACTTAGACAGAATCAGTGGACTGAGGTCTTTGGTGTTCTTCTTTTTGGGGTAACACATTGACTCAATCCTGTTTATTTTTCTATTTTTTGATTTTAGTGTCTGCTCTTGTTTTGTGCTTGATAGTAGTCTGATTGATACTAGTCTTGACTGTGTTTTGAGTCTGTGTTTGATCATCCTTGATTAAGGTAGTAGACAGAAGATTAATTGGTCTGAAGTGCCAAATTAATCTTGCCTAGTGAGGCCTTGTGTCTCTGCTTAAGCCTGTGTGAAGGATAAAAAACTGAAGTCTTGATTTCTGTAGTCTTTTTGTTTGATCCCCATAATTCTGTTGGTTCTGCTTTTGAACTTCAACATACACTTTAATGTTGTTATTATTCAAAATTGGAACACCCCTGTGTTTATACTTTGTGCCAGCAAGATTATCTGCCCCTTGTGTACTGGCTTTGAATTCTTGACACTGTGCGATCTTGCTGCACCTTTAACGAAGGCATGTTGCCTGCAAATTTACGAATCGCATTATTTGAACACCTTGTAATAGTATAGGCTATAGTCTTTTATAGTGCTGAACATTGTATTCAGTCAGAGTAAGATTCAGGTCTGATAATTTGGTTGTTTCAACCTAATTGTCCCTCTTGAATCTTGACTGAAAGCTCAGCCTTGATCTGTTGATTATTGTGGTGTATCCGTTTTGATCCCTGCTGTAATTTTCATAAATCTGCAGCACTATGTAATCTTTCAATGTATTAAGTTTGTATCAATCTTAGAACCTGCTGAGTATTTTTTTAATACATCTCTGCTTTACTGAATCTTTGTTGTTTCCATATCAATCTGTTGAAGTCAACTTTTAGTGACGCCTCTCAAACGTCACTATAAATCTTTGTTAAATACAATACGGCCTACAAGTTTTCTGCTTGCTACATATTTACTTTTGAATTGTCCTGCAAGTTGTCCACTTGAATATTTATTGATTTGTCAGCAATCTGTTTTTGATCAAATAATAGTATTAACTAGTTTGCACATCTTAGTTTGTTGTATCATGCTATATTAATTTGATCACACATTAATTATTTTTGATCACTAAGGTTTTATAACACAAGCGAATAACCGACTAAGTTAGCTTCCGCCTTAGTTATTTAGTACTTGTGTTGAATTATTGAAAAAGAGTTTATAAATTGGTCAACACTCTATTCACCCCCCCTCTAGAGTGTTTACTTGCGCCATTATCGATCCAACATTCTCTTGGGGCAATAACTTTGTGAATTTTACTGGTTGATATGCATGTGTGGTTTGGTTATTTTGATAATATTTGTGATCAAAGCTCGCTGACTGAGTAACTTGTAAGATTGTTTGGTAAAAAAATGGGGTCTTTTTTCAAATCCCAAGGTTTGTAAAACCACCCTTTTCCTAAGTATTGTTGGAGGGATTGAAAATGATCTTGTTTTTGAAAATCGGCGTCAATTGTAGTAATATTTTGGGAGTATGGTTTTATTGTGTAAACTGTTTTTTTGTGTGTCTGTGTTTTGTGTGGTAGAAGGCAATCCGAGCGGTTAAAATGAGTTTGATGTTAAAACAATGGGTTTTGATGATGATGATGTAGGTAATTCTAGTAGGTTTTGTGTGTTTGGTTGAGATAAACTCATTTTTCGAAATTCAAGGCTTTGTAATAACTTTGCAAGAAATCTTTGTGATTCCGGGTCTAAGGAACCTAATTCTTCAATATTGCTGGTGTCTTGTTCTTCTTTGACTACAATGTCATACCAAGACATCTTAGGTTTTATAATACTTGAATTTGCAACTTTTTTTGCCTTTGTCAACTTTCGGGGCCATCAGATCTGTCTTGTAGGAATTCTCGTGTAAGAAAATCTGGAACTGAATTTGTATCTCCATTTATAAATTCAATATCAAAATAAAAAATGCTTAAAATCGCTTGCCATCTGATAGGCCTAAAATCGTAACCCGGTCCGCGGATCCTTATTCGGGTCCGTCTGACCACCAAAATAGTGGATGAGGCCACCGGCTATTATTGTCCGCGAACTCGCAAGTCAAAGTGGGGTCGCGAGCCTTTGGACCCGCTCCAAGCCCTTAGCCTCATGCGACGCCAAGAAAGACTAGGGGCCGGCACATGAATCCCTTCGGTTATCGGGTCCTCCAACGACCTCGCATGCAACACCTAGCTCCGCTACGAGCTCACTAGTATAGATAAATATCTATTCGTACTATATCTTTATTTGTAAATAAACCGAACTTTAGTCATTAACTTTCCTATAAATAGGGCCACATGTAACCCATTCACCGGGGACAATTAAAAGCATGGCAAAGCCAAATTCCCCCACTCTCTCCTCATATAAAGCACCACTGCCGGAACCCATTGCCGCCACCGAGCACCACCGGCAAACACCACTTTTATACACTTTGATATCCAGATATCCATCACATCACCACCGCCGACAACCCGAAATAATTTCGACGTTTTCACCATCGTGCAAATATTTGTTTTGATACAAGATTTTGTACATCTTTTTGTAAAATTTATTTTGCACTCTTACAGTCTATACGTAACAAAAACTTCTTGTTTAATAAATCACTTGGAAATTTTTGAATGCTTAAAATATCTTTCTTGATTGTGGAATAATCCTTTTGGGTATCATTCCAATGGGCAGAGGTAAATTAAACAATTAGTTCTTTAGAATCGTGTTTTTGCTTTAATTCCTCCGTAACCAATATCTGAAGCATCAGTTTCTACAATTTTATGAAGTTCAGGATCTGCCAAGTGGAGACATGGAATATGTGTAACCTTTTAATTTGTTGAACAATTTTAGTATATAGCCGATAAGCCTTCGGGCTAAACGGGGCTTCTTTTGCCGAATTAGCCTGAACTATCACATATGTTCCAACGAATAAGACGTCGTAAGCTTCCCTACATAACCGACCCTGTTTGGAGTACTTTGATGTATTGTTTCTTATTGTCAAGAGCGAAACCGTAATTAGTAAACCCACCATTTTTTCAAAATATTGAGTGGGAGCGGGGAAGGCGACAGCCGACATCACGGCCTCTACTATAGGTGCAAGCACGTGAGAGAAGGGTGACGCCTCGAGCCGCTTTGATTCCGGCCCCCTGCCGGTGGTGTTCACCCCTATCAAAATTCAAGGCTTGGTCTCCGAAAGGATAGGATTTCGGGTACTCGTTGAGTCACTGACCGACCCTACGGTGGCATACTCGGGGCGTATTTTGAGATTTGATATAGTAAGTCACACTCTTTATGGATATTTTTGAAATATCTAGGCTAGAAAAATGAAGGTAATCAATAATTAAGGCCTGGGATGTCTGATTCCCGTGAGATGTTCGATTCTCGAAGCTTAATCGTTGAGAGAGATTGTCCCAGTTTAATCTTCACCTCTTTGACTGACCCTGCGGCGGCACTGAGGTGTGAGATTAAATCCTTGGAATGGTAGGATAGACTTTAAACAAGTTTATTATTCCTAAAATAAAAATCTAGTTGTGAAAATTTACTTTTGAATTAAATTTTCTGTCATTTTATTTACAGCTAAATCTCTAGGCTACTAAACTGTTAGTAATAGGACTTCATAAAAAATGTGGAGAGTAACAAGTACATTGTAATTATCAACAAATGCAGTTAATTTTTCGGAAGAGATTTTTCCCTTGAGCCTTTGAAAACTTAAGTGACATAGTATAGGTATGTCACGGATATCGCTCGTGTAAAACGAGAATCGACCGCACTTAGTTTACAAAAGATGATTTAGGACTATCAGAAAAATTCATTTAGTGAATTTTAAAAGGTGTAATTACACAACAAATTTCTAAATTGAAAAATTGGAAAATCATATACATAAGGCGTTGCTAGTTAGACGGTATTTGGAACCGATAAACTAGTGGGAGCCTTAGCCTTATGATTTGTTGTTTTTCTGAATCATTAGAAATGTGTAATAGACTGCACATGAGTTTCTCCATTTATTGGAAAAACAAGAATAAAGCGTTACTAGTTAGACAATATTTGGAACAGATAAACTAGTGGGAGCTTAGTTCTGGAGATTTTATAATCTTTGAAACATCATGAACACATCATTGCTAGTCAGACAGTATTTGGAACTGATAAACTGGTGGGAGCTTAGTTCTAGATGATGTTATAATCTTTGAAAAATCATAAATACAAAGTGTTGCTAGTTAGACGGTATTTGGAACCAATAAATTGGTGAAAGCTTTGGTCTTATGATTTGACGATTAGAAAAATCAATAGTCCACGCAAGTAACACTGAACATCCCACAGTTCAAGAGTAGTGTTTACTCAAACGAACTGCTAGTTCAAGACTGTTTCCATCTAAGGAAAGTCAAGAATGGGAAAGAATGTTTATACGTGTTAGTCATCTAAACTAAGCAGTTTAAGGCTAAACCGGAAAATTAATAAATTGGAAATTAGAGGATAATGAAAGTGATTTCGGATCACTGACCAATGCATCCTTAGCAATTTTCTCGAAAGCTAAAGTTCTTTGGAAGAACTAGGTAGCTATGCATTAAACGATAAATAAAATAGACAATGGGCAGTTATTTCAGATAGACTAGTGGGAGTGATATAAGGAAATGAATCTCGGATTCAATTCTTGAGTTTTTCGGATTCAAACGTATTCATTTTCCATAGGATAATTTGTTTGTCTTATTGACGATGAATATAACATTCGTAGCACGAACCCAAGACTTGGAATTTTGTTTGATAAAGTCAGAACCACTAAGAAATGCTGAATAGGTATATGTAACACATCTCAAACAATATAAACGCAAATGGTTTCCGTATTTAGATAAACGCTTCTTTCTATTCTATTAATTAGTGTATGTTCCATAAAGACAAGATCTGATGACTGGCTTAGGGTGATTCCTATCTCCCAGTCAAAGGAACACTGTCTCAAAGGAAAAATGACTAAGCTTCCTTTCAATCGGGAAAATGTAATAGATTTAAAGAAGTTACATAGCTTGTTCATCTCGACCTTCGGGGTCATATGAAAGATACAAGTTAGTGGGAGCTTCTGAGTGGTGACATATTGTCTGATAACTACTCAAAACTCCGGTAAGTTTATCCAAAATATTTGGAGGAATCTCTGATTTCACCAGAGATAGAGTATTCCATACTCAGAAATAGGTTATTGCGTAGTCTTAGGGACTGATGCTCAGCCTGCCTCCCAGTGGGATATTTTCACTAAGGATACACCATAAATTTGCCTTACATAGTTATTGATGTGCTACGATACACTATTGAACTCATTTAAGATATTGGTTGCAAAATAACGGTTTACGTTGTAATGAAAAACCGAGAAGTCTACCTAAGAGATGCCTACACATTTGTGGATAAGGAGTGAATTCGGTTCACCACACTTCCGTAAATATAGACATTTAGCATTTAGTGCTTGAAGGTAGGACTGGAAAATTTTGCGTACACGTTCAGGTCATGAAATATCTTAATGCATTGAGTAAAGGTTGGTTGTAAAACTCGTAAAACCACAGAATGAAGGTTATACTGTCAAACTCGGTCTGATAGAGTCTATAAATAACAACCTTAGATCATGAAGTATTTGTACTCCAGATGTTACTAACTGATTTGTTCAGTCCACATCCAACAACGGCAGTTGGTGATAACACTAATAAAAACTACTAAATTAGATCAGTATATCGATCCCCCCCCGAACGTAGTGGGAGTATGGTTTGTCCATTAACCATTGCAGGACCTTACGGTCTATAGGGTAGATTGATGACCTATAGTCCTT
The DNA here is from genome assembly GCA_026214975.1 of Gentiana macrophylla. NCBI lineage: Eukaryota > Viridiplantae > Streptophyta > Magnoliopsida > Gentianales > Gentianaceae > Gentiana > Gentiana macrophylla. The sequence continues at coordinate 47,002,850 of CM047817.1, forward strand.
CGTGGGCTGTGTAGGATCCTGATCATAGAGGTTGGTTTAAAAGCCATAACCCTGTGAATGGAGTTTGATACTCCAGTTCTGTTGAAACTCTTGTAGAACCACCTAAGTATCTCAAGCCCAGCAGGAGTAATTGGAACTACACAGAGAAGATTCGAATGAATAGGAAAGTTTAACTTTCAATGCAAAGCTGAGTAATTTAGGGGTGATTCCCTAATAGGTAGAGAGTTAACCAGACCGTGATCTCTCTTACCACTCAGTCTTGCTTGATTTCGTCAGAAAGCGGGAAATAAGGGTGATTCCCTAAGACTTCCTTGCTGAACAACGGAATCTGAATTCATTCAGAACATAAGGGTTTTAGCTAAGAACAAATGGTGGATTCGTTACAAAGCAGAAAATAAGGGTGATTCCCTCAGACCTTTTTGCGAGACTAACGGTATCTTAATTTATTCAGAAAGAACCTTTGACAGGATGCCTTCCATAACTTATATCCTTTGGGGATTAAAGCAAACCTCTAGGTCATTTCAGAGTCATATATTTTAATATATGGACTTGACCACAATGTTGATAAGTCTTTCGTAGACTGGGCATCAATATTAGTAAAGTAGTATGTAGATTAGTGTTTGTGAATGGTAACACTGAAACAGTTGGAAACAACATGGGTGTGTTATCCGAAGTCAGAGTCTGACATGCCATCGGGATTCATTCTTAAGTATTTGATTCGCTCAAATTCTCGAGAATCGATCATTGGCAATCCCATCCATTCACCTGGTTAAGATATTCTTGCATTTATGCATCATTCAACGATGTAGTCTACCATACCTCTCAGGAATGGTTATCTAAACCTGCAGATGAATACGAAATGGGATGTTGAGTGAATCCTCAAGTCTCTTCGGGAGAATGAGAAATAATATGCTAGTATATTCGGGTGCGAACTAGAATATAAGTTATGACACCGATTCTGACTCTAGGTCAGATTAAGGATGATCGTTAAGTCGATTTCGTCCTCAGTGTTGAATCAAAGGCATATTGAAATCGTACCACCGGATTAGATGGAAAGGTGGCGTTTCGATCCCAAAGATTGACTCAAGACGCCATCCTACCTGATCAGTGTACCAAGTCACATGGAATTTGGATTCTAAGTACGCGCCAGGTCATTGACCTACCCTGCGGCGGCACACTCCGGTCGTGCTTGGAAGGATAAATTACTAAGATGCGCTTGGAGGGTATAAAATAGAGGGATACATCTCGCTTGTTTTGAGCAAGTGGGAGAATGTTGTAGATATAGATATAAAGGGTGTGCTCTAAAATAATTAATCCATTAGCCTTTTGTGCAAGTGGGAGATTGTTAGGTGTAGTGTCCGAAAGACAATTATATAATTGTTTTAGGACAGAATAAATAATTCATCTTATTATATGCATGTGTGCTTAGAATTAAGACACTACTGAAAACCCTAAGTACCTCATTTATGTAATCACATAACTCAGTGTATGGCTATACACAAGAGGATTGAGTTAGTGAGATGTACTTAAAATTAACTTAGTCCGTAGCGTTAATTAATCTGAGTATGGGTCTCATGATTAATATGCTAATAATGTGCCCTGAACACTTTAGGTGTGACAGTCTTATCCGGACTGTCGGTAATAGGGTACCTAGTGGGGCATTTATATATGATGATAATCATATAGGGCTGGACCGATTTGATTTGAGTTCCTGATATAATTCCGTGATCGAGAAGTCTTATCGAATCACAAGATGATCATATATGGATTAATCTCAATCCTGAGGTGATCACATACAACTGCTTAAACTAGGGTAGAGTTTGATGTGTTAGTAAGGATCACTTCGTAGTATGTGGTCCAACACTTCTCGTAGGCTCTATTTTGGGATGAGTGAGTAGTCTGTGCTATCACAGATATGGAATCCATTCCTTCCCTCGGGAAGTAGACAGATAGTTCCCTTATTTGTTAGCCCTAAGAAAATGATCGATCCCGGGAGTTCATGTTAGACTAATTAGCTACTAGTCAGGTATGTGAACTAATTGATCACCAGGGGTTTAATGGTAAATAAGGATAATATGTTTCGAGAAGGGTTTACGGAAATATCCCGACTCGAAATGAACAGTCTACAGAGGATTTATCCGTATGTAATGATTATATCAGTGGACCCTTATCAACACATGGTTGAGTGTAAATTATCTATATTTGGCAGAGTTCAGTTTCGGGTTTATTGTGGTGTAATCCCGGAATTAATAGATTGAATATAATTGTTCGGCCTGACGAATAATTTTATTTAATTTATTGTAGCTACTGAATATGGGTCCATGGTCCCCGACGTGGCTCCTAATATAGCATATAGGTTTTCTCGTCGTTTCACCTCAATTATAATTAAATAGTTGGATTGGACTATTTAATTGATATGTGGATTAATAGTTTAGTTGGACTAGATAATTAAATACACGGAAAAGAGTTTTTTCGTGGACTCGGCCCAATGTGTCAAAAATGCGTGTAGGCCTATTTTTTCTAGGGTGGGGCGCATTTTATGTTGATTAATTATTAAGGAATTAGTTTTCTTGGATAATTATTTAACATGTGATTTATCTTTTATTTATTAATTGATAATTCATGGAATATTAGATAATATATTTATTTATCCTAATTTGTTTTGGATATATATTATATTTATCTTTTATTTGAATAAGGATTATTATAATTGATTATCCGTTAATTAATTAAATCCTTGGAGGACAAGGATTACTCTCCTATATAAAGAGAGTTCTACCAAGCCTTAGACATAACATAATTTTCGAAATTATTGTAAGTATTAGGCTTAGAATTTTCGGCCTAAGTACTTGGGTTCGAATTTTAGAAAACTTCGGGTTTTTCTAAGGTAGCATATCGAGGAGGTCCGGCGGCTTGAAACACCATCCACCTGGTGGTGCTTGGAGCTACACGTTGGAAGACTTTGGCTTCTCAACTAGGATCTCAACTAGCTTGGATTGACCTTTCGTTCTTGGCATTTTTGCACCATTAAAAGGTTGGTAATCTAACCCCCTCGTAGGTTAGATCTATTTATTTATGTATTTTGGTTGGTAGATCTAGATCTTATTCTTTCTGCTGCGTAATCGGGGGGATCCATGATCCATCCGACGATATTACATCCTACAGAAGTCACTACACCGGCCTAGTGACCAGCCAAGTCACTCCACCGAAATATATATTGGAATAAACAGAAAACTAAGGTGTGAACTAAATCAGCTTTATACACGTGGAAAATCAAGGGAGTTATAGAGGATTATTCAGTGGAAGATTACACACGTGAGATCAATTTATAATCGTGGAGGTAACTATATTATTTTTAAAAATTACAAACGCCTCGATTCCCGGGATTTATCATTACTTACCTCAATCCACTCCCCCACTACACTCAAATACCATGATTTATATACATAAAATCACGCCATTACGTCACAAAATCCTTCCATATTCAACCACGTTCACACTACCTCAAATCATCCTATATAAACCACACTTAGAGATTTTTCAGATTTTTTTTACATTCTCTCGCATTTCATAAACCCTATTTCTCTCTGAAAAATTGAAGCTTCTCCAAATCTCAATCTTATTCAAACAATGGCTTCATCCTTTTCAACCACTCAAACTGGAAAACAATATGAGAAATCAATTGCCACTGGATCGTTCTTTCAAGAAGAACACTACTGAAAGCTATGCGGAAATGATGAAGAAGCAAAAAGATTGGCAGATGGATGCAAAAATCTGGGAATGCTAACCTTCCTAAATCCTGCTATCAAAGATGTTTGTTATGAAAACCTTATCTCTTTCTGGAAAACTGCTAAGTTCATTTATGGGCTTCTTGCTGAAGAAGGTGACGAAATGGGTGAAGACAAGATCGTTGCATCTGTCTACGGTACAGAAGTGGTCATTACAGCAAAGGTCATTCGCAAACCCCTCAAACTCTCAAATAAAGGTCAAACAAAAGCAGCCTTTGTACTATAAAACTTGGATGACTTCTGGGTAACAATCGCCAAAACGGCAAACCCAGGTTCTAGGAAACTTAACTGTTTTAGATCTAGTTTGAAGAAACCCTTCAATGAATTCAGTGCACTAATTGGTAAGACAATTGAAGGCATGCTAGGGGCAAACAATGCCATGACAGAGGTTTGAATGCGTCTTATGGGAAACATCTACAACAATCTGGAGTTCAATTGGGCAAACTACTTCTTCCAAAGACTCAAAGAACAGATCCAAGGTGAGGTAAATGCGGTGAAAAAAGGAGTTTCCGAGGGAAAGAAGAAAAAGGGGATCTTCTGGATCAAGAAGTCCTATGGAATTCAACTGCACTATCTCATGCAATGTCTAAAAGTACCAGTAATAAAAATCCATAAATTGCATGAATCCAATGTCAAAGTAATCCATAATAAAACTCATATGTCAAACAGCCAAAGAAAGCAGGAGGAGGGAAGAGAAAGCAACCTAGCAGAAACACATTTGACCAAAGAAAGAAAGAAAAAGTTCAAAGAAATCTGGACAGAAATATTTTGGAAAACTAATAGATGAATTAGAAGAAGAGGCAGAACAACAAGAGGAAGAAAGCATAGTAGTGAGGATGACCAACTTGAAAATGAGGAAGTTGAAGGAGACAATGGAGATGATGAGGAGACTCCCGAAGAACCGGCACAGATATCTGCCAGTGATATTGATGATAGAATTGCTGCATATCTTGAATGGAAAGAAGGTGACTCCAGAACTCAGCTTCAAGATTCAGAACACATGCTTTCCAAAGAAGCTTGGTTCTTTGATTTTCTGGGGATCACAACCCTGGTTGGTGTACTTGATGAATCCCCACTCTGGGACATGGTTGATGCGGCAAAAGGAAAGCTGCCTCAGATCTCAGATAAAGAAGCGGTGACTCAGAGGATGATGGAGATAACCATGATAATGATGATGGTGATGATCATGATGATGATAGTGGTAATGATCCCCATGGTAATGATATACAAGACAAGGAGTTTGAATAAACAGCTGATGCAATTGATGACAACATTCTCTTAAGTTCATTCTTGCAGCCACAAGGATCAGCACAAAATACCTCACCAGCTAAGGCAACTTCATCAGCACCACAAAATGATTAGCAGACTATGGAAGCCGACAAAACAACTGAGCCGGCTCCACAGCCTTCACATGCTCCACAACTTTCAGTTGACACTGCAGCTGAACCAACAAAAGTGTTAGACACTGGCTCAGCTGCTGGCACTCCAGTCAAGACAATTTCTGGCACTGAGCAAGGGGGGAACAAGAGAGCATGTTACTCCAGAAATAACATCTACCCAAGTACTTGATGAAGTAAAAACTGGTGTAGATGTTACTCAACCGACAGCATAGCACCAAGAATCAGTTGAGGTACCTCCAAATGTGCAACACCAAGACAGAGGACAACAAACTGCACCAGAATCAGCTGATATCCACCATAAATTTGCTCAACTGACTACTGGCATATCAAATGAGGCCTTTGAAAAGGCAGCAGATCTGTTGGCTGAGGAACTGGAATAACAAGCAATGAATCTCAGATCTATGACTAGGGCATTTAAAGATGAGAGCCATTCTATAGAGAAAAGATTTCAAGCCATTGCTGAGTACAGTGATGCACAAAACATTGTTGTGCAAAGACAGGGTGACCTGATGAGACAGTTAAACATAAATATCACCAACAATCTTACGGGTCTCAGACAACACGTCTCTCAGGAAAATGAGTCGATGGCATTGGCCTTTGGCATCAGATTTCGAAGTGTAACTGAGAAGCTGGCTCATCATGAAAAAAGATTCACATCTATTGAATCCAAACTGGATACTCTGATTGGTACAACTGAAGCCACCAATAGCATCCTATTACAACGAAGGGATGATGCTGCCAAAAATGAGGTAAGAAATGATAAGCCTAAAGCTGTAGGATCCACATTAAGACCTGAAGGATCCACAGTAAGACCCTCAAAGTTTGCTGAGGAACAGCTAAGAGCAAGGGACAGAGAATGAGAATCTGAAATGAAGCTAAAGAACAGCTAAAGAAGGCTAGAGAGGAAAGGGAAAAAGCCTCAAAAGAACCTTGCATAGGATTTCCTCATCCTATCCAGAGAAGAGATTATGATAGAGATAGACCAGGAAGACAGCAAACACCTGGATCTAGTCAGCAAAGTGGATCAGCAAGCCAACATAGATTCAGCACCAGCAGAGGTAACACCAGCAGAGGTAGCAGTAGCACCAGATATGCTGGTGAGAAAAGAACATTTACTACTCACAGAAACATGGAAGAATATGATGCTGAAGTACTAGACAATGTACGAGAGTTCTTCAGAGTCCAAGACGGTTTGTATCCAAATCAAACGCAAGATGAAGCATAGGCAGACTGGCTAAGCTATGAGGATGAGAGGATGAGAACTGATATGGCCAAGGTTTACAATGACGTTAAAAGAGAGTATGCATCTCTCAAACAAAATACTGGGTTTGGCTCAACCAGCAGACCAAGTCAAGCCATACCCCTTTCTGCAACACGACCAAAAGATTTATCTAGAGAACAACAGGAAGATTTTGACAACATGGCAAAATTCTTCAGTCCAATAGGGAGAATGAACCGTCAGGAACAATGGGGTCTGTTCAAGAATCTCGAATTTGCTGATTCCCACATTGCTGAAGCAAGGGATAGACTTGAGAAATACTTTGGAGAACCCAAGGCAAATGAGACTATGCCTGACTTTCATAGACTCATCAACAAGAGAGTATTCCTTGGGGTCTCTGAGTACACTGCTATAGCATACTGGAAATGGAAGTTCCTAGAGATAAACTGGAAAGACATGGAGGAGGTTCAAACTACAAAATTCAAGAGGTATAAAGCAGACTTAAGTAAAATGTAGATGTAGCATTCCAAATCTGGCTTGAACTTACTTATCTTATTGCCCTTGAATGGATGAATAAATTTTTTGAGTTTTATTCTGTTGATTATTATGAAAAATTTTGTACACTTATGTTCAGGCTTATGAGGGTTTTGGCATCATAAAAAAGGGGGAAATTGTTAGGAACATTTTCTTATGTTTTGATTATGGCCATACTAATTGTTATAGCAAGCCTGATATAATTTAAAATTCTCTATATAAGTCTTTACTTAGAGTCTGACATGTCATATAAGTTGAGTCAGACAAGTATTGTACTAGTTGGTGGGATGGCAAAAATCTGGCAGAGTGAAGCCAGCCAAGTACCAGCAGAGAACCATGAAGACATTATGGTATGACTTATAACCAAGGAAGTATGTGATAACCGTGGATATGTCTAAGTTATAATTCAAATGATGAAATACATTGTCAAATATGGTGTACACTGATCTCACCCAAATCAAGGATCAGTGAAGTACAAGAAATATCTAAAAGATCAAAGAAAATAAGAATACAATAAAATGGCAGAGTGAACTGACTATCGGCTGAGTGATAACAATGCAGTGAAGAAAAAACCAAATAGCCAAGTCAGAAAGATTACTTAACCATTCAAGGAACAGCAAAGTAAACTTTACTTGCTCAAATTTCAAATGATGAAGATCAAGCATTAAATGCACAATCAATTGAGGATCAATCAAGGACGGATTTTCTGATAAACGTTTGAGAAAGAAATCTGATCACTGAAATCAAGGAGAATATAATTAAGGGGGAATCAAGAATTAAATCAAGGATTATTCTCCACATTAAATAGCCAACGGACGGAAATTCAAATCAAGGATTATCAAGGCTATAAATAGAAGACATTGACAGACAGGAAAAACAACGATTGGATCTGATAAGAAAGAAGCTGAAACTCTGTCAATTCGAAAAGCCTTCTATATGTACTTAAAAGAAAAATTCTAGAGATCAACTCATAAAACAGAGCTCAAATTCCACATCAAGCACTGAGATTGATCACAAGTCTGTGAATCCAATTCACATCAACTGAAGCAATTGAATCAGAGGAATCTGAGAAGGAGTTGCAATCTTTGTTATAGCTGCTGAAAGATTTGTTCTCAAGGAGCAGTGATAGAGACTGAGTCACAGAAGCTTTTATAGCCAGGGAGTGATTGTCTAGAAGATTGTGAAGTGTGTGTAGCCAAGGAGTTATCCTACTAATACTTGTACTTGCTCTGCTATTGCCTGGCTGAGGAAGATTTACGGAGCCTAAACCAAAAAATATGCGAGCGGGGCATACTATGTGTAAGGATTCTACCGTTCACAATAACAATAAATAGATAAAGAAAAGCCTTTCCATTTTGACAAAAGACCCACACCCAAGTTCCATAGCTTTTGGTCCGCTATCCCCATCATTCTACCCCTAGAGGGAAATGTGCTTCCCCTCTGGACCGGTTGTGGGCGAGGAGGGATTTGAACCCCTGACATCGTGGTTCATAGCCACGTGCTCTAATCCTCTGAGCTACAGGCCCCACCTCGTCTCCAGTGGATCTGTTCCCGGGAGTACCCTAAAAAATAAGGACCCTTTCCTGTCCCCAACCATTTCATTATGAAAGCGCGTTTCTCTCTATAACTCTTTAAGAAGGGTAAGTTCCGAGGTGTGAAGTGGGAGAGAGGGGGTGTCATAATTGGGGTTTTTGAATAAGACTTTGATTTTTCATTTTTCATTTTCATATTGAAAAAGTAATAATAATGAGAGGTGGTAAGATTTTTATCATCCTGGCATCGAGCTATTTTTCCACAGGACCTCCCCTACAGTATCGTCACCGCAGTAGAGTTTAACCACCAAGTTCGGGATGGGTTGGTGTGGTTCCTCTACGCCTAGGACACCAGAATATCGAACCATGAACGAAGAAAGGCATGAGAAAAAAGTGCCAATTCATTTCACCCTTCATCCATTTCAATATAAAGGATTAGTCAATCAAATAACTTGGTAATTGTTGGTCCCTTGGAAAGGCTAACACGAGTTTAGGGGGGGGGGGGGCGGGGGTGAATAAACTTGTCACCAAAAACTTTCCCAAAACTGAAAGTACCCCAAGAACTAAGTTTCTCAGTAACTCAAACTGAACTATCAAACTGATGTACAATGTGGCTCAGTTCAGTTACGTTCCAACCCTTTAATCCTATGTAGGAGTTAGTTAATTCAGCTTAGCTAATGCTGGTACTGTATTAACTTGCAGCGGATAAGATCAAGCATTTTGTGCAATAGATGTGTCAATAAAGATCTAAGTCTCCTATGTATCAGTTCTGTGCTGACTCAGTGTCTAATGTTTGCTGAGTGTAGTGATAAAATGATAATGCAATAATTAAAGCAATCTCAGCACAAATATAAATGCGTAAAGTAAATCAACACGGAGTTTTTTTTATGGAAATTCCGGGTGGTGTAATCCCGTACGTCTCCCATTCTCCTGTGGTGTATGAGGTATCACTAGAATCTTGAGATAACTATTACAAAATCCTACTTTAATGACAGTCCTTCACGACACCCTAGTTTCACTGTCTACACATAATGAAGAAAGGTGTGATTGCTCCCTTCACTCTGCACACTGATCCTTCAGAGGTGGAATGACTCCTTCACCAGCTCACCACTAACACAAACACAATCTGCAGACTACACCAACAGCTGTGGCAACCAAGTTGCAACCATATGAGGAAATGTGGAGTTGCTCTCCTCAAACTATGCACAACCAACCCTTTTTCACAAAGGTTAGGTTTAGAATTAATCTAAAGATTAATTCAGTGAGCTGTCTGATTCTTCTAGATATGACGTTGTAGCTCCAAGATGCCTTCTTCCCCCTTAATGGGTTACTGGATCTTTCTTTGTAATCTTCAAGGCAATTCCGTTGGCTTCCCCTTTTCTAGATATGAAATCTGATTTTCTGGATCTGGATCTTTAGATATATGCTTTTTTAAAGCTTTTTCAGATCTTCTTTCTCAAGTGCTTCCCTCTGTGTATTTATAGGGGCAATGTAACGGTCAGATAAATTTTATAGCCGTTGCATTTGTTGTTTAGCCAACGTTCATATGTACGACCTTTTGTCGTTTTGTAATTTCAAATTAAACAAGGTCTTAACTCAGTTTTCTACTCTTCTTCAAAACTGAGTACCTCGTATGCATGACATCTGACTTTTAATTGACTAAGTCAGGGTACATCATTCAGTTTCTTCTTTTCTTGGTAACTGATAATCTTTGTCCTTAAGATTATTCAGCTTTACATGATCTATAGTTCAGTTTCAGGTCACCACAGACTTGCCTGAATCCTGACTTATAGTCACGACTTAATCAGCTTCTAACTAAGTTTGCCACCTCAGTTCTTTAGTCTTCAATAACTGAGTTTGTGTCCCTCAGTTCTTCAGTCTTCAAGATAAGCCAACCGAGTTTGTGTCCCTCGGCGAACTTATCTTCTTCAGTTCTTTCATAACTGAGTCTGATCCCTCAGTTCTTCATATGTATACTCAGTTTGCTTGTTGTGACTTAGCTGTTTGCCTAGTTCCTATCTATTACAATGCTTGTCTGAAACAACCTATACAAAGTTCAGACTCTAGATAGAACTTATACATTTTTCTCTAGACTATTTCTTGCTTCTTCTTTCATTATGCACTATAACAGTTAGCTATGACTTCATCATCATGGGTTGTAAGTGATCTTACTAAATACGTGACAAATCATCATCAAAACACATATATTATTTCCAACAATTTCCCCCTTTTTGATGATGTTTCATAACCCTCCCTAAAAGCAATAATAAGAGAATAATGCAAGAAATCATAAATTAAAATAACAAACTAAAAACAGCTGAGTTAATTAGAAAAACAAACTAAGTTACTGGATTGATTACAACTTTTCTTTTTCTAAAAACAACATCTTTTCACCAAGAAAAATACTTCTTTTTGTTTCTAGAAGCCTTCTTGTCTTCCCTTCTTCTCTTGATTCATTATCTCTAGGCTTGATATCCAGGTATTCATTGATCAACCGATTTGCTTCTTCGTTATCTTGGTTTTTGATTTTTTATCAAAATCTCTTTAATCTCCTCATCCATTATCTTCTCTTCTTCTATTGATATAAGACCAAGTTCCTTTTCCTTAGGCTTCAGGATATTTTCCCCCCTCAGTTTTGGTCTCTTTATCTTCATCTGCCTTTAAATTTTCTTTCAACCTGGCACAAATTGTAATCTTCTTTCTGATGTTCAACACAGCTTTAACTGAGGCTTCTTCATCTTCCTCAGTTCTTGTTTCTTTAAAGATCTCTTCTGCAATCAACTCCTCAATCAATTCATCAGCTGCCTCTTCATTTTGTTGAATAAGTAGATCAGCATCTACTTGTCTGTCTTGTTCTTTAATCAACAGTTTAGCATAGATTTCTTCACTTTTGTCGACTTTGGCGCTCTTTTTTCGATTTTATCAAGATCACCTTCGCTTTTATCTTACCCTTGTTTGAAGATATGTGATAGAACCAACTTTACAAAGACATTTCATATGCTTCATTACCCACGATTATCACATTTCTCGCATGTTTCGGGTGAGTTTAGACCCTATTTTGAGTATTAAATGAGGTTTTATTGTGCAGAGTAGTGATCATCGGTTTTCCGTAAACTTGACCTTATTTTAGCATTTTATACTGCTTTTCCCGAGCACCCGTAGTTTGCGGGTTATGCGTTGCTTGTTGTTTTCATATGGATGCGGGACTAGGGTGTCTCGAGAACCCGGAAGGCGAAGATTTATGATGATAAGTGTGATCAAGGTGCAAGAATGAGCCAAGGAAGAAGAAAGATGAAGGAAATAAAGGAAAATAGTTGGTTCCCTCGTGGTACGTCCGGTTCATCAGCATTTTGACCTTTTATGGAGGCATTTTATGGTCATTGTTTCTTCATGAAAGTTGTAGACAATTCAAAGATCTTTCCAACGCATCTTGAATCACTCCAATCAGAGCTCGGATGAAGAAGTTATGAAGGATTTACTGCAGCCCAGAAAAAACTGAGCATCTGTCCGTACGGACAACACTTTCTGTCCGTACGGATAACTCTCTGGTTGCGAAAAAACTCAAAAAATGAAGAACTGTCCGTACGGACAACCTTCCTATCCGTACGGACGGCTTTCCTCAGGTTATAAAAGAGCCTCGTAACAGCGGGTAGTCGGGGAGGAGGTTTTAGGCGACTTTGGGCCTCTTTTGGGCGATTTTCTTCATCCTTAGGAGTTAGAATTAGTGCTATATATCATTAGAATCGTCTTTCGATGCTCTCTTTGATTATCTAACTTAGAACTTCGATTTGTTACATTTCGATTGTCAAAATTCGATCTTTTGGAGCACGAATTTGGTACTCTTAATTTCTTAATCAAGTAAGTTTATTCTCTTGTTCTTTTATGGTTATTGCTATGTTTTTCTACCTTGTTTGTTGTTTAGATTCGATTATGAGTAGCTAGATTTGTCGTATGGTCGAACCACGTGAATGCGGGTGAAACACCATTACAGAGATGAACCGGGAGGTAGTGTAGCACGTAATTTAACGTTCTAATCGATAATCTACATCACGAAACTTGTTTTGATTTGTTTTAATAGCTTTGAATGAGATTGACAACCTTGTTCATTGTTGCACACACGTAGCTTATAAATGTATGTTGCGCGACGTGTGGGAACGGGGTTCGGGACCGTAGAAGTTTTGGGCTTGAAAGGTAGTCGACACTACCCGTGTACTAGATTGACGCCTAGTCATCAAGTCCGGTTCAATACGGGTTTGTCCTATGAGTTATCGTTAGATGGCAAGGTAGAGTAAGGCACATTCCGGGTAATCTTTCTCGAGGTAAAGTAATCCATTTGAACGTGGTTCGCCATACCTCTTTTAATTGTTTAGAATTTGAGTAGTGTAATCTTTCTTTTATGCAATAGTATAACTTCATATCTATCTGCTTGACTCGAATCGAGTGCTAAGTCGATCGTGGTACTCAAAACCAATCTCTGTGGGTTCGACCTCGGACTCCTCAAGCACTATCCTATAATCGACCCGGTCCACTGCCGGTTAGAAAGTAGATTTTGCTAAGGTTTCGAGTTTTTACTTGATCGACCGGACCGTAGAAAATCCGCTTATCAAGTTGGCGCCGTTGCGGGGATTGGCAATGCTTTGATATCACAAAAGTTGACCAAAGCTTGGGCTTAGGTCGTTTTTATTGTTTTCTTGTTGTTTTGTTTTGACTTGCAGCTGAAGTGCCACACCACCTATTGATGAGGTGGTGGTGACGAGGCACTGTGATTGTTTTCATGTTGTTTTATGTGATTTTGCAGATTGAGTATAAATGGGTGGATACTCTCAACAATACAACTTTTATGAAGAAAAATCCACCTACCAACCTTGGGCACCCGAGCTTGGTCAAAATCAAGATTATCAACCTTATGACCAAGAGCAGGGTGCGTCCATGGGATGTGGAATGGACGACGATTATCGATATGATGAGGGGAATTATAATAGACATAATTTTGGGGGAAATTGGAACCAGAATCGACCGGGAAACTGGGGAGGCAATCAAAGCCAGCATGACTACAATTGGAGCCCAAATCAAGGACAAGGGAATAATCAGAATTATGACTCGAACAACCCTTGGAATTGGAGCTCTCAAAATCAAAGACTTACACAGCAGATTGACCTTGCTTATGCCGAAGAGGAACGAGTAGTAGGTATTATTCAGAGTCGATGGAAAGGGTTTCTATGGCTATGGATGAGGAAGTGTCTCACGACATCAATTGATCGATTGGTTGAACCGGATGCTCGTGTTATATAAAGAGGCCGAGGATGCTTTGAAACGGGCTGGGGAGATGCAAGACAAGTTTTCCAGCGGGGAGTATAGGACCTGCCTAGCCAATGAAGATTGGCCCCATATGAGATACTGAGCTATGTTGGATGTCTCGAGATATCGTGTCTCTCATGACGGCCCGTGATGCCGGATCAAAATGAAAAGTCTTGCACACAAACGGTCCGGGTAGATAAAGTGATATTGACGAGTCAAGTTGCTATAATGAGGTGCTCGTCCGGAGGATTCGATGATTGAGTTGGCTTTATCGCCGCCACCCCATTGTAGTATTTGATTATATGAGTTTCCAAGTCCTCCCGAGTGAACTCCCGAATAGTGAGCTGAAAAATGATGTTGTTTTGGTAGAGTCCGTGATGCAAACCGAGTTGGAAGCTAGGAAAAGGAAGTTAGCTATCACATTAGAGAGAACTCGCGATGGAAATAGGGCGAGAGAGAAAGTCGTCGGTGAAGAGGTTCAGTGGAGAGTGAGGTTGATGAATCGGCTTTCAATGAGGAGATTTACGAGCCGAGATTGAGATGCAAGAGATTGATATGGGATTGCCCATCACTCCATTAGTTGATGATGTACCACTCGAGTCGGTGGAGAATTTTTATGAGTATGCCAAGCCACTTGTAGTGGAACCTACCTCAGTTTTGGGTGAGCCGGAAGCTTTTGGTATTGCCATGCTCTCGGGACATGGAGGATACCCATGATTGTAAAGTAAGGGGAGGTGGAACTGTTGTCTATCATACCACATCCCGACGATGACCATCATGACACCTTGACGAGAGGTGCGATAGATTTATTTGAGGTCGTCGATCCGGTGGGATTAAACGGAGAAGAAGATGGGACGGCTCATTCGCGCGCCTAGCTCGCTAGTGGTTCGAGGTTATGTGGATGAGCCTATTATGTTGACACCCCGGATAGATTGGTCATCTTTGATATACCGGTCCCGGATTATTACTCCTTCCATTCTCATGCGGATGAGTTCTACGAGGTTAAGTTCGAAGGGTCCCGGGTGGAAGACACACGTAGAGGTGATAGAGAGGAAAGACCACGGTGGTGGGGTGATTCCAAGAAGAAGATGATGAGAGGTTTTGATAGAAGAGGATTCCCGAGTTGGGAGGAGGTTGCATCGAGGGCTATGAGAGGTAAGTTTCTAACGAACTCAGTTTTCATGATGCTTGCTATTTGTATTCTTCTTGAGTTGTTGATCTTTTTGAGTTCGGATTTTGGTTGATGGTTTTGATGATACTTGTTTGAAATAAAATAATTGAATTGTTGTTTTGAGTCTTTTATGGTTTGAGTCCGTTTTGGTGTCACTTGGTCGAGCCAACGACGTAAAACAAAGGCGCTCGGTGGGAGGCAACCCACCATTTGCTGTGTTTTGCTTGTTTTGAGGTGATGTTTTTGCTACTTTGCTCTTGATCCGTGGTTGTAAGCCATAAGGCACCCACTTTTCATCTTTTCATGCCTCATATGACTTGTCTTGGATTTGTGGATTTTGTGTTGGGCACGTTTGGACGTGATTGGTTGTTTATTATACGGTTGATTCGTATTTTGACTATCTCTATGCCATATGTTCAAGTCTTCTGACGTGACGAGGTCGTTTATTTTTATCACCCCCGGATTCTCCCCATATTATATGCTTTGGCACGCGGACCATGTCCCGTGCATGTATTTCTTGGATGTTTTTCAATGACTAGGGATTCGGGATGGACTACTTTCACGACCGTTACGAGACTTGATCGCGCCGTTTTGCCGGGCTCATAAGCTAAGTCTTTCTTTTTCCTTCTCGTTCACACACCGAGGACGGTGCTTCACTTAAGTTGGGGGGGAGAGACGACTTAGCTTATTCGCTTGTTCTTAAAAGTATTATGTCGTGATGTGATAAACTTGGTTTTTACTCGTTTCCGAGTCGATTTTTAGGCCGTTTTTCAAAATTTTCCAAGATTTTAACACCACGCTATATGCATGCTGTTCACAATTGAGTGGTGAAAGGTCTTTAGTTTTGTGAATGTCTCACAGTGAGTCTATATTGTCATGATATGGAACACTTTGTAGTACACGTTTGACGACGGTTATGCTTATCACGATTACTTTACACACTGCACTCCCTAGTTTCGAGGCGAATAGAAGGATTGGCCTTGGTAGGAGCACGGGATGACAGTTTTGGCATTCTTTTTAACCTACTTTAGCCAAATAAGCCTGAGCCGAATGTTTGACCTTCGTAGCCCCTCTCAGCCTTGATAGAATGGTCTGACCACCATTCGCATTATTAGCCGTTTCGTTACTTAGTCAGAAACCTACCATTGAGCCTTATTTTGGTCACATTCCCTTCATTTGACCCTACGAGTGGACTTAGTCTCTTGTTAAACCACACTTGCCAAGGCAAGTGTGGGGTGGGGGGAGATGTTGTCTTTGAGTCGGGTTGTTGTTTCCTCAGTTTTAGAGCTATATAAAGGGGAGGAGCTCGGGTGATTTTTTTTTATTTTTTTATAAGGCCTTTGGTTCAAAGAAAGAAAGGAAAGAAAAGTTGAAAAGAAAAAGAATGCAAAAGAAAAATGAAAAAAAGGTGAAAAGAAAAGAAAAATAAGTGAAATAAAAGTTTGAATAAAGTGAATAAGTGTTGAGTCAAAGAAAGCCTTGTGTGGATGTGTATTGTTTGTCCATATAATGTTGAGTTCGGAAGTTGTTTTGATTTGTTTGATGATCGGAGGAGTTTGGTGTTGATTTGTGTGGTTGCAAGGAGGAGATACACTTGTTGATTTGGTTCACTCGTATTTTCTCTTCTCCGGTTCCCAAATTATCCTTTCGGTTAGCCCTCTCCGAGCCTAACGTTATAACCATTCAAGTCCTGCTGGACCGTGTTTAACCTTGGTTAGTCCCGATTAGTGGAGATTCTAGGAAGGGCATGATTGTGTAAAGTCATTTGTCCGGTATTCCAAGCCCGAAATCGTATTAAGCATAAGACGTCGTCATTCAACACACACTCACTCCGTGTCATGATCTAGTAGAGTCAAAGTAATACATTCACTTAACTAAGTTCTTTTTACCTCGATATTTTGAAATGCATGCATGTACCGTAAAGTTGATTCCTTGGTATTGTTTGAACGCCTAATTTACTCGAGGACGAGTAAAGGCTAAGTGTGGGGTGGTGATAGGAACCAACTTTACAGTACATTTCTGTCTGATTCAAAATTACGATTATCACATTTCGGCATGTTTCGGGTGAGTTTAGACCCTATTTTGAGTATTAAATGAGGTTTTATTGTACGGCGAGTGATCACGCCGTTTTCCGTAAACTTGACCTTATTTTAGCATTTTATACTGTTTTTCCCGAGCACCCGTAGTTTGCGGGGTTATGCGTTTGCTTGTTGTTTTCATATGGATGCAGGACTAGGGTGTCTCGAGAACCCGGAAGGCGAAGATTTATGATGATAAGTGTGATCAAGGTGCAAGAATGAGCCAAGGAAGAAGAAAGATGAAGGAAATGAAGGAAAATAGTTGGTTCCCTCGTGGTACGTCCGGTTCATCAGCATTTTGACCTTTTATGGAGGCATTTTATGGTCCTTTTTTCTTCATGAAAGTTGTAGAAAATTCAAAGAGCTTTCCAACGCATCTTGAATCACTCCAATCAGAGCTCAGATGAAGAAGTTATGAAGGATTTACTGCAGCCCAGAAAAAACTGAGCATCTGTCCGTACGGACAACACTTTCTGTCCGTACGGATAACTCTCTGGTTGCGAAAAAACTCAAAAAATGAAGAACTGTCCATACGGACAACCTTCCTATCCGCACGGACGGCTTTCTGGGTTATAAAAAGAGCCTCAGAACAGCAGGTAGTCGGGGGAGGAGGTTTTAGGCGACTTTGGGCCTCTTTTGGGCGATTTTCTTCATCCTTAGGAGTTAGAATTAGTGCTATATATCATTAGAATCGTCTTTCGATCCTCTCTTTGATTATCTAACTTAGAACTTCGATTTGTTACATTTCGATTGTCAAAATTCGATCTTTTGGAGCACGAATTTGGTACTCTTAATTTCTTAATCAAGTAAGTTTATTCTCTTGTTCTTTTATGGTTATTGCTATGTTTTTCTACCTTGTTTGTTGTTTAGATTCGATTATGAGTAGCTAGATTTGTCGTATGGTCGAACCACGTGAATGCGGGTGAAACACCATTAGAGAGATGAACCGGGAGGTAGTGTAGCACGTAATTTAACGTTATAATCGATAATCTACATCACGAAACTTGTTTTGATTGTTTTAATAGCTTTGAATGAGATTGACAACCTTGTTCATTGTTGCACACACGTAGCTTATAAATGTATGTTGCGGCGACGTGTGGGAACGGGGTTTCGGGACCGTAGAAGTTTTGGGCTTGAAAGGTAGTCGACACCTACCCGTGTACTAGATTGACGCCTAGTCATCAAGTCCGGCCCAATACGGGTTTGTCCTATGAGTTATCGTTAGATGGCAAGGTAGAGTAAGGCACATTCCCGGGGCAATCTTTACGAGGGTAAAGTAATCCATTTGAAACGTGGTTCGCCATACCTCTTTTAATTGTTTAGAATTTCGAGTAGTGTAATCTTTCTTTTATGCAATAGTATAACTTCATATCTATCTGTTTGACTCAACTCGAGTGCTAAGTCGACTGTGGTACTCAAAAACCAATCTCTGTGGGTTCGACCTCGGACTCCTCAAGCACTATCCTACAATCGACCCGGTCCACTGCCGGTTAGAAAGTAGATTTTGCTAAGGTTTCGAGTTTTTACTTGATCGACCGGACCGTAGAAAATCCGCTTATCAATATGCAAAAGCTTTCTTCAAATAATTTGTGCAAGGTGATGATGTTGGAGTATTTGTTCAGACCTGAGTGATGTGTTGTTGAAATAAATTCATGTAAGTTGTAGAGCTTCTGTTGTAGAGTCTGCATCAGGCTTTCGATGATCACTTTTAATCCTTCCAATTTCTCCTCAGTTTCAGTTAATTGGCGCTGAGACCTTTCGGTTGCATTACGGGGAATGTCCTTTAATATAGATTTGCTTGTAGACGTATTTTGAACTTGAGATGAGGAACTGGCTTCATGATAATGAGAGTCATGACTTAATAGCTCTTTCTCATACTCAGTCGCACAAAATTCAGCATCTTCCAAAACTTCTATTTGCTCCTCAGTATATCCATCATGCATCTCAGTTGGAAGTTCACTTTCTTCAGTTTCATCTTCAATTTGAATAACGTCTTTTGTTTCTGTTTTCTTTGCCAAATATTTGTTCCACATCCTCCTTTGTCTGCTTAATGTTCTTTCATCCAGATTTACAGTTTCACTTAAGCTAGAGTTTGAAGTTTCTCTCCTCTCTTCCTCAATGTCTTTCCTTTTCATCGCTCCACTGGACACTGATTTCTATATTACTTCTGTTTCTGTGGATTTTGAGATGGAGAAATAGTCTAGTACACTTTGAACCAGATATGTAAATCCTTTTTTCAACAAGAACTTTTCTTGAACAACCTTTCTTCCTTGGGCTTGCGCTTTTTCATCTGAAATTTGTTTGATCAATTGCTTGAGAATAAACTTGTTCCAATCCAGCTTTTCTTCAAACCAAATAGCATAGATTAGTTTCAGTTTCTCTGTTGAGTGTAAAGATTCCAGGTGTGACCAATGACATTTTTGGTCCAAGAATTGTCAAAAACGCGAATTCTCATTTTTGTTGATGAATGGATCCAATGAAATTCTTCTTATCTTTGTTGAGTGCCGTGACATTCCAAAGTCTGTCTTTTTCTTCATTTCCAAAAGTGAGAGATGAAGATCCTCCAAATATGTCCAAACTAAAGATTAGGGAAAGCAGATGTTCATTAACAGTAATGCTTTTATCTTGAACTGCTGTCCTAAAATTCTTTCCATCATCAGCGATTATAGCGTTTCTGTAGAAATCTTTGATATTTTCTGGGTATAGAGTGTTGACCTTTGTATCAATCAGATTTTCAAGTCCTCGAACCTTTTTGATTTTGCCTGCAATCTGAGTCGATAGGGTGGAGTTTGAAAATTTTTGACTGAAGTCATTCAGACTCATGGTAATTCCTTCATCAATGTTATATCGCTCCATGGATTTTTTAAGTTAAGAGTCCTTGGAAGAACTTTGAATGTTTTGAAATTGATTGTGCAAGATTTTGTCAAGAATGTAATAACCGTATGCGTTTCTGAGTCTTTCAATTACTCAATCATTTTAAGTAACTTCTCAATGAGATTTGTAGGGATGCACATCTACTTCTTCACCTTGATTGACACGTGGCTTCAGGTGATTTGTCTTGTTAGTCCAAGCGACATATAGTAGCTGGAAAGTTTTCTGCTTTTGACCAATTTGCCCTTCATCATCTTTTGCCTTTTTCAGCTTTGTGTAGGAAGTCAGTTTTCTCTGGTTTCAGCAACATAAGAACTGACTTATCCTGCAAAACAGTTTTAAGTTTTCTTTGGTACCCATATCTTCTTGGGTCCGGCTGGATTAGTTACTGAAGTACAGACTTCAGTTTCTTTGATGAGAGAATTAACCTTTCTCATCTCTTTTCTAGATAGGCCATTACGCTCAACCTTAGTTGATTTCACAAGGATTCTTTTAGATTTATCATCTTTATTTTCTCTGTGTAATCCACTAGGTCTTCCAGTATTTTGATGTCTAGAGTTTATACTCCTTGAAATCTTAAGACTGGATAACTATAGGGAATTATCATTGCTTTTGTCAAATTTACTAGATAATAACCTTTCAGCTAGATTTGACATCTCAGTTTCAAGAAACTCATTCTAATCTTTTTCTTTGCCAAGTTCTATATCTTTTAGTTTCAACTCCAGTGTGAGTTTTTCCGTCAACTTGGCAAGCTCAGAGTTTCTCTGACTGAGTTCAGTGAATGATAACCTAGTTGTAGAATGTACCTTTTCTTGATTACTTGTTACAGCTTCACGATATGAATGTACATTCTTTGGTTGCTCTAATGAATCTTTTATATCGTCAGTTCCTTGCAACAACTCCTTTTCTTCTTCATCTGAGAAGTTACTTAGTGATGGAACTCTTCTAGATTTGTCATCATATACATTGATATTGATATCCGCAGCATCACTGAGTTGAGGTTATGGATTTGTATGTGAATTTGTAGCACTAAACCTCTCAAATACTTGATCCTGAAAATCAAAAACATTTTGCAAACAGTTAGTCAGGGGGTGAATAAGCCAACTTCTAATTCTAGATGTATCCATTTCAACTAAGTGCTTTTACAACTGATACAGTGAGGGGTTTTCAACAACTGGTTTGTAAGATATCTTTGGATCACTTCCAAATGGAAGAACTGGATCTGATACCAATTGTTGGTCCCTTGGAAAGGCTAACATAAGTTTAGAGAGAGAAGGGTGAGTAAACTTGTCACCAAAAACTTTCCCAAAACTGAAAGTACCCGAGGAACTGAGTTTCTCAGTAACTCAAACTGAACTATCAAACTGATGTACAATGTGCCTCAGTTCAGTTTCGTTCCAACCCTTTAATCCTATGTAGGAGTTAGTTAATTCAGCTTTGCTAATGTTGGTACTGTATTAACTTGCAGCGGATAAGATCAAGCCTTTTGTGCAATAGATGTGTCAATAAAGATCTAAGTCTCCTATGTATCAGTTCTGTGCTGACTCAGTGTCTAATGTTTGCTGAGTGTAGTGATAAAATGATAATGCAATAATTAAAGCAATCACAACACAAATATAAATACGTAAAGTAAATCAACACAGAGTTTGTTTATGGAAGTTCATGTAATCCCATACGTCTCCCCTTAGCCTGTGGTGTATGGGGTATCACTAGAATCTTGAGATAACTATTACAAGATCCTAGTCTAATGACAATCCTTCACAACACCCTAGTTTCATTGTCTACACATAATGAAGAAATGTGTGATTGCTTCCTTCTCTCTGCACACTGATCCTTCGGAGGTGGAATGACTCTTTCACCAGCTCACCACTAACACAAACACACATCCAGATCGCACTAACAAATTATGTGGCAACCAAGTTGTAACTGTATGAGGAAAGGTGGAGTTGCTCTCCTCAAACTATGCACAACCAACCCTTTTTCACAAAGGTTAGGTTTAGAATTAATCAAAAGATTAATTCAGTGAGCTGTCTGATTCTTCTAGATATGACGTTGCAGCTCCAAGATGCCTTCTTCCTCCTTAATGGGTTACTGGATCTTTCTTTGTAATCTTCAAGGCAATTCCATTGGCTTCCCTTTTTCTAGATATGAAATCTGATTTTCTGGATCTGGATCTTTAAATATATGCTTTTTTAAATCTTTTTCAGATCCTTCTTTCTCAAGTGCTTCCCTCTGTGTATTTATAGGGGCAATGTAACGGTCAGATAAATTTTATAGCCATTGCATTTGTTGTTTAGCCAACGTTCATATGTACGACCTTTTGTCGTTTTGTAATTTCAAATTAAACAAGGTCTTAACTCAGCTTTCATAACTGAGTCTGATCCCTCAGTTCTTCATATGTATACTCAGTTTGCTTGTTGTGACTTAGCTGTTTGCCTAGTTCCTATCTATTACAATGCTTGTTTGAAACAACCTATACAAAGTTCAGACTCTAGATAGAACTTATACATTTTTCTCTAGACTATTTCTTGCTTCTTCTTTCATTATGCACTATAACAGTTAGCTATGACTTCATCATCATGGGTTGTAAGTGATCTTACTAAATACGTGACAAATCATCATCAAAACACAGATATTATTTCCAACAGTAATAGATGAATCCAGAGATTTTTGAATCAGACCTCGGGATTTTTGTTCTGTCTTCGCCGTAATAATATCTCGTGGTTTGCAACGAAAACTTGGTATATCTACTATATGGCTGTTGACTAAAATATGTCTATGGCTAACTAATTGGCGGGCTGCAGGAATAGTCAAAGCCATACCAATCTAACTATTGTATCTGTGAAAACAATAGTGAATTCCTCCAATCATCACAGGAGAAGAGTGAATTAAGGGATTACACCACCCTGAACCACTATAAACCTTTGTGTCTATTTACTTTCAGCAATTTACTTACAACACTTTATTTCATTGCATATTATATCTGTGATTGCATAATCTACTTTGAACCAACATTTAAAGAAGAGACTTATCCGCTGCCCAAAAGCTTTTAAACATAAGAAAAGTTTTTGAAACTCCACTATACTCATTCACCCCCCCTCTGACTATAGTTTTACCCTTCTCTGGGACCAACAATGGCATCAACATAGCCTAAAACTCCGTTACCACGAAGGTAGGGTAACAATTGTGCTCACCATAACGGATAATTGTTTTGAGTAAGTTTGGTAATATGAATTTTAGAGGACGGGGTTAAGGAGGGATAAGTTGAAAGAGAAGAAGAAGATGGGGAAATGTGCTGGACGTGGTGCCGGATAGAGGAGATGTGTGACGGCCAAATTATAGTAAACTAACTATAATCGGTAGAGTACCGGGTCGGTTGTACTACAACGGCAAGCAATGTCATATCTCACAAGGAATCAGTCAAGTATCACAATCACACTCGTATTTAGTTAGGCTCACAAATGAAGTGAAAGTAGTTATAACTAAGCAAATAAAAACGATAACTTTAAAAAGTATGATAAATGAATAGCTAAGTTATGATCAGGACACTACTCTCAATACCCTTACCGATTCACTAGGGACGAGCCTTAACTTACCAACCAACCAATAGTTTCTAATAAATGTGTTGTGGGTGAAATCTCCAAAACTCGTCCCTAGGCGCTAATACCACAACCTAGTTACCCTATATTCGATTCAACAAACCCCTCTATGGGATTTAATTGACCTAATATGAAGATAAACTGTGAGACGCTCTGCATCCAACGAATTTATGGCTTAACTAGAAAAACCTTACCAAGGAACATGCTGCGAAAAACTCGACTAGTTCGTGCATGGAAATCCTAAAAACTTATTTCGCACACTCCCTCACAAAATTCATTCATAAAGGTCGTGTGTTAGATCAATTAATGGTTAGCTACTCCATTAAAGTCATTAGTTTCAACTTTTAGGACACAACAATTCAATTTTTACGCCCTACATAACCCTAGATCATCGTTTAGGCATTAATTTCAAAATTCCATCACATAATCTAGCTATAATAAATTTAGATACACATAATCAAAAGAACAGAACAAGAAACTATAAGTGAATTGCAGGAAATCATGATAAAAGAGAAAGAAATTAATTTACCAATAGTTTGGAGCAATCCACAATGAAGAATTCGCGAAAAGAAATCACAATCATAGCAATCTTGAAGTAATTTGTGCCAGGAAAATTTGTCTAATGGTATTTGAAGGAAAAAAACTAAAAACCTAGGAAATTAAATTATGAAGAAGTGGGTATAAAATTCGACCTAATTGGCTTTTCTAGGGCCAAATCCAACCCCGAATGGTGAAAATCCGTAAGAAAAAACACGCGTTTCATGCGGGGTCATGGGGATATCATGCGTGCTCATGCTTTTTCTGAAAGTAGATGTGCTTTATCAGCGATTCCATGCGTGAGCATGCACTATTTCATGTGTGTGCATAAACTTGCTGATCCGCCACAGTACGGGTGCACCTTCAGTTTTTCGATGATATCTTTGCGTGTAGAACTTTGATTTGAGTGATTCAGGTTGCGTTGGAAAACTTGTTAAATTCCCTACAACTCTAAGGGAGCTAAAAATGCATATTAAGTCAAATAAGCATTAAAACATCAATGATTCTTTATCTGTTTCAACTCTTTAGTTTCGGGTGCTTGCTTTCACCTCTCAAAATCATCTTTCAATCATAAATAACTTTTCTACCGGGATCAAAATGAATCCATATCCTGCAAATTTCAACAAAAATATCGCACATAACTTCCGCAAGATAAAATAGGTATGAAATATGCAATAATTCACCAAAAATGACGAGATTGTCGGACTAAGTCGTCTCTGACCTCAAAGTGAGTGAAATGGTGAAAATGCATCATATATCACTCAAACTATCCCAAAAGTGCATCAAATAAGTCATAAACGGGGGTAAAATCATGTAAGAAATGAAGCAAAGTTGACTCTCATCAATGTGTCAGCCATGGATGCCGACGAAGGAGAGCAACAGCGGGTTAGGGTTAGGGTGTTTTAGAAGAGATGATCATGGGAGATGAGTGTCTGAAGCTCCGATACCATATTAAACATATAGCTATGATTTTCATTGATTTAATCTCAAGTACAATGATAATATTATATAGGATTACACGAAGGGTAGCAGTAAAATAAATATAAATAAAGCCCTAGCTATTCAACTTGTTGGCCAAGGCACTTGGGCCGACTTCACTTGCGTCAATATAAAGAAACATTATTACCGTAGACATTGCCTAACCATCGTCATCGTGGATGATGTTTTTTTAAGGTAAAAACGCGAACATCAACAACGTTCATTAACAATAAAATTTCTATTGATGTGATGATGATGTGTAACGTTAGTTAAAGGGGCGGATCCAGGAATTTTCTCCAGTGGGGTCACCGGATTCTAAAAATATCTTTTAATTCTAAAATTTGTTTCAGTAGGGTCACTGACGATGCTGGATCTCATCTATCAATAAATCCGGGCCATTTTTTCCTAGTGACAATAAATTCAAGAATATGTCCTAAGAACAAGATGTAAAACGGGGGTGGTGTTTGTGATTTTTAGACTGAGCCTGAGAGTTATTTCTCTCAAGTTGCCTATGTATCCTGTAATTATTCAG
Organism: Gentiana macrophylla; assembly: GCA_026214975.1. NCBI lineage: Eukaryota > Viridiplantae > Streptophyta > Magnoliopsida > Gentianales > Gentianaceae > Gentiana > Gentiana macrophylla. Next base: position 47,028,387 of record CM047817.1, read on the forward strand.
GAATCAAGTCTTTCGTAGTTCGTTAGGGTTGTTTATATAGGGGATGGCTCGTCCCTTTCCTTGTTCTACAAGGATTCGTATTCTTAGTCCCTAAGGATAATCACGTGTGGATCCCTATAATTTAAGGATAATTATTGACATATTTAAATGATAGGATAAGTGTCATGATGTCATAGGATTCTTTCCATGTCTATCTGATATTATTAAGCACGTGTGCCAAATATGAATAAAGAAGGTTTTGGCCGACCTGCGTCAAACCTCCTAGGCCATCTCGACTTGCTCTGTGTATCCCGACCTTCACCCTTACCGAACCGACCTGCGGTGGTAAGTCAAGAAGGGCCGAATTGACCTCCTACCTAGGGTTCAAGTCCGCTTCTTCAGTTAAATTTGAGGCTCCTGGCCTTTACTACATATTAATTCTCTATCTTCATTTATGACTTAGCCACTCTACAGATGACATGGGGCAAGTGCTAATCTGACCCTCATCATAAGCCCTCCAGATATGGCTGAACTACTCGTTGTGAGGTCGGATCTGTTAGAGGTGTTGTTTGGCCACTGTCATCTGGACTTGTAGAATTTTACAATGGCCTTCTCTGCCAGGTGGCAGAGTTACCGTTATGACACTGTCATAACTACCTCGAGAATCAAGGCATTTTTGCCCACATCGTTTGAAGTGGGAGGGTTTCCGAGAACTTGTCCTGGGGTTCATACCCCCGTCGAATCAATTGTCCGATCAGTAGTTGGCTGATGCTGGATTTAAGGCCATAAAATACGTAAGTATCGCTTCTTCAATCGCACTTTGTAAGTTACTTGGTAGGATTTCCCATATTTGAGGACTTTTGGATGTAGGGATCCTTTACCCGCCAGGAGGCCTTTGCAAGGCTTCCTGCGTCTTCGGCCAGTAAGGCGAAGTTGAAGAGGAAGATTGCCGACCTAGAGACGTTGGCGAAATCTCAAGGACGTGACTAAGTCCAAGGATCAAGAAATTAGAACTCTCAAGGAGCAGCTCCAGGCTCAGGTGGCTGGACTGACGGCTTTGGGAGCCAAGTATGTGGAATCCGACCTGTGGAGCTTGATTTAAATCTATCATGTAGATTTTATTGAGTCTGACCTGCGGAACAAGAGCCGATCTTTGGGACTAATACGGAGCTAGCTGAAGCTGGCTTCATGGACATGGAATACGTAAGCTTGCTTTACCTTGCTTGAGTCTTAGACTTTGATAACGTTTCTCATTTCTTATGTCGTTATGCAGGGAACCAGGGTTGGCCAGGACATTTTCTTTAGGTTGGACAAGTCTTCAGCAATTACTAGAGATTTGAAGAAGAGGGTTGCTGACCTGCGGCAGACCAGGGAAAAGCTGAAGGGCTCTGTTGAGTCCAAATATAAGGAGATGAAGGTTCTCTAGAAGCAACTCCAGGATCTGGAGGTTGAGCTTAAATCCTTAAATAAAAGGTTTGCTGAGAAGACCGAACTGGAAGTTGTTGTTCCAGCTAGGATTGATGAGGCCATCCAAAATTATGAGGCTTCGGATGAGTCCACTCAGGCTTTGAAGTTGCGGCTTACTCCGATCCTGAACCACGGATATACTTTAGGCGTGGATGAGGCAAAGGGTCAGGTCGCTGACTTTGTCATGGCAAGTCCCTTTATAGGCCTGGGATGAGTGTAGTCTGTGACACTCTGGTGAAGGGCTTCAAGCAAGGGATATGCATTGTGTTCTAAGTACTCTCACCACCCTGCCGCTGCTCCTACTTTGGCTCCTACTTCTTTAGATCCACAACAGACTCCAGCCCCAAATGCAGAGATCAGTAAGCTTATGAAGTTGAACTCTTAGTTTTTTGTTTTGAAATTTCATTTCAAATACATTGTAATCATACAAGTTGATAATGGAAGTATAATTTTGTTAAGTTTTCAGCCTTAACTTTATTTCAAGCACTTCCTTTAAGTACTTGATTTAATCCACACTTTCTTTAAGTACTTCATCAATAGTAGGGTATCTTGCCCCGGAGTATGCCATGGATTAACTTGTGGTTTTGACTGGCATGCTTATAGTTTTGTCACATTTTTTCTCAGGACTGTTCTACAGACAACGAATGCAATTGAGTCCGACTTGCGGACTTAAAGAGTTTGTTTTGCAAACTTCTTGAGTCCGACCTGCGAACTTAGGGATGGTCCTTTGAAAACTCACTGAGTCTGACCTGCGGACTTTGGTTTGAGTCTAGCCTGTAGACCGAATGACCTTATCCAACAAACTCCGCTGAGTTCATCCTATAAATCACAATTCGAGCCTGTCCTGCAGACTTGGAATTTATCATTTGCTAACTTTGTTGAGTTCGACCTGTGAAGCTCGGGTCGGATCTGTCTTGCAGCCCTAAAATTTTTGTTGAGTCCGACCTGCGGAGCTCAATTCGTTAGTCCTGCTGACTTATGAATTTTAGTAGAGTCCATCATGTAGAGCTCGACTTATCTATGGGCAGTCTTCCCAACACGAGTTTGTACAGAGTTGGCTCCAGCAAGGTGTATGATGACTGTTTGAAGGAGTTTAAAGATGGAGTGGAAATCGCCACCAAGTATGTTCGTCGTGGTACTCCTCAGAAAGATTCTGAGTCAGCTCCTTCTTCCTCAGCTCCGCCAGTTGCCTCAGAACCGCGTCAAGCTCCGGCTCCAGATGCTTAGCTTAGTATTTTAGACTTTTGTGCTTCTTTTTTGCTCTGAAAAAATCATTAGATTTGTAACATGTACGCTTATCTGGAAAATATATCTTTGCCAAGCTCTTTTGCCTTGGCTTGTTTTTTTGCTCTGAAAAAATCCTCAGATTTGTAACATGTACGCTTATATTGATAATATATGTTTTGCCAAGCTCTTTTGCCTTGGCTTGTTTTAAGTACTTATTTGCACTGTTTTTGCTCTATAGTAGAGTGGGGTGCTCCCCCAATATGCCATGCATTAACTTATTAATTGTTGGATGGCATACTTAGTGTGCATTTACATAGTAGGGTTTTATTGAGTGTTTGTCTTGCAGACTTAGGAAGTTTGATGTTGCAAACTTTACTGAGTCTGACCTGCAGAGCTCATATTGGATCGTCTGTCTTGCAGACTTAAATTTTAGAGTCTAATTTTTTGAATCTGACATGCATATTTAATTTTTGAGTCTGACTTGCAGACTTTTTTTTTAGTATGTCGTGCAGACTTGATTTTTTTTTTAGTCTGACTTGCAGACTTAAATTTTTTTTTGAGTCTGCCTTGCAGACTTACTTTTATGAATCTGACCTGCAGACTTAATTTTTTTTTGAGTCTGATCTGCGAACTTAATTTTTGCAGTCTGTCATGCATAATTTATTTACTTTTTGAGTCTGGCCTAAAGACTTTTGAGAGTTTGACATGCAAGCTTAAGTTTTGTAAGTCTGACCTACAGACTTAATTTTTGAGTCTGTCATGCAAACTTTATTTTTGAGTCTGTCCGGTAGACTTAATTTTTTTGTATCTGAGGGAAAACTTTATTTTATGAGTATGGCCAGCAAACTTAATTTTTTGAGTCAGAGGGCAGACGTTATTTTTTGAGTCTGGCCAGCAGACTTAATTTTTGAGATCTTGGTGAGGTATCTTGCCCCACAGTATGCCATGCATTAAATAATAGAATTTGGATGTCATACTTAGCTTTTTGTATGATTTTTTATTTGAGTCCGACCTGCAAAGGTCGGATAGTGTGTCTGACCTATAGAGTTGTGAATTTTGCTAAGTCCGTCCTGCGGAGCTCGGTTGTCTGTCTTGCAGACTTAATGAATTGGTTGAATACGACCTATGGAGCTCAGTTTGTCTGTCCTCCAGACTTAAATCTTTTATCTTAAAGCCATTACGTATTATGTACAATAAAAAAGAGAAATATAATATTGAAATAATACTGGTAAATTGAAATAGTTTATTGAATTCGGGAACCTGTCCCGGACGTAAAGCTTGCAGGGATTGTTTGCATGTCAGCTTTGTGGAATGGTCCTTCCATTTGAATCTACCGGTTGATATGCACCCTTGCCTTGCAATTTTACCGCTTTATAGAGGTGTCATGCGGACCTCGGGTTGTCTGACCTGTAGACTTGTAAATTTTATTGAGTCTGCAGTACTCAATTGAGAGTCATGCTGACCTGAATTTTTTTCTAAGTCCGACCTGCGGAACTCAGTTCGTCAGTCCTGCTGACTTATAATTTTTTGTTGAGTCCAACCTGCGGAGCTCAGTTGTCATATTTAGTGTTTTGAGTAGAGCTCGGTTGTTTTGTCTTGCGGACTTTTTTTTTTTTTTTTCGACTGCAGACATGATTTTCTTCAGTCTATCCTGCTGACTTAAATTTTGGAGTCATACCTGCAGACTTAATTTTTTGAGTCTGACCTGCAAACTTAGGGAGTTTGTCATTTGCAAACTTTCTGAGTCCGACCTGTAGCTCTGTTCTAATCGTCTGTCATGCACACTTAGGGAGTTTGTCCTTTACAAATTTTCTGAGTCCGACTTGCAGCTCAGTTCTGATCGTCTGTCCTGCATGCTTAGGGAGTTTGTCCTTTGCACACTTTTTTAGTCTGACCTGTAACTCAGTTCTGATCGTCTATTCTGCAAACTTAGGGAGTTTGTCCTTTGCAAACTTTTTGTGTCCGACCTGCAGTTCAGTTCTAATCGTCTGTCCTGCAGACTTAGGGAGTTTGTCCTTTGCAAAATTTCTCGAGTCGACTGCAGCTTCGATTTTGATCGCATGTCTGCCAGACTTAGGCGCGTTGTTTTTGCAAACTTTCGAGTCCGACCTCACATTTCGATTCCGATCGTGCATCTCCTACAGACTTAGAGAGTTTGTCCTTTGCAAACTTTCTGAGTCCGACCTACAGCTCAGTTCTGATCGTCTGTCCTGTAGACTTAAAGAGTTTGTCTTTTGCAAACTTTCTGAGTCTGACTTACAGCTCAGTTCTGATCGTCCGTCCTGCAGATTTAGAGAGTTTTCCTTTGAAAACTTTTATAAAATCATCATGCATAACGGAGAAAACAAAAATTTATTGAAATAACATAGCTAAAAATTTGAAATAATATATAAAGGTTGGAACCTGTCTTAGACGTATATCTTGCGGAGATTGTTGGCATGCCGACTCCATGAATGGTCCTGTCATTAGAATTAGCCTCTAAGGGATCTCCTAGATCCTTCCCTAGGACTGCTACCTGGATAAAGGCCTATAGGCTGATCCATCAACGACGGTTGGTTGTTCCACTAGCGCTTGTTCTGCCGGATTCAATGCGATTTTCGCTCTGAGGCTGGTTAGCGGTGGTGGGATCTGCTGCCACCCCTCCTCCAGCATTTTTACCACCATCGTTGGCGGTTTCCCCTGGTGTTTTCTTATTGTTCTTTTTTGGTGGCATGATGATCTTGAATAATTGTTGGTAGGAGGCCCTCCTTCTAGCGCCAATTGACGATGATGGATCTCGTCTATCAATAAATCCAGGCCGTCTTTTCCTAGTGACAATAAATCCAAGAATATGCCCTAAGAACAAGATGTAAAACGGGGGTGGTGTTTGTGATTTTTACACTGAGCCTGAGAGTTATTTCTCCCAAGTTGCCTACGTATCCTGTAATTGTTCAGGAATCAAGTCTTTCGTAGTTCCTTAGGGTTGTTTATATAGGGGATGGCTCATCCCTTTCCTTGTTCTACAAGGATTTGTATTCTTAGTCCCTAAGGATAATCACGTGTGGATCCCTATAATTTAGGGATAATTATGGACATATTTAAATGATAGGATCTGTGTCATTACGTCAAGGGATTCTTTCCATGTCTATCTTCTGGCCAACCTGCGTCGAACCTCCTAGGCCATCTCGACCGGTGGTAAGTCAAGAAGGGCCGAGCTGACCTCCCACCTGGGGTGCAGGTCCGCTTCTTCAGTTAAACTTGAGGCTCCTAGCCTTTACTACTTATTAATTCTCAATATTCATTTATGACTTAGCCACTCTACATATGACACGTGGCAAGGGTTATCCGACCCTCGTCAGTCACTGAAGCCCAAAACTATATGTTTTTTTTTAACAACAAACCGACATTGTTAACAACAAAACTTCATCGTTTTAATACTAAAAAAATTTCTCCAGATGTCAGTGGGGTCACGTGACCCCCTAAGCCTATATACATCCGCCCTATTTAGTTATAGTGACATTAATTTGTATAGCAAACGTCCATCGGGGTGACGTTATGCTAGACATATTTTTAACAGGAAATGTGTTGAAAGTAATTTTATGATTCCATATAGTAAAAAAAAAAATTAATAAAAACATGTGGTGTGCTAAACACTTTTGTGATGCCAATATAATAATATAGATATTTGTTATATTAAATTGAGATTATTAGTTAAGAATTAGATGAGGTATCCATCGACCAATGGATATCCGTATGGGGAGGGTGTGGGTTTTAAAATTTGTTATTACACCAGTATTGTAATGGTACGGTACGGATACATAAAATTAATGATGTGTATGGCATTGATAGAGCTAAACCCATACTAATTCATACCATTGTCAACCCTAGTTGAACGCAGTTACCAACTTACCATCAACATTTGTGTGTTGGGTCCGGGTTCTGTGTTGATTCACGGCTAAGCTACTATATATGATGTCTAGTGTGTCCCATACTTATCCCCTGGATATGGCCTAGTGGTGAGGAGTGGGGTGTTATAATGACAGCCGGACCCTAAGCTGGAGGTCAGCAGTTCGATTCCCGTAAAATGGGTTGATTTCCGATTGATAACACCCTTCAGTGATGAGGAACCAGCAAAGCCCCTGACTCTAAGCTCTAGGTTACCTGATTAACCTCTCCCCACATTCCTGTGGGATCGGAGGTAGGGGGCCCTGAAGGTTAGGGTTTAACCGTTTTTTTAGTGTGTCCCATACTTAACGAAAATGGAGACCTGTGAATTTGGCAGAAACATTGGTTTTGATGCATGCAAAGATGATGAATAAAATATGAGACTCATAATTTATTCATCATCTTTGCATGCATCAAAACCAATATTTCTGCCAAATTTGCATGTCCCATTTTCGTTAACTATGGGACACGCAAGCCATCATATAAAGTTGCTTAACCGTGAATTAACACTGAACCCGGCCCCGACACACAAATGTTGATGGCAACTGTGTTCGACTAGGGATGACAATAGTATGAATTAGTACGGGTTTAGATGTATCCATGCTTTACACATCATTAATTTTCGATATTCATACCCAAACATTACAATACTGGTGTAATTGTGAATTATTAAACTAATACCCTTCCCATACGAATATCCATTAGTCTTGGATATATGATCTAATTCTCAACTAAGAATATCAATTTAATATAAAAAAACATCTATATTATATTGGCATCATAAAAGTGTTTAGCACACCACATGTTTTTGTTAATCTTTTTACTATATCGCACCATAAAATTACTTTTAACACAATTTGTGTTAAAAATAAATCTGGTCACCCCGATTGACGTTTTCTATACAAATTAACATCATTGTAACTAACCAGGGGCGGATGTACAAAGGCTTAACTATATGGCACCATAACTTTTAACACGGTTCGTGTTAAAAATAAGTCTAGTCACCCCGATTGACGTTTGCTATACAAATTAACGTCATTGTAACTAACCAGGGGCGGATGTACAAAGGCTTAGGGGGTCACTCACTAACATTTGGAGAAATTTTTTTAAGTATTAAAACAATAAAGTTTTATTGCTAAAAATGTCGGTTTGTTGTTAAAAATATAGTTTTAGGCTTCAGTGACCCTACTGAAACAAATTTTAAAATAAAAAATATAGTTTTCAAATGTGGTACCGGAAACAATTCCTAGATCCGCCCCTTCAACTAACATTACAATTTACACATATCATCACCGTATGTATTTTTAAGATATGTCCATATGAAGAATATTTTTTTTCCCGAAAAAAATCATATTAAAACGTGGTTTTGTATTGTAATTTATGTGGTGTTTTGATAATTGGGGTGCTAAAAGAAATTTTTTTAATTTCAATGGAACCCCAAATGAGCACCAAAGGAGTAAAGTCAATTAAACAACTCATTTGCGTACATAAAGGATGTAATTTGACACAGTTAATGTATCACAGTTTTACAATATATAATCTATGTCACATTTTTAATATAAACTATATCTACCTTTCCCGACCTATATCGTTTAAATTCGCTATGTGCTGTAAATCATTTTTACGAGACCGACTACAGTCCAGTTTTTTAATCTTTGCCGTTAAAAAAATATATAAATAATCATGTACGTTGGATCACTTTTTTAATACATCATAGTTAATGTATACAATAACACACCTAATCAATAATTTAACCTCCTAAACCGGTAAACAATTTATATAAAAAAATTTAACTACACGGCAAAAAATTTGCTTCCCTAGGAAAACACGTCTATCGAATTCTTCAAGCTCCGAAAATTAATTACACAGCAATAAATTTTTTTTTTTCCTACAAAAAATTAGCTACACGGCAATAAATTTTTTTCCCTAGAAAGAATTAACATGTACATATACTACTAGAACTAGAATAAGTGCAAGTATCATTAAAATTTTAATAAGTTTTTTGAGATTTTTTTTATGGAAAATTAGGGATAAGGACACAATCTGAAATATTTTTAAATAACAGGACAACTACATATTTTTTTATAGGGAGAAAAACAACTGCATAATTTTTTAAGCAAGAAGGACAAACAGTGAATCCCGAAAATCAGTGAATCTCCCAAGTGAATCCCGAAATCAGTGAATTTTGACAGTGAATCCCGAAAATCAGTGACTTTCGGCAATGAATTTTGGAAATTAGTGAATTTCGACAGTGAACTTCGGCAGTGAATTTAAACAGTGAATTTCGAACACAAGTGAATTTCGACAGTGTATAAATAGTTTTGTCCTTTATGCAAAAATTTCAAATGACTGTCCTTCTACTCAATTGATGAAATATTTATGTTATTCTCCCTCATTCCCCTTTTTTTTAATATTTTAATATAGTTATCAATATCATACCAAAATATTTCATGGGGTTATGGTTGTTATGGACAAAAGTGAAAAAGAATCGTAAAAAAGGACAAGTGGATTGAAAATTTGTGAAAATGGACATAAGACCTTTGAAATGACGAAATTACCCTTGTCAAATTTAACGACTTCAATTCTACTATCTAGTAAATCCACTAAAACTTTTTAAAATCAAACAAACATAAGGACATATTCTTCAAGTGGAATGATAATTTTTTTCACCAATTTTCAATTCCACTATATTAAATACCAATTAATACATGAAATTTGTCATTGTTAACATTTGTTCACTATTTCATATGTATATATATAAATTTAATACAAATATACCAATGATTAACAATATACATATGCATCGAATTTCATAATAAATGAGATACAAGGGTGTTGTTGGTGCTAACGTCAAGCTTACTCCACCTTACAAATGAGATTGTGTTGTAGTTGGTTACATATTTATGACCCGTACTCTCGATACACATTTATACTGGTACATGGGGTATCGAGAAAAAAAAAACGGAGAATTCACATAAACATTGTTCCCTCGGTGCCATGTGACAATGTTCATAGTGGTAAAGTCAAAAAAAAAAAACATTCACATGTTTGTTTTTATGAATGTGCACCTAAGCGATTACATGTGTACACTTGTAATCATTAATATTTTGTGCAAGCTTGTACATTTCATTTATTTCTTTGTTCGAGCCACTATATCATGATTGAATAAATCTATACGACATTCACTACACCTAAATCCATGAACCTTTAACCATGAATCATAAATTGTAAAATTGCCATGATGATAGTATCGAACATTGTGTTTGATTGTCACTTACCATGGATTGATTGATGATATGTGGCATTCATAAAACCCAGATCATATCCACTACTCATTGAATCCTCAACCTTGGACCCAGAAACCTGAACCCTAAACACTAAATCATTAACCCTAAACGCTAATGTGGATTATATGTATGTTACAAAATAAGGATTGTTTGATTGTTTATGACATTCACTATAGTTGCCATGATAGAATTCAGCATTTTATTTAATGTAACAAAGAATCAATCAACACAAAGTCATAACCTAAGCTTTGAATACTTATATGCCACATTAATAAAAAAAAAAAAAAAACAAGTCATACCCCTAAACCCTTTGCTATAAAAAAAACAAGTCATTGATCAGTGCTAATTTATCCCACATCTCCTTTGCTAATTTTGCAATCTTTGATCCTTATGAACATATTACTATCCAGAGTCTTCAAGATCATGTCTTTTGCAACAAAATCAAGATTTGCTCTTCTTCTGTCATTCTTGGTCCAATATTTCTTGAGTTTGTCTATCTCTTTTCCTTGATCTGCTCCTGTGGCTAACACAGTTGTGATCTTGATTGGGCCATCATTAATTACATCTAGCATCTCCTCATGAGTTGCTGCAAGATGAGACAACATCTTTATTTTATATTCATCAAAATTATTAACATTGAATACAGGTACCTTAAACATGAAATTTGAGGAATCCATGAGTACAAATAAGAGATATCTTTAGAAAGCACAAATTTGAAAACTACTTTGAAAATATGTGATCTCTTTGTTACCATAAATCAGATATGAATAGGTTTTGATACTAGGAACACTGCTCTGATACTAGGGATGTCAATTTTGATCCAACCCGGTGGATATCCACCCTACCCCTAACGGGTAGGGTAGGATAGGGTATGGATTTGATTTTTCGGAACCCACCATGGGTAGGGTAGGGTATGGATATCTATTTTCTACCCGGTATATTACCCACCACCCACCCACCGATATATTATATCTTAAACTTTATATATATATATATATATATATATATATATATATATATATATATATATATATATATATATATATATGATTATTAGATGGTGATTGAACTCGTCATTGAAAAATTCAAACAAATATGAATATAAACTTTAATAATTCAATATCACATAAAGATAATGATGTTGATTGTCAGAGAAGTTCACCACTTTTGCTAGTTTACAAAAGATGAAGTGAATGTTATTTTATCCCGAGTTAAACCACAATTTAAATACTGATATTTTTTTCGAAATACCTTAACTTTTGTTTTCTTGAATTGTAGAACATAAACGAGATCAACTACTCGTGATTACAAGCATTTGTGAGAGATATATTTTCTATGTCTGTGACTACTATGGCTTCTGAATCAACTTTAATAATAAAAAATAGACTGAAAAAAAACACTAAAGTATAAGTGTGCTGAAAGTAATTTCATAGTGTAAGTAGTAAACAATAGATTAAAAAGTGTCGTAATAAGAATTCTTATTGCGTTAATAGAATCCATTTCATTTTTGTGAAAGAAATAAAATAACCATGGATATCCATAAACCCGTGGATATCCGCATGGGTAGGGTATGAATTTAAAAATGTCTACCCGCACGGGTAGTGGGTAGGGTATGAAAAATTTATGATGGGTAGGATTGTTAGGTGTAGTGCCCAAAAGACAATTATATAATTGTTTTAGGACAGAATTAATAATTCATCTTATTATATGAATGTATGCTTATAATTAAGACACTACTGAAAACCTTAAGTACTTCGTTTATGTAATCATATAACTCAGTGTATGGCTATACACAAGAAGATTGAGTTAGTGAGATGTACTTAAAATTAACTTAGTCCGTAGCGTTGATTAATCTGAGTACGGGTCTCATAATTAATATGCTAATAATGCGCCCAGAACACTTTACGGTGTGACAGTCTTATCCGGACTGTCGGTAATAGGCTACCTAGTGGGGCATTTATATATGATGATAATCATATAGGGCTGGACCGATTTGATTAGAGTTCTCGATATAATTCCGTGATTGAGAAGTCTTATCGAATCACAAGATGATCATATATGGATTAATCTCAATCCTAAGGTGATCACAGATAACTGCTTAGACTAGGGTAGAGTTTGATGTGTTAGTAAGGATCTCTTTGTAGTATGTGGTCCAACACTTCTCGTTGGCTCTATTTTGGAATGAGTGAGTAGTCTGTGCTATCACAGATATGGAATCCATTCCTTCCCTCGGGAAGTAGACAGACAGTTCCCTTATTTGTTAATCCTAGAAACTGATCGATCCGCGGAGTTCATATTACATTAGTTATGAACTAATTGATCACTAGGGGGTTAATGGTAAATAATGATAAGAGGTTTCGAGAAGGGTCTACGGAGATATCCCGAATCGAAAACGAACAGTCTATGGAGGATTTATCCGTATGTAATGATTATATCAGTGGACACCTTATCAACTCATGGTTGAGTGTAAGTTATCTATATTCGACAGAGTTCAGTTTCGGGTTTATGGTGGTGTAATCCCGGAATTAATAGATTGAATATTATTGTTCGGTCTAACGGATAATATTATTTATATAGATTAATTGTTTAGTTGGACTAGATAATTAAATACACAGAAAAGAAATTTTTCGTGGACTCGGACCAATGTGATGAAAAATGCGTGTGGCCTATTTCCAAATAGGGTGGGGCGCATTTTGAGTATTATTTAATTAGAGAGAAATTAGTTTTCTTGGATAATTATTTAATATGTGATTTAATCATTTATTTATTAAGTGATAAATCATGGAATATTAGATAATATATTTATTTATCCTAATTTGTTTGGGATATATATTATATTTATCTTTTATTTAAAATAAGGATTAATCTAATAATTATCTCTTAATTATTAAATCCTTGGAGGACAATGATTACTCTCCTATATAAAAAGAGTTCTCTCAAGCCTTTTGACACAACACATGACATGCATAATTGGGAGGAAAATAGCTTAGAAATTTCGTCTATTGTTCCTAGGGTTCGAGTTTTAGAAAACTTCGGGTTTTCTAAGGTAGCATATCGAGGAGGTCAAGCGGCTTGAAACACCATCCACCTGGTGGTGCTTGGAGACACACGTTGGAAGACTTTGGCTTCTCAACTAGGCTCTCAACTTGTTCTTGACGTTTTGCACCATAAAAAGATTGGTGATCTAACCCCCTCGTAGGTTAGATTTATTATTTATGTATTTTGATTGTTTAGATCTAGATCTTGTACTTTCCGCTGCGTAATCGGGTGGATCCATGATCCATCCGACGATATTACATCCTACAAGTGGTATCAAAGCCTTTGATCTATCAATCAAAGTATATGAATTTTAGATCTAAGGAGTGGAATAGCATGTGTAGATTGCTTTATTTTTTTATTTTTTTTAATCGAAAATATCATGTATGTATGCCTTTGTGATTGTTGTGTTTGAAGAGATGGATTGGGGTTGGTACTGTTTACTCGTTAGATCTATTGTAAACTCATATAAATTCGTTTATATGAGTATAGGAAATTTTGTAATTTTAATTTCCTTGAAGTAGATCTGTATTGTTGTTGTTCCGTTTTTTTTTTTCCCGGAGTTTGAGCCGTTGAAACGAGAATCCCTAAGGTCAGAAGGAAGAATAAAAGTTGAAGAACATGCCCTCAAAATTTCGTGACGATCGGAGTCGATCTCAATGTCCGATCACTGCTAACAGAAAAGCACAGCAGGCATTAAAACCCTAGCTGTGAGTTCGTCGATTTTCTGGAAGATATTGGACCGTTGAAACGAAGATCCGACCGATCAGATCGACTAACATGGAGTTATGAACAAGTCCTAGAAATTTCAGGTCGATCGGGATTTGTCTCGATGCCTGATCGGCCCCAGGAAGACACTGCTGCGCTGCAATTATAAACAGATACATCAGTTAGATCAGCGGATTGCTGGAGAAAATTGGACCGTTGAAACGAAGATCCAACCGTTCATATTGAAGTAGGAGGAGTGAAGAACAAGTCCCTAAAGTTTCGTGACGATCAAGGTTCGTTTGGATGTCCGATCATCGATAAAACGCAGCAGCAGCAGATTAGAAAATAATAAACCCTAGTTAGGGTTTGTGTTTTTTTTTAATTTTTAGGTTAGATACTGGGGTACCAACGATCCATCTCGGTGTTTAATTTTTCCATTATTTTTCGTGTATGATCGAAATTATGTGATAGAAACCGGAGTGTTTAATTTTTCCATTATTTTTCGTGTATGATCGAAATTATGTGATAGAAACCGGAAAATTTCCATGACATGCATCATATCATGATTCCACTCCAATGCATACATGTAGCTAGTTTATTTCGAATAAATTAGACATGTATAACTCGTATAATTAGTTAAAAAGCTTCTTTAATTAATATGTGGTAGTTAATTAATTAAGTAACTAATTATAAAAACCGAGGAACCGGGTTTTGTCAATCGTTACGATTTTAGTGATGGATTCTCGGTGAATCCCACTTAGATAAATCGTTGAGTTTTTGGTGAACCTACCTTAAATGTAAAGCGAGATTACGCTTTGGTTGACAACATAGAAATCGGAAAATCTTAGTACATGGGTTCGAAAATGGTCTAACCATGGTTGGGCGAGTTCAAGCGAGCTACGGCTCGATTGACTCCTCCACGTGTGACGTTTGCACGGGTTCGACAAGACTTAGCATATCCGATAAGCCTTCGGGCTAAACGGGGCTTCTCTTGCCGGATCCGACCGACAGTCACATATGTTCCAACGAATAAGACGGCGTAGGGCTTGCCTACTTAACCGACCTTGTTCGGAGTACTTTGATTTATTGTTTCTTATTTTCAAGACCAAAACCATAATTAGTAAACCCACCATTTTTTCAAAATATTGAGTAGGAGCGGGGAAGGCGACAGCTGACCCCACGGCCTCTACTATAGGTGCAAGCACGTGAGAGAATGGTGACGCCTCGTGCCGCTTTGATTCCGGCCCCCTAAGGATGGTGTTCACCCCTATCAAAATTCAAGGCTTGGTCTCCGAAAGGATAGGATTTCGGGTACTCGTTGGGTCACTGTCCGACCCTAAAGGCGGCATACTCGGGGCGTACTTTGAGATCTGATATAGTAGGTCACACTCTTTATGGATATTTTCGAAATATCTAGGCTAGAAAAAGGAAGGTAATCGATGATTAAGGTCCGGGATGTCTGATTCCCGTGAGATGTTCGATTCTCGAAGCTTAATCATTGAGAGAGATTGTCTCAGTTTAACCGTCACCTCTTTGACCTACCCTACGGCAGCATTGAGGTGCGAGGTTAAATCCTTGGAATGGTAGGATAAACTTTTTATAGTTTATTATTCCTAAAATAAAAATCTAGTAGTGAAAATTTATTTTTTGAATTTAACTTTCCGTCATATTTATTTTACAACTAAATCTCTAGGCTACTAAACTGTTAGTAATAGGACTTCATTAAAAATGTGGAAAGTAACAAGTACGTTGTGAATTATCAAAAGAATGCGGTTATTTTTCGGAAGAGATTTTTCCCTTGAGCCTTTAAAAACTTAAGTGACATAGTATAGGTATGTCACGGATGTCACTCGTGTTGAATGAGAGACGACCATACTTAGTTTACAAAAGATGATATAGGACTATCCGACAAATTCATTTAGTGAATTTTAAAAGTGTAATTACACAACAAATTTCTAAATTGAAAAATTGGAAAATCATATACATAAGGCGTTGCTAGTTAGACGGTATTTGGAACCGATAAACTAGTAGGAGCCTTAGCCTTATGATTTGTTGTTTTTCTGAATCATTAGAAATGTGTAATGGACTGCACAAGAGTTTTTCCATTCATTGGAAAAACAAGAACAAAGCGTTACTAGTTAGATAGTATTTGGAACTGATATACTGGTGGGAGCTTAGTTCTGGAGATTTTATAATCTTTGAAACATCATGAACACAGCATTGCTAGTCAGACAGTATTTGGAATTGATAAACTAGTTGGAGCTTAGTTCTAGGTGATGTTCTAATCTTTGAAAAATCATAAATACAAAGTGTTGCTAGTTAGACGGTATTTGGAACCGATAAACTAGTGGGAGCTTTGGTCTTGTGATTTGACGATTAGAAAAATCAATAGTCCAAGCAAGTAACACTGAACATCCCACAGTTCAAGAGTAACGTCTACTAAAACGAACTGCTAGTTCAAGACTGTTTCCATTTAAGGAAAGTCAAGAATGGGAAAGAATGTCTATACGTGTTAGTCATCTAAACTAAGTAGTTTTAAGGCTAAACCGGAAAATTAATAAATTGGAAATTAGAGGATAAGGAAAGTGATTTCGGATCACTGACCAATGCATCCTTATCAATTTTCTCGAAAGCTAAAGTTCTTTGGAAGAACTAGGTAGCTTTGCATTAAACGATAAATAAAATAGACAACGGGCAGTTATTTCAGATAGACTAGTGTGAGTGATATAAGGAAATGAATCTCGGATTTAATTCTTGAGTATCACAGAAAATTCATTTTTTGTTTTCGGATTCATTGGAACGAACGTATTCATTTTCAATAGGACAATTTGTTTGTCTTATTGACGATGAATATAACATTCGTAACACGTATCCAAGACTCAGACTTTTATTTGATAAAATCAAAACCACTAAGCATTGCTGAAAATGTATTCGTAACACATCTTATAATATATAAACGCAAATGGTTTCCGTATTTCGATAAACGCTTCTTTCTATTAATTAGTGCATATTCCCTAAAGACAAGATCTGAAAACTGGCTTAGGGTGATTCCTATCTCCCAGTCAAAGGAACACTGTCTCAAAGGAACAATGACTAAGTATCCTTTCAATCAGGAAAGGGTAATAGATTTAAAGAAGTAACATAGCTTGTTCATAACAACCTTCGGGGTCATATGAAAGGTACAAGCTAGTGGGAGCTTTTGAAGTAGTGACATCTTGTCTGACAACTATTCGAGACTCCGGTAAGTTTATCCAAAATATTTGGAGGAAATCTCTGATTTCACCAGAGATAGAGTATTCCATACTTAGAAATAGGTTATTGCGTAGTCTTCGGGACTGATGCTCGGCCTGCCTCCAAGTGAAATGTTTTCACTAAGGGATACACCATAAATTTGCCTTACATAGTTATTGATGTGCTACGATACGCTACTGAAATCATTTAAGATATTGGTTGCAAAATAACGGTTTACGTTGAAATGAAAAACCGAGAAGTCTACCTAAAAAGATGCCTACGCATTTGTGGATACGGAGTGAATTCGGTTCACCCCACTTTCGTAAATAGAGGCATTTAGCACCGAGTGCTTGAACGTAGGACTGGAAATTTTGCGTACACGTTCAGACCGTGAAATATCTTGATGCATTGAGTAAAGGTTGATTGTAAAACTCGTAAAATCAGAGAATGACGGTTATACTGTCAAACTCGGTCAGATAGAGTCTATAAATAACAAACTTAGATCTTGAAGTATTTGTGCTCAAGATGTTACTAACTGATTTGTTCAGTCCACATCCAACACCGGCAGTTGGTGATAACACTAATTAAAACTACTAAACTAGATCAGTATATCAATCCACCCCGGACGCAGTGGGAGTATGGTTTGTCCATTTACACATTGCAGGACCTTGCGGTCTATAGGGTAGATTGATGACCTATAGTCATTCGTGGGCTGTGTAGGATCATGATCATAGAGGTTGGTTTAAAAGCCATAACCCTGTGAATGGAGTTTGACACTCAGGATTCGCTGAAACTCTTGTAGAACCACCTGAGTATCTCAGGCCCAGTGGGAGTAATTGGAACTACACGGAGAAGAGTCGAATGAATAGGAAAGTTTAACTTTCAACGCAAAGCTAAGTAATTTAGGGGTGATTCCCTAAAAGGTAGAGAGTTAACCAGACCGTGATCTCTCTTACCACTCAGTCTTGCTTGAACTCAGAAAGCGGGAAATAGGGGTGATTCCCTAAGACTTCCTTGCTGAACAACAAAATCTGAACTCATTCAGAACAGAAGGGTTTTAGCAAAGAACAAATAACGGATTCGTTACAAAGCAGAAAATAGGGGTGATTCCCTAAGACCTTTTTGCGAGACTAACGGTATCTTAATTTATTCAGAAAGAACCTTTGGCAGGATGCCTGCCATAGCTTATATCCTTTGGGGATTTAAGCAAAACCTCTAGGTCATTTCAAAGTCATATATTTTAATATGTGGACTTGACCAGAATATTGATAAGTCTTTCGTAGACTGGGCATCAATATTAGTAAAGTAGTATGTAGATTAGTGTTTGTGAATGGTAACACTGAAACAGTTGGAAACAACATGGGTGTGTTATCTGAAGTCAGAGCCTGACATGCCATCGGGATTCATTCTAAAGGATTTGATTCGCTCAAATTCTCGAGAATCGATTATTGGCAATCCCATCCATTCAACGATGTAGTCTACCCTACCTCTCAGGAATGGTTATCTAAACCTGCAGATGAATACGAAATGGGATGTTTAGTGAATCCTCCAATCTCTTCGGGAGAATGAGGAATAATATGCTAGTATATTCAGGTGCAAACTAGAATATAAGTGATAACACTGATTCTGGCTTTAGGTCGGATTTAGGGTGATCGTTAAGTAAATCTTGTCCTCAGTGTTGACTCAAAGGCATATTGAAAGTGTACCACCGGATTAGATGGAAAGGCGACGTTTCGATCCCAAAGATTGACTCAAGCCACCAACCTACCTGATCAATGTACCGAGTCACATGGTATTCGGATTCTAAGTACGCGCCGGGTCACTGACCTACCCTACGGCGGCACACTCCGGTCGTGCTTGGAAGGATGAATTACTAAGATGCGCTTGGAGGGTACAGTTTTGAGGGATAAGTCACACTTGTTTTGAGCAAGTG
The DNA here is from genome assembly GCA_026214975.1 of Gentiana macrophylla. Taxonomy (NCBI): domain Eukaryota; kingdom Viridiplantae; phylum Streptophyta; class Magnoliopsida; order Gentianales; family Gentianaceae; genus Gentiana; species Gentiana macrophylla. The sequence goes on from CM047817.1 coordinate 47,047,179, forward strand.
GGAGAATGTTGTAGATATACATATAAAGGGTGTGCTCTAAAACAATTAATCCACTTGCCTTTCGTGCAAGTGGGAGATTGTTAGGTGTAGTGCCCGAAAGACAATTATATAATTGTTTTGGGACAGAATTAATAATTCATCTTATTATATGCATGTATGCTTATAATTAAGACACTACTGAAAACCTTAAGTACTTTTTTATGTAATCACATAACTCAGTGTATTGCTATACACAAGAGGATTGAGTTAGTGAGATGTACTTAAAATTAACTTAGGCCGTAGCGTTGATTAATCTGAGTACGGGTCTCATGATTAATATGCTAATAATGCACCCAGAACACTTTGTTAGGAAATCTACGCGGGAACGCAGGGGAATTTAAAATTTTATTTCCTTTTAACCAGGATCGACTTCATTTAAGCAATAAACAAATAAGCTAAAGACGGTGGTTACCTTGCTTGATCTATAAGATCGACGCTTTGACCGTCTAAGGAGAGTAGTTCTGCAAAGATCCCCCCAAGTGTTCGGCCTCTACCGCTAGTCCACACGAACAGCCCGCCGGAATCCCATCATGGATTGCTATTAGAAAACTCCGGTTGCTAGACCGGCCTTTTTCCCCCTCTCCAACTCTCCATAGGATGCTCTCTATTTTACACAAGAACTATTAGCTCTTGGAATTATGATGTACAAAAGAGCTTGACACACACACTATATATATAGTGAATGTGAAGCCATATATAGGTGTGGAGGAGAAGAAAACATTTTCCCAATAAAATAAGGAAAATATAATTGATTGATTTATCTCATTTATTATAATATCTCATATTAAATAAATCTAGGATATTGTCAATATCTTATATTGAATATTTCCAAGATATTGTCAATATCTTATATTGACAATATTTATCTTATTACCATAAATCAATTTACACATGTGTATATATCACATATATATTACACATATAAATCTATACAAATATATACTTTGGAAACATGTGTGCACATGCACATCATATGTGCAACATGCATGTATATATATATAATTATAAATATTAATGTCTAATATTAATATATGGTAATACCATTAATTAAATTGCACAATCCAAGTGTATATTATACACTCCAAAACAGTATATTATACACTCCAAAAATTGCATATATATTCTTGCTTATAAAACCTTTGTTTGCCCCAATAAAAAGGCTAAATAATTTTTGGCATCACACAAGTTGTTTACGGAATATTCTTTAATTTTTCAAGTTGAAGCTAATATAATGACTACGCTAATTTGGCCATATCTTTGAGCGGAAATCGTTGATTTAATTTATTTAGTGATTTCTTCCAAATGCTTTCAAGAGCGTTGTTGAATTGTTGAATACTTGAATTAATATTTAGTAATAAATATAATATATATATATATATATATATTAATATTATATATATATATATATATATATATATATATATATATATATATATATATATATATATATATATATATATATATATTTTGGGTATGAAAATGATGAAATGAATTTGAATACTATAGTCTCTCAAAACGAGATAATCTTTCCTTATTTTTGGCATTATCATCTATAACCACATTTTTTAATCCGGCTAGATGTTCTTATGTTAATTTACCCGATAACCTTTATAGTTCGAATATGTTTCCTTATTTGGTATCACAAACCACATTTTAATCCGCAAATTACGAAAATGCCATTCATGCCTAACGATCACGGGATGAAAATGCCCTTCATGCAACATCACGGGATAGCGTCTAGCAACACACCGTGACCCCCAATCATCGGAAGATTCAAATGCAATGACTACTACCTTTCATGTGAAACAGTTACCGTGTAACCTACAATCCTATCGCTGTAATAATATCCATACAGCCGTTAGTCGAGTGTCAAAACATCAACGACCGTATCTTATAATCTGGATATCAAACTCTCTCGAAGTAACTCATTTACTCCCACTTTGCAAAGATTCACGAGAGCTAGACATTCTTTATAAGAAGGCCATTTCGGATATTCGAACCCAATCATGTATACTCCGCATGCTTCAATATCATACCCAACCACTACCGCATGATCGCCCCGTGGCTAGGGGAAACCTCAATAGTGTCAAAGCATGACAATCCACACCGTGATGCCATGAAGACTCCGGTCCAAAGGATAATTACACAACCGCCACATAGTGTGACACTTATCCGTGTAAGTGGGTCAGTCTAACGTACGCATTCTCCAATACACGTCCACGTACAGTCCAAGTGTCTCTACACTTCGATAGATGAGATCTATCCCTGCCCTTAAAGACAGAAGACATCTAATACGTGCTAGCATGTTCATACTATCAATGCCCTGTTTAATAGAACATCAGTCTACAGACATTTAAGTATCAAATTTATTAAAGTGATTAGAGATCTCATCAACCATAATCGCCTATCATGGTTTCTCTATCACAGTTTAATACTAAGGACGTTATCATATAACAATTCATAATTGGTTCTTTAAAAGAACATATATATGACAACAGAAAAGCCATTTAATATATGTATAAACATAAAGAAATAGTTGAAATGATCTGACCCGGTCGGATCCGGTCCAACCCGATTGGTTTTAGGACAATATTCCAACAATCTCCCACTTGGCCTAAAACCAATCACTAGCACACACAAGACCAAGTTGAAACACAAGAATCTCATTCAATACTCGCAACCAGCCCTAACCATAAACGGATCGCTATCCGTGGGGACTCAGACTATCTTCATATCACGCCCATATGATCAAGTCAAAGGAACCGCCTCAACACACACATGAATCTCTCGACGAGACCACTGGTCCTTGCTTCAAGCAATGAATCCGCTTACTATATCAGCTATATAGAAAAGGTGGAACAACCGTACAAGGTTCAAGAATGAACCTTCTAGATCCATGTACTGCTCCCGATGCGCCTCCAAGGCACTACTGTTTTTTGGCCTGGTTGTAGAATTTACAAATGACCCATAGGCTAGAACATTTCCACTCAACGTATCACTTAATCAAAGTGATCGCAAACCAGCATCAGAGCTCCCACTCGCCTTCATAAGACTCGGGATATACGCCTCAGTATAACTATATTTATCTAATTCCAAGTTTCGATAAACTAGAAAACCATCCTTAACTTGTTTAAGGATATTCTCGACATTCACCGCATTTACTTTCATACTTGCTCATGACTATTCATGGACTATGAACATCCGGCATTACCTTTATGATGGTTCCTATCGCAGTAGCGAAAGAAACCTTTCATAATCATCATCATCTTTCACCTTATCTTTAGGACTAACGTCCTAACATAGATAGATCTTGAGAACACCGGCTAGCAATATCCCATGTCCCGATCTATGCTAAACTCCTTTTAGCATCACATCTATATAGGTAAACTATAATCTAACAACAGTTAAATCTATCGCTATAGATTCTTATTTCTAAAATAAGATCTGTCAATCCAAGTGCTTTCATAAAGACCTTGAACTACCAAACATTAATTGACCGTGACATGGGGTGGCAATTCCTGAGAGAGATATTTAATACCTTACTCAAAAATCGTAACACACTCCCACTATCCATCTTGCACATGGGGCATATCCTTCTTTTGACTAAATCAAACTCCTTTGATTATCAAACAAATAAATTGTCTAGAGAAACTTGTTTGAGTCCATAAATGGATCTCGTGGGCTCACATATCATGTTATCGTCTATGAACATCGGGTTGTTTGCCCAACGTCTTCAACACTATCATATAGTCATGATACGAAGTTATAACAAGCATTATCTGAATAGAACTGGGCACAGCTGGCAGCATAAAGATAATTACAAGGTTTACACTTCATACCCTTTAGCCGTCACTATAGCCTTACGGTAATCATATTACTATCCATGTCAGCCTTCCAGGGACACTCCCCTTAGGTAAGACATACTAGGTTCATAACCTGATTGTCACTGATGGAATCTAATTCAGATATTATGGCTCCTGGCCATATATGTCAATCTTTCCTTTCAAACATTCCTTCATAAGTCATGAGATATTCATTCATCAAGATGAACATACCGGCAGCCCTTTTAGGCTTGAGGTTATCCACAGACTTACAGAACTTTTGTGTGCACTGAGCAGTGTTTTACACCTCATCGCCATGCGGCGTCTGCTAGTGTTCCATTGGTTGAATATATCTTTGTGGTTCTCAAACTCTTTTGAGATCTTATTCACTCCCACAGTTTCTTTTGGAAGAAACACTTCCTCTAGAAGATAGCATGTTTGGAGACAAACACCTTTTGTTCAGTGGACGAGTAAATAATATCCAGCGTGCTAGCTAAGACATTCCACAAAGTTGCATATGTCGTACTAGGCTCCAAGCCTTTTTGACTTTGCCTATGACAACTTCAAATCATCGGTTAAGATAGATTCGTTATTATCATCTTCCATATCTAATATGGAATTTATTCAACCTTTATTCTTTAGAACTTGGTTAAGTATAAGGGCACTATCCCGAAACGGGTAAGGTATACTTCGCATGGCTTGTGTCACACCTTTATCATATAAAGTGTTGTTTCCATTTGGGGAACACAATCTAATTGTGTATCCCAAAGATGGTATCCTTCAAGTGAGAATCTTATTCTTTTTTAGACGACTTCTGAAACACCCTTCAGGTATTAATTACTTCAATCCAATTGAAGACTAATTCCTAAGTAGCTCATCAATCTCATACTCGTACTAGATTGAACTTTTCAGGCTTTCCGAATTGTTGTACTTTAATAAGTACATTCAACTATTCCAAAAATAGTCATGATTAACAAACAATTATTTGTGGCATTAATTGTCATAAGCCAGCAAACATCGGTATGTTTAAGGGTATTTTAGTCATCTTTAGATAAGATACGTATCACCCACACGATTCACAATCACATGGTTCAACATCATCAGAATGACGTTTAGTTGCACGCTTCCCTTCCAGAGAGACTATGTCTAGAACAACCACAAATATTAATGATAACAGCCACACAAATATTTAGTTGAGATCTCATCACATATATCAACTATATAGTGACATCAATCTAGTATGTTAGATTCAGTGACCTTCCAACTTTATCGGAATAACATTTATTCTTTACAATTGAATATGTCTACTAAATCCTAACAAATAACTAAAAGTATGTTCTTCATAAGAACCGGAACATAATAACATTTATTTAGTTCCCTTATTAGTTTACTAGATCCAGAATATGGTAAGTGTTACAACGTTTGCTTCAGCTTCCATATCTGTATTTAATCCTTTTAATTTAATCACACTCGCAAGATATCATATATCTAAAAGTTGACTTGAACTTAGATAGATTTATCTCAACTCACTTGCCTAAAATAGAAATTTCAATAAGTTCTCTATTTAAGCACATGCCCTAACTTTCATTTTAATCCTTCAAGCACATGTAAATGTTTCTTAGTGTAGTCTTCATAAGACTTAAGAAAGATCACAAGAGCTATGTCTTTGATTTCCTTTCATAAAGAAAATCTAAAGTTTATTAAATAGTTTATTTAAACTTTTGAATCGTATTCAAAACATTGACTATTTAATTAACCTTTAAGCAATGATAGAATTAAGTAGATACTTAAATCTTACAATTTTGAAAACAACCTTTCCAAAATTAGATGTGGTCATTCTTATCCAACGTTTGAATTAATTGTCATCATATGACTGCATGATCATCCTGGATCGTATCCAATATATGATTAATTCATTGAAACTTATTTCAAATGATTCGATCATATCATGAGCTTCCGCTTTCATTAATAATTAAAGCCTTGGTGTACTCCATCAAATATGTAGTCTCCTTCTCTCTAACTACTATAACGGGATTGCTCGTGTCATTGCTTATTTTAAAAGGATTAATATTACTTAATTATATTTGAGAACGTTTCTCAAAAGGTAACAGTCATAATTTGGTTTTACCAATCGAGAATAAAACATAAATATAAAAGTTTGCTAAAACTACAACATAAAAATGAAAATAAAAGAGTGTTGTTGTTTATACACGCAAAATCAAAAATGGTCTTTTGGTTTATGATTTTGCTCCCACTAGTCAACTACTCCCAATTGACTTTCAAGAATATTTCATAAATTCTTTAGTGGCTGAGATCCAATCTAGTTACCTTGATTCCCGGCGGTGGTCGATCAACCAAGATAATTTCGAAAGGTAGGTAACTCTTTACCATTCACATCTCTATGTGATTCTCAGTGGTTGACTAGTCAACTCTTTGACGATACACATCTCTATGTGTTAGTCAACCCCTTGTCTCTAAAGTCAGACAGCCCTGACGGTGGCCAATCACCGAAAGACTCTAGTCAAGTCATAACCTAATATTCATGAGATCTCATACGATCATATCTCAATAACGACGATATACCCGAGGTAGGTCAACTCCCGGAGGTGGTCGATCAGTTGGATCCGAACACATGCTCTTCACCGTCGTTATAACATTGGGAGACAATATTTCAACTTGATTTTTGTTGTGGAAGTATTTTTCGTAAATTAATTCACTTAATTAATTTTAATTTCGGTCTCATCAATTATATCTATCTCTATAGATATATATCCTACACATTTATCTAGATCGTGCCTAGTCATGCATCTATCGTATCATATAAAATAAATACAAGCACAAAATAAATAAATGCGTAAAGTAACCGGTATGATCATGGACTTTTCCTAGGTGCGGTTTCAATATACAAATCGACGAAACCGCTGGTCACAATCTAAGGGTAGTCATGCAACCGCCAATAGGATCTTTAATGCTCCATTCTCCAACGGGATCTTTATTTTCGCTTTCTTTGGTCTTCATCTTCTGCTCCATTTTTGTTACATTTAATTCTATCTTATAAAATAAATACATCCGCCGCACACGAGGGGAGCTAATGGGAATGGGATAAATGCAGAAAATAAACTAGGTCACGTTTTCATAACGGCTGGACAATTTTAAAACCAACGAAAAAAATTAAATCATTCACATCTATCCTATCGATCGAGTCCATGATCAATCGGGGTCCATATAATCATATTATATCTACTATATCAATCCATACAATAACATCTTATGAAAAAGATAAATTAAATTTAACTACATGCGTCTTAATTAATCAATTAACATTTAATCTATTAAATAATTTTATCCAATCAATTAACTAATTAACATTTAATTAATTAAATGATTTTAATCGAAATAAAATTAAAGATTAATTTTAAACGATTTTAATTTTAATTTTAATTAATTGGAACTATTCCAAAAATAAATCAAGATTAAAATTATGTCTCTTTTGTTTCAATGCTTTTGATTCCTAATCAAAAGGGATATCTTTGGTTTCCTAAACCAAAAGGCATCTTCCTAAACCAAATTTGGCTTAGGCCTGGCCACTTTCCAAAAAACAAAGTTTGGAAAGGCCATTATTATTTTAATGCCATGTGGCATACTAATGGCACAAACTATTTGAACCATTGGTTAGCCACATGACACAACTAAACAAAGGAGGAATTAATCACAACTATGAACAAATACATGTTGGGGAGATTTTGCATCATTAAAACAAAAGAAAATTTATAAACCTATACTACCATGCAAAACTACCTCCTAACCGGCCGAATACCGGGTAGTTGCTAGTAAAGTTGGATAAGTACGGGTATCGATCCTCAGGGAAAAGGGCTATTGAATCTAGCTTATTAATTCTTCTTTATTAACCTAAACCTAAACTAAAGCGGAAAATAAATCGACAGATGATTGTTAATCCAAAGCCGTGGAAGGATAAAAGCGATAAAAACATAAATAAAACTACATCTACGGAAGCGGTAAATCTATCTACTGAACAACCATAAACGAACCATGATCAACCTCTTCCCAACAACCATCACCCCACCGAAAGAAATAAGATCAACAAACATTCATTCACAAGTTATCTTGGATTATTATCTTATCTAAAGGAGCGTTTCCTCTTCCGATTTATCATGCCATTAATTAGTTTACCTTCCGGTCTTAACTAATATCGATACAAATCAAAGATATGGATGAAATCCTAATCTAACAACATTATCCTCAACTTCCGCTTTGTTGGAATAATAATTGTCAATCTCCTCACGACAATCTAATGAATCTATTAACTTTCGTTATCTAAATTCGATTAACATATAACCATATAAATCATGAAAGAAAACAAGAACAACTTAATGAAATAAACACGTGAAAAATCATATCTCCCCGGCAACGGCGCCAAAAACTTGTCTACGGATTTTATCTATACAAAACAACAAGTAATAAACCGTTAACCTCAAGTGCAAGGATCGTAGTATGGAGGCTAATGCCGGGTCGATCTTACGGGAACTAGACTCATTGTGAACCCTAGCTTTTGTTTTTAACTAATTATTGTCACGAAAACTAACCTAAACAAATATTGCATAAAAGTAACTAGACAGAGAGATTAATCCAATGCTAGGAAAGATTGAAAGCGATAAACTAACTAAACTAGAGTGCGTAAAAAGTAAACTAAAGCTAAACAATTCAAGTTTCAAGAGATTTGAATCAAGTTATAACAAACGAACGAACAGTTGATCCACCTATCCTATCAACATTCGAGATCCTATTCAGATTATTTCGTGATTCTAATCAAGTTGTGATTTGCCTTATCTAAGTACGACCTCTAATTTCTTAGATGGTTCTCCTATCAATCTTTATCTTTCGATTTACTGATTAACGCTTTTCAAAACAAAGGTGGAAACTCTAACGTCCTCTAACCTAGAAATCTAACCTATTAACTTTCGTTTTATAGATTAAAGATCTACTCTTTTATCATGGTGTTCTAAAGTTAACATGATTTTCATCACATAAAACAAACACAAAAACAAACATCTTTCGATATAATTCGCAATAAACAATGTAAACATGATAAAAGAAACAACTTGTATTAAAGAACTCACAAAACAATCACGATTCGAATCTGAATAGTTGACGGATAGGCTTCACACCGCTCGTTCAAAAGAGGTCTAGCCTCTTATCATCTTCGTGAGACTTGAAATTGATGAATAAAAAGACATGAAAAGTAGCTAATCTAATCTATGAATCTAATTGCATAAAAGTAGATAAAAACTGTAGAAAAACGCAGCCAAGCTGCCCCTAGGTTTTTAGGGTTCGAATTGTATGTTTAGGGTTGTGAAACACGCTGCTATTTATAGAAATCAGAGGCGGTGGCAGTAAGTCGGCAATCCGGACGCTCGTCCACTCTTCCGGACGCCCGTCCATCATGCTTGGACGCCAAGTGAGCGCTCGTCCATCAAGCGTCTGAAGACTCTGTATTGAAATCGACCCTCCGAACGCTCGTTTGATTTTGTGAACGCCCGTTCCGGTTGAGTCTAATGCGATTTTCACATGTTTATCTCTTTTTCCTCTTCCACTTGATCATTATCTCTTTCTTTAAAACACTTAGCTCGAATTTTAATCCTTTTGATCACCAATTAAGCCACATAATCGCACCTATAATCACATGGAAAAACATCGCAATCGCAATAAAGTCAATTAATTATAATTTCACAATAAAAACACATAATTTATTCAATATTGCGATTAAGTCCTCAAAAATATCATTTGCTTAATGAACCATTTAAACACTTAATTTCTATGCAATTAACACGAATATGGGGAAAATCGTTATGAAATACAACGTTATAAATCACATAAATTCACCCTTAACAATACACAAAACAAAATTAGGGACCACAGTATCACACCAGCAGCTGCCGGCAGCCCGGAGGCCGCCGGTGATCACACGGTGGTGGTGCCGCCGCCGATCGGCCGAGCACCACCATTGCCGCCCCCCCCCCCTTTTTTTTCTTTTCGTGTATCAATTTTGCAAATCAAAAATCTTTCATCTTTTAATTACGTGATTTAAACGATAAAATTAACTACGCAAAATAACATGCTTATTGCTTAAGCTCGGCTCGCTCGATACCATCATTAGAAATCTACGCGGGAACGCAGCATGAATTTAAAATTTTATTTCCTTTTAACCAGGATCGACTTCGTTTAAGCAATAAACAAATAAACTAAAGATGGTGGTTACCTTGCTTAATCTATAAGATCGACGCTTTGACCGTCTAAGGAGAGTAGTTCTGCATAGAGCCGCCCAAGTGTTCGGCCTCTACCACTAGTCCACACGAACAGCCCGCCGGAATTCCATCATGGATTGCTATTGGAAAACTCCGGTTGCTAGACCGGTTTTTTTCCCTCTCTCCAACTCTCCATAGGATGCTCTCTATTTTACACAAGAACTATTAGCTCTTGGAATTATGATGTACAAAAGAGCTTGACACCCAAACTATATTTATAGTGTATGTGGCTCCATATCTAGGTGTGGAGGAGAAGAAAACATTTTTCCAATAAAATAAGCAAAATATAATTGATTGATTTATCTCATTTATTATAATATCTCATATTAAATAAATCTAGGATATTGTCAATATCTTATATTGAATATTTCCAAGATATTATCAATATCTTATATTGACAATATTTATCTTATTACCATAAATCAATTTACACATGTGTATATATCACATATATATATTACACATATAAATCTATACAAATATATACTTTGGAAACATGTGTGCACATGCACATCATATATGCAACACGCATGTATATAAATAATTATAAATATTAATATCTAATATTAATATATGGTAATACCATTAATTAAATTGCACAATCCAAGTGTATCTTATACACTCCAAAATTGCGCTACCTTTAGCCAATATTTTGGCATCCGGAATATTCTTTAATTAATATAATACTATTAATATCTTGTATTTAATTTATTCATAATAAATAAATAACACCATATTAATTTACCACTATAACCTTTATAGTCTCAAGATAAACTTTCCTTATTTGGTATCATCTATAACCACATTTTAATCCGGCTAGATGTTCTTATGTGTGTGACTCGATAGGCTTCCGAATATGTTGGCCGTAGACACAAAGTGCAAATTACGAAAATGCCCTTCATGCCTAACGATCATGGGATAGCATCTAGCAACACACCGTGACCCCCAATCATCGGAAGATTCAAATGCAATGACTACTACCTTTCATATGAAACAGTTACCGTGTAACCTACAATCCTATCGCTGTAATAATATCCATACAGTCGTTAGTCGAGTGTCAAAACATCAACGACCGTATCTTATAATCTGGATATCAAACTCTCTCGAGTAACTCATTTACTCCCACTTTGCAAAGATTCACGAGAGCTAGACATTCTTTATAAGAAGGCCATTTCGGATATTCGATCCCAATCATAGGATACGCGATTCCCGGACGACCAATCATGTATACTCCGCATGCTTCAATATCATACCCAACCACTACCGCATGATCGCCCCGTGGCTAGGGGAAACCTCAATAGTGTCAAAGCATGACAATCCACACCGTGATGCCATGAAGACTCCGGTCCAAAGGATAATTACACAACCGCCACATAGTGTGACACTTAACCGTGTAAGTGGGTCAGTCTAACGTACGCATTCTCCAATACACATCCACGTACAGTCCAAGTGTCTCTACACTTCGATAGATGAGATCTATCCCTACCCTTAAAGACAAAAGACATCTAATACGTGCTAGCATGTTCATACTATCAATGCCCTGTTTAATAGTACATCATCCTAGAGACATTTAAGTATCAAATTTATTAAAGTGATTAGAGATCTCATTAACCATAATCGCCTATCATGGTTTCTCTATCACAGTTTAATACTAAGGACGTTATCATATAACAATTCATAATTGGTTCTTTAAAAGAACATATATATGACAACAGAAAATCCATTTAATATATGTATAAACATAAAGAAATAGTTGAAATGATCCGACCCGGTCGGATCCGGTCCAACCCGATTGGTTTTAGGACACTATTCCAACAATCTCCCACTTGGCCTAAAACCAATCACTAGCACACACAAGACCAAGTTGAAACACAAGAATCTCATGCAATACTCGCAACCAGCCATAACCATAAACGGATCGCTATCCGTGGGGACTCAGACTATCTTCATATCACGTTCCATATGATCAAGTCAAAGGAACCGCCTCAACACACACATGAATCTCTGACGAGACCCTGGTCCTTGCTTCAAGCAATGAATCCGCTTACTATATCAGCTATATAGAAAAGGTGGAACAACCGTACAAGGTTCAAGAATGAACCTTCTAGATCAATGTACTGCTCACGCTGCGCCTCCAAGGCACTACTGTGTTTTGGCCTGGTTGTAGAATTTACAGTGACCCATAGGCTAGAACATTTCCAGCTCACTGTATCACTTAATCAAAGTGACTGCAAACCCAGACTGTAGCTCCCACTCGCCTTCATAAGACTCAGGATATACGTCTGTATAACTATATTTATCTAATTCCAAGTTTCGATAAACTAGAAAACCATCCTTAACTTGTTTAAGGATATTCTCGACATTCACCAGATTTACTTTCATACTTGCTCATGACTATTCATGGACTATGAACATCCGGCATTACCTTTATGATGGTTCCTATCGCAGTAGCGAAAGAAACCTTTCATAATCATCATCATCTTTCACCTTATCTTTAGGACTAACGTCCTAACATAGATAGATCTTGAGAACACCGGCTAGCAGTATCCCCTGTCCCGATCTATGCTAAACTCCTTTTAGCATCACATCTATATAGGTAAACTATAATCTAACAACAGTTAAATCTATCGCTATAGATTCTTATTTCTAAAATAAGAACTGCCAATCCAAGTGCTTTCATAAAGACCTTGAACTACCAAACATTAATTGACCGTGACATGGGGTGGCAATTCCTGAGAGAGATATTTAATACCTTACTCAAAAATCGTAACACACTCCCACTATCCATCTTGCACATGGGGCATATCCTTCTTTTGACTAAATCAAACTCCTTTGATTATCAAACAAAGAAATTGTCTAGAGAAACTTGTTTGAGTCCATAAATGGATCTCGTGGGCTCACATATCATGTTATCATCTATGAACATCGGGTTGTTTGCCCAACGTCTTCAACACTATCATATAGTCATGATACGGAGTTATAACAAGCATTATCTGAATAGAATCGAGCACAAATGGCAAAGATAAAGATAATTACAAGGTTTAAACCTCATACCCTTTAGCCGTCACTATAGCCTTACGGTAATCATATTACTATCCATGTCAGCCTTCCAGGGACACTCCCCTTAGGTAAGACATACTAGGTTCATAACCTGATTGTCACTGATGGAATCTAATTCAGATATTATGGCTCCTAGCCATATCTCTCAATCTTTCCTTTCAAACATTCCTTCATAAGTCGTGAGATATTCATTCATCAAGATGAACATACCGGCAGCCCTTTTAGGCTTGAGGTTATCCACAGACTTACATAACTTTTGTGTGCACTGAGCAGTGTTTTACACCTCATCGCCATGCGGGGTCTGCTCATGTTCCATTGGTTGAATATATCTTTGTGGTTCTCAAACTCTTTTGAGATCTTATTCACTCCCACTGTTTCTTTTGGAAGAAACACTTCCTCTAGAAGATAGCATGTTTGGAGACAAACACCTTTTGTTCCGTGGACGAGTAAATAATATCCAGCGTGCTAGCTAAGACATTCCACAAAGTTGCATATGTCGTACTAGGCTCCAAGCCTTTTTGACTTTGCCTATGACAACTTCAAATCATCGGTTAAGATAGATTCGTCATTATCATCTTCCATATCTAATATGGAATTTATTCAACCTTTATTCTTTAGATTTCGGTTAAGTATAAGGTCACTATCCCGAAACGGGTAAGGGATACTTCGCATGGCTTGTGTCACACCTTTATCATATAAAATGTTGTTTCCATTTTGGGAACACAATCTAATTGTGTATCCCAAAGATGGTATCCTTCAAGGGAGAATCTTATTCTTTTTCAGACGACTTCTGAAACAACCTTCAGGTATTAATTACTTCAATCCAATTGAAGACTAATTCCTAAGTAGCTCATCAATCTCATACTCGTACTAGATTGAACTTTTCAGGCTTTCCGAATTGTTGTACTTCAATAAGTACATTCAACTATTCCAAAAATAGTCATGATTAACAAACAATTATTTGTGGCATTAATTGTCATAAGCCATCAAACATCGGTATGTTTAAGGGTATTTTAGTCATCTTTAGATAAGATACGTATCACCCACACGATTCATAATCACATGGTTCAACATCATCAGAATGACGTTTAGTTGCACGCTTCCCTTCCAGAGAGACTATGTCTAGAACAACCACAAATATTAATGATAACAGCCACACAAATATTTAGTTGAGATCTCATCACATATATCAACTATATAGTGACATCAATCTAGTATGTTAGATTCAGTGACCTTCCAACTTTATCGGAATAACATTTATTCTTTACAATTGAATATGTCTACTAAATCCTAACAAATAACTAAAAGTATGTTCTTCATAAGAACCGGAACATAATAACATTTATTTAGTTCCCTTATTAGTTTACTAGATCCAGAATATGGTAAGTGTTACAACGTTTGCTTCAGCTTCCATATCTGTATATAATCCTTTTAATTTAATTACACTCGCAAGATATCATATATCTAAGAGTTGACTTGAACTTAGATAGATTTATCTCAACTCACTTGCCTATAATAGAAACTTCAATAAGTTCTCTATTTAAGCACATGCCCTAACTTTCATTTTAATCCTTCAAGCACTTGTAAATGTTTCTTAGTGTAGTCTTCATAAGACTTAAAAAAGATCACAAGAGCTATGTCTTTGATTTCCTTTCATAAAGAAAATCTAAAGTTTATTAAATAGTTTATTTAAACTTTTGAATCGTATTCAAAACATGGATTATTTAATTAACCTTTAAGCAATGAAAGAATTAAGTAGATACTTAAATCTTACAATTTTGAAAAAAACCTTTCCAAAATTAGATGTGTTCATTCTTATCCAACGTTTGAATTAATTGTCATCATATGACTGAATGATCATTTTGAATCATATCCAATATATGATTAATTCATTGAAACTTATTTCAAATGATTCGATCATATCATGAGGTTCCGCTTTCATTAAAAATTAAAGCCTTGGTGTACTCCATCAAATATGTAGTCTCCTTCTCTCTAACTACTATAACGGGATTGCTCGTGTCATTGCTTATTTTAAAAGGATTAATATTACTTAACTATATTTGAGAACGTTTCTCAAAAGGTAACAGTCATTTACTCCCACTTTCCAAAGATTCACGAGAGCTAGACATTCCTTATAAGAAGGCCATTTCGGATATTCGATCCCAATCATAGGATACGCGATTCCCATACGACCAATCATGTATACTCCGCATGCTTCAATATCATACCCAACCACTACCGCATGATCGCCCCGTGGCTAGGGGAAACCTCAATAGTGTCAAAGCATGACAATCCACACCGTGATGCCATGAAGACTCCGGTCCAAAGGATAATTACACAACCGCCACATAGTGTGACACTTATCCGTGTAAGTGGGTCAGTCTAACGTACGCATTCTCCAATACACATCCACGTACAGTCCAAGTGTCTCTACACTTCGATAGATTTAGATCTATCCTCGCCTTAAAGATGTAAGACATCTAATACGTGCTAGCATGTTCATTCTATCAATGCCATGTTTAATAGTACATCAGCCTAGAGACATTTAAGTATCAAATTTATTAAGGTGATTAGAGATATCATCACCCATAATCGCCTATCATGGTTTCTCTATCACAGTTTAATACTAAGGACGTTATCATATAACAATTCATAATTGGTTCTTTAAAAGAACATATATATGACAACAGAAAAGCCATTTAATATATGTATAAACATAAAGAAATAGTTGAAATGATCCGACCCGGTCGGATCCGGTCCAACCCGATTGGGTTTAGGACACTATTCCAACACACTTTACGGTGTGACAGTCTTATCCGGACTGTCGGTAATATGGTACCTTGTGGGGCATTTATAAATGAAGATAATCATATAGGGCTGGACCGATTTGATTAGAGTTCTCGATATAATTCCGTGATTGAGAAGTCTTATCGAATCACAAGATGATCATATATGGATTAATCTCAATCCTGAGGTGATCACAGACAACTACTTAGACTAGGGTAGAGTTTGATGTGTTAGTAAGGATCACTTCGTAGTATGTGGTCCAACACTTCTCGTTGGCTCTATTATGGAATGAGTGAGTAGTCTGTGCTATCACAAATATGGAATCCATTCCTTCCCTTTGGAAGTAGACAGACAGTTCTCTTATTTGTTAATCCTAGAAACTGATCGATCCACGGAGTTCATATTACATTAGTTATGAACTAATTGATCACTAGGGGGTTAATGGTAAATAAGGATAAGAGGTTTCGAGAAGGGTGATAAGCGGATTTTCTAGGTCCGGTCGATCAAGTAAAAACTCAAAACCTTAGCAAAATCTACTTTCTAACCGGCAGTGGACCGGGTCGATTGTAGGATAGTGCTTGAGGAGTCCGAGGTCGAACCCACAGAGATTGGTTTTTGAGTACCACAGTTGACTTAGCACTCAGTTCAGGTCAAACAGATAGGTGTGAAGTTATACTATTGCATAAAAGAAAGATTACACTACTCGAAATTCTAAACAATTAAAAGAGGTATGGCCGAACTACGATCCAACGGATTACTTTACCCTTAAACAGATTACCCCGGGAGTGTGCCTTACTCTACCTTGCCGTCTAACGATAACTCATAGAACAAACCCCGTATTGGATTTGGACTTGATGACTAGGGTGTCAATCTAGTACACGGGTAGGTGTCAGACTACCTTTCAAGCTCAAAACTTCTATGGTCTCGAAACCCCGTTCCCACACATCGCCGCAACATACATTTATAAGCTAAGTGTGTGCAATGGTGAACTAGGTGATCAATCTAACTCAAAAACGATTCAAACAAGTTTCGAGATACGATTGTTAATTAGAACGTTTATTTACGCACTACACTACTTCCCGGTTCATCAATCTAATGGCGTTTCACCCGCCTTCACATAGTTCAACCATACAAGGAATCTAGCTACTCATAATCGAATCTAAGCAATAAAAACGGAAGAAAAACATCACAACAACAATAGAATAACAAAAGAACATACTTACTTTACTCAACTTGAAGAAGGTGCCAAATGTGCTTACAAAAGATCGAATTTTTGTCACGTGAAAAGTTACGGATCGAAGCTAAAAATTAGTAGATCAAAGAGAGGATTGAAAGAGGTTTCTAATGATATATAACACTTGATCTAACTCTAAAAGACGAAGAAAATCGCCAAAAATCTCCAAAACTATCTAATATTATCGTCCCCTCTTTTTCTACTTGGCTGCTGTGAGAAAATGAGCTGCCTTATATAGAAAAGCCTCTGTCCGTCCGGATGCCCTCAATGTCCGGCCGGACTGTTCTTGATTCTCCAGGTGTCCGGACGGATGCATAGATGTCCGTCCGGATGACATGCCCTTGTCCGTCCGGATTCTTCCTATGTCCGTCCGGATGATTATCTGTCCATCCGGATGTTGATTATGTCCGTCCGGACGGGTTCTTCATCAAATTTTTCTCAAAAACCAGTGAGTTAGCCGTCCGGACACAACACCCTTGTCCGTCCGGACAGCTATTTGTAACCACAAACTTCACTTTTCCACCTTCAACCTCCGTGTTTCGCCTCGGACACGTCTAAACTTCATACTTCTCGTCTTTCAGGCTCTCGAGACACCCTAGTCCTGCATCCATAAGAAAACAACACAAAAACGCATAACCCCGCAAACTACGGGTGCTCGGGAAAAATGAGTATAAAATGCTAAAATAAGGTCGAGTTTACGGAAAACCGACAGTCACTCGCCGTGCAATAAATCCTCATTTAATACTCAAGATAGGGTCTAAACTCACCCAAAACATGCCAGAAATGTGATAATCGTGGGTTGAACTGTACAGAAATGTACTGTAAAGTTGGTTCCCATCAAAGGGTCTACGGAGATATCCCGAATCGAAACGAACAGTCTATGGAGGATTTATCCGTATGTAATGATTATATCAGTGGACACCTTATCAACTCATGGTTGAGTGTAAGTTATCTATATTCGGCAGAGTTCAGTATCTGGTTTATGGTGGTGTAATCCCGGAATTAATAGATTGAATATTATTGTTCGGTCTGACGTATAATATTATTTAATTTATTGTAGCTACTGAATATGGATCCATGGTCCCCGACATGTGCTCTCCTAACATAGCATATGTTTTCCGTCGCTTCACCTCAATTAATACTAAATTGTTGGATTGGACTAGTTGGACTAGATAATTAAATACACGGAAAAGAAATTTTTCGTGGACTCGGCCCAATGTGATGAAAAATCTGTGTGGCCTATTTCCAAATAGGGTGGGGCGCATTTTTGAGTATTATTTAATTAGAGAGAAATTAGTTTTCTTGATAATTATTTAATATGTGATTTAATCATTTATTTATTAAGTGATAAATCATGGAATATTAGATAATATATTTATTTATCCTAATTTGTTTGGGATATATATTATATTTATCTTTTATTTAAAATAAGGATTAATCTAATAATTATCTCTTAATTATTAAATCCTTGGAGGACAATGATTACTCTCTATATATAAAGAGAGTTATCCTGCCCTTTGACACAACACATTACACGCATAATTGGGAGGAAAATAGCTTAGAAATTTCGGCTATTGTTCCTAGGGTTCGAGTTTTAGAAAACTTCGGGTTTACTAAGGTAGCATATCGAGGAGGTCAAGTGGCTTGAAACACCATCCACCTGGTGGTGCTTGGAGACACAGGTTGGAAGACTTTGGCCCCTCAACTAGGCTATGACCGGTGGAATTGTTTTTCCAACGGTTCAATTGGCGGCAATAAGCTGCCGACCTGTCTGCTCCCAATTAGAGTTCTGCTGCGTTTTTTATACAGCAACAACTTCTTCATGACGATCGGGCATCAAAATGGACACCGATCGGCATGAAATTTGGATGGCTTGTTTTTCCCTCCTTCTTCTTCAATTTGACCGGAGGAATTTTCTTTCCAACGGTTCAAACTCCATAAATTAGCCGCCGATCTCGCTGTGTTTTTTGCCTTATTTTGCCATTAACATGATCACCATCGCTCCTTGATCCATCACCGATAGAAGACCCTCCTTCTAGCGCCAATGACGATGCTGGACATTGTCGTGTTTCGGGTCAATTTAATCTAAGGATGATTGAATCAAGGATGATTTTAGACTGAGCCTGAGAGTCTCTCTCAGGTTGCCTACGTATCCTGTATTTGTCCAGAATCAAGTCACACGTAGTTCCTGGAAGTGTATATTTATAGGGAGTTCATTACCCTAACCCTAAACCATGTCGGTTTGGGTAAAATACAGTATTAGCCCTTTGGGCTTTTACCAGCTTATATGGGCTTTACCCACTTATGCAAGTAACAACATGGATAATGGGCCTGCGTGTTCAGAGTGGACTTTGTCCGCACCCCGAGCTTTCCGACTTGCGGTATCGAGATGGGCCCATCGTCTCCGTTCTCTGATCATGTCGGTTGTTGATGTCTCAACTCGTAATTCGATCATTGGGCTATCACTTATTCTTGTTTCAGGAGGACCCTCTCGTGACGCCACGT
Organism: Gentiana macrophylla; assembly: GCA_026214975.1. Classification (NCBI taxonomy): domain Eukaryota; kingdom Viridiplantae; phylum Streptophyta; class Magnoliopsida; order Gentianales; family Gentianaceae; genus Gentiana; species Gentiana macrophylla. Next base: position 47,066,948 of record CM047817.1, read on the forward strand.
AGAGGTGCGAGATTCGGTATCGTCAAACACATCTAATTTGGGCCATTACAAATATTGTTTAAAAAAAGGCTAATTCGATATATATATATATATATATATATATATATATATATATATATATATATATATATATATATATATATATATATATATATATATAATGAAGCCTATTATTATTATTTTTTTGAATGAAGCCTAATTCGAAATTGACGTTGCCATTTTATATTTTCCATTTTACTCCAGAAACGAAAACTTTTATTAATAAAAGAGATTTACAACGAAAGCTTTTATTAATGAAAGAGATTTACAACAAAAGCTAGCCATACTTAGACTAAAACGCAGCCTAACGCCGCACACAGGACTAAACAATAACAACGCAGCCAAGTAATAGATTGAGAAGATGGTGCTGAACCAAAGAAAATTCTCGCAAAGTAGTTCGGAACACATGGATTCTCAAATAGCAATCTATTACCCGACAAACATGAACAAACTAAACAAACGACACTAAAAAAACGAAACAAAAGCAACTAAAACAGGCACACACACACACACACACAAAAAAAAAAAAAAAAAAAAAAAAAAAAAAAAAAAAAACTGTCTTCCATAATTAATGGAGCAAGATTCTTACCGTACCATTCTAGGTGTTAGGCACAATTTTCGCGCCTTATCAAGAGAGAGCCTGTGAGATTCTCATGTGCCATCAGATAAGCTTTAACATGTGAATGTGATTTTTTTTTTTTTTTTTTTTTTTTTTTTTTTTTTTTTTTTTTTTGAGAACGTGAATGTGATTTGTTGTGATAACTATTCTAATAGTCACACAAATGTAACACTCGATAGGTATTTTTGTCCTAAGATAAATTTTTTTAAAAAAATACTTTTATCGTTGACCAGAATTAAGTAATTAAATAATTGTTCTTTTCATTTTCGTAAGATGTCTAGAATTAATAATATAATTTTTTTTCTTAAAACCTCCCGTATATGAGACTAACTAACCCAAATGATCTGGAGCTCGATTCGAGTCGTGTTGTCTGATTCTTAATTAATAATATAAATCTTTTTCTTTCATAAAGATATATAATTATAATAAATAGGATGTCGTTATTTTTTCTCTATTTTAAAAAAAATATATATATATCTCTTAATTAATATATCAGTTATATATAATAATATAATATATTTCCTAAACTCTAATTGCCACGACCCATATATTTTTACAAAATAGTTTTCATACAAATTTGGAAAAAAAAAAAAAAAAAAGAAAAGGGAATTGTAAAGGACAAGGGAAAGTAATTCTCATCAATGATGCCATAAATTCACGTTCCATCCGTTTAGATTGGTAGGAATCTTTAAAAAAAAAAAATTATTAATTAATTCAAGTATTTCTCCTTATTTAGCTGCTCTATCATCCTTAATGCAGTGGTTCATTTTCCTTTCCAAGACAAACCTCTTCACATCTCTAGAAAATTTATCTCACCATAGGTGGTGTCAAGCATTTTGATTAAAGGTAAACATCAATATTTCTCTTCTTTTCCTTATGCAATCCCAAGCAAAATTATTGGTTTTAAAGATGATGCTAATAGAGCCTTACCATATATCTTTGTAGAGATATCAATTTCAATAGCTTGTGTGTTGAAATTTGAAACTTGAGGAAATAAGTTAAGGTAAAGAATTTAATATCAATTGTATTTTAGTTTGCATTTTTTTTTTCTATTTGCGCTTTTTGGGAGTGTGCCGTTACACTAATCACCTTTCACGTTTTCAATCTTCAGCACCTCATCATGATGATGCCCGACCCGAACTATGCCACGTGTCATCCTTGTGGGACATGTAATAGATGATCAGCCCTCTAAGTATAGGGCATTAAGGACCAGGAGCCTAGAAACATACCTAAGGGCAGGTCCCTTACCCCAGGTGAGAGATCGGCACAAACTCCTCCTCCAACCACCGCAGGTCGGCTAAGGCTTGGCGAAGAGGAGGTGCCCAGATCGGCCATAGTGGTCTTGGAGGCTGTGCGCAGGACGCTCAGTACAACCTGGTTGTTATTCCACGTGTGGGGTAGCTGAACATAAACAAGGAAAGAATCCTAGGTCATAATGACTATAATCTTGACATTAGATATGTCCATAATTATCCCGTCCATTTGGATTCCCGATCGTTGTCGGAAAGATGTTGTATCACCAAAAACGCAGCAGCCCCAAAAACACAGTCAGTTCGACGGACTATTTCCGGAGTTTCAACCGGTGGAACACGATTTCCACCGTTCATATTCAAGGATAAGGAGTGACGAACAAGGCCTCCAAATTTCATGCCGATCGGAGTTATTTTGAGTGCCCGATCGTGGCCAAACAATTTCTGCTGTATCGCAAAACATAGCACAACCGTAACTGTCAGTAGACAAGTCAGCAGCCTTTTGCCGCCAATGGAACCGTTGGAACAAAAAATCCACCGGTCATATTCAAGAGTTATGAGGACCGAACGATCCCTCAAAATTTTAGACCAATCGGAGTGCGTCTTGATGCCCGATAATCGCAGATGAGACCACAATTTAATTAAAATTAATTAAGTGAATTAATTTTAAATACTCCCATTAATAAAAAATTAAGTCGAAAATTGTCTCATAATATTATACTGGTGGTGAAGAGCCCTTGTTCGGATCCAATTCATCAGCCACGGCTGGGGGTTGACCTACCTCGGGTATATCGTTATTATTGAGATATGAACGAAAGTGATCTCGCGAATATTGGGTTATGACTTGACTAAGATATTTTCGGCCATCAGCCACAGTAGGGGTCGTTTGTATTTTAGAGACAAGGGATTGGCTAATGCATAGTGATGCATATCGTCAAAGAGTTGACTAGTCAGTCAACAAGAGTCGTATGAGACACGATTGGTAAAAAGTTACCTACTCGTCAAGCTATTCTCGGTTCACCAGCCACATCAGGGAATCTTGATAGTTTGATGGGATCTTGTCCACTAAAGAATTAAAAATTCTTGAAAGCCAATTGGGAGTAGTTGGCTAGTGGGAGCAAAACCTAGTTAAAATTTTAAGTGCAATTTTAGGGTTTTGTATGCATGAACTTTTCCTTATACTATATTTACTTTATTGTTGTAGAAATGTCGAACAAATTGAACCTTCGTTTTATCATTGAAAACAAACTTGACGATCGAACTTTCTCGACAAAGAAAGGAACCTCGAAATCGTTTTGAGACAAGAAGGCATTGGCCATGTCTTGGACACACCCTTAACCAAGGATCTCGAAGATGCTGTGAATGAGAATCGGTAAAAAAAACCTTAATAAACACTGTTCTGGCAGTAATGAGGCTACTTGTATCATGCTTGCTTCTATGACACCGGAACTTCAGAAACAACATGAGTCCATGGATGCTCATACCATTATGGCTCACCTGAGGGAGCTCTATGCTTCTCGGTCTCACACTGAGAGGTACGAAGTCTTGAAGGCTTTGTTTGGTTGCAAGATCGCTCCGGGTTCTCCGGTTGGGTCGCATGCGCTATAGATGATCGGATACATAGAGAGGCTTGAAAAGCTGGGCCATAAGATGGAGCGTGAGTTAAGTATTGACTTGATTCTGCAATCTCTACCGGACTCTTACTCGTAGTTTGTGATTAACCATCACATGAACAAGATTGACTGCTCCCTCGCGGAGTTATTGAACATGCTCAAAACTGCTGAAGGCACTGTTGGCAAGGTAAGCAAGTGTTGCTCGTGACTTCTTCCAAGGTCAAGAAAAAGGCCCAAAAAGACCAAGAAGGCGAATGAGGCTACTAAGCCAGAACCTAAGATAGCCAAAGACAAATCCAAGGATGCTTGCTTCCATTGTGGCCAGACTGGTCATTAGAGGAGAAACTGCAAAGCTTTCTTGAGCACCAAGAAGACTAAGCATAATGATGCTTCGACTTCACGTATGTTTATGATTGAGATCAATGTTGCTTCTTCTAAGTCTAACCACTGGTATTAGATACTGGATGTGGTTCTCACATTTGTACGGATGTGCAGGGACTAAGAAAGACTAGAGATCTGAGGAAAAGAGAAGTGGACCTGCACGTTAAAATAGAGCAAGTGTTGCTGCCCTAGCCATAGGATTTTATTTTCTTTCATTGCCAGTGGTCTAGTACTAGAATTAAATAACTGTTATTTTGTTCCTGCTCTTACGAAGAGCATTATTTTTATTTCCGCATTGGATGTTGAAGGATTTTCTTTTAAGTTTGAGAATAAATGTTGTTCATTTTCACGTGATGGAATATTTTACGGTACTGGCAACCTTGACAATAGTCTCTACGTATTAGATATGAATCTTGATATACTTAATAGAAACAATAAGAAAGCAAGAGCTAGTGACTTGAATGAATCCTACTTGTGGCATTGTAGACTTGGCCATATAAATAAGAATCGCATCTCCAAACTCCATAAAGATGGAAAGTTGGATCACTTCGATTACGAATCGTTTAATACATGCGAAGCTTGTTTACTTGGCAAGATGTTTACGACTAATTTTACGGTTTTTATCGAGTTATTTCGTAACATTATCTTCCATGTTTTAGTGATTCTTATAGAAAATTACTCGCCAAAAGGATAAACTGAGCAAATGAGTTTTAAAGATAATAAATTGCAAAAGTGGCTGATTTATGTGTTTTTATCGTTGGTTTTATGTGTATTTGGATGTTGTTACACTTTGCAATATTTTGGATATCTTGTAGATGCATATCTTCGGTCTAGAATAGGTGTTTAGAGGGTTAGAAGAAGATGCCACAAGTTTACGAGTTCAACGGAGCAAATTTTCCTAAGTACTTAAATCGTTACATATTTTTGACGGAGATTTGACCCAGCTTAGAGGCATTTTCAGGGGAGGACTTCTTCATGAAAATTGTAGATCTTTGAAAGAGCTTTCCAACGCACTTTGAATTACGTCAATCGGACTTCTACAACTCAAATGGTGGTCAAGTGGGTAATCAATTTGGGTAAGTGGAAAATCCCGAAATATACTCGTAATACGACGGGCTAATCAAAAACGCGCGTTTCAAGAAGAGTCCTTAATGAAAGTTGTAGAGTTTTCCTAGAGATTTTTATGACATTTGGATCATAATTTTTGGAGGTCTACAACTCAAGATATGAATTTTAGAAGTTTTATTCCAATAAATATCTAATCGAACGGACGTCCAGAGGTCATCAGCAACCGACATACATAATTATTTCAGCCGCCTCTCAACTCTATTTAAGCAGCAAAGCAATACCCAACCCTAAGACAACCAATTCATTCACACAAAATTTAGAGGAGCAGCCGAGCTTTATCAAAAAAAAGAAGATGATTTCTTCCCATCCAATGATCACGATTAACATCATGGTTGTTGGCTAAGCACATCGCGGTGGGACAACGGATGAAACCGATCAACATCAACACCAACTAGAGAGATTTTTGCTACATGTTTAGTGAGTAAAGTTATAATTTTTCATCAATTGGATATTGTTTTTATCGTTTACGTTTTATTCGAATCGAGAGATCGATGAAACCATCTTTTATGCTTTGAATTTATATGAAAATATTGTTCAAGTTGTGACCTTTTCAATTGATGCGATTGATTATGTTTCAAGAGATTGATCATAGTTAGTTGAGTAGGAGTATTAGAAATAATCTCGTGATCGTGTTTTGCATGTCGTTTTGTTTTACTTGAAAAAGAAAACGAAACCCTAGAATTCGTTTAGAGAAATTTAATCGAATTCGTGATAGATTATTACTAAAAATTATATCTTTAACTTGCCGTCTAGTTGGGGTTGGGTTGATTGATCGGTGGATTCCCGTTGCCTTGCCGTTGTTTTAATTATTTGATAAACCAAATAGTTCGTATCAATCGTTGATTGTTAAGTTTACTTGTTTTAAAATTCTAGTTGTTTTTGCATATTTTAAGTTTCCAAGTTACTGTTCATCGTATTTACTATTCATCGTATTTACTGTTCATCGTAGTTACTGTTCATTATTTCATAATTAGTATAAATCTTAGTTTTAGTTAATAGTCGTGACATAATCGACTTAATTATTGCACTTTGATCCGATAAACATTTCACTCCCTTAGGACGACCCGTTAACATCCTATACTACGAACCTTATACTTGGGGTGTTTCGGTTATAAATTTTAAAACTAGTTTTTACCGAACAAGTTTTTGGCGCCGTTGCCGAGGAGTCGGTAACGGTTGTCGGATTCTTCTAGGTGCAATTTTTATTTCGATACTAATTTTTTTAGGTAATAATCTAATTGTTATGTTTTTTTTTATTTTCTTTCATTTTACATTTACCTTAGATTTTAGATTTTAGATTTCATAGATTTGACTTTATTTATCTTAGTTTTTATTTATTTTATGTTATTGTTCACGTTAGATTTTTATTAGTTTAGCAGCCTTAGATTTTTCTTTAGATCTTAGATTTTAGCAGCCTTAGATTTAGCTTAGATTTGCCTTAGATTTTAGATCGTATAAATTTGTTGCCTTAATTATTACTATTTTAGGTTTTTATTTTCTTTCCTGCTATTCTTTTCTTTATCTGTTTCATTTTTCAGTTTCTAAACGGGCGTCCATCCTTTCAGACGCCCGTCTGGTCTAAAAATTTCTCCTCTGCATCGTTTAAAGTCGATCGAGACGGCGTCTGGATTCCCAAACGCTCGTCTGGACTTTAAACGCCCGCTCTACTCCATCCTCTGATCCTTCCAACGCCGGCCACACTTCAAACTCTTCACTTTTCTCCTCTCTTCTCTCTTTCTAAACTTCTAAACCCTCCAATCTTCTCAGAACTCGTCCTCATCAACCCAAAGGTTGATTTCTTCCTTTTCTGCCCTCCTGGTTTATGCAAACCAGGAGTAAGAAGGGACCTCTTATCTTTAACCCCGAACCAGAACGATCCATTCTCAAACGGAAGCTCTTTCCCGATCTGGACATCATGGCTGACCAAGTTCAAAATCCGAATCCAGTTCCTCCTAATCCATCTCTTCCAAATCCAAATCCAGATCCTCAAGCCCAAATGAATCTGCTCCTTCAATGGATCCAAGCTTTACAAAGAACAACATAATCAACAAGTCAGGCTACATAATCAATTGCAACAATTCCATCAAAACCAGTTAAACCAAGATCCCTATGCTCCCTATCTTAACCAGGATTTCCTGGAAGGGCATAGACCTATTCTCCCTCTAGAAATGGGGCAAGTAAACTTTGATCTCAAAAATGGAGTGGTAGGACTAGTCTAGAATAGTTCCTTTCATGGCACTGCTCAAGAAGATCCACATGACTTCTTATCCACCTTTGTTCAAATCTGCGAAGCAGGCCATTATCCTGGTGTTGATTCTGAGATTGTAAAGTTGAAACTCTTCCCGTTTGCTCTAAAAGGAGAAGCAAACCGTTGGTTTAAATCCTTAGACCATCATTCTCTCCATTCCTGGAATGACGTTAAAAGAGCCTTTGCTCTTAAGTGGGTCTCCCCTGGTACAATCATGGACATGAAAAGGGAGATAGCCACATTTGAACAACTTGATGGTGAGAGTGTGGGTAAAGCATGGGAAAGACTAAATCATTTGATGAGGAAGTGCCCCAATCATGGATACGATAGACATGAGCTACTCGAGTTATTCTACTGAGAGGTGTCTCTCAACCAAATAGAGACTACCTTGATTCGACCGCTCGTGGATCCTTTCTGGGGAAGGTGATGACGCCTACTGGGGGTAGTCAAACAATAGCAAAGAATAACAAGTGGTCATCTCCAAGGAAGGCCAATGTTAGTGGGAATCGTGGGGAGTCTTCATGAGCAACTCGAGACTAAGAAGCTAGTTGCTCAAATGGAAATGATGAGCAAACAACTAGCCAATTTGCAGATCTCGCAAAGCAAGAAAGAGCGCCATCGATGTGAATTATATGGGACTTCAGCGGAGATGAAATCACCGAGGAAGTGAATTTCAACCAAACCCAAGGAAACTTCAATCGAACCGAATTATTCCGGTTTCAACGTCCCAATGCACCACAGCCCATCCAATTCAAACACTTCCTTCAACTCAAGCTATCAAAGACCACCTCCTGGAGTGGTTAATCAATCTTACAATCCCAACTCCCGAGAGACCGCAAGGTGGTTGGAATCAAAGCCAACATCAAAATCACACCACCTCATGTGTCCTCAAAGATAAGTTTGATGAGCTAGTGGATATGGTGAAGACCTTGTCTACTAGTGTCAAGGCAATAGAGAGACAGGTCGGGCAGATGGCAGATCAGCAAGCAAGCAGACCCCACGGTAAACTTCCAAGTTATACCGAGAGAAATCCGAAAGCAGATATCAATGTTTGCACTGCCATCACACCTCAATGGGAGTATGAAGACCAAGAGTTGAATGAAGTCACGCTGAGAAGTGGTAAGCAGGCAGGACCCGGGAAGGTATCGGGAAACGAGCAACCCCTCCTGACGCAATAAGTTCAGGAGGGGGTAATCAGAAATCAAATGCCGAAGGAAGCAATGATGAGGAGGAGCTTAGTGATAATTCTTCGGGAGGCGACAATGATTCTGATGAAGAGGAAAGGAAGGAAAGTCAGGAGGCTGTACCCCTGACTAAGAAAAAGAAAGAAAAGTTCGTGAGATGGAAGGATAAGGAGGATGAGGCGATAAAGAATTAGGCCACAGGGAATGATAAAGCCCTTCCTTATCCACCAAAAAGGAAAGAGAAAGCCCTCACTAATGACAAGCAGTATGATGGAGTGAGGAGGATGCTTAGAGACACTCAAGTTAGTATGCCCTTAGCAGAGGTATTGACTGAAATGCCCAAGTGCTCTAAGTATCTTAAAGAAGTTTGTGGGAGTAAGAAGAAGCTTCAAGGGATGGCAGAAGAGATTTTAAGAGAAGAGTGTTCTATGGTTTCACAAAAAGTTGCTATTAAGTGAGGTGACCCCGGAAGACCTTCAATCTCTTGTGAGATTGAAGGCCACAAGTTCCAAAACGTCTTATGCGACTCAGGGGCCTCTATAAATGTGATGCCATTAAACGTATGCAAAAAGCTCGGCTTAGATAAAAGAATGCAGGAACACCCTATTTCTCTTCAGATGGTGGACCGATCTAGTCGCTCAGCAACCGGTTGTGTTACTAATGTTCTTCTTCATGTTGAACATTTGGTTTTCCCTACCGACTGGGTTATCTTGGACTACCCACCTGACAAGGAGATGCCTCTAATTCTAGGCCGGACCTTTTTAGACACCTCTGCCGTCCTCATTGACTTCTGTAAGGGTCAGATTACACTTAGAGTTGATGATACATCTGTTACCTTTACGCAAGGGAAAAGTCTAGAGAACACTTTGAGTGAAGAAATCTCGTTCATTGAAGCAATTTATGAGGACGAAGAAAGATGCCAAATCGAGGAAGTCAAGAGCCGACAGAGATAGGTGTTTTCGGGTTATAAACATTGAAGATCAAGCTGACTGTGGACCATCTTCTATTTCATTACAGGCCGTAGTCACTGACAAGTCGTCTTCACAACTTGCTCAGCCTGTCAATGAACAGGAAACATGGAAATTCCCAGCAATGAACGATGATTTCAAAGAGTTGCATCAGGAAGACTTTAGCCTTGTAGAAGAGGAAGCCCTGATGGGTAGTTGGGACGAAGTGGATTTTTGGAAAGAGACTACTCATTGGGAGGTTGATGATTGGGAAAGGCTAGCAGAGGAGCTGAAAGAAGAAGAGTTGAGAAAGATGATTAAGCATAAGAAGGAGGAAGCAGGTACTGACAGAAGGATCCCTATGGATGATGTTATCCAGTACCTTTCTAGGGTTATGCCTCGGGAAGATGAGGTGTTCTACTGTCAAACACTTCAAGCCCATAAGGAAAAAGGTGGCCCTTTAAAATCTAGTATTGAGCAACCACCTACTGACTTGGAGCTTAAACCACTTCCTCAACACCTTAAGTATATTTTTCTTAAGGATGGTGATAAGTTGCCCTTAATCATCTCTTCAAGACTCGAGCCCGAGCAAGAAGCACTGCTGATAAAAGTGCTTGAAAAGAATATCCTCGCGTTCGGATGGCAAGTGGGTGATATCAGAGGAATCAGCCCCGATGTGTGCATGCATAAAATCCGAACGGAGGAAGGAGCTAAGAAAGTAAGACAACCTCGGCGAAAATGAATCCGCATATGCAGGAGGTTGTCAAGAAAGAAGTTATAAAGTGGTTAGACATGGGAATCATCTATGCAATCGCCGACAGTGAGTGGGTTAGCCCCACCCAAGTTGTGCCAAAGAAGGGAGGTATCACCGTTGAAAAGAATGAAAAAGAGGAAGAGATAGCTTTACGCCTTGTGACTGGCTATAGAGTCTGCATTGACTATCGCAGATAGAACGAAGTCACTGCCAAAGATCATTTCCCCTTACCCTTCATTGACCAGCTTATTGAAAGACTGAGTGGTCACAAGTATTATTGTTTCCTCGATGGATATTCTGGTTACTTCCAGATAGCCATCGACCCTAATGACCAGGAGAAGACTACGTTTACGTGTCCATCAGGCACTTTTGCTTTCCGCAGGATGCCTTTTGGCTTATGCAATGCACCTGCGACTTTTCAAAGGTGTATGCTAGCCATTTTTGATGGACTTGTGGAGAAATGTATGGAAGTCTTCATGGATGACTTCTCAGTCTATGGCGATAGCTTCAATGAGATCTTGGAGAATCTAGATATGGTACTTCAACGCTGTGTTGAAAAGAATTTAGTGCTTAATCGGGAGAAATGCCATTTTCTAGTTGATGAGGGAATCGCTTACGGGACACAAGGTGTCCGCACTGTATTATACAAGTTGATAAGGCCAAAGTAGAAGCCATTGAAAAATGTCGTATCCGAAACCGCAAGGAGGTACGCGGTTTCCTTGGTCATGTTGGTTTCTACAGCGATTTATTAAGACTTTTCCACCATCGCCAAGCCCTGTCCAACCTTCCGAAAGATGATGTTGTGTTCTTGTTTGATGAGAAATGCAAGAAAGCTTTCAATTGCTTGAAGGAAAAGCTCATAAGTGCCCCTATCTTAATCGCACCTGACTGGACTAAGCCTTTTGAATTATTATGCGATGCCTCTAACTACGCATGAGCGCGCAGCTTTAGGTCAAAGAATTGATAAAAGTTCAGGCCCATTTACTATGCGAGCCTCACCTTGAACCCGGCTCAATGCAATTACACTACGATCGAGAAGGAATTCTTAGCCGTCGTTTTTGCTATTGACAAGTTTAGAAGTTACCTTCTAGGGTCTCAAGTTGTCGTTTGGACCGACCATGCAGCCCTACGCTACCTTATGGACAAAGTAGATGCAAAACCAAGGTTACTCAGATGGATTCTAATTTTGCAAGAGTTTGACCTTGAGATCAAAGATAAGAAGGGTAGTGATAATGTTGTGGTGATCATCTTTCTCGCCTAGTAAATGAGGGTGGCGTAAATCACAAGGAAATAGGCATCGACTTCCCGGTGAGCAATTGATGAAGCTTGATATTTGTTAGGCCATGATGCACGATTACGCCAACTATTTAGCAAGTGGACATTTAGAGGAAATGACGTGTCGAGAGAGGGAAGAAGTTCTTTTCGACCTAAAATATCTCGTGTGGGAGGATCCTTATTTGTTCGGGGTTTGTAAAGATGGGTTGCTTAGAAGGTGTGTTCGGAACATGAGCAATGGGATATTCTCGAGCAATGTCATAGTGGTCCCACAGGAGGACACTACGGAGCACCCAAGATCGCTGCAAAAATCCTCCAAGCCGGGATTTTCTTGGCCGACTCTGCTTAAAGACGAAGCCTTTTGTAAAGGTTGCGATAGGTGCCAGAGAATCGGAGGCGAGTAATAGGATGGAAATGCCACTTCACCCATTTTGGAATGCGAAGTCTTCGACGTGTGGGGAATTGATTTCATGGGACCCTTTCCATCGTCCTGTGGTAATAAATACATTCTCGTCTGTGAAGACTACGTTTCCAAGTGGGTGGAGGCAATAGCCACCCAAACTAATGATCACAAAGTTGTGAAGAAATTCTTGCAAAAGAATATCTTCACCAGATTTGGCTGTCCTAGAGCCCTCATTAGTGACGAAGGTACTCATTTTTGCAACGCGCCGCTTGACAAAGTTCTTGAAAAATATGGTGTGAGACATAAAATCGGTACACCGTATCATCCCCAAACAAGTGGCCAAGTCGAGATAAGCAACCAGAGCCTTAAAAGAATTTTAGAAAAGACCGTGAACTCAAATAGATCCAACTAGAGTCTAAAGTTGGATGACGCACTTTGGGCCTATCGCACCGCGTTTAAGACCCCGATGGGCACGTCACCCTTCCAAATGGTCTATGGCAAAGCTTGCCATCTCCCGGTCGAGCTTGAGCACGAGCTTATCGGGCTATTAAATTCTTGAATTTCGATAGCCACTCTGTGGGAGAAGAGATTATTGCAATTAAACGAGCTCGATGAATTTAGACTCGAGCATATGAGAATGCAAAGATCGATGAAGGAAAGAACTAAGATACTCCGGCGCTAAGATCAAGGATCGAGAATTCAAAGTGGGTGATATGGCTTTACTTTATAATACCCGGCTCCATTTGTTTGCCGGTAAGCTCAAATCTAGATGGTCCGGCCCTTTGAGATTCTCAATGTTCATCCAAGTGGAGCGATCACGTTAAACGGGTATGGTGATCAACCCTTTAAGGTCAATGGTCAAAGACTCAAAAAGTATTTTGGGCAACCAAGAGAAAAGCCTGAGACCTTGTACTTTCAAAAGAGAGTTGAGGTGCCTGATATTCTCGATTTGCGATGAGATCCCATCCAACTTCTTTAGTTCGGATGATGACATTTCTATATCTACCCGTGAGGACCTTTCTTCCGAGCCTTACGAACATGTCGGTGTACGAAGCTTACTCGCGCAAAACGCGAGAAGAAGAAAAGAGTCGTGATGTCTGGAGAGTTAAGTTCAAACACTTAGTAGAGCACTTGACTTGTTTGTTGTTGTGGTCACACCCATCCTTCATTCTCGATTCCGATGAGGAAGTGGCGTGATAAGCCAAAGTGGCCCGATCCGGGTTAACTTTGAAATTTGTGTCAAGCTAATGACATAAAAGAAAGCGCTACTAGGAGCGACCTAGTCTTTTAAGTATTTCTTTTTAAGTTTTAGGACTCGACCTTGGTGTTTGTGTGTTGGTTATCCTTGTCCTATTTGTGAATACTTTATTTGCGTGCATGTTTACTCATATACCCCGTGTACCCGAGATTATGTGTTATGTCGAGTGTTGCGATATTTTCGACTGGGGTTGCGAGCTTTTACTTCTAGTGTTGTCTGCTCATGATACGACGAGTGCAAATGTTCATTCATGCTACGGCCCGACCACTTTGCCAACCTACACCCCGACAACCAACTTTGAAACCAAATAAGTATTCTTTTCTTTTATTTGCACATTCGAGGACATAATGTGATTTAAGTGTGGGGGTGCAATTCATGCTTTATTTCGACAATATGAGTAGATATTTGTGATCCTTGATAAATTTTAAAATTTTAAAATTTTGGCACTTGGATAATTGTAAATCTTGAGCATGTAATTGGAACAAATGCTTGCTAGTTGTAGTTTCATGACGATGATTTTATGTGACTTTGTGAGATAATTATAGCATGTTTTTACTGATTTGAGATAGTATTCATTTTACACTCACGAAAGCCTTTGATATTGAAGCAAGAATTTTGAACTGTATCCTTTCACTATTTTAGTGATTTATCTTAGAGAGATTTGTTCTTAATAGTAACAGTGAAGTGATACCTAAGTTCGGAACGCGTACTGTGAATATCTGAAAGTTTGAATGTGATAAGTGAAACGTGATTAAGTCTTTGAAATAGTAATAAATTGTTTACTTGAGGTGTTATGCTCGATTGGTCTGCAGTGTTTACTAGAAAAATAATTTTTACCACTGCCAGCCAGAAATCTCTAAGTAATCACATGATTAAATGGTATGTCGGAAGCTAGTCGATGATTGGAGTGAGGTAGGGTATTATCTCGAAATGTCCTATACCACTATGATGACTAAAAGCTCACGACAGTTAGAAGAAGCTACCTTATGATTTGAGTAAGGTAGGGTGTTATCACGAAACATCCTATTCTACTATGACGGGTACGAGCTCATTCTAATCTGCGTATAAAAATTAAATTAAAGACTTGGTTATCGTTAATCTTATACCTAGTATAAACTGAAAGATATGCTGTAGGGATTATCCTACTGAGTGCTCGGGAAGACTTTGTGTGGAGCAATTACTGTCTATACCTAGGATAGTCATTAAATTGTTTGAAAAGATATTTGTTTGAAAGGATTGTGGAGATTGAAAAGGGCTTGTTACACACACCGAATCTATCTCTATGTTGGTATTACTTGCTATAGTTGTTGTATATTTTGTTACGTGAGTTAGGGATCTATTTGGATTACATATAAAGTGAGCTAGTTTTGATTGTTTTGTTCGGGACGAACAAAAGTTTAAGTGTGGGGGAGTTGTTTTACGACTAATTTTACGGTTTTTATCGAGTTATTTCGTAACATTATCTTCCATGTTTTAGTGATTCTTATAGAAAATTACTCGCCAAAAGGATAAACTGAGCAAATGAGTTTTAAAGATAATAAATTGCAAAAGTGGCTGATTTATGTGTTTTTATCGTTGGTTTTATGTGTATTTGGATGTTGTTACACTTTGCAATATTTTGGATATCTTGTAGATGCATATCTTCGGTCTAGAAGAGGTGTTTAGAGGGTTAGAAGAAGATGCCACAAGTTTACGAGTTCAACGGAGCAAATTTTCCTAAGTACTTAAATCGTTACATATTTTCGACGGAGATTTGACCCAGCTTAGAGGCATTTTCAGGGGAGGACTTCTTCAAGAAAATTGTAGATCTTTGAAAGAGCTTTCCAACGCACTTTGAATTACGTCAATCGGACTTCTACAACTCAAATGGTGGTCAAGTGGGTAATCAATTTGGGTAAGTGGAAAATCCCGAAATATACTCTAAATATCGACGGGCTAATCAAAAGCGCGTTTTACGAAGAAGAGTCCTTAATGAAAGTTGTATAGTTTTCCGAGAGATTTTTATGACATTCGGATCATAATTTTTGAGGTCTACAACTCAAGATATGAATTTTAGAAGTTTTATTCCAATAAATATCTAATCGAATGGACGTCCCAGAGGTCATCAGTAGCGGCCGACATACATAATTATTTCAGCCGCCTCTCAACTCTATTTAAGCAAAGAAGCAATACCCAACCCTAAGACAACCAATTCATTCACACAAAATTTAGAGGAGCAGCCGAGCATTATCAAAAAAGAAGATGATTTCTTCCCATCCAATGATCACGATTAACATCATGGTTGTTGGCTAAGCACATCAGCGGTGGGACAACGGATGAAACCGATCAACATCAACACCAACTAGAGATTTTTGCTACATGTTTAGTGAGTAAAGTTATAATTTTTCATCAATTGGATATTGTTTTTTATCGTTTACGTTTTATTCGAATCGAGAGATCGATGAAACCATCTTTTATGCTTTGAATTTATATGAAAATATTGTTCAAGTTGTGACCTTTTCAATTGATGCGATTGATTATGTTTCAAGAGATTGATCATAGTTAGTTGAGTAGGAGTATTAGAAATAATCTCGTGATCGTGTTTTGCATGTCGTTTTGTTTTACTTGAAAAAGAAAACGAAAACCTAGAATTCGTTTAGAGAAATTTAATCGAATTCGTGATAGATCATTACTAAAAATTATATCTTTAACTTGCCGTCTAGTTGGGGTTGGGTTGATTGATCGGTGGATTCCGTTGCCTTTCCGTTGTTTTAATTATTTGATAAACCAAATAGTTCGTATCAATCGTTGATTGTTAAGTTTAGTTCTTTTAAAATTCTAGTTGTTTTTGCATATTTTAAGTTTCCAAGTTCTTGTTCATCGTATTTACTATTCATCGTATTTATTGTTCATCGTAGTTTTTTTATATCACTAGTTTAACGCAAATGAATTTAAAATTTTGATTTCCTTTTAGATCGTTCTTCGCTTAATGCAATAAACACGTTAAGTAGTTTATAACCTTTATAGTCTGTAGATAAACTTTCCTTATTTGGTTATCAACTATAACCGCATTTTAATCCGACTTCGATGTTCATATGTGTGTGACCCGATAGGCTTCCGAATATGTTGGCCGTAGACACAAAGTGCAATTTACTAAAATGCCCTTCATACCTAACGATCACGGGACAAATCTAGCAACACACCGTGACCCCAATTATCGGAAGAGTCAAAAGCAATGACTACTACCTTTCATGTGAAGCGCTTACCGTGTAACTTACAATCCTATCGCTATAATAATATCCATACGATCAGATCTCGAGTGTCAATACATTGACGATCGTATCTTATAATCTGGATATCATGCTCTCTCGAATAACACATTTACTCCCACTTTGCAAAGATTCTCGAGAGCTAGACATTCCTTATAAGAAGGCCATTTCGGATATTCAATCCCAATCATAGGATACGCGATTCCCGGACGACCAATCATGTATACTCCGCGATGCTTCAATATCATACCCAATCACTACCGCATGATCGCCCCGTGGTTAGAGAAATCTCAATAGTGTCAAAGCATGACAATCCACACCGTGATGCCATGAAGACTCGGTCAAAAGGATAATTACACAACCGCCACATAGTGTGACACTTAATGTAAGTGGTCCGGATCTAACGCGACATTCTCTAATACACGTCCACGCATACCCAAGTGTCTACACTTCGATAGACGAGATCTATCCCTACCTTCTAAAAAGTAGAAGACATCCAATACGTGCTAGTCTGATTATACTATCAATGTCCCATTTGATAATATGTAAGACTAGAGACATTTAAGTACCAACCTTGTTATAGTGATTAGAGATCTCATCAACCATAATCACTATCATGGTTTCTCTATCAACATGGCATACATGATAGACCCGATTGCCGAAGCATAAGGGACTTTACTCATTTGTGCCCTTTCCTCCTCTGTCTTAGGACTCATTCCTTGGGCAGAGTAGACCCCATGTGACATGGGCGGCAATCCTTTCTTGGGTGCGCTCGTGCTGAATCTCTTCGACATCTCTGTCTATGTAGGTGGATTGCGTTGAGGACCAAGCAACCTTTTAGATCTATCTCTATAGATCTTTATTCCCCCGAGAATAGAGGTTGCCTCACCCAAGTCCTTCATAGAAGTTCTTGGATAACTTTACTTTGACTGATTGTAACATAGGCACATCATTCCCTATGAAGCGTTATGTCATCCACATAAGCACTAGGAACACAATGGCACTCCCACTAACCTTCTTGTAAACACACGAGGCTCATCTTAGTTCTTGATGAAATCAAAGCTGTTTGATTATCTCATCAAGCGAAGATTCCAACTCGAGAAGCTTGCTTTAATCCATAAATGGATCTTTGCAGTTTACACACCATCCTGGCGTCGTTGGTTGTGAAACCCTCGAGTATGTCATATACACTTCCTCAGAGACGAGTTCCCGTTAATTATTTCATTGAGTAGAATCCCGTTTCTCCTTCAAATAATCTTGAAACTCTCCATCTGGGTATTCTCACTTTCGATCGGATCGAAGTGTTTTGATTTCCTTACAAGTTGTTTCTCCACTTCACTACGAATTCTTTGGTGCACTTTTGAAGGCTTGATTTATACTTCATTAAGTATATATAACCATGGCGAGAATGGTCATCAGTGAAAGTGATAAAATAAAGTATCCTCCTTTGGCTTGAATTGACATTGGGCCACACACATCGGTATGTATAAGCTCAAGCAACTCATTGGATCTTATCCCTTTGCCCTTTAAAGGTGACTTTGTCATCTTGCCAAGTAAACAAGCTTCGCATGTATCAAATGATTAAGTAATCGAATTGATCAACATTCCATCTTTATGGAGTTTGGAAATGCGATTCTTATTTATATGGCCAAGTCATTCTTAGTGCTGCATATTACGTACAAATATGAGAGAACCACAACGAAGTATCTAATACCCGGTGGTTAGACTTAGAAGAAGTAATGTTGATCCTAAATCATAAATATACACGAAGTCGAAGCATCGAGAATGCTTCTTCTTGGTACTCGAAAGCCACTGAGTTTCTCCTCCAATGTCGGTCTCACACGCAATGAAAGCAAGCATCCTTGGATTTGTCTTTTGCTATCTTAGGCGTTGGCTTAGAGTGCGTGCGCCTTAGCCTTCTTGGACTTTTTCCTCGGCTTTTGCCTTGCCCTTGCTTGTGACCCAGCAACACTTGCTTTCCGCTTCCTACAGTGCCTTGGCGATTTTCAACATGTTCAATAACTCCCGGCCCAGAGCAATCTATCTTGTTCATGTGATAGTTCATCACAAAGCTGCGAGAATGAGTCGGCCGGTGCGAATCAAGTCAATACTCGACTTTTCCCAAGCCTCTCTATGTACCCGATCATTTTAAGCACGTGTGACCCCACAGTCGAGATGCCATCTTACAACTAAACAGGGCCTTGAGACCTCGTACCTCTCGGTCGCGAGGCCGAGAAGCATAAAGCTCCTTCCAGGTGGACCATGATAAGTAGGCGTCCATGGATTAGTATAAATCTTAGTTTTAGTTAATAGTCGTGACATAATCGACTTAATTATTGCACTTTGATCCGATAAACATTCCACTCCCTTAGGACGACCCGTTAACATCCTATACTACGAACCTTATACTTGGGGTGTTTCTGTTATAAATTTTAAAACTAGTTTTTACCGAACACAAGATGACAAAGTCACCATTTAGTGGCAAAGGGATAAGATCCAACGAATTGCTTGAGCTCATACATATTGATGTATACGGCCTGATGTCAATTCAAGCCAAAGGAGGATAGTCTTATTTCATCACCTTCACTGATGACCATTCTCGATATGGTTATGTATACTTAATGAAGTATATGTTTGAAGCCTTTAAAGTTCAAGGAACTCAGAAGTGAAGTGGAGAAACAACTAGGTAAAGAAATCAAGACACTTCGATCCGGTCGAGGTGGTGAATACCTAGACGGAAAGTTTCAATATTACTTAAAGGAGAATGGGATTCTACCTGAATGGACTCCACCAGGAATGCCTCAAATGAACGGCATGTCTGAGAGGAGAAATCACACTTTGCTAGACATGGTGCGATCCATGATGAGCTACGCAGTTCTTCCAAAATTGTTTTGGGGGTATGCTCTAGAAAAACATCGTCCTATACACTTAACCGAGTTTCATCAAAGACCGTGGAGTCAACGCCCTATGAAGTGTTCAAAGGGAAGAGACCTGGTCTGGGTCATCTTAAACCTTGGGGTTGTCCGACTTATGTGAAGCAGATGATGCCTGATAAATTAGAGGCTAGATCAGACAAATGTCTGTTTGTGGGATATCCTAAGGAAACTAAAGGATACCAATTCTACCATCCAGGAGAACAAAAGGTGTTTGTCTCCATGACTAGCCACTTTCTAGAGAAAGAGTTTATTCTGGATAGGGTCAGTGGGAGTAAGATTGATCTTAAAGAAATTCAAGAACCACTTACGGACAATAATCAGTTGATGAAAGTAGAAAAGACACCACATACAGATGAGGTGCAAACAAATGCTCTAGAAACACAGACACTTCGGAGATCCACTAGGGGACGTCGTGAACCCGAAAGGTACACTAGCGTATATCTCGTGGAAGATGAGGACCCTAAAACTTATGAGGAGGTATTGACAAGGAATGACAATGATAAATGGCTAGAAGCCATGAATTCTGAAATGGAATCCATGAAAAACAACGAAGTTTGGAACTTAGTTGATCCACCTGAAGGAATAGTTCCTATAGGGTGTAAATGGGTCTTTAAGAGAAAGACTGACATGGATGGTAATGAGACTACTTACAAGGCAAGGTTAGTGGAAAAATGATATAAGCAAAGACAATGAGTTGACTATGATGAAACCTTTTCGCCAATGGCTATGCTGAAGTCCATTAGAATTCTGCTTGCTATTGCAGCTGTTCGAAAGGTGTCCAAAACCCAATCGGGTTGGACCGGATCTGACAGGGTCGGGTCGTTTACAGTTTATTTAGTTCATGTAATAACTTTATTATGATTAATAAAAGCACTTATGTTATTATATATTGTTTATCTTCATGTTATTTGTTGTACATATATAGTAACGTCCCTAGTATCAAACTGTGATAGAGAAACCATGATAGTGATTATGGTTGATGAGATCTCCAATCACTATAACAAGATTGGTACTTAAATGTCTCTAGTCTTATGGATTGTCAAATGGGACATTGATAGTATAATCAGACTAGCACGTATTGGATGTCTTCTATCTTAAAGAAGGTAGGGATAGATCTCGTCGATCGAAGTGTAGAGATACTTGGACTGTACATGGACGTGTATTAGAGAATGCGTACGTTAGACTGACCCACTTACATTAAGTGTCACACTATGTGGCGGTTGTGTAATTATCCTTTTTGACCGGAGTCTTCATGGCATCACGGTGTGGATTGTCATGCTTTGACACTATTGAGATTTCCCTTAGCCACGGGGCGATCATGCGGTAGTGATTGGGTATGATATTGAAGCATGCGGAGTATACATGATTGGTCGTCCGGGAATCACGTATCCTATGATTTGGATCGAATATCCAAAATGGCCTTCTTATAAGGAATGTCTAGCTCTCGAGAATCTTTGCAAAGTGGGAGTAAATGGGTTATCCCAAGAGAGCATGATATCCAGATTATAAGATACGATCGTTAATGTATTGACACTCGAGATACGATCGTATGGATATCATTACAGCGATAGGATTGTAAGTTACACGGTAACTGCTTCATATGAAAGGTAGTAGTCATTGACTTTGACTCTTCCGATGATTGAGGGTCACGATGTGTTTCTAGACGCTATCACGTGATCGTTAGGCATGGAGGGCATTTTAGTAAATTGCACTATGTGTCTACGGCCAACATATTCGGAAGCCTATCGGGTCACACACATATAAACATCAAGTCGGATTAAAATGCGGTTATAGTTGATAACCAAATAAGGAAAGTTTATCTCTAGACAATGAATGTTATAGTGGTAATTAATATGGTGGTATTTATTCATTATGAATAAATAAAATACAAGATATTAATTATATACAAATTATATTAATTAAAGAATATTCCGGAAGTCAATTTATTGACTATAGGGGCGCCACATTGATGTGTATAAGATACACTTGGATTGTGTACTTTAATTAATAAGATTACCATAATATTAATATAAGATATTAATTGATTTTTGAAAAATAGATTTATGGTAATAAGATAATTATATTTAATATAAGATATTGGCAAAATTAATTATAATAAAAGAGATAAATCAATTTAGAAAATTTTCCTTATTTTATTGGGAAAATGTTTTCTTCTCCTCCACACATATGGGGCGCCACTTTTGACTATAAATAAGAGGTGGGTGTCAAGCTATTTTGTACATCACAATTGCAAGAGCTCATAGTTCTTGTGTAAAATAGAGAGCATCCTATAGCGAGTTTGTGAGAGAGGAAAAAGGCCGGTCTAGCAACCGGAGTTTTTCCAATAGCAATCCAAGGAGGATTCCGGCGAGGAGTTCGTGTGGATTAGCGATAGAGGCCGGACACGTGGACGGCTTGCGCAATGTACTACTCTCCGTTGGTGGTCAAAGCAACGATCTTATAGATCATCAAGGTATAACCGTCAAACTACTTAATGTGTTTATTGCATTAAACGAAGAGCGATTTAGAAAAGGGAAATCAAATTTTAAATTCCGTTGCGTTAAACTAGTGATTTCCTAACAGTGGTATCAGAGCCAGACTTCGAGGTTAAGCAATAAGCACAATCTAATTGTGTAGTAATTAATCGATAGATGCAAGATTTAAATCATGAGACAATTAAAACAAAAAAGGAAACGATTGGGGGCTCGGCCGACTGGCGGCGGCCCCCCTCCTCTGCGGCGGCGGCGGCAGCGGCGGCTTTAGGGCTGCCGTCGTCGGCTGTCTTCTTCAAACGGGGAAGATTGACCCTTTTCGTTTTGTGATATTTATTGTGCATAGATATCTCATTTGTTTAGTTGTGTCGTATGGGCAACCAATGGTTTAAATAGTTTGGGCATTTGGGAAACCATAGTGGCATATTAACCAAAATATTGGCCTTTTCAAATTTTGATTTGGAATAGGCCTAGGCCATTTTCAAATATTTGATTTGTGAAAGGCCTAGGCCACTTCCAAAATTTTGATTTTGGAAAGTGGCCAGGCCTAAACCCAAACTATTTGGCCCTTTCCAAATTTTGATTTGGAATAGGCCTAGGTCCTTTTCAAATATTTGATTTGTAAAAGGCCTAAGCCTAGGCCAATTCCAAAATTTTGATTTTAGAAATTGGCTAAGCCCAAGCCAAATGTGGTTTTGGAAGATGCTTTTTGGTTTAGAAAACCAAAGGCATCCCTTTTGGTTAAGAACCAAAAGGAAAGGAAACAAATTGGAGACTTTATAATTTTAGTTTTATTTTGAATAGTTCAAATTTAATAAAATTGAAATTAAAATCGATTTAAAATTAAATGTTAATTTTATTTTCGATTAAGTCGTATAATTAATTAAATGTTATTTAATTATTTGATGTGATAAAATAAGACGCATAAGTAGTTAAAATTAGAATTTAATCTTTTTCATAAGATAAAATTGTATGGATTAGATGTGTAGATATAATGTGATTATATGGACCCCGATTGATCATGGACTCGATCAATAGGATAGATGGGAATGTTTTCTTTATGTTGGTTTTCTTTCAAAATTGTCATAGACCGTTATGAAGAACGTGACCTAGTTTACTTTTTGCATTTATCTCATTCCCGTTAGCTCCCCCCGTGTGCGGCGGGTGTAATTATTTATTAGATAGATTATTATGTGGAGCAAGAAGATGAAGACCAAAGAGAGATAAATAACTCATTGGCGTACAACAATAAATATCCTATTGGTGGTTGCAGACACCCTTAGTTTGTGACCCGCGGTTTCGTCAGTTTGTATTCGAAACCGCACTTAGGAAAAGTCCATGATCATACCGGTTATTTTGTGCGCGGAATGTTGTGTATGTTTTACTTTATATGATATCGTAGTAATACGCACATAGTAGATGAGACCATAATTAAACAAAATTAATTAAGTGAATTATTTAAAAATTATTCCCATGTAAAAAATCAAGTCGAAATTGCCTCCCCATATTATAACGACGGTGAAGAGCCCTTGTTCGGACCCAACTCACCAGCCAAAGCGGGGGTTGACCTACCTCGGGTATATCGTCGTTATCGAGATATGATCGAAAGAGATCTCACGAATATTGGGGTTATGACTCGACTAAGAATTCTCTCGGCCACTTGCCAAAGCGAGGTCGTTTGGATTTTAGAGGCAAGGGTTTGACTATTTTCATAAGATGAAAAATTGTCAAAGAGTTGACTGGTCAAACAACAAGAGTCGTATAAGATATGATCGACAAATCGTTGTCCACCTGTTTAATTATTTTCGGCCCATCAACCAAAGCTGGGGGTCGGGGTAGTTCGATGGGATCTTGGCCACTAAAGAAATTATTTTCTTGAAAGCCAATTGGGAATAGTTGGCTAGTGGGAGTAAAAACCTTATAAAATTTTAAGTGCAAATTTAGGGTTTTTATACATGAGCTTTTACTTATTCTATCTTTATTTATTGTTGTAGAAAATGTCAAACAAATTGAACCTTCGTTTTATTATCGACAATAAGCTTGACGAAACTAATTTTCTCGATTGGGAAAGAAACCTCAAAATCGTTTTGAGGCACAAGAAGATTGGATATGTCTTGGACTAGGCCCTGCCAGAGAATCCCGCTGAGGGTTCGGCTGTAGATGTTGTCGAGAAGTATAACAAGCACTGTTCTGACTGTACTGATGCTACATGTATCATTGCTTCGATGACACCTGAATTGCAAAAACAGTATGAGTCTATGGACGCCTACACAATCATGGTCCACCTAAAGGAACTCTATACTTCTCAGTCTCGCACTGAGAGGTATGAGGTCTCGAAGGCCCTGTTAGTTGTAAGATGGCATCTGGGACTGCTGTGGGGTCACACGTGCTTAAGATGATCGGGTACATAGAGAGGCTCAGGAAGTTGGGCCACAAATTAGAACAAGAATTGAGTATTGACTTGATACTACAATCTCTACCTGATTCATTCTCGCAGTTCGTGATGAATTATCATATGAACAAGATAGATTGCTCCCTTGCGGTGTTATTGAACATGTTGAAAACTGCTGAGGGCACTGTGGGTAAGGGAAAGCAAGTGTTGTTGGTCACTTCTAGCAAGGGCAAGGCCAAAGCCCAGAAAAAGTCCAAGAAGGCGAAGGCTGCACCTAAGCCAATGCCTAAAATAGCGAAAGACAAATCCAAGGATGCTTGCTTCCATTGCAGTGAGACCGGACATTGAAGGACAAACTGCAAAGGCTTCTTGAGTACCAAGAAGAAGCATTATGATGCTTCGACTTCAGGTATATTTATGATTGAGATCAACATTACTTCTTCTAAGTCTAACCACTGGGTATTAGATACTGGTTGTGGTTCTCATATTTGTACGAATATGCAGGCACTAAGAAGAACTAGAGAGCTAAGTAAATGAGAGGTGGACCTATGCGTTGAAAATAGAGCAAGTGTTGTTGCACTAGCCGTAGGAGTTTATTTTATTTCATTGTCCAGTGGGCTAGTACTTGAACTTAATAACTGTTATTTTGTTCTTGCTCTTACGAAGATCATTATTTCAATTTCCGCATTAGATGTTGATGGATTTTCATTTACATTTGAGAATAAATGTTGTTCTTTTTCACGTGATGGAATTTTTTATGATACTGGCATACTTAGCAACGGTCTCTATATATTAGATATGAATGCTGACGTACTTAATATAAATAACAAGAAAGCCAAGACAAATGACTTGAATGAATCCTACTTATGACATTGTAGACTTGGCCATATAAATAAGAATCGCATTTCCAAACTCCATAAAGATGGAATTTTGGATCAATTCGATTATGAATTGTTTGATACATGCGAAGCTTGTTTACTTGGTAAGATGACAAAGTCACCTTTTAGTGGCAATGGGATAAGATCCAATGAATTGCTTGAGCTCATACATACTGATGTATGTGGCCCAATGTCAATTCAAGCCAAAGGAGGATACTCTTATTTTATCACTTTCAATGATGACCATTCTCGCTATGGTTATATATACTTAATGAATAAGTCTTAAGCCTTCGAAAAGTTCAAGGAATTCAGAAGTGAAGTGGAGAAACAACTAGGTAAAGAAATCAAAACACTTCGATCCAATCGAGGTGGAGAATACCTAGATGGAGAGTTTCAAGACTATTTGAAGGAGAATGTGATTCTACCTGCATGGACCCCTCCTGGGATGCCTCAGATGAATGGCGTGTCTGAGTGGAGGAACCGTACCTTGTTAGACATGGTGCGATCCATGATGAGCAACGCAGTTCTCCCAAAATCATTTTAGGGGTTGCTCTAGAAACCGCATCCTATACACTGAACCGAGTTCCATCAAAGACGGTTGACTCTACGCCATACGAGGTATAAACTAAGAGAAAACCGAGCCTAGGTCATCTAAAACCTTGGGGTTGTCTGACTTACGTGAAGCGGATGATGCCTGACAAATTAGAGCCCAGGCCTGACAAATGTCTATTTGTGGGATATCCTAGGGAAACCAAAGGGTACCAATTTTACCATCCGAGGAACAAAAGGTGTTTGTTGCCAGGACTGGCCACTTTCTAGAGAAAGAGTTTATTCTGGATAGGGTCAGGGGGAGTAAAATTGATCTTGAAGAAATTCGAGAACCACTTACGGATACAGTCAGTTGATGGAAGTAGATGAGACACCACATGCAGATGTGATGCCAACCCTTACCGTGGACACACTAGCACCTCGAAGATCCACCAGGGAACGCCGTGAACCTGAAAGGTACATTGGCGTGTATCTCATGGAAGATGAGGACCCTAGAACTTATAATGAAGTGCTATTAAGGCATGACAAAGAGAAATGGCTAGAAGCCATGAATTCTGAAATAGAATCCATGAAAGACAACCAAGTTTGGAACTTAGTTGATCCACCTAAAGGAATAGTTCCTATAGGGTGCAAATGGGTCTTTAAGAGAAAGACCGACATGGACGGTAACGTGACTACCTACAAGGCTAGGTTAGTGGCAAAAGGTTATAAGCAAAGACAATGAGTTGACTATGACGAAACCTTTTCGTCTGCTGCGATGTTAAAATCCATTAGAATTTTGCTCGCTATTGCAGCATACCATGATTACAAAATCTGGCAGATGGATGTGAAAACAGCTTTCCTTAACGGGAACCTGTCTGTGGAGGTGTATATGACACAGCCTAAGGGTTTCACAACCAATGACGCTAGGATGGTGTGTAAACTGCAAACATCCATTTATGGATTAAAGCAAGATTCTCGGAGATGGAATCTTCGCTTTGATGAGATAATCAAACAGTTTGATTTCATCAAGAACGAAGATGAGCCCTGTGTTTACAAGAAGGTTAGTGGGAGTGCCATTGTGTTCTTAGTGCTTTATGTAGACGACATATTGCTCATAGGGAATGATATGCCTATGTTACAGTCAGTCAAAGCTTAGTTATCCAAGAACTTCTCAATGAAGGACTTAGGTGATGCAGCTTATAGTCTAGGAATAAAGATCTATAGAGATAGATCTAAAAGGTTGCTTGGTATGTCGCAATCCACCTATATAGACAAGATGCTGAAAAGATTCAGCATGGAGCAGTCCAAGAAAGGATTGTTGCCCATGTCAGATGGGTCTACCAATCGAAGGGAATGAGTCCTAAGACAGAGCAGGAAATGGCACAAATGAGTAAGATCCCTTATGCTTCGGCATCGGGTCTATCATGTATGCCATGTTGTGCACTAGACCAGATGTCTCGTACCCTCTTAGTATGATTAGTAGGTACCAGTCCAATCCAGGTGATAGTTCACTGGATTGCTGTCAAGAATATCCTCAAGTACATGAGACGTACTAGGGATATGTTCCTGGTTTTCGGGGATGATGATTTAGTTTTACGAGGTTATACAGATGCCAGTTTCCAAACAGAGAAGGATGAATTTAAGTCACAATCTGAATTTGTTTTCACGCTTAACGGCGGAGCAGTGAGCTGGAAGAGTTCCAAGCAAGAGACTACTACAGACTCTACAACGGAAGCCGAATACATAGCAGCCTCGGATGCGGCAAAGGAAGCAGTTTGGATGAAGAAGTTCATTACTGAACTTGGTGTGGTTCCCTCCATTGAAGGTCCAATGCCTCTATACTGTGATAATAATGAAGCGATATCTCAGTCAAAGAAACCAGGGTCTCATCCCAGAAGTCCAAACATGTGCTACGGCGCTATCACTTGATTTGAGAGAAAGTAGATAGAGGAGATGTAAAGATAGAGAAAGTCCACATGGATGATAACATAGCTGAACCGTTGACCAAGGCATTGTCGCAAGCAAAGCATGAGAAACATGTTCACTTGCATGGGCTTAGGCATATTGGTGATCGACTTTAGGCCAAGTAGGAGATTGTTGGAAAGGTATCCAAAACCCAATCGGGTTGGACCGGATCCGACCGGGTCGGGTCGTTTACAGTCTATTTAGTTCATGTAATAACTTTATTATGATTAATAAAAGCACTTATGTTATTGTATATTGTTTATCTTCATGTTATTTGTTGTACATATATAGTAACGTCCCAAGTATCAAACTGTGATAGAGAAACCATGATAGTGATTATGGTTGATGAGATCTCTAGTCACTATAACAAGATTGGTACTTAAATGTCTCTAGTCTAATGTATTGTCAAATGGGACATTGATAGTATAATCAGACTAGCACGTATTGGATGTCTTCTATCTTAAAGAAGGTAGGGATAGATCTCGTCTATCAAAGTGTAGAGACACTTGGACTGTATGTGGACGTGTATTAGAGAATGCGTACGTTAGACTGACCCACTTACATTAAGTGTCACACTATATGGCGGTTGCGTAATTATCCTTTTTGACCGGAGTCTTCATGGCATCACGGTGTGGATTGTCATGCTTTGACACTATTGAAATTTCCCCTAGCCACGGGGCGATCATGCGGTAGTGATTGGGTATGATATTGAAGCATGCAGAGTATACATGATTGGTCATCCGAGAATTGTGTATCCTATGATTGGGATCGAATATTTGAAATGGCCTTCTTATAAGGAATGTCTAGCTCTCGAGAATCTTTGCAAAGTGGGAGTAAATGTGTTATCCCGAGAGAACATGATAACCAAATTTTAAGATACGATCGTTAATGTATTCACACTCGAGATACGATCGTATGGATATTATTACAGCGATAGGATTGTAAGTTACACGGTAACTGCTTCACATGAAAGGTAGTAGTCATTGCTTTTGACTCTTCCGATGATTGGGGGTCACGGTGTGTTGCTAGATGCTATCCCGTGATCGTTAGGCATGAAGGGCATTTTAGTAAATTGCACTTTGTGTCTACGGCCAACATATTCGGAAGTCTATCGGATCACACACATATGAACATCGAGTTGGATTAAATTGCGGTTATAGTTGATAACCAAATAAGGAAAGTTTATCTCTAGACTATAAAGGTTATAGTTGTAAATTAATATGGTGGTATTTATTTATTAAGAATAAATAAAATACAAGATATTAATTATATACAAATTATAATAATTAAAGAATATTCCGGAAGTCAATATATTGACTATAGGGCGCCACATTGATGTGTTTAAAATACACTTGGATTGTGTACTTTAATTAATAAGATTACCATAATATTAATATAAGATATTAATTGATTTTTGAAAAATAGATTTATGGTAATAAGATAATTATATTCAATATAAGATATTGACAAAATTAATTATAATTAAAGAGATAAATCAATTTAGAAGATTTTCCTTATTTTATTAGGAAAATATTTTCTTCTCCTCCACATATATGGGGCGCCACTTTTGACTATAAATAAGAGGTGGGTGTCAAGCTCTTTTGTACATCACAATTGCAAGAGCTCATAGTTCTTGTGTAAAATAGAGAGCATCCTATAGTGAGTTTGTGAGAGAGGAAAAATGCCGGTCTAGCAACCGGAGTTTTTCCAATAGCAATCCAAGGAGGATTCCGGCGAGGAGTTCGTGTGGATTAGCGATAGAGGCCGGACACGTGGACGGCTTGCGCAATGTACTACTCTCCATTGGCGGTCAAAGCGACGATCTTATAGATCATCAAGGTATAACCGTCAAACTACTTAACGTGTTTATTGCATTAAACGAAGAACGATCTAGAAAAGGGAAATCAAATTTTAAGTTCCGCTGCGTTAAACTAGTGATTTCCTAACAGCAGCATACCTTGATTATGAAATCTAGCAGATGGATGTGAAAACAGTTTTCTTTAACGGGAATCTGTCTGGGGAAGTGTACATGACACAACCGGAGGGTATCACAAACAATGATACTAGAATGGTGTGCAAGTTGCAAAGATCCATTTATGGATTGAAGCAAGCTTCTCGGAGTTGGAATCTTTGCTTTGATGAGACAATCAAATAGTTTGATTTCATCAAGAATGAAAATGAGCCGTGTGTTTACAAGAAGGTTAGTGGGAGTGTCGTCGTTGTCTTAGTGCTTTATGTAGATGACATATTGCTCATATGGAATGACATTCCTATGTTATAGTCGGTTAAAGTTTGGTTAACCGGGAACTTCTCCATGAAGGACCTGGGAGAGGCAGCCTATATTCTAGGAATCAAGATCTATAGAGATAGATCTAAGAGGTTGCTTGGTTTGTCACAATCCACCTATAGACAAGATGCTGAAGAGATTCAGCATGAAGCAATCCAAGAGAGGATTGCTGCCCATGTCACATGGGGTTTACCTGTCGAAGAAAATGTCTTATAAGACAAAGGAGGAGAGGGCACAAATGAGTAGGATCCTTTATGCCTCGGCTATTGGGTCTATCATGTACGCCATATTGTGCACTAGGCCGGATGTCTCGTACCCTCTAAGTATGACTAGTATTTACCAAGAAAATCTAGGTGATGGTCACAGGATTGCAGTCAAGAATATTCATGAGACATACTAGGGATATGTTCCTGGTTTTCGGGAACAGTGATTTGGTATTACGAGGTTACACAAATGCCAGTTTTCAAACTGACAAGGATGACTTAAAGTCACAGTCTGGATTTGTTTTCACACTTACTGTGAAGTAGTGAGCTGGAAGAGTTCCAAGCATGAGACTACTGCAGATTCTACAACAGAAGCCGAGTATATAGCAGCCTCGGAGGCGGCAAAAGAAGCGATTTGGATGAAGAAGTTCATTACTGAACTTGGTGTGGTTTCCTCCATTAAAGGTCTGGTCCTATTGTACTGTGATAACAATAGGGCAATTGCTCAGTCAAAGGAACCAAGGTCTCATCAGAAGTCCAAACATGTGCTACGATGCTATCACTTGATTAGAAAGATAGTTGATAGAGGAGATGTAAAGATAGAGAAAGTCCACATTGATGATAACATAGCTGATCCGTTAACCAAAACATTGTCACAAGCAAAGCATGAGAAACATGTTTACATGCATGGGCTTAGGCATATGGGTGATTGGCTTTAGGCCAAGTGAGAGATTGTTGAAATGATGTCATAAACCCAATCGGGTTGGACCGGAAGCGACCGGGTCGGGTCGTTTACAGTCTGTTTAGTGTTAGTAATACCATCCGCAACGGAAGCGATTTTATGGATCTAGATCTATAATATATACGTAATAAAACAACTAGATCTATATCTACAAGGGGGTTGTAGTACATACCTATTGGATCTCTAAATCCAATTCGAAGAACCGCAACAAGAAGATTGAACAATGATGTGAAGAGCACCACGATCTTCCGTGACGTGTGATCCAAGCAACTCCCGTGGAAGGAAATTCTCGCCTCGAATCCTTCCGATATGCTACCCGGAAAATCTCCAAGATTCTCCCTTAACTCCCTTGGCGAAAATTTCTTCCTCCTCTCTAAGAGGTGGAACTCAAAATATTGTGTGTGTTAAGGCTTAGGAGAACTCTCTTTATATAGGAGAGTAATCCTTGTCCTCCAAGGATTAAATAATTAAGAGATAATTATTACATTAACCCTTTTTCAAATAAAAGATAAATAAAATAATTATCCCAAACAAATTAGGATAAATCATATTATTATCTAATATTCCATGATTTATCATTTAACAAATAAAAGATAAATCACACATTAAATAATTATCCAAGAAAACTAATTTCTTAATAATTAAATAATATAAATTGCATGCACACCTTTCTTTAAAATTAAGGTCACGCACCTTTCAATATATTTGACCAAAAATTAGGTCAACACACCAATTCGGTAAGTCCACTTAAAAATGTCTTTTCCGTGTATTTAATTATTTAGCCCAACTAATTTTTAATAGTCCACTAAAAATTAATTCACATATCGTTTTAATAAAGTCCAACAAGAACTAAATTAATATTATTAGGATTCGACGTCCGAGAATAGCTATGCTATATTAGGAGGCACGTCGGGGACCATGGACTAATAATCGGCGGCTCCGATAAATCAAATAAATAATTATCTTACGAATGTAATAATTATATTCGATAAATCAATCACAGAATATGCCACCATAATCCCGTGACTGCACTCCTCCGATTATAAGATTATATTTATCTCCTCACGAGAATAATAATAAGCGTCCATTGATATAATCATTACATATGGATTAATTAATCCTCCATAGACTGTTCATTCTAAATCGGGAAATTTCCGTTAACCCTTTTAGAACCTCTTATCCTTATTTACCATTAACCCCTAGTGATCAATTAGTGCACATAATCGACTAGTAGCTAATTAGTCAAATGTGAACTCCGGGATCGATCATTTTCTTAGGGCTAACAAATAAGGGAATCTGTCTATCTACTTCCATAAATGGAAGGAATGGATTCCGTATCTGTGATAACACGTACTACTCACTCAATCCAAAGACAATGCCAAGATGGGGTAATTCGGACCACGGACTCGGTGTAATCCTTAACCGTCCAAGTCAAACCTCATACCGATTCAAGCGCTTGGATCGTGATCACCTCGAGATTAAGATATATCCATAAATATGATCATCCATTGATTCGATAAGACTTCTCGATTACGGAATTATATCGTGAACTCTAATCAAATCGGTCCAAATTTATATATGATATATCTATCATATATAAATGCCCCATTAGGTTCTCTTAACCGAAAGTCCGGATAAGACAATCAAACCTATTGTGTTCTCAGGCGCATTAATAGCACGTTAAAGGAGAGACCCGATACTCTCGATTAACTTCACTACGGGCTAATTGTATTTTAAGTACATCTTCACTAACTCAATCCTCCCGTGTATATACCATACACCGAGTTAAGTGATTACATAAACGATATACTTAGGGTTTTCTCAGTAGTGTAAATACTATTGTCACATCGGTGAATATGAGAATAATAAATATGAATAATAACATCATTTCATTTATTAAATAAAACAATTACAAAATTGTCTTTCGGGCATTACACCTACCAATCTCCCACTTGCACGAAAGCATGTGATTAATTGTTTTAGAGCACACCCTATTATTTAAAACTACAAAGAACTACATCTCCCACTTGCTTTAAAGCAATGGATACTCATCCCGTATTTTAGTACCCACAAAACTTATCATAACCATTTCGATTCCAAAGTACACTCCGAGTATGCCATCGTAGGATAGGTCGGTGACTCGGGAGCACCTATATCTCGAATGTCATGGGTCTTAATGATCGATCGGTTGTCGGCTCGAGGCGATCCGTAGAATCGAACGTCGCGGTCCATCTAATCATGTGGTACTTTCCCAATATGCTTTTGAACTCAAGTGATTTCGAAATCCTTATAAGCTACCCTTCATCGTTTGCACAATGATGTGGTATCGGCTTTCCAAATCTAGAATCACTCCCGATATGAAAAGGAAATCCTTAAGCTATATCGCCTCTCTAGCTACTACAAAAGCCGCTAATCACCCAACTAGTTAAAGTCGAGTTGGCGTTCTTTGGATTCTTCCAGGCAATAGCTTCAACACAAGAGTAAACACTCGAGACCGAGATCGATTTAACGATCATCCTTAATCGACACAAAGTCGTAACTAAAGTATTTCTCACATATCCAAGTTCACAATTGAATATGCCCGCATATTATTCCTCGTTCTCTCAAGATACTAAAGGACATGCTAAACTTGCTTTGTTAATCGCCGAATGTAACATTCGATCAAAATTGACGTTCAACAACCTCGACCATCTCTTGTCACAAAGAGAATCCATCCCATTTCTCTTTATCCGAAGATTTAGAGAGTCATTCCCGAGGCATAGGGTAGAACTTCCTCGTTGAATGTTGCATACACGGATGCATCATCTTAACCAATAAGATGGATGGAAACCAAAGGATCGATTCTAATGAATTCGACCGAGTCAAACTCAGAGAATGTTGTCCAAATCTCATTCACGAGAATTGTGGCATTGTCGATTCGACTTCATATAACACACCCATGTTGATTCCAACTCGTGCAAGGTTATCCTTCACAAACACTAATATATATGTATATATTCACTACTTGTACTAAAAAAATTGATATCCGGACTTCAAAAGACTTATCAATATTCGGTCAAATCCATATATTATAGAAATATATGACTTCCAATGACCAAGAGGTTTGCTTTTATCCACAAAGGACATAAGCCTTGACAATCATCCCATGTCATAAGTTCATAAGGCAATACCATACATTCGAATGAATCCAGATTCCGTTTGTTTGGCAAGAAAATCTCAGGGAAATCACCCCTATTTTCTGCTTTTGAATGAAATCATGCAATACTAAGTGGTAAGAGAGTCCAACGTCTGATTAACTCTCTACTTCTTAGGGAATTACCCCTAGACCACTCAAGCTTTGCTCTGAAAGATAAACTTTCGTATTCATTCTACTCTCTTCCATGTAGATCCAATTACTCCCAATGGGCCTGAGATGCTCAGGTGGTTCTACAAGAGTATGAACAGAACCCATCGAGTCTTGAACTCCATTCACGGGGTTATGGCTATTAAACCAACCTCTATTATCAGAATCCTATACTGCTCACAAAAGAGCCATAGGTCATCAATCGATCCTCAGACTACAAAGTCCGCAGAAACTGTAATGGGTAATGGATAAACCATACTCCCAATACTTACTGGATGGATCAAAATTCTGATCTAGTTTAGTAGTATTTAGTGTTATCACCAACAACCGATGTTGGATATGGTCCGATTTTAATCGCTTTAGTAACTACCTTGAGTAAACGTATTTCAAGGTTCAAGGTTTTACTTGTTCATGGATTCTATCAAAAGGATGAATGATATAACCGTCCCTTCCCGATGTCAAGAATCGATAACGAACCTTTTTCTCAATGCTACAAGATATATAACGATTGGTCACCGACCGAACGTACGCCGAAATTTCTCAGTCAAACCATCAAGCATCATGTGCTAAATGCTTATATTGACGGAATTTGGGTGAACCGAATCCACTCATTATCCGTTAATTCCAAAGCACATTCTAGGTAGACTTCTGGTTCTACACTTCAATGTAAACCGTTATTTCACTTCCAATATCTTTATTGAGTTAAGCGTGTATTGTGGCACATCTATAACTATGTAAAGGCAATTCGGTGGTTTCTTCCCTTGGTGAAAGCATTTCACTATGAGGCGCAACCGAGCATCAGTCCAGTGACTATGTGATGGCCCATTTCTCAGTATAGAATACTCCATCTCCGACAAAATCGAGAGACACTTTTGAATATTTTGGATAAACTTACCGGAGTGTTTGAGTAGTTGTCGACTAGAAGTCACTACTCATAAGCCCCAACTAGCTTGTATCTTTCATCAAACCTCGAAGGTCGTCATGAACAAGCTATGTTACTTCTTTATAACCATTATCCTTTCCCGATTGAAAGGAAAATTAGTCATTGAACCTTTAAGACAATCTAACCAGATCGAGAAAGGAATCACCCCGAACCAGTCTTGAGTCTTGTCTTTTAGGGACTATGCACTAAGCTGTGGAAAATGAAGAAGTGTTTATCTAAATATAGAAACCAATTGCTTTTAATAGTTCTTAAGATGTGTTTTATATACTTATTTCAAAGAGCTGTAAGTGGTTTTGACTTTATCAAACAAAAGTCCGAGTCTTGGATTCAGACTACAAATGGTATATTCACTTCTATACGACAAACAAATTATCGAATAGAAGGTAAATCCATTCGCTCCAATGAATCTTAAACCGAAAATAAATTTTCCGCGATATCCAAGGATTGAATCCGAGATTCATTTCCTCATATCACTCCCACTATTTATAGCTAAAATTACGCCCGTTGTCTAGTCTATTAATCGTTAATGCATAACTATCTTGTTCTTCCAAAGAACATAGTCTACGAGAAAATCACCAAGGATTCATAGGTTGGTGATCCAAATCACTATCCTTATCCTATGGTTTTCGCTTTATTAATTTTCGGTTTAGCCTTAAAATCAACTCGCTTTTAGATGACTAACACTCTTAGACATACTCTCCCATTCTTGACTTTCCGTAAATGGAAACAGCTTTTGAACTAGCGATTCGTGTGAGTAGACACTACTCTTGAACCGTGGGATGTCTATTTCGAGTGTTACTTGTCCGACTTGTCGGATTTTCTAATATACTAGAAAAACAACAAATCATAACATTAAAGCTCCCACTAGTTTATCGGTTCCAAATACCGTCCTAACCAAAGAATGCTTCATTTTATGATTTTCCAATTTTTCAATTTGAAAATCTCTCGTGTAAACACTTACACAGCTTCTAATGTTTCGAGAAAAATACAAATCATAAAACTCCCACTGGTTTATCGATTCCAAATATCGCCTAACTAGCAACAGATTCATGATTTTCCGATTTTTCAATTAGAACGGTTACGTGTGTAGTCACTACACACTGAAAATTCACTAGAAGAATTTCAAAGTCCGAAATCACCTTTGATCAAACTAAGTTTGTCTTCCGTTTGACACGAATGACACTAGTGACATGCCTATATGTCACTCTGGTTTTAAAAGGCTTAAGAGAAAATATCTCTTTTGAAAAATAATTTGCATTATCGATTAACTTGTTCAACGTCCTAGTTACTTTCCACTTTTAAACGAAGTCAATACTAGTCAATTATAAATTTTAAGCAATTTAGTAAGGGATATAATGTCAGTAAATAAAATGACATATATTAATTCAAGTTTAACACTACTATATTTATTTTAGGAATTGTAAACTAAAATTAAGTCTACTATACCATTCCAAGGTTTTAACCTCGCATCTCAGTGCCGCCATAGGGTAGGTCAAAGAGATGACGGTTAAATTGAGACAATCTCATCAATGAATAACTTGTGAGAATCGAACATCCCACGAGAATCGAACATCCCTTTATTCATTGACTACCTTCCTTTTTTAGCCTAGGTATTATCAAGAATACCCTTGATGAGTGTGACCTACTATATCGGATCTCTTAGGTACGCCCCGAGTGTGCCGTCGTAGGATAGGTCAGTGACCCGACGAGTACCCAGAAATCCTATCCTTTCGGAGACCAAGCCATGAATGTTGATAGGGGTGAACACCATCCGTAGGGGACGAAATCAAAGCGCCGCGAGGCGTCACCCTTCTCTCACTTACTTGTATCTATAGTAGAGGCCGTGGGGTTGGCTGTCGCCTCCCCCGCTCCCACTCAATAATTTGGAAGTGGTGGTGGGTTAACTAACCACGTCTTTTTGATGTTAACATAAAAGCACATCAAATCAAGGATTCCGAATGGTGTCGGTAACGTAGGCAAGCCTACCCGTCCTATTCGTTGGAACATATGTGACAGTCGGACGAAGTCGGGTCAAGAGAGCCCTATTGAGATTAGAAGGAATCACCTCTCCGCTCTCGGTTTGGCTTAGTCTTGCCGGACCCCCATGCATACATCACACTAGGAGGGTTAAGTCGTTCGAGCGAAGCTCAATTGACCACCCAACCTATAAGAGAACCGTTTTTATCCAAGATTTGTTGTTCTTTTACAATCATTCAATCTCGTAGACACTACGAATCGAAAACGTGATCTCGTTTGAGCTTTAAGGCGGTTCACCGAGAACACACACCGAAAGGCTAACGATTTCATAACCCGTCCTCGGATCTTTAATTAGTTACTAAATTTATTAATTACCACGTATTAATTAAATTTCAACTAATTACACGAGTTTGTATACATGCCTATTTTAATTACCAAAATTAAAATGCTACATGTATGCATGGAGTGGATTTATGATATGATGCATGTCATGGCAATTCCGATTTTATATCTATTTTATGATCAAACACATAAAAAATAAAATTACGGAAAATTTAAACACCGAGATGGATTGTTGGTATCCCCGTATCTAATCTATTCTAGGAAAAATAAATTACAATCTTGTTGTCTTCGAGTCTTGATCTTCGAATCTTGAACTCGAACCGCCGGATCACGATCCACGAACACCCGAGAGGAGAAAAGATCTTTTTAATTAAATTAATCCAATTTATTATAATTAATCATATATATATATATTATTATATGCGGCTACGTACCAAAAAAAAAATTTTCCAAAATTAAATTTTTTTTTTCTTTTTTTTTCTCTGCCATACGACAGTAATTGAGATGGAAATTAGGTTTACCAAAATTATCATGCAGCCGCATGCATGTAGAACCCTAGCCGCATGCATTTAATTATAAACAGGACTTATAGCGACGCTTTTCAGCGTCGAGAAAGTCCTGTAGCAGCTTTTAATAAAATTTTATCCGCTTTCTCCTCATTCATACCTTGGGTTTCGCCTTGATCTTCAATTTTCCAGCAAGATCTTCATCTTTTCCAGCCCGGATATTCAAAATTACAATAAAAGATGCTACTTTTACAAATAAATTTCAAAATTGACATAAAATAAATACAATTCCTATGCTCAATTGTTGCTAAACAAAGGAGCTACAATAGATCTAACGAGTAAACAGTATCAACCTCAATCCATCTCTTCAACCAAGACATTCATAACATAAAAATTAATCATGCATGCGTCGGCCCCTTTTAAAAAATTGGGACAAAAAAATCTACATGTTTTACCACTTAGATCTAATATTTTATACGTATAAATATAGATCACCTTGGCGATCGATACCATCGTTAGTAATACCATCCGCAACGGAAGCGATTTTATGGATCTAGATCTATAATATATACGTAATAAAACAACTAGATATATATATCTACAAGGGGTTGTAGTATATACCTATTGGATCTCTAAATCCAATTCAAGAACCGCAACAAGAAGATTGAACAATGATGTGAAGAGCACCACGATCTTCCGTACGTGTGATCCAAGCAACTCCCGGTGGAAGGAAATTCTCGTCTCGAATCCTTCCGATATGCTACCCGGAAAATCTCCAAGATTCTCCCTTAACTCCCTTGGCCGAAAATTTCTTCCTCCTCTCAAGAGGTGGAACTCAAAATATTGTGTGTGTTAAGGCTTAGGAGAACTCTCTTTATATAGAGAGAGTAATCCTTGTCCTCCAAGGATTAAATAATTAAGAGATAATTATTACATTAACCCTTTTTCCAAATAAAAGATAAATAAAATAATTATCCCAAACAAATTAGGATAAATCATATTATTATCTAATATTCCATGATTTATCATTTAACAAATAAAAGATAAATCACACATTAAATAATTATCCAAGAAAACTAATTTCTTAATAATTAAATAATATAAATTGCATGCGCACCTTTCTTTAAAATTAAGGTCACGCACCTTTTCAATATATTTGACCAAAAATTAGGTCAACACACCAATTCGGGCCGAGTCCACTTAAAAATGTCTTTTCGTGTATTTAATTATTTAGCCCAACTAATTTAATAGTCCACTAAATAATTAATTCACATATCGTTTTAATAAAGTCCAACAAGAACTAAATTAATATTATTAGGATTCGACGTCCGAGAATAGCTATGCTATATTAGGAGGCACGTCGGGGACCATGGACTAATAATCAGCGGCTCCGATAAATCAAATAAATAATTATCTTACGAAATGAAATAATTATATTCGATAAATCAATCACGAGAATATGCCACCATAATCCCGTGATCGCACTCCTCCGATTATAAGATTATATTTATCTCCTCACGAGAATAATAATAAGCGTCCATTGATATAATCATTACATATGGATTAATTAATCCTCCATAGATCGCTCATTCTAAATCGGAAATTTCCGTTAACCCTTTTAGAACCTCTTATCCTTATTTACCATTAACCCCTAGTGATCAATTAGTGCACATAATCGACTAGTAGCTAATTAGTCAAATGTGAACTCCGGGATCGATCATTTTCTTAGGGCTAACAAATAAGGGAAATGTCTATCTACTTCCATAAATGGTAGGAATGGATTCCGTGATCTGTGATAACACGTACTACTCACTCAATCCAAAGACAATGCCAAGATGGGGTAATTCGGACCACGAGACTCGGTGTAATCCTTAACCGTCAAGTCAAACCTCATACCGATTCAAGCGGTTGGTCGTGATCACCTCGTGATTAAGATATATCCATAAATATGATCATCCATTGATTCGATAAGACTTCTCGATTACGGAATTATATCGTGAACTCTAATCAAATCGGTCCAGCCCTATATGATATATCTATCATATATAAATGCCCCATTAGGTTCTCTTAACCGAAAGTCCGGATAAGACAATCACACCTATTGTGTTCTGGGCGCATTAATAGCATGTTAAAGGAGAGACCCGATACTCTCGATTAACTTCACTACGGGCTAATTGTATTTTAAGTACATCTTCACTAACTCAATCCTCCCGTGTATATACCATACACTGAGTTAAGTGATTACATAAACGATATACTTAGGGTTTTCTGTAGTGTAAATACTATTGTCACATCGGTGAATATGAGAATAATAAATATGAATAATAACATCATTTCATTTATTAAATAAAACAATTACAAAATTGTCTTTCGGGCATTACACCTAACATTTAGTTCATGAATAACTTTGGTATGATTAATAAAAGCACTTTTGTTATCTTCATATTGATTATTCTTGATGAGATCTCTATTCACCTTAATAAGTTTGATACTTAAATATCTCTAGTCCCATGTACTACCATACGGGACTTTGATGGTATGATTAGAATAGCATGTATTGGATGTCTTCTATCTTATTGAAGATAGGGATAGATCTCGTCTATCTAAGTGCGGAGACACTTGGACTGTACGTGGATGTGTATTGGAGAATGCATACATTAGACTGACCCACTTACATTAAGTGTCGCAGTATGTGGCAGTTGTGTAATTATCCTGAGACTGGAGTCTTCATGGCATCACGGTGTGGATTGTCATGCTTTGACACTATTGAGGTTTCCTTAGCCATGGGGCGATCATGCGATAATGCTCGGGTGTGATATTGAAGCATGCGTATGATACATGTTTGTTCATCCGGGAATCACGTATCCTATGATTATGAGTAAATATCCGAAATGACATTCTTATAAGGAATGTCTAGCTCTCGTGAATCTTTGCAAAGTGGAAGTAAATGAGTTATTCCGAGAGAGCATGATATCCAGAGTATAAGATACGATCGTTAATGTACTGACGCTCGAGATACGATTGTATGGATATTATTACATCGATACGATTCTATTTACACGGTAACTGTATCACATGAAATGTGGTAGTCATTGCTTTTGACTCTTTCGATGATTGGGGGCAACGGTGTGTTGCTAGACGATATCCCGTGATCGTTAGGTATGAAGGGCATTTTTGTAATTTGCACATTGTGTCTACGTCCAACATATTCGGAAGCCTATTGGGTCACATACATAAAAACATCTAGCCGGATTAAACTGCGGTTATTGTGATAACCGAATAAGGAAAGTTTATCTCGACTATAAAGTGTTATAGTGATTAAATTAATATGACGGTATTTATTTATTTGAATAAATTAAATACAAGATATTAATTATATTGATTAATTAAAGAATATTCCGGATGCCAATATTTGGCTAAAGAGGCGCAGGACATAGTGTATTATGATACACTTGGATTGTGCAATTTAATTAACAAGATTACGATATATTAATATTGGAAATTAATTGATTTTAGAAAAATAGAATTATGGTAATAAGATAAAGATATTCAATATTAGATATTGACAATATCTTAGATTTATTTAATATAAGATATTAAATTATAAGAAATAAATCAATTAAAGTAGTTTTACTTATTTTATTAGGAAAATGTTTCTCTCTTATCAATCTACTAGGAAGCTTCTCTCAATCAGATTGGGACAATAGAGGCACCACTTTCTACTATAAGGGGTTAGCTAGCTCTTTTGTACATCATAATTTCAAGAGACTAATAGTTCTTGTGAAAAATAGAGTGCTTCTTCTAGAGAGTTTTAGAGAGAGAGAAAAGGTC
The DNA here is from genome assembly GCA_026214975.1 of Gentiana macrophylla. Taxonomy (NCBI): domain Eukaryota; kingdom Viridiplantae; phylum Streptophyta; class Magnoliopsida; order Gentianales; family Gentianaceae; genus Gentiana; species Gentiana macrophylla. The sequence continues at coordinate 47,108,663 of CM047817.1, forward strand.
GGTCTAGCAACCAAATTTTTCTAATAGCAATCCAAGGAGGATCCGGTGAGGAGTTCGTGTGGATATCGATAGAGGCCGGACACGTGGACGGCTCACGCGCACACTACTACTCTCCTTTGACGGTCCAAGCGTCGATCTATTAAATCAAGCAAGGTAATCACCGTCAACTACTTAACGTGTTTATTGTATTAAACAAAGTCGATCTTGGGATCGGAAATCAATTTTTTAAATTCCACTGCGTAGACTAGTTGATTTCCCAACATTCACACGATGCATCATCACATGCTATGGATTCTTCACAAGGTAAGTCACCACAAGCTCTCGGCATCATCCGAGACGGAGGACAATGATCAACTTATATACGGCTCGTCTCAGATACCAGCCCCCAGCTCGCTAATAGCTCAGACAAATATACAAGCATACAAGTCACCAATGCGGAGTTCGCAACGGCCTCAACATAAGCCCGCCTCTCAGAGCTCGCCCATCGACACACATTTGCCGGCCTCTTGTAAACGCCGACTATAATATCTATAAATAGCGGTGCCCCTTGCACACCAGAACTACATCATTGACTTGATCCCTCACACTTGAGGGTATGCGCAGACAGCCACTCCGGCTCAGCCAAAATCCCCCCCCAAAACACCTCTTTCCATTGTACTTGATATTCATATTGTTCTTAAAATGAAATGACTTAAAAGACACGATTTTCAAAACAGAACCAATCCAATCTAATTCAAACCAGAATGATTAAAATGGTTTTGCTCATTGATGATACATAGGCCCATTGGGTCGGATTAAACGTAATTGGGCCGGGCCCGTTATAGAAATTAGACAATAGAGATAAACAGGCTGGTCAAGACGCTGACCAGATCATGCTCCTGTATAAAATAGTCAACGGAGCAGGACACCATATTCTGTGCAGGAGACGAAGACCAAGTCAGCGAGGGCTCAATGGCTTGCAAACGTGGGTAGATCCCACGTCTAATAACATCCAGAGCTAACCGGTGGTAACTTCCCATTACGTCAAGAAAGAGAATCACGATCTACAGCTATAAGAGGAACACCCTGAACTACGAGGGGGACTTGATTCCAATTTGATACTTGAATTAGATACGTAGGCAGCTCTCTCAAATAGTTCAGTCTAAGCTTATAGACAAATCTCATTGTTCTCATATTATTTTCCTACTCGAATCGTCCAATTACCCGATTGTAATCTTGAGCAACATCATTTGGCGCTAAAAGGAGGACCGATTCTAGTTAGTGAGTTTTGGTTCAATAAAATGGCAAAAAATCAAGGAAATTCGAAGAAACAGCAAAATCAACCAGAGAAGGAAAATCAAACTAGGGAAAAGAGCCCAGAAAGAAACAATCAAGGAACCAGAAAGAAAATTTTGGAAGAAGGACAAACTGGCACTCTAGATGCAGTTAAACAAATGTTGGTGGAAAATCTTGCAAATCTCAGAGGAGAAGAGATAAAAAGCAATTTTTGAGGAGGTCTTAAAGGCCAGAAATCAGGAGGGCGACATCTCTGAAACACCTACTCCGCTTCAGATCGCTAAGAAAGAGAAACACGAGGCGGAATCTAGCATAAGAGTGGTAGTTACTCACCCAGGTGGTGATAATGCCAGAGCAGAGTTAGATGCTATCTTTAAGCCTACACAAGATGAGTTTAGGCTGGTATCCCCTTTTACTGAGGACATTGATGCATTTCCTTGTCCTCCGGGATTTAAGATTCCCAAGATCCAGGCATATGATGGCACAAAAGATCCATATGATCATATGCATCAGTTTATTCAGCATATGAATCTATACAACGCACTAGAAGAGATGAAATGCAGGGCATTTGCAACTCTTCTCACAGGAAAGGAAAGAGATTGGTTCAACAAGTTGAACCCCAGATCCATACCAGATTTCCCCACTCTGACCAAAAAATTCATGCATGCATTCATCGCAGCAAGACCTTTCCAGAGAAACCGGACATATTTGCTGACCATTAGGCAAAAAAGTGACGAAAACAAAGATTGTGCAACATCATCAGATTCAACGGAGAATCATCCCAGATAGCAGATCTGGATGATAAATTCTTAGTGGCGTCCTTCGTAGCAGGTCTTAGAGAAGGGCGGTTACATGCCAAGCTGAGCAGCAAAAATCCAAGTACGATGGAAGAATGTCTAGAAATTGCATACAGACATTGTCAAGGAGAAGAGACTAACAGAGCCAAGAGAGAGGAATCTCACAGGGATTCTAAAAAGGGAAAAGCTTATGATAGGTCTGACAAGAAGAGAAAATATGTTTGGGATAGGGTAACCGCTCCCATTTCTGAGAGATTAGGGAAAAAAGGTGCTTTGCAAGACAGAGACCTTATTCCTCTGAACAGATCTCGTGACCAAGTTCTGGCGATTATGGAAAAGAAAGGCATTGCCAAGACCCCCCCTCCATTGAGGGGTCCAAGAGAGAAGATAGACCATACCAGATGGTGCAAGTATCACAAAGACATTGGACATGACTCACGAGCAAAGTCACGGGGACTTGATCACGTATATACACGCAAAGAAGAATGAAAGAAAGATCGATGAATGCATCGATCGAGCACAGGGAGATAACCCTAGAGGTAGAAGAGAATTTAAAAAACAACACAACAATCATGACAGGTACAATCAAAGGAGACACCGAGATCCGTCTCCTGACACTGATGGGCATAGAGAAAATGCCCCTATCAACACAGTGAACACAATTTTTGGAGGACCAGGAGAAGTTAATAAGGCTTCCTGATGAGCGTTGTTTTCACCAAACAAATTTATTAAATACTCAAGACAACGGTGACTAAACAAGCTCTCTAACCGGCAGTGTACCGGGTCGATTGCGAGTAAAGCTACAGGAGTCCGAGGTCGATCCCACAGAGAAGATGTGCTTGTAAGTACCAAAGTGAACTTATTGCTTAGTCTAGGCAAACAAGTTGTTGGAATGTTTGTACACTTCAATTAAACTAAAGTAAATTAAACTAACAAGTCTAAAGGGAGAAAGGGACATAGCCGAACCATGATCAAAATGACTAATTTCAACCCCAAGGATAGACAAAACCGGGAGTGTGCAATATAATAAACGAACTCTTGCATTCAATTTCACGGTGCGAACTCCTAAACCCGGTGCTAAAGCGTCTGAACAACTCTCTTCTAACACCTTATGCCATGTTAAGGTCTCAACAACTCTCTCCTAACAAGTCATGTTTTGCACTCGAGCCGCTTAAACGTATAAACGAGTAACCTCACGATGAGCTCGGTTTAACAACTAAACCGAGACTACACCACGATCCTAGAACCCTTTTCCCACACCCTCTCTCTCGAACAACTCTCAAGAGTGATGTGTGTGATATTTGACCTAGGTAGCTAATCTAGCTCAAATCCGTTATAACAAGTTCTAAGACGTGAAACATGCAAGAAACAACAATAAAACACACTACCCACTCCCAATTTCATCACCCAAAAGGGTGATTTCATCACATATCACATGACCCGGCTATGGGGAGGAATTAACTACTCATTATACTAATTAAAACATGAAAGAAACAATGAATTAAAGACATAATAAGTAAAAGAGAGAAGAAATGTACCATTAAAGTGTAGAAATTGAGTTTGGAGAAGAAGAGCACAAAAGTTGAATACAAAAGATCGAATTTTGCCCAATGAAATGTTATAAATCGAAGCTAAGAGTTAGAGAATCAAAGAGAGGATTGAAAGAGCTTTCTAACGGTATATTACACTAATTCTAACTCCTAAAAACGAAGGAAATCGCCCAAATTGATCTTAAACTACTTCCATTCGCGTCTACCTCTTCTCTGTGAAATTTGCAGCTTTTTATAGCAGGAAATGAGCCAAACGCACGTTTGGAAGGTTCCTAAACGTGCGTTTCAGCCTCTAACACTCTGTAAAAAGAAAACACAGCCCAAACGCGCGCTTAAAGCTCCAAACGTGCGTTTCGCATGATGAATTTTTTTCGCTGCAGTAAAACCTTCATAACTTCTTCATCCGAGCTCCGATTTGGGTGATTCAAGATGCGTTGGAAAGCTCTTTCAATTATCTACAACTTTCATGAATAAGTCATGACCAGAAAATGCCTCCATCATGGGTCAAAATGCTTCTGAATCAGAACAGTCACTCGGGCACCAACTCTTTCTCTTCCTTTTCCTATTCTTTCTTCTTTCTTGGCTCATTCTTGCACCTTGATCACACTTATCATCATAAATCTTCGCCTTCCGGGTTCTCGAGACACCATTTCCCTACATCATCACAACAACCAAAAACATCCAAAACATTCCAGAGGGTAAAAGTGCTCGGGAATAGGGTCAATATCACTAAAAAGAGGTAGTAAACTATCAAAGTGACGGATTTACTCCCCGTGCTAATAATTCACGATATTGCCCCTAAAACGGTCTAAATCACCAAGAAACGTGCTAAAAGTGGGATAAACGGGGGTAAAAGATGCACCGGAATCATGTAAAGTTGACTCCCATCACTTCCCAGCAAGAAAAAGGTGGCAGCACAGAAAAAGACGAAGAAGCAAAGAAGCAGAAGGTGATGGGAACCGTTCAGTACGGCCCAAGAGATGCACTACCGGCCATCGTGAGCAACGAAGGACTGGTAATAGAAGCGGTTATACAAAAAAACCTGGTCAGAAGAATCTGCGTAGACACCGGCAGTGTAGTGAACGTTTTGTATCACAATGCGTTCCAAGCAATGAAGTTAACAGACTCCGAGTTGACTCCTCTTTTTGGATTCACAGGACCCCCTATACATCCTGTGGGTATGCTAAAGTTGTTGACAACTTTTGGACAAGGATCACAGAGCAGGACTCTGATGGTCAATTACGTGGTAGTAAAAGCTCCATCAGCTTATAATGTGATTTTAGGAAGACCGGCGTTGATCGACCTCAGGGCAGTAATATCACCGGCACATAACCATATGAAGTTCCCAACATTTGAAGGAGAAGCTACTATTAAAGGGGATGTGGACACTGCGAAGAACTGCTACACAGCCACAATCAGTGGAAAAATGAAAGTGCAGCAGGTAACAATGGAAGATCTCGTTCCAGAGGAAGAGAAAAGTTGGCAGTCTAATGACCCTGTAGAGTCAGTAATGCTAGATGAACTGGACCATGAATCCACGGTCAGCGTAGGGTCATGGATACCTGCTGAATAGAAACAAATGCTGGTCAGAATTTTGAGAGACTACAAAGACGTATTTGCATGAAAAGCAAGTGATATGCCTGGACTGTCAACAGAGTTGGCTGTCCATAAGCTCAACACCGACCCAACAAGGAAACCAGTGAAGCAAAAGAAACGATCGTTCACACCAGAAAGGATACAGGCTGTCCAGCAAGAAGTGGAAAAGTTGTTATAGGCTAACATGATTAGAGAAGTTATCTATCCAGAGTGGCTAGCAAATCCGGTGCTAGTCAAGAAGCTAGATGGCAGTTGGAGAATGTGTGTGGATTTTACAGATCTAAACAAAGCTTGTCCAAAAGATAGTTATACTTCCCCTAGAATTGACAGGCTAGTAGATTCCACAGTTGGTTATGAAATCTTTGCTTTCTTAGATGCTTATAAGGGATATCATCATATTATGATGGACCCTGTAGATGCTGTAAAAACGGCTTTATTACTGAATTTGGTTCCTACTACTATCTGTCTATGCCTTTCGGATTAAAGAATGCAGGGGCTACCTACCAAAGGGCAGTCAACACCATTTTCAAAAAACAGATTGGAAAATCCATGAAGGTATATGTGGATGATCTATTGATCAAGAGCAGGACTCTTGACCAATATTTGAAAGATGTAGAAGAAGTTTGTCAAGTATTAAGACAAACAAAGATGAAGTTGAACCCCAAAAAATGCACTTTTGGAGTAAGATCAGGCAAATTCCTTGGTTATATGATATCTAAAGAAGGTGTCAGGGCCAACCCTGATAAATTGGAGGCTTTAAAAACAATGCCCGAACCGAGGAATATTAAAGAAGTCCAACGGCTGACAGGGAGATTAGCAGCGCTAAACCGCTTCCTGTCAAAATCTGCACCGAAGTCGTTGCCATTTTTCAAAATTCTCAGGAAGGCCAGCCCATTTGAGTGGACTGAAGAATGTAAACAGGCTTTTCAGGATCTAAAGGATCATATCAGTCACCTACCAACTTTAACTCCTCCTCAGGAAGGTGAGGTACTATTTCTATACTTGTCTTTTTGCAACTAAGCAGTAAGTGCTGTGTTGGTAAAACAACATGGCATGTTACAAAGGCTTGTATATTTTGTAAGTAAAGCCCTACAAGGGCCTGAGATCAGATATTCTGAGGTGGAAAAATTGGTTTTAGCCCTAGTACATGCCACAAGGAAACTAAGACCATACTTCCAAAGTCATCCAGTGATTGTGTTGACAAATCAACCCTTAAAGCAGATTTTGGATAAACCAGACAAGTCTGGGAGATTGGCAAAGTGGGTAGCCGAATTAGCAGGATTTGACATCGAATACAAGCCAAGAACAACAATTAAAGCTCAAGCATTAGCCGATTTCTTAGCAAAAGAAAAAGCTTTGGCTGTAGAGCAAAAGGCTGAGCAGAAAAAAGCTGAGCAGTGGCAACTATATGTAGATGGAGCTTCAAAGAAAGAGGGAGCAGGAGCAGGTCTCCTACTCATTAGCCCAAAAGGTGAAGAATTCCCGTATGCTCTTCATTTTGAATTTCAAGCTACTAACAATGAAGCATAATACGAAGCTTTGATAACTGGTTTAAACCTAGCACAGAAGTTAGGTGTGCAAAATCTGAAAGTCTACACGGACTCACAGCTTGTAACAAATCATATCAAGGGAGAATACGAGGCAAAAGAAGGCCCCATGAAGAAATACTTAGCGGCTGCGCAAAGGAAACTGCAAAACTTTTTGATGGTAGAAGTAGAACAGATAACCAGGGCCCAAAACACCAGAGCAGATGCATTGTCTAAGTTGGGGTCGAATTTCCTATCCAACAAAAAGGTGTTAATTGAGCAGTTGAAACAGAAGAGCTGTGATGAGATTGAAGTGCAACCGATCACACAGGTAGAAACTTGGATGGATCCTATTGTGACGTATCTGAGAGATGGAAGGCTTCCTGAGGATAAAGTACGCGCCAGAAAACTGATAATGCTCTCAGCCAGATATGCTCTGTTCAACGAAGTTCTGTATAGAAAATCCTATCACGACACCCTGGTTGAAATCGTCACCCTGGATGAAGGTGATTATGTGCTGAGAGAAATCCACCTTGGGATTTGTGGAAATCACTTGGGAGCAAGAGCTCTGGCCAGGAAATGTAATCTCTTTGGATATTACTGGCCAGAAATGCAAGAAGATGCAGAGAAACTGGTCAGAACTTGCAAGACATGCCAGGTGCATGGCAATTTTCCACACAGACCTGTACAATAGATGATACCAATTGTATCACCATGGCCTTTTGATCAATGTGGAGTAGATCTTGTGGGTCCATTACCCAGAGCACCAGGAAATTTCAAATTTCTTGTAGTGGCAGTAGATTACTTCACCAAATGGGTGGAAGCAGAACCGTTGACAACCATCACAACCAACCAAATACAGAAATTCCTGTGGAGAAACATTCTGTGCATATATGGAATTCCTAAGATCCTCATCTCAGATAATGGCACGCAATTTGAAGATCAAGGAGTGCAGGCCTAGTGCACAAACCTAGGAATCTCTCAACATTTCACTTCAGTAGCACATCCCCAAGCCAATGGACATGTTGAGCAAACCAAAAGGCAAATAAAGCACGGCTTGAAAATACGTTTAGAGCAAGAAGGATCTCACTGGGTGGATCATCTTTCAAATATCGTATGGGCATACAGGACTACCCTGAATGCTGCTACACAGGAAACTCCATACTCCTTGGCATACGGATGCGAAGCAGTGATACAACTCCAGGGTTAGAGGTACGTATTTTAAAGAATGCGATTTAGTTCTGATGTGAAATGATGCTAGCAAGCAAGGTCCACTGGAAATCTAGACCCAAATTGGGAAGGTCCTTATAAAATTATTAAAGTACATGGAAAGGGGTCTTATCAAATAGCTAATGCCTCCGGAAAAACCATTCCTAGAAGCTGGAATGCTATTCATCTCAGGAAATTTTTTCCTTGAAAAAGTTTATTTTCTTGAGTAATGTTACCTTGAATTATTATCCTTTTTTACTTTTGTGATTATATATGTGAATATTTTAACTGGTGTTCAAACATGAAAACAAAAGGAAAAATGCCTGGAAATCAAACATTTAACTTACAGCGCAGTAACACTCTGGGCAGAAGACCCATTAAAAAATATAAATGTCAAACTTGCAACGCAAGGACACTCTGGGCAAAGGACCCATTAAAAAAGCTAAGTGTCAAACTTGCAGCGCAAGGACACTCTGGGCAGAAGACCCATTAAAAAAATTAAGTGTCAAACTTGCAACGCAAGGACACTCTGGGCAAAGGATCCATTAAAAAAGCTAACTGTCGAACTTGCAGCGCAAGAACACTCTGGGCAGAGAACCCAATTAAAAACATAAATGTCAAACTTGCAAGAAAAAAGACATTCTGGGTAGAGACCCAATTGAAAAACATAAGTGTTGAACTTGCAGCGCAAGATAATTCTGGGCAGCGGACTCAATTAAAAATCTAAATGACAAACCTACAGTGCAAGGTCGTCCTGGACAGAAGATCCACTACAAAATTTTACATAGAGGATCACTAAAGGAGCATTTATGTGCAACGCAGACAACAATATAAAGAAGCTAAGGATAAATAGTCCTAACTTCTTTGCAGCGCAATGAGAATAAGCTATAAGCTGGAAAATACGAAAACAAAAAGCCGATTCAAAAGGCTAACCAGAGTGTATCATACATCAAAGACAATTTATATAAAGGCTGTCCAGAAATTGCAACAAAACTAAAAACTATGTGTCAAAGTTTGAAAAACGAAATCAAGAAGAAGAAGGAGCAGAAGACTGTGGAGCAGAAGGCTGTGCAGATTTCTTCTTGGCATACTTGCGAATAATATCTTCCCCACTCTTGTATTCGTCATACCGTTTTGTGAAGATTTCGCCAGCTTTCTTATCATATAACTTGTGATTAGGCAGAGTGCTAATCACTAAGTCAACAAATTTGGCTTCATCAACACCAAGGGTATATCCTCTGCGCAGAGCAGGAGCCAAGATGATTTGGATTTCCTCGTAAGTCTCAGGAGAAGCTTTATATCCAGCAACAACCTTCTGGATGGTATTCTGAGCAGGAGTTTCTTCCATCTGCCTCACAGTTTCATCAAAATCATTCTTCATTTTCTTCACTGTGGCAAGATGCTGTTGATTCTCCTCATGCATTTCCTTCAATTGCTGGTCTCTAAGCTTCAATTGCTCCTCTTGAGTGAATAACAAACCATAAGCTTTGGCAAGTTTAGCTTTCAATTGCTCAATCTCCTGGCGAGCAGCAGCCTCTGAAGATACCAGTGCAAGGTTGGTTTCTTCCAAACTAGTCACCTTGGCATTAGCCTCTTCCAGGTGCACCACTTTCTCTCATTGCGAGGCGAAGAATGTCCCTAGCCATGCTAGAGGTCTTCTTGTGTAATGACTTGCCCAGGCGGTAGCACTGCAGAAGGCCAAATCTTAGAAGATAGAAATTAAAGAAGAAATAAAAAATCCTATAAAAAGCTACTTACAGAATCAACAAAGTCTTCAGTAGACATGTCCTCAAAGTTAAAGGAGGAATCACTCACAAAACTACCAGAGGAGGTGGACTTGTGCCTTTTCTTCTGTCTTTGGGAAATGGTCCTTAGAGGCATAGTATTCAAGCCGGCGGATTGACCATCGGGGAGATCCTCTTCGACAGGCAGATCCACAGGATTAATTGTGCTCAGAATGTTCTGGTCAGAAGGGTTAATTGCAGTGGGGATGGTTTCCTGCGCAGCGTTACTGGAGTCAATGCCTATCTCCGCAGCTTCTTGCTGGCCAGAAGCCTCACCACCTTCAGGAATGACAGACAAGGTCTGTTCAGAATCTTCTGGCATTTGTTATGTCTCCTCCTCCTCGTCAATGTCAATGTTAATCAAATCGTCCACATTGGCCACTACAAAAATAAAAGATAATCAAGATATATTCAAAAACAAGAGCAAAAGTAAATTCAGACATACATTTTCGGTATTGCTCCTTGGTGAATTCTACATAGCCAATAGGACCCGCAGTGAGAAGCTGGGCAGCATCCACCAACGCAGAGCTTATAGTGTTCAAAGTCAAAGAAATCTTGTTGCTGGTCAAATAGTTAACCAGAGTTAAGTCTATATGGTCTTCCAGTTTGTCCTTCATGGAAGAAGTATTCCAGCGACCAAGGTTCGCTTCAGTGTTGTGCTTCACAAAGAAGAAGCGCTCTGACCACTTCTTCTTGGTCTTATCCTTACTGGATAGAGGAATAATATGGCTTAACTTACCGGCTCTACGACAAGAATGGTACCACCCCCCACTACCCTGTGTTAACTTGCACTGGTAAAAATTCCTAAATAACTTTACAGAAAAAGGGGTAGTGTTCAGACGACACCAAATCAAGAAACCTACAAGGAATTTGACGCTGTTTGGATGTATTTGACCAACTCCCAGTTTGTAATACTTCATTACCTCGATATACCCAAGAGAAAAAGGGAATCTTAACCCACTATGAAGCTGATCAGCGTACACTGTACAGAAACCCGCTGGAGGATTATAAGCATACTCAGTGGATTTGGGGAGAACAACTTCGAAAGGATTAGTGCGAATCTTATAAGTTTTCAGTAGACTGGCCATTTCAGTTTTGGTCATTTTGCTAGAGACACCATGGCAAGCCATTATAGCCTTGGTTTTGTCAAATCGATTGATTTCTCTTTTCAAAGTATTTAAGAATGCAATATGGTCTTCTGGATATTGATGGACAATTGAAGTAGGAGTAAAAATCCCAGGAGGAAGAAGGTGAGAAGGCAAAAGACACAAGGGATTATCCCCAAAAGTGAAAGTATTTCTTAGATCAATCGAAGAAGATAGATGATCGATATTTATTACAGTTTCGGGACAAGGAGTGGGGTTAGAGGAATTCACTTCTTCACTCTCTACTGCGATCAAAATCTTTTCCGGAGATTGAAACAATTTTTCTACAGAATCTCTAGAGGCAGTATCAACCCTCAGACTCATGAATGAAATAAAGATTCAAAAGAAATAGCAGAATGACATAAAGACAGAGACTTACTTGTAATTGCAGAGGTGCGACTCCAAAGGTTTGAAATAGAAGAGTCGTGTGGAAAGAGAGATAATTATGTGACAAGAAGGGGAAGCGACGCAAGGGTTCAATCCGCAGTTATGATAATGAACGGGTGTGACTTGGCCTCGATTCACGATATATTAATAACAGAAGTTACACCATCGCAGACTAGGGCGGCTGTAAATCAGTCCACCCCAATTTGGGGGGACTTAGGATGATACATAGGCCCATTGGGTCGGATTATACGTAATTGGGCCAGGCCCGTTATGGAAATTAAACAATAGAGATAAACAGGCTGGTCAAGACGCTGACCAGATCATGCTCCTGTACTGAATAGAGATAAACAGGTCTCCCATTGGGTCGGATTATACGTAATTGGGCCAGGCCCGTTATGGAAATTAGACAATAGAGATAAACAGGCTGGTCAAGACGCTGACCAGATCATGCTCCTGTACAGAATAGTCAGCGGAGCAGGACTCCACCATATTCTGTGTAGGAGTATACCTGGACAGAATGATCGGCTGAGCAGTGACGAAGACCAAGTCAGCGACGGCTCAACGGCTTGCAAACGTGGGTAGATCCCACGTCTAATAACATCCAGAGATAACCGGTGATAACTTCCCATTACGTCAAGAAAGAGAATCACGATCTACAGCTATAAGAGGAACACCCTGAACTACGATGGGGACTTGATTCTAATTTGATACTTGAATTGGATACGTAGGCAGCTCTCTCAAAGAGTTCAGTCCAAGCTTATAGACAAATCTCATTGTTCTCATATTATTTTTCTAACTCGAATCGTCCAATTACCCGATTGTGATCTTGAACAACATCACTCATCTTTAATTTGGTTTAATTTGTAAATTTTAAAATAATGAAAATAGTTTGATTTTAAAAATGATTTTGGAGATTTTTGGTGACTTTGGATTTTACTACTACTATTATTATTTTTTTTCCTCTAAAGGAGCCTTTACTTGTAATTTGTTTTTGCTTTTGTTTTTTTTTGAAAGCAAAATAAACACATTACTATTTTGTTATTGTCTCCTCGTTCCAAGAAAAGAAAAAAAACGACCACATCATATTTCAAATTTACAACACACAAAGGTGAGGGAGGGACGAAAGATCCTGTTTCGCCCTCGCATCGTTCTCATTTTCCTCCTCTACACTTACCTTTCTCATCTGATATCCTCTCTTACTCTGCCACTTTCCTTTTTTGTTATCTCTCTTGAAGAAGAAATCAACAGTTCATACAGTTTCTCTCAAGTGTTTTTGCTCCAAGTGTTTTGCCAAAGCTTGAAAGCAACTCAAAATCGAGCAATGTTGACTACTTTAGCGATTCACACCATGTGAAACTCTGACACCCCATTCTTCTTCTTCTTCTTCTCTGCTGCTTTTTTTTTTCCCTCTGTTTTTTGGTTTTTGTTTTGAACTTCATTGCAGTATCTTGGTCAAGAACATTCAGCTAGTGCTTCAATTTGTAGTGGGGGTTTGTGTTTGTTGATTGTTCGAGGAGAAGAAATGGCGTCGGCATCGTCTTCCAGAGGACGAAGCAGCTCGCCTTTTCAGCACAGAAAGCAATCTAGTCCTTTCTCATCGTCTTCTTCTTCATCGTCTTTCATGAATGGTAAGCTCATGCCGCGCTCCTCTTCCTCCTCGTCGACGACGACTTCTTTCTACAACTCGGGTAATGGCTGCGCTTCTAGATCCACAACACCCCGTCGGACTAAGAGTGGTTCCATTTACTCGGGTGGATATAATAATCAGTCGCCTGTTGGTTTTCCGACAGCCGATGAGCTGCTGGCCGAACCACTGGACTCTTCCAAATCTGGAGAGAGTATTTCTGTGACGATTCGATTTAGACCCATGAGGTAAAATAAATGCTAGATCTACTTTATTATTCGGACCGACAAATATTTACTGTGACAAATTTGAATTTCTTATAGTTAGGGTTGTTTGTTTGTTTTTTGTTGAAATTATCATTTGGACAATGCGGGTTCAAATTTCAATCATTGTAGTTGGTTGTTGCAGTGAACGTGAATATCAAAGAGGTGATGAGATTGCTTGGTACGCGGATGGCGATAAAATTGTTCGAAATGAGTTCAATCCTGCCACTGCATATGCTTTTGGTAATTCTCAGCCATCCCTTTAGATTTTTCATCATTGATTGCTCACCCCTTACTAGTCTGCCTTCACATGATAGATAGAGTATTTGGGCCTAAGACAAATACCCAGGAGGTTTATGAAGTGGCTGCTCGACCTGTGGTCAAGGCTGCAATGGAAGGCGTGAATGGTTAGATGCTTAATTAAGTTATTTAAGCATCTGTTTATTACGGTTCAGAGTTAATATGCTATGTTCTTAACTAATTATTATTTGCTCTTTGATCAAAGGAGAAGTTAAGAGATAATACAATTCTTACTTCTGTATAATGCAACCAAATTATGACTGATTTGGTTTGAATAAATTACCTTCATTCAATTTTGAAAAACCTTTTTGTTTCTCAATGAGCTATCCTTCGTATTTCAGGAACTGTATTTGCTTATGGTGTAACAAGTAGTGGGAAGACGCATACAATGCATGTAAGTTGTTCCCGTTATTTCACCTTTATAAGATATGTTCATTCTGTTTTCTTCTTTAATTTTTTTTTCCATTTGTCTTGTTAATATGTTGGTCTTTGCAGGGTGATCATAATGCTCCTGGAATCATACCACTGGCAATAAAGGATGTTTTCAGTATTATTCAAGATGTAAGCAAAGCATCCTCTGCTTGATTGTCACTTCCAAACGGCTGTACCGTTTATCCCCGACCATTTGTTCATGATGCATTTGTTTTTTTTTTCCTTTCATTCAGTCTCTCACAATTCATGGTTGTCTATATTTTTAATGCTTTTTAATCCATATTGTTTTCTATGCAGACACCAGGACGAGAGTTCTTGCTTCGCGTTTCTTACATTGAGATTTATAATGAGGTCAGTTTTCTTGTTCAATAATGTTCTCTTAGATGGTTTAGCATGTGCATTTGATTGCAACCTTTTGTCATGACAAGAATTTTGATTATGGCTTACAAAATTACACTATTCGGGTAAAGGATACATTATTATGTAGGCGTTTTCTTCATTAGACCTGGATTTCCAACTCTCTGTTAATTATATCAGGTGATCAATGACTTGCTGGATCCAACTGGTCAGAATTTGCGAGTTCGGGAAGACGCTCAGGTTTCTGTAGTTTCCTATTGATATGCTTTCTGTTCATATCTTGGGTGCCCTTCTCTCAAAGTCTTTCACAATTCTTTTATTTTCTGTAGAAGTTGCTCGGATTTAGTATATAATCATTTTTACTTTGTTCCTGCTCATTCTTTCAGGGAACTTACGTTGAGGGCATAAAGGAAGAAGTTGTTCTATCACCTGGGCATGCGCTTTCTTTTATTGCTGCAGGAGAAGGCATAAAACAGTTTGTTTTACGTTGTGTGCCTGCATTCAGCTGAGTTTGAGTATTTCATATTTTCCTCTAACTATTGCCGATTGTCCTGTGATGCAGAGCACCGCCATGTTGGTTCCAATAATTTTAATCTATTCAGTAGCCGTAGTCACACAATATTTACTTTGGTATTCCTTTTATCTTTAGCTTTTTTTGTTTTTGTTTTTATTTTTTTTTTATGTTGCCTTTTTTTAACTGACCGCATATGTATTTTGAGAGTGTTCACTTGTCTTCTTTCTTTGTAATTCTATTCTGTTTCCTGTTTGCGTGTTTGGGGGATTGTTTGAAGAGGGGTTTTGGCGGTGTTCAGTTATGCCATTACCTGCAATCACATTTTATCTATGATCCCATGTTTAACATGATGTACCTTAATATAATTACGTTTTTCCTTGATGTCTTATGTGTAATTTCTGTGAATTAAAGAAAGTGTTATAGTGTGCTTCAATTGATGTTTCGCTCTTTTTTCTTGTCCGTACTTTGTGGATGCTGTGTGATTTTCCAATCCACAGACCCATAGTAAACTGGATCTTATAATACGATTAGGATTTCTGGTCACCTCTCTGTTGCATATAAATATCATCTTGCCTACCAATGAGGCTTGCACTTATATGGCTTTCATTTCGATTTTCCAACTGTTGAAGTAGTGGATATCTACATGTCTTGGTTTAGTTATTTCTTGTATGGTTTTGGCTATCATATAGTCTTGCAATGATGTAATTTTGTTTTTTTGCAGATGGTCGAGAGTAGTGATGATGGAGATGAATATGATGGAGTCATATTTTCACAGCTTGTAAGACTTTGTTCTTAATTTCCAACATTGATCCCTCTCATGTAACGATTTATCTAATTTATCATTTACTTTTCTGACTTAGAATCTTATTGATCTTGCTGGATCTGAAAGCTCAAAGACTGAAACCACTGGAATGAGAAGAAAGGAAGGATCATACATCAACAAAAGTCTTCTAACTTTGGGAACTGTAATTATCTGAACTTTCTTTCATGTTAAGGCTGCTAAGATCTGCTTTGAGAACAAAACACGGGGCTTGAAAAAGTAGAAAAAGTAATCATGCTTTGAATATCATTTGCGTATTTCCTTTTCAAGCTCTTATTATGATATACCATGTTTAGGTAATTGGAAAGTTAAGTGAAGGGAAGGCATCTCATGTTCCTTATCGAGATTCAAAACTGACACGCCTGCTGCAATCTTCACTAAGTGGGCATGGTCATGTTTCTGTAAGGACAATGCACAGTGTTTATTTATTTTTTATTACTTTGGGATGGAGGGAGTACATATATACACACACACTTTCTGTTCCCCGTGTAGTAACATTTCACACTGCATCATGAAATTGCTGTTTGCCTTGTTTTTCCTGATGATTTGCAATTTTTTAGATGATACTTGTGCACGGGAGATAAAATTGCATCTGTTCCTTCTGTGATTTGTTTGTCTGTTATTTTGACTGTTTTGGGGCTTACTCTGTCACAGCTCATATGCACTGTTACTCCTGCATCAAGTAATATGGAGGAAACCCATAATACATTGAAATTCGCAAGCCGGGCCAAACGCGTTGAAATTTATGCCTCACGTAATAAGGTTTGTTTGCTAACTATTGCAGATGCTGTGGCATTAACAAAAGCTTTGTGGGTTGATTTGCTGTTGCTCACTCTATTTCTTTTTTCAGATTATTGATGAAAAGTCCTTGATTAAAAAGTATCAAAAAGAGATATCATCTCTGAAGGAAGAACTTGACCATTTAAAGAAGGGTATGCTTGTGGGGATGAATCATGAAGAAATCATGAGCTTAAAACAAAAGGTATATCTTTGACAACTTTAATTTGCAATGGACTGATTAAGGCTCTAGCAAACAGATATATAAACTATTTCAAAATCACATTTATGGGTTCATGCATGTCTTGTTTCCCTCGCCATGTCTACTGTTTTCAGTTACTGATGACGCGATTTGCGTGTAATATAGTTAGAAGAAGGACAAGTGAAAATGCAATCTCGTTTGGAGGAAGAGGAAGAAGCAAAGGTTGCTTTAATGAGCAGAATACAGAGGCTAACGAAACTCATTCTTGTTTCCTCTAAGAATACACTTCCTGGATATTTGAATGATGCCGCTGCTCACCAGAGGGTTCAATCTGTTGGCGAAGATGATGTATGCTTTGTCTTTTCTGCTAAATTATTTTCATATTTGTTGCAATATTATGGCAACAGAACTTGTTAATTTTACCTTCTAAGCTTTTATTGAAGCACTCCAGAGATATAGTCCCTTCTGCAGCTCTGTTCTTGTTTCTGCTATAAGACTCCTTATCCTGCTCAACTCCTCCCTCCCCCTCCCCAAAGAAAAAAAAAGAAAAGACGGTTATAATTCTGGCCTTCTGTCCCTTTAGCTTTTCGTGTAAATCAAGAATGTTCATATATATATATATATATATAATGCATTTTTCCTTGCATTTTAAGCTTTAAGACTTTAAGTGAGACGCTATTTTACCATGATAATTTTGTAGGTTTTCTTGGGATCATTTATTTTAAAAAAAATAGCTATGACTACAGTGCCTAATGCTATTGTTCTTCTGTTCATGTGTTGGAAAGCTCGCAACGTGAGGGGGCATGTTAAGATGTATACATGTATAAATTACAATTCATTCTTCTTACCAACTTAAGCTTTTAGGGGTGATGATAATTATATCCGTGGTCAATGTGCACTTGTGTCATGTTTTCGAAAATTGCTGTCTGCACCAGTTTTTACTTATGGCTTTTTCCTGACCAGAAGTTGGATCTGACGCGTGATGGCTCTTTACTTTTAAATGGAGATAATCAGGGAGATAACTTGTTATCCAGCAAATGGAATGATGATGTATCACAAGCGGGAAGTACTTTTACTGAATCAACTCATGCGGATGAACTTATTAATGGCTCTTCCTGTTCTTCAAAACTACCCACAGTATGTTTTCCAGTAGTTTGCCATATTAACTCAAAATATTTCTTTGTAGTTGTTTCTTTAACTTAGACCCTATGTTGCGGTAGATAGTTTTGTTGACCTTCCTAACAGATAAGTTTTGTTATTAAGTGTTGCCAACAGATATGTAATTGCAAAATATTCATGATAGTTCACAGTGTAGTATGTTCCAGCTGAATGTTAAGTTAGATCATGTTCACACCTCACAAACTCCAATATGTGATAATCCGACTGAGTTCACTATTTTTGATTTGCAGGTTGGGATATCCTCGTCAGATGAAATGGACCTCTTGGTTGAGCAAGTGAAGATGCTTGCTGGGGAGATTGCGTTCAGTACTAGTACCTTGAAGCGTTTAATGGATCAATCTGTAAATGATCCCGAGGGTTCAAGAACTCAAGTTTGTTCCCTTCCCTTGCAATGTTTTTCTCATAATATGTTGCAGATTTGCTTATCTTACATCTTTACTTCAGTCTCCATTTGTCACTTGTCACTTGTCACTTGTCACTTCCCTACTCTATCTATGATATTGATTTTCTATGCGTAGATCTGCATTTCAGTGTATATGTATGTATTTGTCATCTTGCTTTGAAGAATGTTTGGACACCACTCTTAATCGTTGGCTTCTCTTATTATTTCTAGATTTGTGAACGTACTGAAACCTTTTCATGCACAGGTTCAGAACTTAGAGCGTGAGATCCAAGTGAAGAGAATGCAAATGAGGGCCTTAGAAAAGCGCATCGTTGAAAGCAATGAAGCATCAGTTGCAAATGCCTCAATTGTTGAGACGCAACAGGTTATCTCCGTTCCTGCACTTCCATTTCTTTTTCTTGATCTTGAAGGAATACATGGGTGCACATTTACCTTGAGAAAAAGGATGGGATTTTGACTTAGATTTCTCTTCATTATTGTTTTTTGCAGACAATAATGAAACTGATGGCGCAGTGCAATGAAAAGGGTTTTGAACTTGAGGTTGAATCCCAAATCCCAACAGCTGCCAATAGATCTTCAAATTCATATATACTGCAACCTTTTGCAATACCATGCAAAATTTATACATGCTTGTTGTTCTGTTCCATTTGACAGTGATTTGTTTTAATGCAGATAAAATCAGCAGATAATCGTATCTTACAGGAGCAACTGCAGAACAAGGTAAAATATGGATAAGAATCAAATATATGAGATATTCGCTTGTTTGTTTTGGACGTGGTCTGTTTCTTTGCCTTTTTATGACTGGTGTTTGGTTTTGTGAGTTTTAGTGTGCTGAAAACAAGGATTTGCTGGAGAAAATTAGCCAACTGGAACAGCAGCTGGCTTCAATCACAAGTGGAAAATCATCACCTTCTACACATTTTTCTCAGCAATATGCATCAGAAGAATATGTTGATGAGTTGCGGAAAAAAATTCAATCACAGGTGAATCCTAGGGGACCAAATTTCGTTTTGTCAAAGAGTGTATGTATCTATCAGTTTCATTTAAAACATGATTGTGACTTTTTTTTTCCCCTTCTTGAATAGGAGTTTGAGAATGAAAAACTTAAGCTAGAACATGTTCAGTTTTTGGAGGAGAATAGCGGACTACGGGTGCAAAACCAAAAGTTGTCAGAGGAAGCTTCTTATGCTAAAGAGTTGGCCTCTGCGGCTGCTATAGAGCTGAAGAATTTAGCCAGTGAAGTCACAAAGCTCTCCCTACAGAATGCAAAGCTAGAGAACGAATTAGTCGCCAGTAGAGAGTTAGTAAATTCTAGAAGTTCTAACATGCAACAATATACAGGAAACAGCCGGAAGGGCGGCGGTGATGGTCTTCGACCTGGACGTAGAGGCCGTCCCTCTGGCCGTGTAAATGGAATTTCTGCCATGGGAGGATACGATGACTACGATGTAGTGAGCCTGGATGCGGAAGATCTGAAAATGGAATTGCATGCAAGGAGACAAAGAGAGGCTTCTCTTGAGGCTGTTTTAGCTGAGAAGGAAATCGTAGAAGACGAGTATAGGAAAAGAGCTGAAGAAGCAAAGAAACGAGAAGCAGCTTTGGAAAATGACTTGGCAAATATGTGGGTACTTGTTGCTCAGTTGAAAAAAGATGGGGGTTCTTTGACTGAAGTAAAAGACAATATCGACGTTTTGACGTCTGATTCTAAAGTTGAGAACGTTGAGCGCAATGATACCGTAGCTGTAAAAGATCGGCAAGCTCAGTTAACAGCATCTACTCCCAACATTCACCAAGAACCACCTCTGGTTGCACGTCTCAAGGTAAATATAGTTCAATTGTGCAGAAGCGTGTTAATGGAAATTTCGATTTAGCATATTTTACGCTAATTTCACAAGGTTAATGTTTTCTTAGAGTGATGGCATTACATTGTGTTTGTCGTTCTTCTCCAGGCACGAATGCAGGAGATGAAAGAGAAAGAACTGAGGTACATGGGAAACGGAGATGTAAATTCTCATATCTGTAAAGTATGTTTTGAGTCACCTGCAGCTGCAATGCTTCTTCCTTGTCGCCATTTTTGTTGTAAGTTTTCCTTTGTTTAAATTTGAATGATTACTGGCCTCCATTTGGATCACACCATAGTTTTTACTTATACTTTTTTGCATCATTTAATGAAACGCAGTGTGTAAATCTTGTTCGCTGGCTTGTTCAGAATGCCCCATTTGCCGCTCAAAGATTGCTGATAGAATTTTCGCCTTCACTTGATGTACAATTTCACATGAAGGTGAGATTTTAGCTTCCCTCAGAAAACGTATTAGAAAAAACTTGGACTCGAACGTGAGAATCATGTGGTGGGGGGGTTCAATAAGGGGAGGGGGAAAAAAAGGGACCAATGAATGCACCATTTTTACACTTGTATTTGTCTTTCCATCTCCTGCAGGTTTCGGCATCTTTGTCTTTGTTATTCCAGCACACAGCAGTATGGGGGAGGGGCTTTCATTCTTTCATTAATCGAATTGTACTTGTAGGAAAACTGTCCAAATATCTGACTTTCTACAAGGGACTGTAATATAATATTTCCCATCCCCAAGGACCTTAGAAGAAAACAATAGAGAATATTGAGGTGCAAAAAATTGATTCTGGCCTGTTTATTGTTTTCTCACAACGGGCCTCTCGAGGTGCTGTATAATCCTATCAAATTTCAGCTGCAATGTATAGATTTATAACATTTTGTTGTACAAAATAACACCCTTTTCTTCTTTAGGTAACACTGTTGCCTTACAGGTTTTTGAATTTTGAATTGCCTTTCATGTTTTATTTATCGGACAAGAAAAAAAAAGTGTAATACACACACTAGTGGCCTTAAAAATATGAACTTTTATGAGCTTCGAATGTCAATACGACTCGTGTCAATATGTAGGAGGTTTAAGAGCACTTGCAGTAGATACTGTAAATCATTTAAAAACTCTATTGTAGAGATTTCAAAAGGAAAATAACACTGCAGCGGATACTCACTCTATTTTGTATTGTAAACTACAGATTCTGTTAATTTTCCTTTATATCATTTGCATTATGTAAAATAAAGAGTCTGATGTATTTCATCTTAAATAAAGATTCTGTAAACTAGAAAAACGTGTATTCGTTAACGTATATGATGTGAGTGCTCTAAGTATAGTATATTTGGGAAGTGGGCAAACACAACTAAATAGTAGAATTTATCAATACAATATTTCAGGGAATGAATGAATGAATGATGTATCAGTTTACAAAGTGTACTTAAATATTTTCCATATAGAAAACTTTACTATCAAAGCCATATACATATGGAAATTAAAGGGGTGGGGCCTTATTTATCGTCCATTGAGAGCAGCGAATTGAGCAAACATTGCTGTTCCGGAGTGCTCATCAATGGCTTCAACTTCTGCAGGATTTCTGATTTCCCGAGGTGAAGAAACAACAGGCCGTTCATCGGAGGCTGAGGTCACCGGAGCAATGACAGTTGGGAGCACGACAGCAGGTGACTCGGGTGACGCCGCCTTGTTTTCTTCATCGCCTTTTCCTTGTGATGAAGCCTCTTGAAGTTGCAATGCATACTCCAAGTTCCACAACACATCACCCATCGTAGGTCTATCAACCCCGTATTCTGCTAAACATTTCTCTGCTGCTTCCGCGAATTTCTTCATTGATTCTGGATTGATGTGACCGATGAGTTTTGGATCGATGATCTTATCCAGTAACCCTTTCCTTTGCCATTGCATTGCCCATTCTGCTAAGTTCACTTGCTCACGTGGCAATGCCGGATTTAATGCTGGACGTGCACAGAGAACCTCGAGCAAAACAACCCCGAATGAGTAAACATCTGATTTATCTGTAAGTTGCTGTTTCCGGAAGTACTCTGGATCGAGATATCCAAAGCTTCCTTTTACAGCGGTGCTCACGTAACCTTGTCCCGTGGTTGGTGCATCTTTAGACAACCCGAAATCAGCCATTTTTGCAACGAAGTTTTCGTCAAGCAAGATGTTGGTGGTCTTGACATCACGGTGGATAATGCCTGTTGCCGTACCTGTGTGGAGGTAATGAAGACCACGAGCCGCCCCGATGCATATCTCCAACCTTTGCTTCCAGTTAAGAACTGGCATTTCCTTTCCGTAAAGATGGTCCCTAAGAGGTCCATTCGCCATGAACTCATAAACCAATATCATCTCCTCGTTTTCGTCACAGTATCCTATTAGAGACACCAGATGTCGATGTCTAAGCTTGGACAGTATCTGAATCTCTGTGTGAAACTCGTTGATACCTTGTTCTGATTGCGGATTTCCTCGTTTCACAGCCACTTTCGTGCCGTCATCGATCTCTCCGATATATACATTCCCAAAGCCACCAACACCGATGATTGCGGTCGGATCCCAATTGTTTGTGGCATCTTGCAATTCAGCAAAAGAGAAATACCTTCCTAATCCCATTGTCGAGTTCATGAACTGACTTTTACGCGATCCTAACGACGTTTTCGAGTTGGACATAAAGCTCGTGTCTCCGGCATGGATTGGAAGCAACCAAGATGAAAAACTATTCCTCCTCTGCCAATCTTGAGGCCTCTTCTGCCATTTGACAGCCATTGCTCCTAAACCTACAAATGCACCAAACATCATTGCAAATCCAACCGTAGCCACCGCTTGACGGCTTGGCCCTTCCGCTTCCTCTTTCCTTCCATCCACTCCGTATTCACCGTTAAGGCTGCCGACCGAGTTGTTCATTCTCAAGACCTCGAGACCATTGAGAATGGCGTTTTTCGTGCCGGTGGGCTCGTTCATCGGACCGATTTGAATGGTAAGCGGAGAAGATAGTATGGAAGAGTTAACAACAAAATCTTTGTAATAAGCCGTTGCTAACTCATTAAACATGGAGGATAAATCCAACCCGGAAATCCCCATCTTCCCATTGACATATACATTGAAATACAAATCATTAAGGGATTTGCTCACTATGTCACAGAAATGCAGGCGAACGAGGTACGAGTATGCGGTATCGATTTCCAAACTCCAGGTAACATTGAAATTTGGTGTACTCACATTGGCATTAGCCATTTCAATGGCGGACGCATAAACCGTAGGCGGCGCGATCAACGGAGACCCTCCATCCGGATAATTCACAATATTCGGTGCGACAGAAACATTGTTGCCAGCAAATTCGGGCTTAAGATAAGGTTTATCAGAGTCCCAGGCACGTCCTAGCGTGTCGTTTCCAGAACTGATCAATGGCCCTCCAACATTAAGCCTGTAAATTGTGTGATAAGCATTACGAGACAGACCCGAATAGGGTCCGACAGGGAAAAGTTCGGACCCTTCATCAGCAAGCAAGATATCAGGGGCAGAAACAAATTCAATGGCATTGATGAAAGCATTCGATCCCTTGGCGGGGATGAACACGATTTGTAAACGCTCCGTGGTGACATTGACGAGGAATTCTTTAACAACCCAATTGCTGCCATTATTATCAACTTGAAATTCATGCAAAAGAACGAAATTATTCGCATTCACCGTGAATTTAGCTTGTTGCAGATTGAATTCATTGTTTGGTACAGGAAAGAAATGAAGTCGGATCCAATGCCAACCAGCTCGAACGACATGGAAAGCATATGTTGCTTCTTCTACAAATACTTTTGCAGATAAATACAAATTGTTTGGGACATTTGCTGATTGAACAGAAACTTGAACATCTCGACCATTTGTGGACAAGTAATTCCCGGTTTCTTGATCAGGTATGAAGACCCCTTTATTCGAAATCGCAGTTTTTGTGGAGGAACCACAATCAAGAAGGTAATTATCTTGTGGGATGAAAGAATCTGGTTTTTTAGGTGGACCTGTTAATTGTGCTGAGACAGAGACATTATAATTGTTTGCAAGAAAGAGGCAGAAAAGAACCACGAGGATTGGCATGGCGGAGGAATTAGATGGAAAGGAAATGGTGAATTTCTTTCCTCTAGGATTCTTTTCCATCTCTAAAGTAACCTCCCTCGGTTAAGAGGAGGTAACTATAACTAAGAAATTATGAAAATGGTCTGAGGGGAGGAAAATAAAAATATTTTTAAAGGACCATGTGTTGTTTTGGTTTATTAGAGACTAATCATTACATAACTTTGACTGCATTTCGTTGGGAAAAAAAAGTTTGTGAATTGGGATTGTCCGAGTTTTTCTCCTTAGTTTCGCATGAAAGGTGGTAAACAAGATCCTCCGACAACATCTCTGGTTGTTGTTTGCTTTCTCTTTTTGACGATTACTATCATTTCCCTTCCTAAAAAACAAAGGTGACGGAAGTCGGACCACACCTCGGACCAAACATTAAATAAAACTATAACATTAAGGGTCATGAGTGTCACTTTGGGTCTAAGGGCAGATCTAAACCTCAGGTGAGAGATCGGCCTGATCCGCTTCTCGATCTGCACGTCGGGTTTGGTGGCAAGAACTGAGCTTGGTCGACAGAGATCGGGTCTCAACAAATTTAATGGGCTTGACGCAGGTCGACCTTAGTATCCTTTAGATGAAATCCTGATCGCGTGTAAGTCGTTTGTATTAGTAAGAGGACTACGCGAGTCTTTATTACTAAGAGACATCCCGGTATATAAAATTTTAGTTAGACACTCGAAAGTTAAGTTTCTTAGATTCCCTTTTCTATTCATTTTTAATAATTTTAATAATATTAATGATAAATAATATAAGGGGTAGGTATTCCTTTTTATCCCTACAAAATACCAGATAAAATAAAACACTTAAAAGTAAAAAGGATATAATGAAATTCTTTGTTCGTGCAAAAGGAATAATAAATTTTTTTATTTCACTGAATGGGGCCAAGAAACAATTAATTTTAACGAATGAGCAAAAAGTCGTCGATCCCACATAGACACGTGTGGACACTTTGAATCTAACTACTAACATAAGGTTATAAGAACAAAAATAGTGGTCAGTGACCAACAAACAAAACAAGAAAAGAAAACATAGCACAACTAACCCTCTCAATCAATCTCACCCTAGCTCGGTATTATATAACCAATACAATATAACTACCGACTCCCGTAATCCCCATATATCAGATTCGTGATCCTTTTTATTATTCAGCTATAGGTGCGATTTCCTAATTTAATTCTAATAGTATTTTTTTTTTCTTGCTTAAAGCTCTCCTGTCCCCCGAACCCACTCCATCCGACTAATCCTAGTCGATCCTCACATGTTGTCTGTCTGCAGAAATTTCTTCTTTACTGGGGTTGAGACTTGACCAAGAGCTTTTTAAACATTAGGCGCCACTAAGAAGAATCGAACCTCGCATACTCTCCCAATGATTCTGCCCACTCACCACTGGCCCAAACTACTTGGTTATTTCTAATAGTATTTTAAGTATTATTGTAACATTCAAATTAATTCTGGCCAAGTTTAGTCCCAGTCATTAGCATACAACAAGGGTAGTCTGTTACTGGCGTACAGCTCTCCAACTCACGTCGGCCCTCCTAGGTGTTCCCTGTCAAAATCTTCCTAGGAATAAACACTTAATTATTATTATTATTAATATTATTATTATTATTAATATTTTTAATTAAATCCATATGATGACCAGCAGAGCAGATGGTTGGCTAGGAGAGCTAGTTCATTGTTTTCTTTCTTTTTCCACCTTTTTTTTTCCGTATACTGCTTAAAAAGTATTCAAACATTAAAACAATTCTTTACGTTTTCCAATTAAATACACTTTCCTGTAACTGTTGTAAGTAATTTCACACATTAATAATCCATGTGCAACTTTTTCGTGACGATTTTTTGAAGGCGGTTCTTTTCTTTATCTTCTACACTTCTACTTTATTTTAGTAAAAGTTTTTCCATTTCATTTTGGAGTTCTTTATCAAATTCCGCTGCTTTTTCTCCTTTAAGCTAACCCCCTGCTCAGGCGAATGCTTCATCGTTTGGACGATTGAGGCCGATCGCACTCACTACTGAGCACAGCTCGGTGCGCCTCTCTTTTCCAGGTCTCAATTTTGGTTAGCCATGTCGGGACCATGTGAGCAATTTCCATCTTTTTCACTTTGATTATTTTCAATATTTGGCTTTGCAAAACAGGGTTTTTATTTTTTTTTATTTTTTTAATCTACTGCTTATATTGAGGTGCTTAGTCTGTAGGTCTGTTGTTGTAGTAATAATTATTATTAGTAGCTGAATTTTGCTTCTTGATATATGCTAAGAGAAAGCTTTTTGAATTTTGGGTATAGATGATTATACTCAAATTTAGCTGATTCATATGTATTTGTTTTATGTTTTGGTTTTGGATGTGTATTATTTGAGTTCCTAGTGACTATTCATATTCATAGTGGAATGCATAAAAAACAATTGTGAATAATTAAAAACAAAGTTTGTGTATTTTGTTTACTTTACATGGTTTTTGTGGATCTTAATGGCTTGGTCACTATTCGGATCACTATTTTACAGATCAAACTTGTTTTGCTCTTATATGGTTAGGTTGCCTGCCTATGTAAAATTTTCATGTGCTTTAAATCTTCATGCTGTATTTTACATTTGATTGTCTTGCGAAGAAGATGGTTGGCTTAACCTTTTTTTTTTTTGGGGTATAGATGCTTTGTTATTGTACTCTTCGTTTTGAATGTGTGTTTCCGGCTATGGATGCATTTATTGTAGGCTTTGGAGGCTCGTCTGCTAATTATGAGAAAAGAGAGAGGAAATCTGACTTTGAGAACTCTGAAGATGAAAGGAGAGCCAAAATTGGTTCTTTGAAAAAGAAGGCACTGAATGCATCTTCAAAATTCAGGCGGTCGCTGAACAAGAAGGGTGGTAGAAGGAAGGGGAATGCTGGCGCTGTTTCTATTGAGGACATTCGAGATGCTGAGGAGCTGCAAGTTGTTGATGCCTTCCGTCAAGCACTGCTTTTGGATGAATTGTTACCAGAAAAATTCGATGATTATTATATGATGTTAAGGTAATTGTTGCTTCTGCCTTTTGCTACTTATACATTTGGGGGCAGTGGGTTTGACAGTGGGTGTCATCTAGGTTAGACAAACCTCAGTGAGCTCATTGCTGTGCTCGACTCTGGCTGACAGTTAGTTTTTGTTGAATGAAAAGAATCTTGCTAAGCATATATTCCAGTGTTTTGGAATCATTTTGTCAATAGCTTGTTGGTCCTGCTCTTGTGGTATTTTTGCACTAAATTTAACGTCGTCCACACTTCTTCCCGATTGTTTTCTTTTGGATCATAACACTGCAAAGTAGATATTTACTATCCGCTTTGGTTCCAAGATTTTTTATGTCCAATAATCCTCCATGACATCTATGTTGAGGCATGAAATCCAAGAAATAAGAGTAATTGGTGTTCAAACTCTTGAGAAAATCATAAGCATAAATTTAGCATTAAAGGGAATGGGGTGTGTAAAGAGGTGTATATGCACGTGCCAGTGTGAAGGCATTCCAAGAGTAGTTTTACTTGCTTGCATGTACCTGACATGAAAAGAAGGTAGAACTGGTTGGGTACTTAAGAAAGAACATTACACCAAGCCCCCTCCCTTTTTAGTATATTTTGTTTTCTTCTCTTTTGGAGTTGTTTTCTTGGGATACTAACTTACCAGAATAAGTTGTATGGGCATCACTTTTCTCCTAAGAAGGGAACTTCCGATGTTGTGATGGAAACAAGACCAATGGCGGAGCCACATGTACCACTCACTAACTCAAGATTTTTTTTCTTATATCTAAAAGGATGGTATTTTGATGTGTACTAAATTAATTGATTTAACCTGAATGACACGGTTAAATTTTTACCCCCGCTGAAGAGTTTTTCTGGATCTGCCACTGAACAAGACAATCCTATTGCAGCACTAAAAAATATCCTTTTTTGTGGGTCTTAAATTCCGTTGATCTTACTGTAGGTTTCTGAAGGCAAGGAATTTTGATATCAGAAAAGCAAAGCAAATGTGGGCTGATATGATTAAGTGGAGAAAAGAATTTGGAACAGATACAATTCTGGAGGTAACTTAAGTTAA
Organism: Gentiana macrophylla; assembly: GCA_026214975.1. Lineage (NCBI taxonomy): Eukaryota > Viridiplantae > Streptophyta > Magnoliopsida > Gentianales > Gentianaceae > Gentiana > Gentiana macrophylla. The sequence goes on from CM047817.1 coordinate 47,136,824, forward strand.
TCTTGTTGCTGATTCTAACATGCGACATTTATTGCATCTTCTTGCCTTCCCATTAACGTAGTGTATTTTTTAGGAGTTTAATTTTGAAGAGTTGAAAGAAGTTTTAGAGTATTATCCGCATGGTAATCATGGTGTGGATAAGGAGGGGAGACCTGTGTACATTGAGAGATTGGGGAAAGTTGATCCCAACAAACTTTTGCAAATTACAACAATGGACCGCTACATAAAGTACCATGTAAGGGAGTTTGAAAGATGCTTTGCAATCAAGTTCCCTGCTTGTACCATTGCTGCGAAAAGGCACATTGATTCAACTACATCAATTATGGATGTAGAAGGCATAGTAAGTTTTCTGCTGCTGTCTTACAACTCTACAAATTCTCATAAGACATCTTGCATTGTGTGGACTGTGTATATATATATATATATATATATATATATATATATATATATATATATAGTGCTTATTGTATTTCAAAGTTATTCATTCTATTTCAGGGTTTAAAGAACTTCACAAAGAGTGCAAGAGAACTAATTGTAAAACTTCAGAAGATTGATAGTGATAATTACCCCGAGGTATTCATTTACACTCGGCTATACTAAATCATTTCATGTAATCTCCTATGAGAAATAAATAATTTTTTTTGTTTTTGTTTTTTTTTGTTTGTTGTTGTTGAGGTTTTCGGATTGTTGAATATTTGCAGACTCTCCATCAGATGTACATAATAAACGCGGGTCCTGGATTCAGGATGCTGTGGAGTACTGTTAAATCATTTTTGGACCCTAAGACAGTTTCAAAAATTCATGTAAGCCAATATGTGTATGTGTATCTATGTTTATTTTACTGTGCTGTTGATATTTTATATGGTGTGTACCTAATTTATTGCTAAGTATGCTGTTGATGTAGTATTTTTCATGCACCTTAGTTGAGGTTATTTAATGCTAAACTATTATAATACTCAGGTCTTAGGCTGCAAGTACCAGAACAAGTTGCTTGATGTAATAGATACAAGGTAAATGGGGATGTGCTGTTTTACATGTGCTTTGTTCAAATTATCTTGAGTTTGGCTAACCCCGAGAGTGTGCAGTGAGTTACCGGAGTTCCTTGGTGGCACGTGTACCTGTGCTGACTTAGGAGGCTGCCTTCGTTCTGATAAAGGACCTTGGAAGAATCCAGAAATAATGAAGGTTCTCCTTTCCCAGCACTTCTGCGTTGTTCTTGCTGTCATCAGTTTAGGATACTTGAATTTGTTACTTTTAGTAGTTTAGCAAACAGAACATTGGTGTGGATAATTTTGTTTTCTTTCAATGCAGATGGTTCTCAGTGGTGAAACGCGGCGTGCGAGACAGGTTGTTAAAGTTCTCAATAGCGAGGGAAAGGTGGTCTACGCAAAGCCACACCATGCTATGGTACATGAATCAAAGATTATCCTATCTACAGCCGTAATCAGTCTATAATATAGTTATATAATCTCTGTACATAGCAGGTTAAAGGAAGTGATACTTCCACAGCTGAATCTGGATCTGAAGTTGAGGATATTTCTTCACCTAAGGCGTTACAAGGCTATTCTCATCTTCATTTGCCCCCTGTTCGTGAAGAGGTTGGTGTTATCTTTCTTGGGATTGTGACAGTTTTCAATTGTGTGTGTTCTGAATGGCAGCAAAATACATGTTTTTGATACTTGTACTTTTCTTTAGAATGGTTTATGTCCAGAGAGATTACTAAAATTTTAGTGTCAAATTTACCTTTTTTCGAATGCTGACTGGTGCAAGTTGTTTATGATTCTTAACATGTAGTCGTTACAATCCTCTATTTTTTTAATGTATAGCAGGCTAAGCTTCCCAGAACATCAAGCTATGACGAATCAGTCCCTGTAATTGACATAGCTGTTGATTCAAGTTGGAAAAAGCAAGCGCCAGTTCAAAACTCTTGTACTTCCGAAGGTTTGTGCTTCGCTTAGGTTCATTGTAAGCTTATCGTAAGGTTTTCTTCTTGCATTTACACTATAGCTTAGTACTCGGTGCCTATCATGCAATTTTTTGTATTTACTGTATGACTTGAAGATTGTTTGTGCCGAAATGCCCGTCTTTTATTCTGTAAGATTGTTTTAGATAGTGAAAGGCTGACTTACGTATGATAATTAGAAGGTCAAATTTACGTTTGATTCTACAGGAAAAATGTGCAGTCGTTGCGAAAAAAGTGTCACATGGTTATTAAAAATAGTGAAAATCTATTTAAAAATGCCATCTTCCAGGTTTCAATTTCTTCTTTCTTCCTTTAATGAAACAGAACACGATGATTTAGCATTCTTATATCCTTTGGAAGATATGAAATACCGTCTTCTGTGGATTGTTGCAATACTATCCAATAATCATTTTAGTATCAATGGTAGATGTATGTATTTCGAGTTGCAACCCGCTCATATGTAATAATTCCCCTCAAATATTTTGAAGATGCCCTTATGTATTGTATTACTTCCAGGGATGCCTCCACAACATGTGTCTCCTAAGGCACCAGAAGGACTCCATGGTCGGATTATGGCAGCTCTTATGACCTTATTAATGACATTGTTTACACTCTTCCGTTCTATGAAGTGTTGCGTGATTAAAAAGCTTCCGGATACAACATTAAATCTGGACCAGAGAATTCAGGAAAATCCGTTTTATGACATTTCTAATGAGTGTCGCCCCCCTTCACCAGTTGCAACATGTACGGAGACAGAACTCGTCTCCTGTGTATTGAAGAGATTGATTGAGCTGGAAGAGAAATTAAATAAACTCGAAGCAAAGCCTTCTGAAATGCCACATGAAAAGGAAGAATTGCTGAATGCTGCCATTTGCCGCGTGGATGCCCTTGAGGTTGATTTGATTGCAACCAAAAAGGTAGACAAGTTCTCGGAATTGACATTATCTTTTACCCCCTTCCTGCTCCCAAATATATGATTTTGAATCTCTTTCAATTGGTACTTGTATGTATACACATAAATAATATATATTATTCAAATTTGTACATTTTTGGTATACCTTTTTAAATATTTTTATGACTTTCCAGGCTCTGCATGAAGCATTGATGAGGCAAGAGGAGCTTCTTGCATACATTGACAGTCAAGAAGACGCCAAATTTCGGGTAAGTTGCTGCCTACCTGACTCAGTTTTACATTTGCAAATTACACTGATGATCCAAACTACATCATTGAACAATTTGAATCAAAAGACTTGATCATCCCGAAGAGAAAAAAAAAACTTGTTTTTGAAATCTGACCAACCTAAATTCTCCTAGTAACGAAGCTGTGCGTTATATTGTAAAATTTCCCCTTGCATTCGTCATCTTAAGTACCACGATAAATTTTTTTTTCCACGGAAGAAACAATCACTGATATTGATGTATACACATGTCCTTAACCGTTACAGCTCGCATAGATGAGATATTAATTAATCAGCTTTATTGCTGATATGTTTGTCTGGTTACATGAATTGTGGGCTATATATTGCCATGAGTTTTCTTTTCATTTGACCCTACATGAATGCAGCAGCAGAAAAGGAAATATTGCTGGTGAGGACGACATCTGGAATGCATGATCAGAAGTAGCTCAGGTGGTGGTTGTGGTGGTGGTGGTTGTATGGAGCACCACCACCACCTCGACTGCCGTGGGGATGGGCTCATGCATATTGCCGCCGCTTCTGTTGATTGTTGATGACATATATATATATATATATATATATATATATATATATATATAATTGCACGGGAATGTAAAATAAAATTATCTCCTGTTCCTACGATCAGAGTCCATAAGGACATGTTTTAATCTAAAATGGTTGAGAAGGACAGTTAGTATATGTGTTACTATATTTTTGTACATGTGTTACTACATGTGATACTACATGTTTGTGCTTCTCAACCATTTTAGATTAAAACCTGTCCTTCACAACCTTTAACCTATACTAATAATAACAACCTTAGCTCTTATTTCTGCTTGCTGTTTTAAGTTTGGTTTTCCCAATATAGTGCTTCCCATTTTGATTATGTGCCAAAGATTGCTAGCTGGTTAGTTCAAAGAAAGAGATTCATTTCTTTAGCCCTCCGAAATGTTAAATTTGTACCTTATTGAAAAGTTTCTGAAAAACACTACTGGCATGTTTGTTACGCATAAATGTAATGATTTTTTTATTTTATTTTATTTCAATGTTTGTATATGAGTATAAGTTAATAGAATATAATGAAACTTTATTCCAATGAAATTATTGGAATGAAAAATGATCATTTTCATTACCTCTAAAATTTGATAGAATGAAATGAAATGAAAATCGAAAAAACACTTTGGTGGTGGGTAGGGTAGGATAGGGTAGGGTCGGGTAGGATGGGATGAGATAGGGTAGAGTAAGGTGTGGTAGGGTAGGATGGGGTGGTATGTAGGTAGGGTGAATGGGGTGAGATAGCTTAGGGCGTGGTACGGTAGGGTACGATGGGGTGGTGGGTAGAGTAGGGTAGAGTAGAGTGGTGGGGTGGTGTGTGGTATGGTGGGTAAAATGGGTGGTTGGGGTAGGGCTACCCCACCCTTCCACACTCCACTTAACCCTACCTCTTCCACCGTATCATACCTTATGCATCATGTCCTAGCCTACCACATCCCACATAACTTTTATCCCCTACCCTGCGCTACTCATCATTCAATGTTATATTTTACTGCTTTCATTTTTTCACATTCCAAATTTCAAACACGTTAATGGATTGAGTTTATTTTATTCCATTCCATTAATGTGATTGTAATAAATTCCATTTCAATTATGCACAATAATGGTGCCATATTAGCCACCTCTAAAAATAGTATGGAAAATTAGGGATAAGGACAAAATCCTAATATTTTTAAGAATGCGACAACTACATATTTTTTTTATAGGAGAAGACAATCGCATAATTTTTATAAATGATAAGACAAACAAATGAATCCCGAAAATCAGGTGAATCTTCCTCCAATGAATCCCAAAATCGGTGAATTTCGACGATGAATTTTGACGATGAATCCCAAAATCAGTGAATCTCGACAATGAATTTTGAAAATTAGTGAATTTCGACGAATAATTTCGGCAAATGAATTTAAACAATTAATTTGAAACACAAGTGAATTTCGACAGTGAATAAATAGTTTTGTCCTTTATGCAAAAGTTTCAAAAAACTGTCCTTCTACTCAATTGATGAAATATTTCTGTCCTTCTCCCTCATTCCCCCAAAATAGTATTAGTTTTTTATTTTTAGATTAAAAATTGGATGACTAACATAAACATTAAGGGAAAATATCGAAAATATTATTTGACAATCTAAGTGCATTTCGTTAGAGCACTTACAGTAGAATCTTTAAATGATGTTAAAACTGTATTTTACAGATCCGAACGCTTCAGATCCATATAAATTACACCTGTAGCAGCATCTGTCTACACAATCTGTAAATATCAGATTTTTAACCCAAGACTGTACATCTACCGCAAAATTGAATAAAACTCCAGATCCTCCTAGGCCCCCTTCCTGCCTTTTTCCCTCTTCATCAATTTCTCTCGCGCTATTTTTCATCCTTCATACTATTTTTTTTCATCTTTATACTCCTATCGAAAAGATTACAGGATGTAGAAGAGCAAAATCGTTTTTCAAGAATTCCGATTGAAGATTTGCGTTTTTTTTTTTTTGTAAAAAAAGGCTTTTTATCGAAGAATTATGCAAGATGGAGCATATTCCAGTGATTCACTCTTTGCTGGTTCTTGTGGGATGCAAATTAGATAGTTACAGATTACTACTTTCATGTATCTTGCTGAACTTATTCCATATATTTCAATTTAGGGCAAAATCTGAATTTTTTTATTTTATTTTTAAATCTGCTTAAGGAAACGAATTCGCTTGGGAGTGTGAATGGTTTTTGCTGCAAATGTTGTTGTTGTGTGTTTCATGCCTAGAAAGTAATCAAAATAAACAGTAGGGACTTAAAATATATATGAACTTGAATTTGACATTGAAGCATACTCTAGTATGCTACTATTGACCAAATCGGCTTTGGCCTTATTTTAGTGAAGAGAGAAAAATATCATCGGTTTTAATTGTACAATTGCGTGCATAAAAAAAATGTTTAGATGAATATAATTAGAGAAAGAGGGAATGCTAGGACATAGTTGTCTAAAACGATGGAAAAAGGAGCGGTAATAGTTGCGGCATTGGCTTGGTTATAGACATCGTATACGTATGGCATTGGCGTGGCGGTAGACATCGTATACGTGATTACTCATTCCCGCATTCAATGCAACTTTGGAGATTAAATCCATTCCTTTTGGTTGAGTTTAAGTTTCTAATCTTGTCCTACAAGCATTGAATCTCTTTCTTGTGTCATTACTTCACTTCACTTTATTTTGTTCCACTTCTAATTTTTTTTTTCTTTGTAAGTCTCAATCTTCTTACTAAGCATCTTGATTTCTTCTTCTTTTCATTCAATGGACTATCTTTAGCATCACAAGTCTTCCTCAATGTAATGAGCTCTTTTTGAAGCAGGTCATACAAAAATTCAGATACCATGTCATAAAAAATGTACTTGTTGTAACCATGTCATGTATCTCTTCAGTTTCATCAGATTTACTTTTGGGATTTTTTTAACTTGGCTTGGTCACTTGTGTAAGTGTAACCTTGGAAAACATTCAGAGTACCATTTTCTTTCAAGAATAGATGCTTATGAAACCTCTTAATGCTGGTTGTTCTGTGGGTTTTGGATTACAAGAATGGATGTCATCTTTAGAGGTAAGATCTATGGCTTTTGGTATGTTGTTGACTGATGCTTACTTGATCCTGCTTCTTTGGTGATTACCAAGGGCTTTATTGGATACTTTTTCTTCGGTTAAATTACAATTTTGGTCCTCTAAGTAGACACGTTTTTCGATTTTGGTCCTAGTTTTTCTCCGGCGACAATTTTAGTCCTGTAAGTGATCTTTTTTTTGCAAAAATAGTCCTGAACGCCGGAAAGACCACTTACAGGACTAAAATTGGTCTTTTCCGGCGACAATTTTAGTCCTGTAAGTGGTCTTTCAGGCGACAATTTTAGTCCTGTAAGTGGTCTTTCCGGTGTTCAGGACTATTTTTGCAAAAAAAGACCACTTACAGGGCTAAAATTGTCGCCGGAGAAAAACCAGGATCAAAATCAAAAAAATGTCTAGTTAGAGGACCAAAATTGTAATTTAGCCCTTTTTCTTCTTTCCTCAAATTTTCATTTTCTGATTTGGCTCCACATTGAGCTCTGTATTTAGTTGAGGGAGTTGCTGTGATAATTTTCATATCTTCCAAAGTTCTTGTGGCTGTGATCAATACTTCTTTTGCGGTAGGTTTTTTCTTTAAATCTTCAAGAGCATGAGGCATTTTTGGTTATAGTACTGAAGATGTGGCTTTTGTGTACTTTCTGTTATGTGTTTTGATTTTTTTAGTATAGCTAGCCTCGGATTCGGATTGCCTTGTGTAAACTTATGTGCTTTTTCTAGCAACTTGCTAGTCCTTTGAATAAAATGTTCTTTTGCCCTTCAAAAAATAATAATATTTTGTTTAACAATTTCATCAAATGATCTTATGATTACTTCTTAAGAAATTTAATATTTTATTTAGACCTTTGAGAGTGTGAATTTGTCTTATTCTACAATCCAACATTAACTCAGCTGTATTTTTCTTCTTGTGTCTTGCCTCTTGCCTAATATCATTATGCTTATGTCACTATCATTGTGTTTCTCACTGAGTACATATGAAATTACAATGGACAACGTTGATGATTGGGCATTCACCGCATTATTAGGGAGTAATATGACTCCATATGACAAGCACATGGATCAATCTTCACCAAGCTTGCCCAATGCTCCACATACGGTTGATGGTGATGAATTGTCACAAGGCATAATAGAAGCACAACTAACTCAAGAGAAAGGGAAAAAAATAGGCAACTTCACTCTCGATGAGGACATAGCTTTGATTTCATCTTGGCTCAACACAAGTATGAATCCAAAAAAGGGGTTAAAAAGGAGAAACCTTTTTAATTAAGGCTTCAAATTATTTTATTCATTTCCAAAGGTATTAATTTATACAATCAGAGAAGAGAAACTTAGTAGGCTAGGACTCCTAATCTATTGATTATTCCCATGTGCCTAAATCCAAACAGAATAAAAACAGAATAAAACAGATGCCTTATAATCTGGCTACATTAAAGATAAAATAATAATAATAACTACCAAATCTCCTCAATAATAACAAATCACGGTAATTAATGAGGGAATATTTTTCTCAACACTCCCCCTCAAGTTGGAGCAAAGATGTCTATCAGACCCAACTTGCCCACAAAGTACTCAAACTGTTTCTTTCCCAGGGCCTTGGTTAAGCCATCTGCAATTTGCTGTGTGGATGGTAGAAAGGGCACACAGAACAGTCCATTATCCAGTTTCTCCTTAATAAAGTGTCTGTCTATCTCCACATGCTTGGTCCTATCATGTTGTACAGGGTCATTTGCAATGTCAATTGCTGACTTGTTGTCACAATATAGTTTCATAGGACCAGATATTTCTGCTCCAATATCCTCCATTACCTGTTTGATCCACAGTCCTTCACACATCCCTAATGCCATGGCCCTAAATTCTGCTTCAGCAGTGCTTCTTGCTACAACAGTCTGCTTCTTGCTCCTCCAAGTGACTAGGTTTCCCCATACATAGGTGCAATAGCCTGTTATGGACCTCCTCTCCTTGGTGCAAGTTCCCCAATCTGCATCAGTGTATACAGCAACACCCCTGCTGTCACTCTTCTTGAAGTATAAGCCTTTCCCTGGTGTAGTCTTTAGATACCTCAACAACCCTCTTGCTGCCTCCATGTGGGCTTCATTTGGTGAGTGCATAAATTGACTCAAGGTACTCACTGCATAGGATATATCTGGTCTTGTATGTGCTAGGTATATCAGCTTCCCAACTAATCTTTGGTAGCTTCCCATGTCCACTGGATTACCTTTTGCACTTCCCAACTTTAGATTGCACTCCATAGGTGTGCCTGCTGGTCTAGCACCTTCCAACCCTGTTTCTTTTAGCAAATCTAGGGTGTAGTTCCTCTGAGTTAGTACTAGACCCTTGGAAGACCTAGCTACCTCCATTCCCAGAAAGTGTCTCAGGGACCCCAGATCTTTAATTTCAAATTCTGCTGCAAGTTTCCTTTTACCCAAGTATTTCTTCCTCATCATTCCCTGTTAGGATTATATCATCAACATATACAATCAGGGCAGTCAACCTGCCCTTTTCTGACCTTTTTATAAACAAGGTATGGTCTGATCTTCCCTGTACAAACCCTATCTTCTTCATGAATTTCATGAACCTGTCAAACCATGCCCTTGGACTTTGTTTGAGTCCATACAGGGACTTGGTGAGTCTGCATACCTTGTTGTCAAACTCTTCACTAAAGCCTGGAGGAGGATCCATATACACTTCTTCCTTCAATTCTCCATGAAGAAATGCATTCTTCACATCCAGCTGCATGAGAGGCCAATCTAGGTTAATTGCCACAGATAGTAGAATTCTGATTGTGTTGAGCTTAGCCACAGGTGAGAAGGTTTCAGAGTAGTCAATCCCCTGAGTTTGTGAGTAGCCCTTGGCTACCAATCTGGACTTGTGCCTCTCAATGCTGCCATCTGTGTTGTATTTCACCACAAATACCCATTTGCACCCCACTGTCTTTCTCCCTTCTGGCAATGGTACAGCTTCCCAGGTCCCATTCTTTTTCAGTGCCCTCATCTCTTCAAGAACTGCTTCCTTCCACTCAGGTACCATAAGAGCTTCATGAACATCCTTAGGTATGGTGGTGGATGACAGACTGGTGGTAAAGGCTTTGAAAGATGGTGACAGACTGGCATAGGTCAAATATCTGGATATAGGGTGTTGTGTACAACTTCTGACTGGTTTTCTAATTGCTATGGGAACATCAAGAAGGAGTTTTTCTGCTTTAGTTCTAGGAGAGTCTGGCTTTGTTTCGAGGTTTTTGAAGGTGATTCTGTGTCACTTTCTGATGTAGCATCTGTGTGTTCTGATTCTTCTAGTTGGTTGTCTGTTTCAATGACTGGATCAGGAGATGATAGCTGTGTAGACTCTTTGTGGGACTTACCTGCCTTCTCAGGATACTTCCTCACATAGGTTTTACCTTGGAAAGGTCTTTCCTTGAGAGGTTCTGGAGGATCAGTATTTCTGATCTCCTTTTGATGGCAATCTTCCTCACAACTGTCCATTTGTCAGTCTGCACTTGAGTCCACTGTATCCTTAGTTTCTAAAAAATCATAGGATTCTTCAAAAACATCATTTTCAGACCCTTTTTCAGACACACTTATAACCCTAGTCTCCCCCTGAAATTGAGCCTTGTCAAAAAACATGTTTTCTTCAACAAAGGTGACATCCATGGTAACTATACATTTTTGTGTATTTGTGTCAAAACATTTGTAGCCTTTTTGTGTGGGTGAGTATCCCAGAAAACAACATTTTTTTGACCTAGGATCTAATTTCCCTTGGTTATAAGTGTGAACATACACTGTGCACCCAAAAGTTTTCAAAGGGAGTTTGCCTATGAGTCTGTTTTCTGGAAAAATACTTTGAAACAGGCTCAGGGGAGTTTGAAAATTTAAGGTTCTAGATGGAAGTCTGTTGATAAGGTATGTAGCGGTGTAACACTTTCTCCCGTGAATGTTTTTGGACATTTTGAAGTGAATAAAAGTGCTCGCCACCTCCAAGAAGTGTTTGTTTTTCCTCTCTCGCAACTCCGTTTTGTTGTGGAGTTTTGACACAAGAGCTTTGGTGGATTATACCTTTTTCAACTAGATATCCATCTAAGTACTGGTTGAAGTACTCTGTTCCATTATCACTTCTCACAATCTGAATTTGTGTATGGAACTGAGTATTCACCATTTCATAAAACTGTTTAAAGATTATTTCCACTTCTGATTTTTCTCTCATCAAATAAACCCAAGTTAAGCGTGTGTGATCATCTATGAGTGTGATGAACCATCTTTTACCATTAAAGGTGCTTACCCTAGATGGACCCCATACATCACTATGGATCATAGTGAATGGTTTTGAGGGAACATAGGGTTGGGCAGGATATGGTTGCCTTGTTTGCTTAGCAAGAATACAAACTTCACAATGAAAATTTAAATCTTTATTGCCAACAAAATATTCAGGAAAAAGTTTTTTCATATAATAAAAACTAGGATGTCCTAGTCTCCTATGTAGGACTAGGACTTTATTCTGGACTGACTGTACAGTTGTGTGGTAGCTTCCTCTCAGAAGGCTCTCCTTCTGTGATTCCATTCCAGATTCCAGCACATAGATCCCTCCAATGAGCTTACACTTGCCAATCATCTTCCCCAAATCCTTGTCCTGAAACAGACAACCAACCTTAGAAAAAACAGTATCACAGTTCTGATCAGAAGTTAACTTTCCAACAGATAGTAAGTTACATGCCAATTTAGGGACATGAAGTACATTTTTTAAGGTTATATTTTTTGATACATAGATGGATCCCTTCCCAGCAATAGTGGAAAAGGAGCCATCTGCCAGTCTGATTTTTTGGTTTCCTGGACATGGGTAATAGTTTAAAAATAGGTCAGAAGATCCAGTCATGTGGTCAGTTGCCCCAGAGTCAACTATCCACTCGGTTTTATGACTGACTCCTAACAGAGACAAAGAGAAATGGTTACCTGACTCAGCAAGTGTGCAATTTGGTTTGGCTGACATGGAGAGTTGTGAATTAAGAAGCTTACTCAATTGCTCTAGTTGGTCCTGAGTGAAAGGTAGCAGTCCTGCAGGTTGTGGTCCAGAATCAGAAGACACCTGGTTAGCCTTTCCTTGCTCAAAGTTGGCACCCTTGTTCCTCCAAGTTGGCTTTCCATGTATGCCCCAACATATGTCCTTAGTGTGCCCAGTCTTCTTGCAATGTTCACACTTAAGTTTCTGTTTTTCCATCCTCTTTGTTGAATCTGATCTACTTGCCACCATTGCAGATCCTTCCATCTCAGTTTGCCCTGACCTGTGCATCACTTTACTTCTTGATTCTTCTCTCCTAACCTCAGAGAAGGTTTCTCTAAGAGATGGTAGAGGATTCCTCCCAAGAATTCTCCCCCTGACTTCATCCAGATCAGGATTCAGACCTGCCAAGAACGAGTATACCCTTTCATTTTCTTCTCTCTTGTGAAACTTCACACTGTCGGCTGTGCATTCCCATTTATCCTCATGGCACAAATCGAGTTCTTGCCAGAGGGACACAATGTCATTATAGTATGATGTGACATTCTTGTCCCCCTGCTTCAGGCTCCATAGTTTGGTTTTGATCTCATATATTTGAGATGAATTCTCCAAATCTGAGTACATTTCTTTTACTGCATCCCAGATATCCTTGGCTGATTTCAAGAACATGTGTGGTTTGGCAATGTTCGACTCCATACGATTTATAAGCCAGGCCTCACCATTGAGTCCTCGATTTCCAAGTTCAACTTTGGATCGGTTTACGTGGTTTGGCCTCATCCCGATCAAGTATCCCAATTTTCCTCTTCCATCGATGGTGAGTGTGACACTCTATGCCCACTCGAGGTAATTCTTGCCATCTAGTTTTCCTCGGCGAAGTAGGATTGGACCGAGAATTTTTGGAGTGGTCATCACGAGAGCGCTTGTGTATCTGCTCGAGCTTGATGATCCATCGGAGATGGTGCCCCAGAGCTGAGGTCCTTTCTCCGGTGAAAGCTGCCCGATAGTTCATCGGAATTATGTGCGGAAAAACGTTTTTGTGTGGAATGTCTCTGATACCATGTTAAAAAGGAGAAACCTTTTTAATTAAGGCTTCAAATTATTTTATTCATTTCCAAAGGTATTAATTTATACAATCAGAGAAGAGAAACTTAGTAGGCTAGGACTCCTAATCTATTGATTATTCCCATGTGCCTAAATCCAAACATAATAAAAACAGAATAAAACAGATGCCTTATAATCTGGCTACATTAAAGATAAAATAATAATAATAATAACTACCAAATCTCCTCAATAATAACAAATCACGGTAATTAATGAGGGAATATTTTTCTCAACACTAACCAAAAATCAAATTCATTTTGAGCTGAGATTACTAAGAAATTTAGGCACATTACCAAGATTGAGCGAACGAGTTGCTCATTGAATTGTCACTTTAAAGATATTCAAAAGGCTGTAAATAAATTCATTGGGGTCGTTACTCTACTTGCTAATTCTGCAAATTGTTCAGGATACAATGAACTACACAAGGTACGTGCATATAAACTTATTTCGCTTTCTGGGATCCAAGAAGAAAATCAGGGGGTTATTTGCAGTTCTTTTTTATTTTTTTTAGCTGATTATTGAAGATGTCATATATGATTCTATAGTGATCATTGATATTTATTGTTGATTTTATGCATTCAGGAAGGTAATGTTTTGATTTGTTAATGCAGAATCAGAAGGCAAAGTCTATGTATAAAAAGTTGCACAAGGATCCATTTTGGTTTGAGCAATTGGTGAACCAACCAAAATGGAAGGAAACTGAAGGGGTAGCTGGAAGAAAGAAGCAAACTGGGAGGGTAATCGGAAGTAAGGATTCTCCAACAACGCCTTCGCCGGCCGGTTGACTTAGACAATGAAGGAAACTTCACTGATCTTGAAAGGCCATCTGGGACGAAGGTGGCTATAGCGAATGAAAAGTCAGAAAAGCCGAAAAAACGAAAACATGAAGATGACAACCCTCTTGGTAATATAAACTCTGATTGGCAGGTGCAAAAGCAAAAGATGCATGATGATAAAATGAAAATAGAGAAAGAGAAGATGGTGATGGTAAAGAGGGATGAAGAGCTAAGAATCATAACAATGGACTTGAACAATTTAGATGATGTTCAGAAGAATACATCATGATTCTACGAGCTAACATTATGGAAAAGAGCAGAAATAAAGTTTGATATTGTGAAGCCTTATTCAAGTATATCTTTGATGTTGAAGGATAGTGCTGCAATTTTTTTAGTGTACGGGCAAATGAATGTGTCATGTAGGTGGTAAAACCATGGTGCTACAACTTTTTTTGGTAAGGCAAATGAATGTCATCTAGGTGCTAAAAGCTTAGTTGCTTTATTATGTGAGTATGGAATGTAATATGGTTTCAACTTTCAATGTGTGGCAAGTGATTGGTTTCATATAATATGGGTTTACTTATTCAAAGTGACTTTATTTTGCTCATATTATGGATCATGATTTAGGAAAATTGCTAAGAACATGTCATTGTTTCTCATGATGCAAGTATGATGATTTTCTCTATAACAATAACTATTTTTTTTTTAGAACAACAACTATTTTAAATGCTAAAAATCGGGGCATGACAACTCTTTCTTGTATATGAATAAATTAATTAACGACAATAGGATAATAAAATTTAGAAATCTCTATAAAAACAGAATGACATTACCCCGTAATAACAAAATTAGAAACTGAGTTAGTATTGGCTTAAATTTTGGGGTTTATTATTTACACCACACATAATAAACTCATACACCTATACACACTACAACACTACACCACTCCTAATAATTCAAATCCACTTTTGCACCACACTTAAATTGCAACATTTTATTTATTTATTTGCACCACATGCTTAATTACAATTTTACCATACATACTTACACACCCCATTTTCATAATATTCCACCCCAAAAATATAGTACAAAAGGTCCTTAGCTTTTTATATCATATTATCATCTTCATCATTTTCATCAATGAATTTTTCCATCCTCATTCCTTCATTCATCAAACCCTACATCTTTAACATCACTATACCCTTCACATTGATCACTTCTTTAAACTCCATCATTCTCAAACCCTTACTCTTGTTCATCTTCCTAATTTTTCACCATCATCATCATCTTCCCTAATCTAAAACCCCCAAACTTTTAATAAATACAATTCAAATTCTTAAAACCTTTCATCATCTTCATCTTCTTGAAACCATAAGATGATCTTCTTCCCACAAAATTCAAAGGTTCACATAGTTGGGAAAGAATTTTGGAGCAATCAATTGAGTCACAAATCCCCATTGAAGTAAGTGGGTTATCAAAGATTTTGAATGAGAAGGTAATTAAACCCTACATTGCTGGTGATAAACTAGTAAATTCATGTTATCTATCAAGTGTTTGTGAAAATACCTATAAGGTATGTAAGTGTTTATAAACCTCTTATCAAGTCCCAAAAAGGCAAAAGAAATGCACATGTACAATATGATATTAACAACCACAGAAAAGTTTTGTTGACAAAAACAAAAAGCCAGTCCCTTCAAATTCAATGGTATTGTTTTCCTATAGCGATAAACAACGACTTTAACCTCCTGTTGCACAACAAAGGAGTTAATTGAAAGACCCACCATAAAGTCAGCACCAGTAGAACCGACCCCCTTGATGTCAGATCTAGTAGAACCGGCACTTTAGAAGTCGGTTTTGTCCATTTTCTTTTCGTAAAGTAAACTGACCCTATGTCTGTCGGTGTGGTTAGAACGGACCCTTGTTTTGTCGGTATTGGTTGGAATAGACTTCCCGTGAAGTCAGTTTGTCTTGATCCAACCATGCTTTAATAAGTTGTAATAAGACCCGACCCTTTGGCAGTTGGTTTTCTGGTGACATTTTCTTGGTTGGTTCAAGAAGAAATACAACATTTTCTGGTGACTTATCATGCCAACTGGGAGATGTTTGGTTTAATATGAGATTTGTATGTTTTTGAGAAATGGATCTAAAACATTGAACCAAACATCTCCCAGTTGGCATGATATATCTTATCCCAAGAGTATGATATTGTACCATCAAGAGTATAAACCCAGTTCAGCCTTGATTTTTGGTGCCAATAAACCTCCTCCTGGGATAAGATACCATCATACTCTTGCCCTAGAGATCGGTTCAAATTTGTTAGGAAATTTGAGGGAGCCTTAGCTAGGGCCAATTGGATCCCGGTAATCCTTTCTTTGCAACGTTTCTTGCGATAAAAGTTGTTATGTGAAATTGTACCATCCGGTTCACCATTGTTGAATAAAGAAAAGAAATAAAATCGTAGGATCTATTTAATACATCGTTAGATATTGTGTACTCGTGTTGTGTACTGCCCACACTTTGTGTCGTGGGGAGATTACCTAAAGACCTCTTCATTTTCTAGGGGTTTGAGGAAGAAACAATATTGGACAATCTCTTCATACTTCGATGCTTGTTATCTAGAATAGACTGTGGATGTTACAAGTATAGGAGGAGCATACTAGCAGTTGAAAAAGAAGAAGTTGAAGTGCTCTTTCAAGTCTTTCGTCGAACACTTGGTGCAGTAGGTAGTTAGTTGGTTAGTTAGTTAAAATTGTTGTTACACATGCTATATAAATTGCAATTAGTTTGATAGGAACTTAATTGAAAGACTTATACACAAGGTAGTAATGTTCAGTTGAGGGAAAAAGTTTGATCCAAGTTTCCTACCATTCTTATTATTTGAATTAGAGTTGAAGAACATGGAGTTCATGTTCTGCATTATTTCTTGATCAATCTTTGGCCAAGTTAGTATGTTGTTTCATGTTATCTTTGAGTTTTAACATGGTAGCAGAGCTAATACGCTTCTGATTGCTTAGTGTTTCTTCGTTTTTTACGTTTCTTTGTGGATTCTTTGTTGGCTATTGAGTTTTTATTGAGCTTTTTTTTTTCTTCTTCTAGGTATTCAGTTTCTTGACTCAAAATGGCACAACTAGTACTGGAAATTCTTGTTTATTTTGGAATAGAATAAAATTGACTTATTTCTCATATCATTACAATAGAGGCAGAATACAAATATAGTACTTAAAATGAGAATCCATTCCTATTACAACTCCTTGATTTCAGGGATCTCAATTAAAACAAAGTATTCAGCCTTAAAACCAGAATCACATATGTTGCACATGTTACACATGTCTGTCAATAATAAATAAATATAAAACATATAACCGACACTCCCACTCAAGTTGGCGTATGTATACCAAGCATTCCCAACTTGCTCACAAACTTCACAAACTTGTTCATCGGAAGCGCCTCATAAGCCCATCAGCAGTCTGTCTACTAGACGGTAGAAATGGAATGCAAATCTGCCCCGTTTCCAAATTCTCCTTTATGAAGTGCCTATCAATAGCCATGTGTTTGGTTCTTTCATGATGAACCAGATCATTTGCTATGTTGATGGCCGCCTTATTATCACAAAATAACTTCATAGGAAGGTTCGCTTTTTGTCCCAGATCTTCTAGAACCTATTTAAGCCATAGCTCCTCACAGATACCTTGAGCCAATGGCCCGAAACTCTGCCTCCGCACTGCTCCTTGCCACTACATTCTGTTTCTTGCTACGCCAAGTCACCAAGTTACCCCAAACAAAACTGCAATACCCGGAGACCGATCTCCCATCTTTAACACAGTTTCCCCAGTCTGCATCATTGAATACCTCCACATTCCGATTGCCACCCTTTTTGAAATGGAGCCCTTTCCCAGGTGTTCCCAGCTTATTCGTTTTTTTTCATGGGGTTCTGTCTGTACTGACTGACTGCACTAACCGCATATGCTATGTTTGGCTTGGTATGTGAGAGATAAATTAATTTTCCAACAAGTTTCTGATATCTTTCTTTATTCACTGGGACCTCCTCTTCGATTTCCCCTAACTTGGACTTATACTCCATAGGAGTACTGGATGGCTTACAATTATCCATGCCAGTCTCCTTTAGCAAGTCCAAAACATACTTCCTCTGAGATACGACAAGCTCCCCTTTTTGATCTGGCTACCCCCATGCCTAGGAAGTATCTCAAAGGTCCTAGATCCTTTGTTTCAAATTTCGAGGCTAACTGAGCTTTAACCTCCTCAGCACCTAATGTGTCATCCCCTGTAAGAACTATATCATCCTCGTACACAATTATAACCGTCAACTTACCCATGTTTGACCTTTTTATGAAGAGTGTATGATTTCATTGGCCTTGATGGAACCCCATCTGTCTCAGAAATTTAAGGAACCTATCAAACCAAGCTCCAGGGCTTTGTTTTAGCCCATATAGTGACCGTCTGAGTCTGCAAACCTTACCCTTAAACTCTGATTCGAACCTTAATGGCTCCACCAGGTAAACTTCCTCTTTCAAATCACCATGCAAAAAGGCATTTTTTACGTCTAGCTGACGTAATGGCTAATCCAAATTTACTGCAATTGACAAGATTACCCTGATAGTGTTTATTTTAGCCACTGGAGAGAATGTTTTAGAGTAGTCAATGCCATATGTCTGAGAGAACCCCTTAGCCACTAGTCTGGCTTTATATCTTTGAACTGACCCATCCGAGTTATATTTCATGGTGAAGACCCACTTACACCCAACAACTTTTCTTCCCTTAGGCAATTCTACCTTTTCCCATGTCTTGTTTTTTTCCAGACCCCTTATTTCTTCCAAGACCGCTTCTTTCCACTCAGGAACTGCTAGAGCATCTTGAATAGACTTAGGAATGGTTGTATTTGACATGGCTATGACAAAGGCTTGATATGGGGTAGAGAGGTTTTCATACGAGATGTATTTGGCTAGAGGATATAAGGGATATTTAGTGCAGGTATGAACGGGTTTTCTAAGAGCAATAGGTTCAAAGTATGACTTGTCTTTTTCCTCCTCTTTATCAGAAGATTCAGGTGTATCATCCTCAAGACTTTTAGATGGTGAGGGTTGTGAGGATTGTGAAGGAGAGTGAGAGGAAGTACCGCTTTCCTTACCTTCATCATTGTTTAGATCAGACCCCCATTCCGAGGTGGATTGGTGATCTTCTGGATCAAGAGATTTTACATTCTGATTCAAGCCCCTCCTATGAAAGACATTCCCTTTAAATTGGACCTCTGAAGGAGGAATATGATGCCTTTTCAGGACAACTTGATACTTTTGAATATCAGCTTGAAAGTTATCCTTTTCTCCTCCAGGGTTTCCAAGTTGTTGCTCGGTTCTTATTTGGTCATAATTATTATGAGACCCCGACGCAAGTTTAAAAAAAAAACTCGGACCCAAACTCAAAATTAGACTCATCATTCGTATTAGTGATGGACTCCCCCTTAATTTGTGTTTGCCCCAAAAACATTATGTTTTCAAAAAATGATGCATCCATAGTAACAATAAATTTCTTGGTTACTGGATCAAAGCACTTGTACCCTTTCTTAGTAGGGGAATACCCAACAAACACACACCTCTTTGCCCTCGGTTGCAACTTCCCTTAATCATATAACTTTGCAAAAATAGTACAACGAAAAATTTTAGGAGGTAAGTTATTGATAAGTCTAGACTCAGGATAATAGGTGTTGAAACAACTCATAGGTGTTTGAAATTTTAAAATTATTGAGGGCATCCGATTAATCAAGTATGCACTAGTTAAAAGGGCCTCCCCCCACAAGTACTTGGAACATTGAGAGGTAAACATCAATGCTCTTGTAACCTCCAAAGGTGCCGATTTTTCCGCTCAGCCACACCATTCTGCTGAGGGGTTTTTACACATGAGCTTTGATGTATAATCCCCTTCTCATCAAAGAACTTCCCGAGGAGTTGATTAAAGTACTCTGTACCATTATCACTCATGAAAATTTGAATTTTGACATAAAACCGAGTGTTTACCATTTCGTAAATTTTAAAAATATGTTCAACTTCAGATTTTTCTCTTAGTAAATACACCCAACTAATTCTAGTGTGATCATTGATAAACGTGACAAACCACCTCTTCCCCCCCCCCCAACGTGACAAACCCTTTCAGGCCCCCAAACATCGCTATGAATCATAGTGAAGGGTTTTGAGGGCTTGTAAGGTTGGGAAGCATAACTTTTCCTGCACTGTTTAGGCAGTTGACACGACTCACACTGAAGAACAGAAGTATTATTATTTGAAAATAATTCTGGGAACATTTTTTTCATATATTCAAGACTAGGATGACCTAGTCGTCGATGCCAGAACATAGTTTTATTATGATCAAAAAGGGTAACTGAAAAACAATCTGTTTTATTAGGATCCTTATCAGCATGAGGATCTTGTTCTAGAATGTATAGGCCCCCAATCGCATTGGACCTGCCAATCGTCATCTTCGAAAGACGGTCCTGAAATACACAACCATTAGAGGTAAAGTTAGCAATACAATGAGGTTAATTTTTGGACGGATATCAAGTTACAAGCTAACTTGGGGACATGTAGAACATTTTCAAGAGTCAGATTAAAGGAAATTGGAATGGAACCTTTCCTAGCTACAGAGGCAAAAGTCCCATCCGCAAGTTTTACATATGGTTACCGGCACAGGACTTGTATGATGAAAATAGTTTTGACAAACTAGTCATATGGTCTGTTGCACCTAATAACCCAGTTGACCTTATGACCCAAGGCAATAAAAGAGGCAGATATACCCGATTCCACATACGTACATGTGTATGAGGAATTTTTGGGTTTTTCAGGATTTAAGAGTCTGCTCAATTGCTCTAGTTGTTCCTTGGTGAAGAGAGACGCCCCTGGTTCCATGACAGCCTGATCGGCCGACTTTCCTTGGCCCCTGTTCTTTCAAGCGGGTTTCCCGTGATTATCCCAGCAAGTATCCCATGTATGACCCACTTTCTTACAATGATCACATCTCGGCATGGATTTATTCATCTTTTGGGAGCCCTCTATTCTTCCAACAGCTAGGGCTGAATTCTCCGCCTCCGGTTCCTCCACTATGCCGGTAAGGTAACCCACTTTACCTCTCCCATCAACTTCTAGCTTCACTGTTTGATCCCATTCAAGGTAATTGTGGCTGGTGAGCCTTTTGGTGGTAAGGAGCAGGCTGGTGTGGCTGGCGGGATTGATCTCATCCTTGTTGCTGGTCTGATGTGAATTTCTAGGTCGGTTTGGTGGCTGATCGGCACACTTCCTGATCCGGAGGAGAGGGGTGTTCTTTCTCCGGTCATTGCAGCCCTTAGATACATCTCCCGTGATTAGGATTATTTTGAACCGAGCTCCGATACCATCTTGTTTATTTTGGAATAGAATAAAATTGACTTATTTCTCATATCATTACAACAGAGGCAGAATACAAATATACAGTACTTAAAATGAGAATCCCTTCCTATTACAACTCTTTGATTTTAGGGATCTCAATTAAAACAAAATAATCAGCCTTAAAACCAGAATCACACATGTCTGTTAATAATAAATAAATATTAAACATATAACCGACATAAATAAAACAAATTCAGTTAATCTGTATTACATTCATCCTGGGGAGAATCCCAACATTGTACTGGTTCAACAGTTAATGAAGGTAACTCCCAACTTCCATTGTTGGAAGAGAGCCATTGCCATGGTTTTGTCGACCAGGGGAAATGAAGTTTTGTTGATGGTTCGTTGCCGAATCCTCCTGAAACAGATAAGAATTATGAGGCTTAGTGTCACTGCAATGATCTTGTGATTACATGGTTGTTGAATTCGGTTGATCCTACAATTTCTCAAAGAGGTTTTTTGGCTCACCACAGTGAAAGAAGAGGTTTTGGTTCAGATAATGTATTTGGATTGTCAAATATCGAAGAAAAAATCTATTGCACCAAGAATGGAGCATTATCTGCGACTGAATATTTAACTGAATTAAAGTGTTTATGGGATCAATTCTTGGTCATTCGTCCTATTCACCTTGTACATGCCGTGCCTTAAAGATCTATAGAGTATATTCAAACTGACTATGCCATAAGATTTGTAAAAGGGTTGAATGACATTTATAGCACTGTGAGATCACGAATTTTAATGTCAAAACCATTGCCAGATGTAGAAACTACCTTCTCATGGCGTTGCAACATGAAACTCAGCTCAATTATCATATTTTGTAAGGAGAAAGTATGGCTTTGAGTGTTAACACTCCTTATCAAAAGCCTCATGACTCTTTTAGACAGAATCAAACTCAGAGCCAAAATCTCAATAGGGTTAGAAGAGGTCATGGTAGAGGAAACTTCAAGAACTTTCAAAATAATGGCAAGAAACTATGGTGCACTTACTGTGGAAAAGAAGAGAATACTATTGAGAGATGTTACAGAAAATATGGCTATCTACTGGCACAAAATGAAGAGGAATGAGCAGTATCATGGCTAGTCATGTTGGATTTAATCTAAAGCCTTGCTACGATCAAGACCAATCTTCACAAATGTCTTTCGATGCCCCATCACCTTCTGCCCAAGAAATCTCGGGCTCTAACAAAATGACCAGACCTCTATATGACAACATTTTGAGCCTACTAAGCAATGTGAAAATACAGGATGCTGTGATAGACTTTGCTGCTCAACCCACATGCAACCATATTTTATCATGATTGCCAATGTCTCGGTGCAGAAAACTAGACAATCAATTACACTTTATCATTGGATTTTAGATAGTGGTGCCACAGATCGTGTGGTGCACAATGTTCATGTTATGACCAAAATCATTCCAATTAAAGGGTTAACTGTTACTCTACCAAATGGAGACATAGATTTGGTATCTCATATTGGTGAAGTACTAGTTAGTGAAGATTTAACACTTATAAACGTATTATGTGTTCCTGATTTTTCTTATAGTTTGTTGTCTGTTATAAAACTGATAGCAGGGACAAGTTGTTTATTGTCTTTTAGCACAAATGGTTGTATCATTCAGGATATTCTAACCAAGAAGATGAATGGTTCAGCTGATTTAGAGAATGGACTATACATACTTAGAGACAAAGCCACATTGTCTGATGTCAATCCACCACATGTTTGTTATGTGCTTTGTGATATCTTTCTTTGGAACTATAGGCTAGGATATCCCTATACTCAAAGGTTGAAAATCTCAAAGACACATGATGTACATGATATTACTAATTTTTCCACAAAGCATTACTGTAACCTATGATGTATTTGATTTGATTCATATTGATATATGGGGACCTATTAGCTATTGTAAATTAACATGAAGGACTTATAGTGGAGTGTTAGTTTGGACATAGTCTGGATCAATCTTTAGGAACGTTCTAGTCATTGTCGATAGCTGGCTAGGGAGGTTCTTGGTCTTGAGCCGACACTTTCTAGAACTTATTGCATGTGTGTTAATAATACCTAAAGAGGTTAACTGCACATAGATGTTTACTGTCCTTGCAAATGGAAGTAAACAAAGGTTAGAAGATTGCACCCGTAGCTAAAACTGAATTAGAAACATATGTTCTGGTTAACTCAGGGAATTACAGGGGAGGTAAACATAACGGTTAATTACACCAAGCTAGGAGATAGGTTATGTGGGAGGAATACCTTTTCTTTTCTGTTTCTATGTTGGTCGTAGACCACTTTATGTGTTCTTAATTAGCTTTAGTACGTTTATTATCTATGTTGCATTGTCTCTGTGGGATCGACCTTGATTCGCCTTTGCTATTCTATGATTGACCTAGTACTTTTGCTAGTGTAAGCGACTTACACGTGACATCACTGCTCCAAGCTGTTGATGACACTTGTTTGATTTCCGGTGCCTATACAAATTTCATTGGTGGGGCTACCATATCCCTTGTTAGATTTCCTTGTACATCCAACATCTTTGATGAAGCGTTAATCCCGGGTGGAAAATATCCATATTCATCATCAAAACTCCCATACATAGAGAGATTTTCATTGCCCTCATCTTCATCAGTGTCAACATATAGTCATGTCTTGTTTACAAAAGATCTATAAGTGCTATCACATTTGCCATCAAAAGACAGTGTGTATGGCAGAAAAGCCTGGTTCAACTATTTTAATTGAAAATCCACCACTTTAATATCATTAGTGGACGTTATCAGTGTACAGTTTTGTTTCTCTTGGTGACCAAATTTTCTCCTACTTCCAATGGCTTTAAATTTTGCTGTACAACCTAGAAAACTTCTACGAGACACTCTTCACTCTCTGTTTCTTCTGCCATACATTGATAATCTCACACAGCTCTTCATTAAGGGCAAAGTCATCATCAAATGAATCACAAACATCTACACTTTTAGTACCTTTTCAAGGTTCTGCATCTAAGGATGAAACTCGCTCTTGAATTTGATGATTAGACCCTTCTTATACCTTCGAGCCAATGTCATTACCAAATAATCGAACCTTTACATCTACAATCCTTACTAGCACTTCCTAGAACAACTTCGTTATTATTGTCCAGAGGAGCATATTTGTTCACTTCCTCCTTCCTTTTATACTCTTGGTCTAATCCGAGTCTCTTTTTCCTACACTGTTAAGCTAGAATTATTCTTTGATCACTTGCCATTTAGATGCCCAATACGCCTACAAGTTTGACAATACGCAGACAAAGATTCATAAATCACCATTTGTCAAAATCCAGTCTCGTCATCTCCAATCTATAGTTGGTCTTCTTTTTGCTTTAACAATTCTACTTCAATCATAACCCGAGCATCAAAAAGACAAAACTACGCTTAAAATTTTTATTTTAAAAATTACGGTTAACACATTGATTTTCTTAGGTTGTGTAGTTTTATGTAAGAGAAAAAAGTTAAACTCTTATTAAGAATCGGATAATCCCAGTTTAAATAGAGTACAAAGAGTGGGCAATGGTTAGGAACATATAGTTAATGTATCCAAAATCATGTCCTCTAAATACGGCTAATTAATGAAATAACAACAACTAACTTCACTAAGTAATAAAGCAACATATTTAAAGTTTTAAAAGGTAGCAGGGTATTAATAGAAATATACATACTTAAATTAGGTAATAAGTAATGTATTATATGTATATCAATACTCCCCATCAAGCTGGTTTGTATTTAATAAACCAAGCTTGGATATGAAGAATTGATTCTGGACTTTTGGTAGGCCCTTTGTGAAGATGTCAACAACTTGTACTTTGTTGGTACATATATAAGGCACACACTCCCATCTTCAAGCTTCTCCTTGATGAAGTGTTTATCAATTTCAACATGCTTTGTACGATCATGTTGAGTAGGATTATTAGCAATACTTATAGTAGATTTGCTGTCATAGAACAACTTCATAGGACCACCGGGAGCCTGTCTTTGTTCAATGAGAAGTCTCTTAAGCCATATAAGTTCACAGATTCTTAGGGCAGCAACACGGAATTCTGCCTCAACACTACTTCTTGCTACTACATCTTGCTTCTTGCTTCTCCAGGATACAAGGTTACCTCCTATAAACATACACCATCCAGAAGTGGATTTTCTGTCTACTTTGCAACTGGACCAATTAGCATCCACAAAACCTTCAATGATTATGTTGCTCCCCTTTTGTAGAATACTCCAAGGCCTGGTTCATTCTTTAGATACCTCAGAATTCTCAAAGCAGCATCTAGGTGTATTCTTCTAGGCATGTGCATAAACTGACTCCCCTATCCAACAACAAAGAAAATGTCAGGCCTTGTATGTTTTAAATAAGTCAGTCTTCCAACAAGTCTTTGATAAGACTCTTGGTTAAATGGTTCACTAGAGGGATCATTATCAAGTTTCATATTGTAGTCAACAGGTGTAGGAATAGGTCTACACTCTAATAAACCATAGTCTTTTAGGAAATCAAGTGTGTATTTTCTCTGAGTAATAAGAATCCCTTTGGTAGATCTTGCAACTTCCATACCAAGAAAATGCTTCAAGTCTCCTAAATATTTGATTTCATATTTTGATTTCAGAAAGTTTTTTAGTCCGGTGATCTCATTGGCATCATTCCCAGTTATTTTCATGTCATCTACATAGACAACAAGTATGGTAACTCCCCCTCCACTGGAGTGTTTGTAGAACATGGTGTGATCAATGTTAGCCCGAGAGTATCCACCCCCTTTTATGACCTTAGAATTTTTTTCAAACCAAGCCCTAAGATTGCTTTAGGCCATACAGGGATTTCTTGAGATTACAAATTTTGTCACTGCCCACCATGTTCTCAAATCCAGGTGGTGGGTACATATAAACATTCTCCTTCAGATCACCTTTCAAAAAGGCATTCTTGACATCCAGTTTATAAAGAGGCCAATTTTTAACAGCTGCAAGGGAAAGAAGAACTCTAACATTATTTAATTGATTAACTGGAGCAAAAGTTTCATAAAAGTCCACCCCATAAGTTTGAGAAAAACCCTTAGCCACAAGTTTTTCTTTATACCTTTCAACAGTTCTATCTGGGTTCTTTTTAAGGTTAAATACCCATTTACACCCATCTAGTCAGATGATTTTAGGTTTATTAACCACTTCCCAAGTTCGGTTGTCTTGCAAAGCCTTAGTTTCATGAAGAACAACAGCTTTCCAGTTTGCATTACAAAGAGATTCATGTATATGCTTAGTTATTTTGATACAGTCAAGACTCGTGGTGAAGGCTTTATAAGTGTCAGATAGAGAGCCATAAGAGACAAACCTTTGGATAGGATGATGAGTACAAGATCTAGTGCCTTTTCTTTGAGCAATGGGTCGAGTGTCATGATCTTGATGAGTTTTAATTGTCTGAGAGTTGTTCTCTTCTTGTCTTATGGTTTCTTTATCAGTCCTAGTGCCTTCCTGTTCATGAGGCTCATGAACAGAAATGAATTCCTCAGTATGCTCATTAGTTTGTTGATTTGCAGATATGGATCATCTTCAGTAGGCTCCTGAATTTGTTCAGCTCTAGGCTTTACAGCACTTTGTTGAGTGATATCAGGTTGGTGATTATGCTCAATTCTAGACTTCTCAACATTCCTTTTCTAGTGTTAATAATGATTTATTTTCCTCCTTCACTTTTATTTGAGGGTACAGTAATCATTACTAGAACTTGATCATCAATAGAACTTTAGGTAGAGCTATTCCTTCCCAAGTCAAGAAGATCTTCACCAAAAAGATTCAATAGAGTAGAAATAAGTATTCTCAAAAAAGGTTATATCATAAGAAACATACATCATTTTAGTAATAGGATCAAAGCCTTTATACCCCTTTTTGGGTAGCAGAGTATCCTATAAATACAATTTTAACAAATTTAGGTTCCAATTTATGTCTATGACGATATAAACAAAAATGAAGTACACCCAAAGATTTTCAAGGGAATTTCAGTAACAAGTTTGCTCTTAGGGAAGAGTTTTGAGAAAATCTTTATTGGATTTTCATATTGTAGGACTCTAGAGGGCATTCTGTTCATAAGAATAGCAGCAGTTAGAATAGCTTGACCCCAAAAATAATTAGGCATGGATAAGGTAAATAGCATTGCTCTGGCAATTTTAAGTAAATGCCTATTCTTCCACTCAGCAACACCATTTTGATGGGAGGTGTTATGAGAAGATGACTGATGTATTATTCCTTCTTCTGTTAGATAAGGTCCTAGAGCAGAAGTAAAATACTCAGTCCCATCGTCAGTTTTGAGAATTTTGACACTAGTTTGAAACTGATTCTTAATCATGTGATGAAAGGATTTAAACACAACACTCACATCAGATTTATTTTTAAGAAGATATACCCAACATAGCCTTGTATGATCATCAATGAAAGTGACAAACCATCTATTCCCAGTTAGGTTTGTTATTCTTGATGGACCCCATACATCACTATGTATCAAATTAAAAGGAGAATAAGCTTTATAAGGTTTGAGCTCCTGGTTTGTTTAGCAAGAACACAAAATTCACATTGAAATTGAGCAGGTTTCTTATATAGAAATAGTTCTGAATTTTTTTTTTCAAATAAAAGAAGCTAGGATGCCCTAGTCTACAATATAACAACCTGATTTTCTCATCATTATCATCTGTTCTAGATAAAAATAAAGCTTCATCCACTTGTTTTTGCAGGTAATACAGCCCCCCAACTTTCTTAGCACTGCCAATCATCATTCCTGATTCCAATTCCTGAAAAACACAGTGAGAGGGAAGAAACTTAGCCAAACATTGGTTATCATTAGTGTCCTGGCTAACAGAGAAGAGATTGCAGGTGAGTTTAGGAACATGAAGAACAAATGTGAGTTGCATAGTGTCAGAGATATGAATAGTTCTTTTTCCAGCAACAGTAAATAAGGTTCCATCAACAATCATTACCTTATGGTGACCATCAGAAGGAACATATATAGAGAAAAGTTTGAAGTTACCTGTCATGTGACTGGAGGCTCCAGAATCAACAATCCATGAGAAGTTACCTTCTTGAGAGGTTGCAGCAGAGGAGATATTCCAAGTAGGATTGCCCTTTTCAGTGCCTAAAAGCTGTTTGAGGACATCCATTTGATCTTTTGAGAATGGCATAGCAGTATCACATGTGTTAACATAGCTACATTTTCTTTGCTCATTCCACTGGCCAGATTTCTTTAAGTTCTGCTGATGACGTAGATCAAGTGAAATTAAAATACTTGACCACCAAAACTAATACTAGCAAGAGGACTAGGTCCATCGTAGTATAGCTATAGCGAATCAAGGTCGATCCCACAGGGAACCAAATTGTGGATCATTTATATACAAACAACTAATCATTCACGTCAAGGACACAAAGCGGTCTATGACCAACAAAAGACAAGAAAGGTAAAGGACACGACTCGACACAACACATAACGTAATTAACCTCCCCAATTATTAAGTTATCGCTTGATCTGTAGATTCTATATAATTAAGCTAAACTCGACAACTATTAATCCGATCCGTATTTCTTTTATATTGGCTACGGAGTCATCCCCTAAAACTAGATCTAGCTCTGGTAGGCCATCCAGATCACTATGCTACATCACGTGACTTTGCTTTTTCGGCCTCCATCTCATATGACTCAGACGCTACAAAACTAGGGATGCCGATATTAACCGTATTCCTCACCTAGGCAACATTCCTTTGACATGCGTTTCCTAAGCGATCGATCGCCTACATCCCTATTAACACTAACTTTTTAGGTATCATGTTAATCTACGATTTATGTATAACTAGGTGTGCACAATTCCTAATACGTAATGTATCTAGATCTCACTGAAAGTCCCGAAGATCAATTCATGAGCCGACCTAGAGCCCTATATTGGTATTTCCTAATCATACGCTAATTAAAACAGACGAGCAACGTAGCCGTAGCCATACCTACTAAGATAAGAAATTCTAGGTGGACAATCACACCATAAAGACGTGGCTAGATTGACGCGCGAAAACCTAAATCTTAGCGTTTCTATAAACGTAACGGATAAAATAGAGACTCATAAAGCAATTATATAGATCTACTAAAAACACGGTTGTCGATCATACCAACGTCATCTATAGGTCACCGGATAGCAGATCTGGGCGTGTGGATCCTTATAGACAAGCGAATCCCCACCGCCTCATATCGTATCCTTAGATCTACATCGCTCGTGAAGAACGAACAACCTCAAAAGATAAATAATAATTGGGGCTTAATTACAAAGAACTAAGAACAAATAAATACAAGAACTTACATTATTGCGTAACTTGCATAAAACCTGCTCTAAGAAAAATCGAGAACTTTATTATATATTGTATGTATGTCGTGAGGTGTATATGGCGTGTAATACATGCCTTTATTTATAGGGGTTCAAGTTAATTAAGAGATATACTTCAAAATGTCAAAACAAATAAGAGATAACTCTCGGCCGATCTCAATATCAAGATGCGCCCCCCCTTCTTTCATGCGTGTCCATTGGCGCCAACTTGGATTGGCTTACTCCTCTTTTCGTGCTTATCCGATCTCTATCTTGAATTTCCTTTGATTTATCTTGAGATTTAATTCTTTCATTTGTATTTATCCTCCAAAATTTATCTCAATCTACAAAATAAATATTTATCCCAAAATAAATCATATTTAAATAAAACGGATAAATATAATAAAAACGGATAAATACCAAAATATAAATAAAAACGGATAAATACCGAATTATCTCTTTTAAATAATACAAAATGGATAAATACCAAATTATATTTAATAAATCACATAACATTAAATATTCAATATAACACGTGATTTAATTATAAAATATATATTATTACTCTCGATTTAAGGCCAACGTTGATGACTTTTACGGGTATAATTTGACCGTCATCATCTGCCCCCATTGATCAGCACCATGTGGTTTCCTATGCAAGATCCAACAGTTTTTGATAGTGTGCTTCTTCTTTTTGCAGTGGTCACACCATAGGGTGTTCCATTGATCACTCTTCCTCTGACTCCCCTTTTGGTTGTTTCCAGCATAGGATGCTTGAGAAATTGGGGCAGAATGTTCTGTTTGATTTGTAGTGGACATCTGAGGTCCTGCCATTGTACTTCTCTTACTTTCTTCTTTCCTTATAGTAGCAAAATCCTCGGTTATAATAGGAAGAGGGACAAGAGCAACAATCCTTTCTTTTGCAGCTTCATAGGTGGAATTTAGGCCACCTAAGAACTCAAAGACCCTTTCTCTCTCAATCAATAGTTGGAAATTATTTGCATCAGTGGTGCATTCCCACTTGGTGGCAGAGAAAAGGTCATATCTTGCCATAGGACATTCATAGAGTTGAAGTACTTGGTGACATCCATAGTCCCCTGCTTCATGTCTTTGAGTTTTGATTTAATGCCAAAAACTTGGGCAAAGTTGCCTTTATCAGAGTAAGAATAAGCAACAACATCCCAGATTTCTTTTGCAGTGGAGTAGAACATATGAGTCTGGGCAATATCATCCTCCGTAGAGTTGATTAGCCAAGTCATGGTATTGGAATTTTCAACCAACCATTGTTCATATGCTTCTTCATCAGTTTCTTCTGGTGCCTTAATGGTACCAATAAGATAACCAAGCTTCCTCTTCCCAAGAATATACATTCTCGACTTAGTGGCTCCACTCGATATAGTTTGAGCCGCTCACCTTCTTTTTGTAGTAATTTGGAGATTAGGATTTTCATTTCCATTAATGGAAGATTTGAGAGATGTTTGATTGGATGTAGCTCCGCATTCGGGTCAAGATGCCATCGAGAGATGAAGAGCCACTCGAAAGTATTTTTCAAGATGGCTCCATTACCATGTAGTTTTATGTAAGAGAAAGAAGTTAAAACTCTTATTAAGAATAGAGAAGAATCCCAGTTCAAATAGAGTACAAAGAGTGGGCAACGGTTAGGAACATATAATTAATGTATCTATAATCCTGTCCCCTAAATAGTGCTAATTAATGAAATGACATCAACTAACTCCACTAAGTAATAAAGCAGCATATTTAAAGTATTAAAAGGTAGCAGGGTATTAATACAAATATACGTACTTATATTAGGTATATAAGTAATGTATTATATGTATATCAATAGTTTGTTATGTACTGTGGAGTTCTTCGTGATTTCATACTATCTTTGTCTTCAGATACTTGTCTCTTCTCACAAATTAAGAAAGTGACTGTTAAAAACACAGATGAGAATCTTGCAGTTTAAGAAAGATTAAAACATAAGCAATGCAAACATAAAGTATGGCGGAAATTGATAAAACACAGAAACAAAGAGATACAAAGATTTAACGTGGTTTTCAAGCAAGCCGACTACTCCACGGATAGAAAATGAGATATTTTACTATGCACAAAGTCACAAGAATTTTCACACACTTGTCAAAAGACACACATTGCATTGATTACAACATTGCTATTTATAGACACAATTCCCTAAACCCTAACCGTCATAAGATCTTTGTCGGAACTGCCATAAATCCTTAGATGTGGACCCCAGCTCCAGCTGTTATCCACCAGATGAAACTCAGCTCAAAACTGACTCTCCCAGACTTGTAATAAGCTGCTTAGATGCGGAACTCAGATGTACTCAGCAATAACTCAGCTGACAAAACTCAAATCTGACTTTAGAAGAAACTCAGTTTGCACTTCACCAAAACTGACTTTCACAGAACTGAATACCCTTACTGAACCGACCATCATTCTCAGTCTCAATTTCACAGATTTGTTCCACTAGTTTATTCATCAGTTTAGAGATCAAGTCACCAAAATTGACAAATCTTCAACTTGACATGAACTCTCATTCACAGCCAACCAGATTGCATAATCAGATGTACTTGTACCAGATGCATTCGTCAATGCTAGGATGTACTTGTACCAGACATCTCCACAAAATCCACTCAAGCTGATCTACCCTCAACTGAGCATCCAGTTTTTAGTTTATAAGCTTTGAATATTTAGCAAGTCCAGACACAACTGAAACTTGCTCTACTGAACTGGTTTGGTGAACATATCAACAGGATTATCCTTGGTGCTGATCTTCTTCACTACGACCCTCTTCTCATTTCTTAGAAAATGATACCTCACATCAATATGCTTGGTTCTCTCATGATGAACATGATCTTTAGCTAGACAAATTGCACTCAAACTGTCACGATAAATCTTAGGATCTTGATGTAGCCCCAAATCACTGACTAGTCTCTTCAACTAGATACCCTCCTTAGCTACTTCAGTAAGAGACATATATTTAGCCTCAGTAGTTGATAAAGCCACTGTGGCTTGAAGAGTTTCTTTCCAAATTGACAACCTAATTCCCAATGTAAAAACATAACCAAATCATTTATTTTATATCGTCCCACATCTCTTGCATAATCAAAGATCACAAGACTTTGTGATTAGTTCTTAAGTTCACCTCCATAAATGAGACCAACATCACCAGCACTTCTAAGGTACCTGAATATTCTTTCGTAGCTTTCGTGTTCATTTCTAGGTTGAGCCATAAACTCCGCCGACAACAATGACTCGCTCGAGCCAACTGCCATGGCATATATCGATCGCTAACCGCACTAGCATAGGGAACTCTTGACATGTACTCCTTCTCCTCTCGCTTATTGTGATGCAAAACCGACAAATGAACATTTGATGCCATAGAGTAACTATTGTCTTAGCAAATAACATGCCAAATTTTGACAAAATCTTCCTGTATAGCCCTCACCGAGATAAAAATAGTTTCTTCCGACTTCTATCTCACCAGATCTCCATCCCCAAAATTTTCTTGGCTGCACCTAAATATTTCATTTCAAATTCGGCATTGAGAAGGTCTTTCAGATATCGAACATCGTAATTCTTTCTTGTAGCTATCAAAGATGTCATCCACATATAACACAAGATTGATGTATGATCCATCTTCCAACTAGTCGTTGTAAACACAACAATCATAAGGACTTCTCAGAACTCCAACCGATCATGTAATCACAAACTTTTTTATACCACCGCCAGAGCTTGCTTCTGTCCATACAAGGACTTCTTCAACTTGCACACAAAATCTTCCTTACTAGGAACTTGGAATCTGCCTGAGTCATGTATATCTCTTTGTCTACCTCACCATGTAGAAAATCTATCTTCACATCTAATCGCCCCAGCTTTTAAGTCCTTACAGCCACCATTGCTAGTAACACTGATTGAAGTATGTCTGACTACTAGTGAGAATATCTCATTAAAGTCTACCCCTTTTTTTCTAACTGAACCCTCTTGAAACCAAACGTGCCTTATCATTAACTCCTTCTGCCTCAGTTATCCCTTCCTTCTTCTTGAAGATCCATTTGCAAGTAACAACTCTCCTAACAGCCGGATGTTTAACTAGATCTCAAGTCTGATTCTTCAGTAATGACTCTATTTCATCTCCTATGGAATCAAGCCATTGAGATACTTCAGAACATGTCACTTCTTCCCTGTAAGTAGAAGGTTCACAACCATCCACTTCTTCTAAAACTTGAAGTAACGATCCAAATTAATCATCAAAACCGCACACTTGTGAGGTACCCTTTATTGGATCTTCTAGCTCACGACACCTATACTCACCGACTCCATGTTCTCGCTTGACGCTCAATTGAAATTTGCTCACCGACCGGCATGGACTCGGGCCTAGTTCAAAGAACCGTGATCGATTAAAATCGACTTGGATCGCTTGATTGTCGCATTTCAACCGACTCCACCTTATCATCGCCGCTTTCTCACTTTCAAGATCGGGTTTCGCTTCGAAGAGTCCTCTCATCGATTAATCGAGCATAGAATTTTCATCAAAACTGCATCTCTGCTGAGAATAACTCTGTTTTTTGCTGATGACCAAATTCTATAACCCTTCACTCCATCACCACACCCCACAAACAATTCTTTCTTGGCTCTTGGTTCCAGCTTCCTTTCACTCACATGATAGTAAACTGTGCTTCCAAAAACCCTTAGAACTGAATAGTCAGCAGGCTTGCATGACCACATCTCAACTGGTGTTTTGAGACTGATCCTTGTGTGAGGACTCTTATTGATTAAGTAGCAATCTGTGCTTACAGCCTCTGCCCAAAATCTCTTTGACAAACCATCATTGTAGAGGATACATCTTGCTCTCTAGAAGAGTTTGATTCACCTCTCACCTACTCCATTTTGGCGAGGAGTATTCCTAATCAGATGATGTCCGTAATACCTTCATTCCTGCAAAACTCATAAAACTCAGTCCAGCAGAATTCCACACCATTATCTGTGCAAAGCCTCTTGATCTTCTTCCCCAACTGATTTTCAATTAGATCATTCCATTGCCTGAAATTATTGAATGGCTCACTTTTATGTTTCATCATCATCACCCAAGTCATTCATGAATAGTCATCAATAAAGGACACAAAATATCTGTGACCACCCAATGAATCCATCTTTGATGGCCCCCAACAATCAGAATGAATGTAATCAAGTGATGATTTTATGTTGTGTACCCCTTTTGAGAACTTGCCCCTATGAAGCTTCCCAAACACACAATGCTCACAAAATTCCAGATGCTTGACCTTACATCCCCCAAAAAGATCTTTCTAAGAAAGAACCTGCATCCCCTTTTCACCCATGTGACCAGTCTTATGTGCCACAATTTTGTAAGATGTGACTGTTGAATCTTAGCTGATGCCACAACAGCAGAACCAACAACAGCTGACCCTTGTAGTATATACAGAGTCCCTTTCTTGACTCCCTTGAGAACCAAAACTGAGTTTTTATAGACACTAAACACTCCACTTTCGCCCTTGAAATTGAATCCCTTACTGTCAAAAAAACTGAGAGATACCAAGTTTTTGGTCATCTGTGGAACATGTCTAACTACACTCAGTTTACAGAATTTTCCATTCTCTATCCTCAACTGAACTGAGCCAATCCCAACTACCCTGCAGACCTTGTTGTTTGCCATAGATATATGACCACCATCTATCTGATGATAACTTGAGAACCACTCTCTGAGGCCAAATATGAAAGGATGCCTCGTAGTCCGTAATCCACTTATCGCTTTGATGTGTTGACTCTCCTACCACTAGACCATGTCCTCATCTCGAATCATGCTCGCTGCCACATCGCCTATGCCGTAACTATTCTCCCGCAGCTTTTCCTTTTTTGGACAATTGACTTCCAATGTCCCCGCTTCCTTATAATAATTCCAAACATCTCAGGATTTAGGGCCTTATGACCTTGTTTTCTTGGAATTTTTCTTCCTAGACTGACCATGCTCTTTTCCATTGTCAAGCATCGACTACTAGTCCATCACCGATTGTCCGCCTAATCGCTTTATGTCTCACTTCCTCCCTAGCATGCAAGGTGACTCACATCCTTCAAAGCAATCGCATCTTTCCCAATTATGAAGGATCGCACAAAGTTCTCATAGAAGTCGTAAATGAAACCAACAAAATCAAAGCAGCATCCTCATCCTCAATCTTAACATCAATATTCCTGAGATCAAGTAATATTGTGTTCAGCTGATCAAGGTGATCTCTCAACTGAGTCCCCTAATGCATCATCAGGCTGAATAGCCTCAGCTTCAGCAGCAACTTGTTGGTTAATGACTTAGTCACATACAGGCTTTCAAGCTTAGACCATAACTTGGCAGCGATATCTTCCTCAGCAACTTCTGTGATAACATCATCAGACAAGCACAACATGATGGTTTAATGTGCTTTCTCCTCCAAACTAGCATAATCTGCTGAACTGGCATCACCTTTATCAGATAAATGAGACCACAATTCTTGTCGTTTTAACAAGGCACGCATCTTGATTTGCCACAAACTGAAACTGTTCCTCCCTGACATTGCTGACATAATTCTAGATAAAGAATGCACTGCGGATCACCAAATCCTAGCACCGGTCACCGGTCTTGGTGAAGATCAACTCCGCTCAACCTCGCAACTTCTTTAGATCCACGAACCAACGCTTATGATACCGCTTTGTTAAAAACACGATTTGAAAATTGCGCTTTAAGAAAGATTAAAATGTATAATGCAAACATAAAGTATGACGGAAATTGATAAAACACGTAAACAAAGAGAACACAAAGTGATTTAATGTGATTTCCGGCAAGCAGCTCGACTACTCCACGGACAAAAATGATATATTTTATTATGTACAAAGTTACAAGGGTTTTCACACACTTGTGAAAAGACACACATTGCATTGATTACAATATTGGTATTTTTAGACACATTTTCCTAAACCCTAACCGTCATAAGATCTTTGTCGGAACTGCCATAAATACCCCAGATGTGGACCTCAGTTCCAGCTGTTATCCACCAGATAAAACTCAGCTAAAAACTGATTCTCCCAGACTTGTAATCAACTGCTCAGATGCGGAACTCAGATGTACTAGCAATAACTCAGCTGACAAAACTAAAAGCTGACTTCAGAAGAAACTCAGTTTGCATTTCACCAAAACCGACTTCCACAGAATCAATACCCTTACCGAAATGGCCATCATTCTCGGCTTTGCCTTCAAAATTAATTTCACCGGTTTATTCATCAGTTTAGAGATCAAGTCATTAAAATTGACAATAAAAAATGTCATAATTAAATACCACCTTATCAAGTCTAAAATGCCATTTTTTGTTTTGTTTTTATCATATAAAAACCGAATGCATGAACAATCATAAATTCAAACAGTACCTAAGTGGATTGAAGTAGCCAAAAGACTAAATCTGAAATGGATTCTTCTTTTCTATTGGATCTCCATAATGACATAATATTAATTATTTTTTGAATCAATGCCATAAACATTATTCCAATAAAATATAAATAAAAATTGAAAGAATCATCTTTCGTAATCTGAATTGTATTCAAATAGTTTACATATTTGGACTGTATAAGCAGCAGCTGCTGCATCTTCTCTCTGAGCCACTTACTAAGTACAGTACGTAGTACAACAACAATAAAAGAAAAGTTTCACACTTTACATAAACAATTGCAGGGTAGATATTCTTCACAAGGACACAAATCAAGGTCCTGAAAATAACCTATATATATTATAGCATTATATTTCAGACATCAAATTCCGATTAATTAGAAAGCTTCCGTGGTTTTTGAAAACTTAAAACGAAAAACCGCTTCTTCTTTTTCTTCTTCTCAACGTAAGCTATGAGCTCCTTGTCGGACAAGAGCTTCTTCAAGAGCCTGCAAAATTAATCAGAGTATAATTAATGTACAAATGAGAACAAAATCCATACCTATGTATCTATATATTTCAAATAAGAGCGTGTATAACGAAAAACACCCCGTTCTTTATTTCAAGGTCGTGATCAACCAGCCATTCATCTTTCGTTTTGAAGTTTTTTTGCCACTTATGTTGTCTAATTTCGGTTTGCAATTATCACAGTTTTGTCGATTTCTCAGTAGTTGTGTTTGAACAACACACTCATTCGGATATCACAGAATAAGAGAAGAATATGTTTGGGGCGAATATTTTCATGAGAAATATGCAGCAGTTTAGGAGCAATCAAGAGAGCAATTGAGGATTAATTATAAGATTTTTTTTCTTGTTTTTATTTTTACAGAAATTAAAATTAAATGAGAGGATTGAACGAGTGATAAAGTCGAGATGAGGTAGGAGCATGATGTTTAAGCATGACTTTTCTGTGCCAAATGACAAGAAATTGACGAAAATATGAAATTTTCAGAAAAAGAAAAAAAAAATTTAATAAGGTAAAAAAAAAACCCAACACGAAAGATGAATGGCAAGTCACAACCTTGACTTAAAAATCATGGTGTTTCGTGCTACTCACTCTTCCAAACAAATATCATCACAACTATTAACTTGTTTAATTGGCTAGGTACTAAATACTAATAATATATACTATTAGATGATATATTATTTATATTATTTGTATATTTGTATTACCATAGTATATTTGTATTTATGGTAGGAAGATTACATTTATGGTGAATATTCTAGAATAGGAAAATTGTAACTATATATATTGGATTATACAATGCAATGAATCAGTTCACATAATTCTATTATGGTATCAGAGCCATATCTTTTTGCATAGGACTCTGCGCTTTTCCGTCTATCAAAAACCTAAAATCTTTTTCCGTTTCCAGCTTTCATTGTTTTTTTTTTCTTCTTTCGTTCGATCTCCTCCTTCACCATGACTTCCGCCATCTCCACCACCTCCAATGCTACCTCCGGCTCCTCCTCCCAAATCATCTCTCTCAATTCTCCCTCCCAAATCTCAATCAAACTCGATGCCTTTAATTATGTCGCTTGGCATATGCAATTTGAGACCCTTCTCTCGGTCACGATCTTTCGGTTTTGTAGATGGCACCAACGCCTCGCCCACCGCCACCATCTCCGCCAACGGTAAAATCAACCTAATCCGCCTCGCACTGTGGACGAGACAGGATAAATTAATCCTCAATGCTCTCATGGCTTCACTTTCTCCAAGCGCCACGCATATCATCCTTGGCGTCAAAAACTCGGCTGAAGCTTGGAAGAGGCTTACTGACACCAACAACAAACCTTCAAGAGGCCGCATTAGGCACATCAAAGACTCTCTCAAAAAGATCAGAAAAGGTGATGGTTCAATGTCTGATTTTTTATATGCAATTAAGAGTAAAACCGATGAATTGGCTATGCTTGGAGCCCCCATGTCTGATGATGATATCATGGATTTAATATTTGAACAATTGGGTGATGATTATCTTGAACTGGCTAGAGCTTTTCAAGTACGAGATACTTGTGCATCATTTGAAGAAATACATGAAAAGTTGTTGAATTATGCTCCTGCTTCCAAAACTGAACGTGTCTCCCCTTTTGGCCAACCTTTTCGCTTCACGCTACTTTTCGCTCGCCCTCAAGGACAACGATTTCAGGTTGTCTCCAGCCCCAACCTCAGCAACTACTAACACTCAGCCTCCTTGTGGCCGTGGTAATTATAAAGGCAAGTGTCAGCTATGTTCTATTCAAGGTCACTCCGCCCGCTATTGTCCTCAATTTCAGTCAATTGCTCAGATCACCGCTTTTTTGCCTCAACTCAATCTCCACCACTCCGCCTCGCCAATCGCTTCCTAGACTCTCGCCATCAACAGCTCACGCCGCCGGCTTACCACCACAACAAAGAGTCGGGCTGCTCCCTAATCCGTGGGTCATTGGACAAATGGAGCCACGAATCACATCACCTCCGATCTTCAAAATCATCCCTCCATGTGCCTTACTACTGTAATGATGATATGCTCATCGGTGATGGCTCTTCTCTTCCCATTACTCATACCGGTTTGACTCCTTTACCTCTTTCCTTTAACAAACATATTAATCTTAATAATGTTCTCTGTGTTCCTCGAATGACCCGTAATTTACCTTCCATATCTCAACTTTGTCATGATCACCATTTATCTGTTGAATTCTTACCCGATAAATTTATTGTGAAGGATCTTTTGACCCAAACTCCCCTAATGCATGGACCGGTTAAGGATGGGCTGTATGAATGGACCAATCGTCCGTTACTTGCCTTTGCAACCAACCGCACCTCTCAACATACATGGCATCATCTGCTTGGGCATCATTCTCGTTCCATTTTGCAGTCTTTAATTTCTCTTAATAATTTAGATACTTTGTGTCTTCATTTACACATTGTTCTGCTTGCCTGCAAAATAAAAGTCATAAACTGAGTTTTGGATTATCTACGTTACATTCCTCCCGTCCCCTTGAAATAATTTTTTCCGATGTTTGGACATCGCCTGTTTTATCTCTGGACGATTTAAAATATTATGTTATCTTTATTGACCATTATACCAAGTATATTTGGTTCTATCCGTTACGTCGAAAATCTGATGTTGCTCTTACCTTTATCAAATTTCAAGCCTTGGTCGAAAAATTCTTTGATAAAACCATAAAAATATTATACTCGGATAATGGTACTGAATATATTGCTTTACGTCCTCACTTAGCCTATTGCGGTATTTCTCACTACACATCTCCCCCACACACTCCGGAACACAATGGCTTCTCCGAACGTCGTCATCTTCATATTGTTGAAATAGGTCTCTCTCTTATGAGTCATGCATCTCTGCCTCTTCCATATTGGCCTTATGTGTTCGCTACGGCCGTTTATCTCATTAATCGACTACCCACTCCCACTCCATCTATGCAGTCACCTTACTATTGCATCTTTGGCCACAATCCAAATTACAACAAGTTATGCCTTTGGTTGCCTTTGTTATCCCTCGCTCGCCCCCTATACTGCACTCACAAACTCCAACCCAAGTCCGCCTCCGGCGCCTTCTTGGGCTACTTCTCTCACAAAAGTGCTTACTACTCTATAATATTTCCAATAGTCGCCTATAACTTTCTCGTCATGTCAAATTGGTGGAAAATATCTCCCTTTCTCCATCTCCTCCTTATCGAATACTTTCCATCTTCTAGCCTCTCCCCACTACTCAACATCATGCTCCCATCACCCTTCCGGATCTGATCCCGCGAGTCCAACCACCTCCACGCCTTTATATTGAAACATTCAATCCCTCGCTGTTAAATCTACCACTATTCGATTTGTTTTGACCTTGGCTGTTGTGCAGGGGTGGCCGCTTCGTCAGCTTGACATTAACAATGCTTTTTTGCAGGGATGCTTGTCTGACACAATTTACATTTCTCAGCCACCCGGTTTTGCTGATCCCTCTCAGCCCGATCATGTTTGCAAACTTCGCAAAGCTATCTATGGACTTAAACAGGCTCCTCGGGCCTGGTATGATGAACTCAAGAAATATTTAGTTTCCTCTGGTTTTCGCAGTTCCACTGCCGATACATCCTTGTTTATTTACACCTCTCATGGCTCCGTATATATGTTTTAGTCTATGTTGATGATATTATTGTGACAGAAATGACTCACCCTTTGTCATTCATCATATGGCTAACCGCTTTGCACTTAAAGATCTTGATCAACATTCACCTTGTTTTCTAACTCAGCCATACGCTTCATCATCTCAATTCATGCATCACCGACGGACGCCCATTGGTCTCATGTATCCTTCGCTATCTTGCGTACTCGAGATGGCAGCTGGATGATGAGCCTGCCCTTTAATCATGCTATCAATCTCTCAAACTCCCGTTGTATATTGTGACAACTTGGGTACCACTCAATTTTGTGCTAATCCTGCTTTTCAGTAGAATGTAGCATCATCTAGGAAAATTGTTAGCATCTTAGGCATGTTTAATCATGCTATCGCTGGAGTAGAATGTCATTCTGTTAGCATCTTATGTTTCGTGGTCATTCAACCATCGTGACAACTCCCATAAAAATGCTATAACCCCGTTAAAAGATTGTTGCTCAATCCTCCTTCACTTTGTTTGCAAGGATCATTCATAGGGAAATAATCTGTGCCTACTAATTAAAATAGAAGGTTAAGACAATGTAATTAATTAAGCAGCATAAATGGCTTGATTTTGATTTCTCTAAATTAAACCTCGAGCGAAAGAATATTGTGGTTGATCGAATGAATATATATACCTTTTGTACATACCATGCCATTGTTTTTCGCTGTTTTAGCCCACGTATAATCGATGCCTTTGTCCACCACAGGCATATACGCCTTCGGCTCCTCAACAGTAGGATAGAGTTTGCTTACAGCCTGCCCATTAATTTCTTTTAATTCAATCTCGTAGAAAAGGAAAATTTTACATGACACAAATTGTAAAAGTGAAAGGAAAACGGGAAATTCTTGGGTGGTCATAGCGTAATGCGGAATTCATAGGACAAAGACAACTCACTCTTACATGAACAGGAGCAAGATGAGAGTGTGTCCTAACCCTGGGAGAGTCTGTTCTCATATAAAAGGAATCAGTCTTGTTTGCACTCTACAAATGATCAGGAAAAAAAAGAAGAAGAGAAGATTAGCAAATAATTTTTGAAACTGTTGAGTTTTAAGAGTGGAAAATTACTGCAGATTCATTATATTATTAACAAGTACAGGAATGATACAAGGCCTTTAAACAAAAATGATAAATCCACAACTTTGACACAACTATATATATCTACTGTACGTCCTAAATGACCGATGGTTGTAGATGAAGGTTGTGTCATAGTAGTTTTCTCGAGTTTTGTGCATATATTGGTTTTTTCGAGGATTGTAAAATAACGAATACCTGTGAGTAGGCATTTTCATCCTCGGAAATCGTCTTCTCATCAACAACCGGAATAACAAATTTGTTGGAACATTTGTGGTCTCCGTTGTGCACCATCTAAACCATAAAAAATGAATACAGACCTTCATGATCATGTCTATATGTATTCATGTATATGTATGTATATATATATATATATATATATATATATATATATATATATATATATATATATATATATATATATATATATATATATATATATATATATATATATATATATATGCCTATGTATAAGTAATTGAAAAGAAGAAAGAAAAAGAGACCTTCATGATCTCTGGGTCATTCCATGGGCCTTTGTCAGAAATCATACAACCACCTTTATCTGAACAAGTACATTTACCACCCAAGAACTCTGGCAGTTCACTGATTTAATATTGCAATTGAATCCCAAAAACAAAGAGAGCAAAAATCATGTAAGCGCGTATACTGGCTGCGAAAAATAGTACTTGGTAATGCTAGAAGATTTCATCGTCTAAAAGAAGCTATAAATTAATTTTACCTGGCGCCGATTATTTCAAGTAGTTTGCTCTGGTATTTGTTTCAAGAACCTAAAAGGACATGTAAAACAAGTCATTTAGTGATATTCAAACAATAAGCGATATATGCAATTAATGTAATACAATTGATATATTATTTATAGTTCAACTCGATCTTACATGAATCTTTGCGGAAGTCTTGGGGTCGAGGAATGATTTGACGGTGTTCCATAATAGTCTGAACCCTGATCCCGCATTGATGATGTACATGCGGCATAGGGTCTATATATATGAGAGAGAGAGAAACAAGCAACATTGAATATACAAAAAATTGATCCAACGACGATTATATAGAAATGGTGGAGGAACCATAAGAATAAAGTAGAAGAGAGAGTACCTCAGGATAATTGTCACCATCGATCTTTTGAAGAACCTGGACGAGATCTCTTGCGGCCTTGTTAAAGCTTTTCAACCCCTAAATTATCGATAAATATGTTACTTAGATTACGATTAAAATTGAAAAAGGCCGGGTTAATTACACTAGCTACCTAGCTATACTAACCACTCCTTGAACATCCAAAATAGTTGTGCTTTGGTCAATATGTTTCTTGGCTGCAATAGAACAAGCTGGAAACTTATCGGCGAATGTCCTCTCGAAT
Organism: Gentiana macrophylla; assembly: GCA_026214975.1. Classification (NCBI taxonomy): domain Eukaryota; kingdom Viridiplantae; phylum Streptophyta; class Magnoliopsida; order Gentianales; family Gentianaceae; genus Gentiana; species Gentiana macrophylla. The sequence continues at coordinate 47,180,299 of CM047817.1, forward strand.
TCCTGGACATGGTACTTTACGTAGCGGTCCATCGTTGTTACTTGTAAGAGTTTACCAGAATCTACTTGTCCAAGTCTCTCGATGTAAACCGGTCTACCATCTTTGTCGACCCCGTGATGCCCTTGTGGATAGTATTTCAGAACCTCTTCTCTTTCTTTGAACTCAAATTCCTAATAATTAATTAAAATATATATAGCTTAATTAATTACTCTCTAATAAGGTTAACTAACAAGTTTAATTAGTAGTAAATTAATGTTCTGTTCCTTTTAATTATATATATATATATATATGAATTAATTGTTATATACCTCCATTACTGTGTCAGCACCGAAGTCCTTCCGCCATTGAATCATATCAGCCCACATTTGCTTTGTTTTCTCAATATCAAACTTCCTGGCCCTCAAGAATCTGCAGAATTGTATCAATTGTTACATACAGCAGCATAATAATAATAATAATAATAATAATAATGATGCATGATATATATGGTTAACCGACCTTAGCAGCATATGATAATCATCATGCTTAGCAGGTAGTAGCTCTTCTAATATAAGAGCTTGGCGTAAGGCATCGACCGCCTTTACTTCCTCGGCGTCATGCTCGTCCTCAAACACAACAGACATGACTCTGCTGTTTCTCCTCCCTTTTCTTGTCAATGAATGCCTGAATTTCGTTGAGGCGTTAATCGCCTTTTTCTTCAGACAACCCAGCCTTGTCTTCTTCTCATCTTCACCATTTTCAAACTCGATTTTCTCCATACCTGCGTGCAGTCAACAGCTTCATATTATAAACAAAAAATTAAGACCAATACTAATTAGAGTAGACAAATATATATATATATATATGTATATACTTGGCCTGTGAAGTCGTTCGAGAGGTCCAGACATCGTGTCACACATGATTTTCGGCTCGCAATAAAGATCAGGAAATGTATATCTTGAACTTATATACGCTTGTTCAATTCCTGCACCTCTTACAAGACAAATTAAATCAGAAATTAATTATATTCTCTTTGCAAAAATAAACTACTTTGTCAAAAGATTGTCATTACAAATTTTGCACATTATTCAGTTTGATTACCCATTATGCATTCCTTTCAAAATTATAAATGGGATTCGAAAAAAAATAAATCACCTCGGTCAAGAGAAATCCCAGATTTAATTCACAAAAATTAAAAACACGAAAAAATTATAACAAGGCAAATTCTTCTACACGACAACAAATAAAACAAATATTGAACGAAAACAAGAGAATATATTTGAAGACAAGCTACGTATTCATGCAAATGGAATAAAAGGAAATTGCAAATCATATAAACTCCTCACATGCATATTTAATCAACATTTGAGAAAACACAGTTTCATGCAATATATACATATATATACACACACACAAGAAATCAAGAAACATAAAACAATGAATTAGGGCAATGGAATTACATTTACAACGACAGGACAGTGGAATCTATGGCAGTTGTCTTGAAGACCAGAAGAAAGATATATAAATAAGAGACATAAAATGCCAAAAAAAAAGAAAGAAAAAAGAAATAGAGTGAGAGAGAAAATGAGACAAAAAAGAAAAGGTGATTGATTACCTGTGAAACATATGTCTAGACTCTAGACAAGAATTCTCATGAAGGAAAACGGAAGAGAAGAGACAATGTGTAATTATCCTCGAAAAAAAAGTGCGGCCTTAAAAACTAATTTAATGGTCAAAGATTTATTCGTTTTTTACTTTTAACAAAAAGAAAAGAAAAAAAAAGGGACATTATTGAGTGAAAAAAAGGGTGGCAGAAAGAACATGGAGGAAAGAGAGAAGTCTTGTTTGAGTCTTACGTACCTGTCTGGAATAATTTGTTGTATTGTCAACTCTTTTTTATTTTTATTTTTTTTATGAGTTTACTATAATAATAAATATCACATGGCAGTTGGTTTCTACGTGTTTTGGTTATCATATCTAGTAGTTGTATTTGTGATTTAAGATTAAGGAATGAGAAAGAGTCCGCGAGCGAAATGCAAGCTACTCCTTCCAAACTACTACGTGCATATCACAACATATTTATTAACATTAACATGTGAATATGCAATGAACATTTAAAAATGCATTGACATGTGAATATGCATTTAAAGGGCTAAACATCTAAACTTTTGATGCAGTGACAATTAAAGATTCAGTGACAATCAAGGACGTACCCAGGCCCTGGCTAGGGTGGGCGCAGGCCAACCGATTTTTTTTTTCCGATACATTAAAACTCTTATATAATCCAATCCAACACAGTTAATTGTTTCAATACAGCCCACCCGATTATACAGATATAGTCCATTAGCCCATCTGACCGAAAATTCCTGGTTCCGTCCCTGATGACAATAATAGCTTGTCAATTATCTGCGGTAACACTTTTTGAAAACAAAAACATGTGTCAATTCATCTTAAGTAATAATTTTCAAAGAGAAAATTTGTTGTCACGGCATCTTAATTAAGTGACACTTTACAAAGAGAAAATTTGGTGCCACTACATTTTCATTGACTATGAAGAGATCATGATCGTCACTACGTAATGCAGTGACATCAACATTCACATATGCAATAACAGCTTATACAATGCATCTTCAGTGTCACAGTTTTTGAATGTCATATCATGTGTCAATGCACGTAAAGAGTCAATTGAAGATACAACAAGTAATGTTAGATGAAAATGCAGTAACATTTGTCAATGAAGTAAATTTGTTTATGCAATGACATCAGTTTTATCATATGCAATGACATTGTCAATAAAGTAACAATTGTATATACAAAACATCAACATTACATCAATAGTGACATTACACAAAAGTGACACAATACCATTAAACAAACACCAAACAAATTCAAATTCATGCCCTCTAGATTCAAAATACCATAATCTGCTCCGGCGTCGCCGCAGCTAGAATGGAATTGGCAAGGTCCGAATGTCCGAAGCCTTGTTCTGAACATTCATAGCATAAGAGTGTCCAATCATGCTTAATCGACTGGAAGTTGCATCTGTGCGAGAGAGAATAGGGTGAATTTTTTTGGGGAGAAGTTAGTTAAAAGGGAGAGAGGAACGGAAATTGCAGGGGGATGCGGATTTTTAAAAGGTAGTGGGAGGGAAGAGGGAAAGTGCTGATGTATCGGCAATGAATTAATGTGTACGGGCAATTTTTTTCTTCTTTTTATTAATTTTTTTCTTTTGAATTCATAGTTCAAAGAAGAGGAGGGGGAGAGAAGAAGGACGGTTGCAGTACTAGGTGGGTAATTTAGGAAACATATTTAAATTTTATCCATTTTCAAGATGACATTTTTTTGTTTCCTAAACGCCTAATTAAGTCCAGAAATGGTTGTTATGGACAAAATCTTTTTTTCTTTTTTCTTTTCTAACTCAATCTCTATTGCAGGTCATTATACACACACATACATACATACATACATACATACATATATATATATATATATATATATATATATATATATATATATATATATATATCTTTATAAAATTGAATTGTGCCTGGTTGAGTATGAGATGTTGAAGTTCCCACCATCATCAGTTAGCTACTGCAGCCATTTTTATCACAAATTGCTTTGCATATGTGGGGTTAAGCTTTGGAATAAGACTTGATGAAAGCACACGCACGCCATCAAAGATCAGCTATTGGAATGCTCTAAATTGATGGTTAGCTTCCATCGTAAGGCGAGTACATGGAAGCTTCTTGTGACACCCTCTCCCGGATACCGAGATCTTATCCGGAAAGAAGGCACACATATAATTAAAATTTAATCTAATTATATATGTAATCCTTATGTTGACAAACATCAGAGAAGAAGGTTGAAGTCAAAACGACAAGCTCGGGCAACTAAAACGACTAACGAACGATTGAAAGCAACACATGCAACATCTAATACATCATCAAAATAATTTAATATCACAGTCAAATACAAAAAATCCATTCATCTTAATATCCATAAACTCAACTCATTGATTTCTATCATTACAAGGATAAGTGTGAGTCTATACCCAAATTACAACGGAAATAGGAATAACTGACTCCAACTGCGTCATGTCCGGATCGCTCCTTAGTGGCCTCGAAAACAACCTACGATACTGATAACGCTCTAAATAATACCATTAATTATACATTTATTCACCCCAAATTCTACTCAAGAGAGGATAGATAGGCTCGTTATTATATGGAATATGTGTTAAATGCTATGTGTATGTTTCTAGGTTCGTAATTATGCATTTGTGTTATTATCCCGAAGGTTTGGTACTGTTTTGCCTCGTTTTATGTTTTTTACAGGATGTACCAAATCTGGAGCATTGGAGAACGGATCTCGGATCAAAGGAAACATGTTGGGCCAAGTAAAAGAAGTCCAAGAAGAGATCTGCTAAAGAAAAAGAAGAAAAGTGAGCTCGGTTTACCGTGGGCTGTGCACGGTGAACGGAGAGTCTTATAGACACACAAAATTGAATCTGCAGCATTGATTAGGTCGGTTAGGGTTTTCTATTAGTCATAAGTCGGTATTGTATCTATATAATGCCGCATCAACTGATTATTGCATAAGTCCCAAGTTTTGCATATTCTATTATATACATTATACAATTTGATGAAATAAAGTTTTCCTAAGATTTTGAGGAGTTATTTATGGTTTCCTTCCTTTTTTACCATCTCTAGCTTGAGTGGATCGAGCTAGATCTCCATCGTTGAAGGTATGAAGCTTTGAACGTTCCTTTGTCTTCAATATGATATATATGTTCGTATTTATGTGTTTTAGTTAATCTGCATGTTTAACGACCCCATGTTTTACTTAGATTAATCGTAATTGAGCAATGTACATCCAGAATTAAGAAAAGCCGCCCCCGGTAAACCGGCGGTCTATACCGGTTTACCGAGGCAAATTTTAGGAAACTTAATCTGGAGGATTCGCGTCAGCTACGTTGATCGACTGAACTAATTAAAACGAGTAATAGGTCTGGCCAATCTAGACTTCGGAAATTGCAGGGGGATGCGGATTTTTAAAAGGTAGTGGGAGGGAAGAGGGAAAGTGCTGATGTATCGGCAATGAATTAATGTGTACGGGCAATTTTTTTCTTCTTTTTATTAATTGTTTTCTTTTGAATTCATAGTTCAAAGAAGAGGAGGGGGAGAGAAGAAGGGGACGAAGCGCTGTACTAGGTGGGTAATTTAGGAAACATATTTAAATTTTATCCATTTTCAAGATGACATTTTTTTTGTTTCCTAAACGCCTAATTAAGTCCAGAAATGGTTCTTATGGACAAAATCTTTTTTTTTCTTTTTTCTTTTCTAACTCAATCTCTATTGCAGGTCATTATACACACACATACATACATACATACATACATACATATATATATATATATATATATATATATATATATATATTATATATCTTTATAAAATTGAATTGTGCCTGGTTGAGTATGAGATGTTGAAGTTCCCACCATCACTGTTAGCTACTGCAGCCATTTTTATCACAAATTGCTGCATATGTGGGGTTAAGCTTTGGAATAAGACTTGATGAAAGCACACGCACGCTACTGAAGATCAGCTATTGGAATGCTCTAAATTGATGGTTAGCTTCCATCAGAAGGCAGGTACATGGAAGCTTACTGTGACACCCCTCTCCCGGATACCGAGATCTTATCCGGAAAAGAAGGCACACATATAATTAAAATTTAATCTAATTATATATGTAATCCTTATGTTGACAAACATCAGAGAAGAAGGTTGAAGTCAAAACGACAAGCTCGGGCAACTAAAACGACTAACGAACGATTGAAAGCAACACATGCAACATCTAATACATCATCAAAATAATTTAATATCACAGTCAAATACAAAAAATCCATTCATCTTAATATCCATAAACTCAACTCATTGATTTCTATCATTACAAGGATAAGTGTGAGTATATACCCAAATTACAACGGAAATAGGAATAACTGACTCCAACTGCGTCATCTCCGGATCGCTCCTTAGTGGCCTCGAAAACAACCTACGATACTGATAACGCTCTAAATAATACCATTAATTATACATTTATTCACCCCAAATTCTACTCAAGAGAGGATAGATAGGCTCGTTATTATATGGAATATGTGTTAAATGCTATGTGTATGTTTCTAGGTTCGTAATTATGCATTTGTGTTATTATCCCGAAGGTTTGGTACTGTTTTGCCTCGTTTTATGTTTTTTACAGGATGTACCAAATCTGGAGCATTGGAGAACGGATCTGGATCAAAGGAAACATGTTGGGCCAAGTAAAAGAAGTCCAAGAAGAGATCTGCTAAAGAAAAAGAAGAAAAGTGAGCTCAGTTTACCGTGGGCTAGGTACGGTGAACGGAGAGTCTTGTAGGACACAAAATTGAATCTGCAGCATTGATTAGGTCGGTTAGGGTTTTCTATTAGTCATAAGTCAGGTATTGTATCTATATAATGCCGCATCAACTGATTATTGCATAAGTCCCAAGTTTTGCATATTCTATTATATACATTATACAATTTGATGAAATAAAGTTTTCCTAAGATTTTGAGGAGTTATTTATGGTTTCCTTCCCTTCTTTACCATCTCTAGCTTGAGTGGATCGAGCTAGATCTCCATCGTTGAAGGTATGAAGCTTTGAACGTTCCTTTTGTCTTCAATATGATATATATGTTCGTATTTATGTGTTTTAGTTAATTTGCATGTTTAACGACCCCATGTTTTACTTAGATTAATCGTAATTGAGCAATGTACATCCAGAATTAAGAAAAGCCGCCCCCGGTAAACCGGCGGTCTATACCGGTTTACCGAGGCAAATTTTAGGAAACTTAATCTGGAGGATTCGCGTCAGCTACGTTGATCGACTGAACTAATTAAAACGAGTAATAGGTCTGGCCAATCTAGTATTCGTAATTCATAAATTAACATGAAGTACTGATAGTGAAGTGTTAGTTAGGACATAGTCTTGATGGACCCTAGGAACGTGCTGATCAGTGTCGACAGCTGTCTAGGCGGGTTAGCGGTATGAGTTAGCACTCAATATCGCCAATTCTAGTTCTTTATACGTATGGGCTATTACGTACGGACCAATTAAGGAGGGTAGCTGGCGTATTGATTATCTACTACCATGGTCAGAGTAGATAGGGTTAGGAGTTGCACCCGTAGCTTAAAACTAATTTAAAAGCTCGCTCGATTAATTTAAGGAAAGTATGTGGGGAAGTAAATATAAAGATTAACTAATCCAAGTTAGTAGATCGGTGGGAAGACGGGGAGGAATACCATGTTTCTATCATGTTTATTGTTGGTCAATGACCATCTATATGTGTCTTCTTAATTAAGATTAGGATCGTTTATACTCAAAGTTGCATTGTCTCTGTGGGATGGACCTTGATTCGCCCTTACTATACTACGATGTACCTAGTATTCTTGCTAGTAATATCAACGTTAGTGACTTACACGCGATCAAATACACCACCTACTTGAGGTGGGAAACAACAATAAAGAAAGGGGTAAGTACATACGTACTTAGTAAGGGGTATAGAAATTGACACAATTAATGTATGTATATATAACATAACATAACATGAATACTTTCTACAATCACTACCAAATGGGTTGTAACAGTAGATCTCACTCACCTTCTACTAGCTCCGTAGTATATCATTGAACAAGTAAGTATGTTACATCAAGATCAAAGAGCACATTGCATGGTGAAAACTGCACCATGACATGAAAAGCAACTATTAAGGGCACGGATGTAGGTCTCCGCGTAGGAGTTACACGAGTCCATTGACACCAAGCCAAGTGGAGGTGTAGCATTCCTAATGCTAAGAAATTGAAACGAGCGTCACCAATGATAAAGATGTTTTAGCTTTTAGCCACAACACATATGTAATTTATGAATTTAAGTCTAACCACCTGATTCATTCACATAAAAGGCTTCCTGTGGACTTCTAGTCCTAGACATTATAATTACACTAACTAGCACATTGTAAAAAAATCATTGAATACTAAGTCAACATCCCGCAAGGCCTAAAAATTTCCTTCTGGTGCTCCCACCATCTTCCTGCAGAGGGTCTCAATTGTGGTGCAAAGCCGAGGCTACCAGAAGTCGAAGTTAGACATTGCAAAATAACATATAATTCCCTCAAAGATATGCATACGAATCAATGACATTGTAAAGAAGGAATTATCTAAACAAGGTCAACAGACTCCTTTGGCGCCGTCCAACCTTGATCAGAAAATAAAACAACATTCTATTACAGTATATGAGCTGAAGGTAGTTTGCTGAAGTGCAAGTCAGCTGAACAATTGAAGACCCAGCACCCTGCTGAGTTAGTCAGTTGATGAATTGGCAGAAAATGGATATTCAGTTCAAATTAGTTAGTTTCTATTGTAACCATTTGTAACTTACACATAACTGTTTCATGTGGTATATGAAGCTTTAAATACCCCATGAACAGCATCATTGTAACTTAACTTGTTGATTTTACTTTATAATAATTCTTCCACATTCTTTTCTTTACGTTCATTATTTTCACAAACTTCAACATGGTATCAGAGCAGAAATTGAAGAATTTCTGAATGTTTTCCTGTGTTTTCTCTTGTAATTGAAGAATCTTGAGAGAATTCTTCATCCTTTATGTATTTCCTAGTTTCTTGAAAGTAAACTGTGATCATTTTCTGTGTTTTTTGATAATTTCTTGATCGTTTTTCCATTATGTTATTGATCTTTGATAAATTCTGGAGTTCTTGGTACCCATGACAACTAAGAAACAAGAGTTAATCCCCTCCAGTCCATTCAGTGTACATCCTAATGAGAATCCATCTTTGGTACTTGATCAACCATTGATGAATGGCAACAATTATAACCCATGGAAGATGTCCATGAAGATGGTGTTGATCACCAAAAACAAGATTGGCTTCGTAGACGGCACAATCAATATGATGGAAGCATATTTAGTAGATTTCTCTGCATGGAGGCAGTGTGATACAATGGTGAGGTCATGGATCTTGAATTATATTGAGAATAACATTGAACAGAGTTTGATGTACTTCAAGAGTGTACATGCAGTATCTTGCTGCTAGATTTTCCAATATGGATGCCTTAACACTTTTAGATTCTTGAAGAAATGCATATGCTGAAGTAAGGAACATATTCTATCAATTAATATTTCACAAAGTAATGGTTCTGTGGGAAGACATCAAGACCATCAGGCCTATGCAAGTTTTTTCCTGTGATCCTCAGTGTCACCGCAATGCAGTTAGCACTTTGATGGATCATATGGAGGCTGAACATGTCATGAAACTCTTTAGAGGTTAGAGAGATGAATTTGAGCCAGTGGTTTCACAAGCAACGTACCATTTCCAGAGATCTATGATGCCTTTGCAATGGCCATCAAGTTTGAGAGACAGAAATTATATGTGGCAAATAAAGTCAAGAATCAAGATTCTATGGTTCTCTTGTCTCAAAAGAATGGACAAGGAAAATATCAAACAGTCAGCAGACCATGATCCTTGTCTACTACAAATGCTAGACCTAAGAATCCCAAGAAGGTGCAATGTAGTTTTTGTGGGTTCAATGGTCACAGTGAAGAGACTTGATACAAGAAACATGACTATCCTCACGGTTTCAAGTCAAAGAGGTCTGATTTGGTAGAAGAGGAACAATCAGCAGAAGAAGACTAGCCTAGAATAGGTCCGCTGGACCAAGGTTTTCCAATCTTACTACACAGCAACTTGACAAGTTGATGGCTCTGCTGAGTTTTGATCCTCATAGACACGCATAATTTGTTGGGCAGCCTGTTGAGATTGTGACTCATTACTCACATGCTACAGGGACATGTGATCTAAATTTAGTAAGATCTGTACAATGGATCTTAGACTCTGGTGCCACAGATCACATTGTAGGATCATTAGACATGTTAAGTAATCTCTAGCCTTCATCTGGCATAAATATGAGATTACCTAATGGAAATAATGTTTCTGTTGCACATATAGGACAAGTAAGCGTAAACCCTCAGCTGTTCCTACATGATGTATTTTGCTTTCCTGGTTTTAAATACAATCTTTATCCTTACCTTCCTTTATTAATCATACAAAAGGTGCAGCTGTTTTTTTGCTAACAAGTGTGTTTTGCAGGACAAGAACAATAAAGTGATTGGTTCAGCTGAGTTACATAGTGGACTCTATCTCATGGATCATCCAATCCGAATTTTTGCTATTAAAGCTGTAGAAATAACACTTCGTTTGATAGACTAGATGATGCCTTTTTATGGCATTACAAACTAGGACATTTTCCACATAAGAGCCTGCAGGTTATTAGTTCACAGTCTGTTGATTTCAAGATTTGTGCTCATGATCTTTGTTATGTTTGCCCTATGGCAAAATTAAAGAAACATCCCTTTCCATTAAGTACCACTGATGTGAATGCTATTTTTTATCTTGTTCATATGGATATTTGGGGCCCTTTGAAACAACATACTATGAATGGACAGCAATATTTTCTTACTGTTGTAGATGACTTTTCAAGATTTACTTGGGTTTTTCTAATGAGGCTCAAATATGAAGCTTCTGACCATGTTAATTCCTTTGTTAAATTTGTCACTACTCAGTTTAATAAAATCATCAAAGTAATTAGATTTGACAATGAAGATGAGTTCCAGTTTACAGATTGTTATGCTCAGCAGGGCATCATACATCAGACATCATGTGTCAGCACACCTGAGCAAAATGGTATTGTTGAAAGGAAACATCAGCATTTGCTGAATGTTGCCAGGGGTCTGAGGTTCCAGAGTAATTTACCCATTGAGTATTGGGGTTTTTGTCTTTTACATGCTGTAAAATTGATTAATGCCATACCTACACTATTGCTGAAGGAAAGCACTCCACATAAGGTGCTTTATGGCACCAAACCAGATTATTGTGTGTTTAAAATTTTTGGTTGCTTAGTTTTTTCTTGCACACTTCAGCAGTACAGGAAAAAATTCGATTTCAGGTGTAGGACTTGTGTCTACCTTGGAAACTCAAACACCTCCAAGGGTGCTATTCTTTTGGACATCGCCAACAATGATATCTTTGTTGCTAGAAATACTCAATTCTATGAGACTTATTTTCCTTTGTTACAACAGGTTCTAGGTATGTTTGATATCATACTGATATGCCAGTACCACTACTAGTCATGGACAATTTTGATGATCTTCCTCGATGAGTCAAAGACCAACCGGACACAGGGCGGTATGGCGCGAGGCTTCTAATGAAGGACCTACTCACATCGATAAAGCACACGCACCTGCCCAATTGAGAAGATAAAAAAGGATAAGTAAATCACCAGTCTTTTATCAATGTGGTGCTCATATAGTACAATAGATCCCACATCTGCTGAGTGAGGTAATGAATCTGGAAAAACTTTCAACAAAAAATGCTATATTCATTAATGCTATTGATGATGTTAAAGAACCTGAGACCTACAATCAAGCTATCAAGCATGATGAGTGGAAAGAAGCAATGCAATAAAAGATTTAAGCTCTGCAGAACACTCATACCTGAAAAGTAGTGGATTTGCCCCCAGGAAAGAAGCCTATTGGGTGTAAATGGGTGTATAAAATTAAGTACAATCCTGATGTTTCAGTGGTGAGATACAAATCCAGATTAGTGGCAAAGGATACACTCAGACATATGGTATTTATTATCAAGAAACCTTTTCTGATGTTGTCAAGATCACTATAGTCAGGGCTTTACTTGCAGCAGCAGCAGCAGCAGCCAATAATTGGCATCTTCATCATATGGATGTCAACACCGCCTTCTTACATGGAGATCTACATGAAGAAGTGTATATGCAGTTGCCCTTAGGTTCTGCAACAACTAAACGAAATCAAGTTTGAAGATTAACAAAATCTTTGTATGGCCTAAAGCAAGTCAGCAGACAGTGGAATTGCAAGTTGACTGAATCTTTGGAAGCACAATGATTTGTTCAGTCCAAACATGACCATAGTTTATTCACCAAAGGGTCGTGACATTCTATTATTGCTTTGCTGGTATTTGTAGATGATATAATAGTAGCAAACCCTAATGAGCAACTGATTGAACAAGTCAATGATGCCCTGCATCAGCAGTTCACTATTAAAGACCTTGGAATTTGAGATATTTCCTAGGTATTGAGGCTGCTAGAACTCCTGCAGGCATATACATTTCTCAAAAGAAGTACACACTCAACCTCCTAGAAGAATATGAAGTTTTGAGGGCCAAACGTGCCAAGGCACCTATGGAGTCCAAGCAGAATTTACAGCATGGTGATTCAAGATTTTTGGAAGACAACATTGCATACTAATCACTTGTGGGTAAACTAATCCATCTCACTTTTACCAGACCGAATATAGCTTCTGCAGTTCAGTAGCTGAGTCTGTTTCTGGACACTCCTATTGAAAACCACATGAAGGCAACAAATATACTGTGGAGATATTTGAAAGACATTGATTGGGCTAGTTGCCTTGAAACAAGAATATCAGTATCAGGCTACATGATTGATACGCCAAACCCGCAAAAGCACCATCAGATTCAAATTAGGCCTCTGCAAAGGCCCAGTTACGGATAGGGTCCTCTGTCCGCTAAGTTCACATCTCCATAAGTTGTACCAAAGCAGGTACAATCCAGCCCGCCTCACACCTTTATGATACTAATCATTGGCTAGGCCATGGTCATCAAAGAACAAATCCTTCAACTCTCCTTCATAGGACGACCCGAAGCACTGGGGGTAGATCAACTGACCCCTCAACACGCGGCCCGCTTCATTGGGCAGCACAGTCACAAGTCTTAGGTGAAGAACCCACAGTGTTCAAGATACATGTCGGCTCGTATGCAGAGAGCTCAAATCGCAGCTTTATAAATTATGTACTTGTATCTTATTTCCCACCTAACTATGACTATGTAAGCCCTATAAATAGCGGCACTTCAGACCCTTCAAAGGGACCGATAATTGAAACACGCAACCAAGCTTTGCCAATTTTTCAGCAAACACTCCCTCTCATATTTTCTTATTGTTCTTATCAATCCTTATTAACGTTTCTTGAACAATATGTTATTATCAACCACAAACACCCAAACTCTAGGCCAGATATGTTACAGTGTAAGTGCTGAAGGGAATACTGAGTGCGGTCTGCTGAGGAACTCATCAGACCACATGAAGACTCATTAGACTGCTGAGTTGATTAGTGCAGAAATTGTTATTAAGTTATAGTTTGTTGTAACCATTTGTAACTTACTTATCGCTGATTCATGAGGTGTATGAAGCTATAAATACCCTATGATCAGCTGCATTGTAACTGAAGTTGTTGATTTTACTTCAATAATCATTCTTCCGCATTTTATTTACTTTCCATTTGTAATTCTACAAACTTTGTTCGATAAAACTAGTTTTAAATTTATTTTATCGGAACACCCCAAGTATAAGGTTCGTAGTACAGGGTGTTACCGAGTCGTCCTAAGGGAATCGTACAATTATCGGATTTAAAGTGCAGTTATTGTATCAATTATGTCACAAAATATTACCTAAAACTAAGGCTGAAGTTAATTATAAAACAGAAACGAAGAACAGTGATTAAAAAGAATAGAAAATGAGATAAATTCGATCTCGACGAAAGGTCCTCTAAGGGTGGACGGGCGTCCGATTACGATCTAAAAAAAACAAGAATATGCAGAAAAACAGCAATTAAAGATGATAAAAGTAAAAGTAAATCAAATTGAACTAATCTCAAACTAATGAAATTAAAACCGAATAAACTAACGAACTAAGAATCTAAACTAATATGCAAGAAGTTACGAACTTTCTTATGAATTTAAAGGACAGTAGAACGACACGAATCCACCAAACAACCACCACCCAACCAAGTCGTGAATTGAATTATATTTCTTGGTATGATCTAACCTAAATTCGATCTAGTTTCCTTAATCAAATTTATTTAGCTTTCGTTTTCTTTCTCAAGTAAAACAAAATTAACAATTTAAGAACATGATCACGAGTTCGTCTCCGAATCTCCTACCCAATCAACAATAAGCAATCTCTTGAATTATTACTAATCGCATCAAAAGAACGGTTCTATATATGAATCCAATTCTCATTAAAATTCAAAACAGATAAACGTTTCATTGATTTCTCAATCTAATAAAACAAACATTCAAATCTATTCAATTGATAAAGAAATTAAAATTCAAACTCACTAAACAATCGCTACTTGAAAATCCCTTGGTTGTGATGGTGTTGTGTTGGCTTCATCCCGTTGTCCTACTGCGAACTGTTTAGCCCTCGATCATCCTTGATCTCCAAGAGAGAATTGAAAGAAGAAGACTCATGTTTTTAGTGTGTATGTTGCGGCTGCTAGGGTATCTTGGTCAGCGTGTGTAAAATTCTCGATGATTAGGGTTGAAAATACGCCTTTATATAGAATTCTAAAGTTGGTTTAGCTGATCGGTGGTGGACGCCTGTCCGTCAGAGGGTGGACGCCACCCAGTCAGTGCAAAACTTATTTGAGTCGGGCCGAGCCGAGATTGGGCCTTACGTCTCAGCAGCGTCCACTCCAGCGTCCAAACTTCCTGAATCAAAAATATCATCCTGGACGCTCGTCCACTATCTTCAGACGCCCGTCCAGCTGGACGGCCGTTCAATAATCTGGACGCCAGTTCAGAGACGCGAAAACTTGATTTTCTCATATCTATCTCTTTTCAATCAAATCCAATCACCATTATCTCTTCCTCTTTAATTAAATCCGACTTGATCATCTTTGAATCACCTCTTGAGCTTGAATTTGTGCATCTATAACACATAAAAATATCGCAAAATGTAATAATGTCCAATTAAATATAAATTCATCAATAAAACGCATAAATTGACTAATTTTGTGATTAACTTATTAAAAACACCACATGCTCAATATTTCGTCTAAACACCTATTTTCTTATACAAATAATACAAATACGGGGGAAATTATCATAAAATATAGCCTTATAAAACATATAAAAACACCCTTAACAACTCCCCCACACTTAAATTTTTCCTCGTCCCGAGCAAAACAATCAAAACTAGCTCACTGTATATGCAATCCAAATAGATTCCTAACTCACGTAACAAAAGATACAACAACTATAGCAAGCGATACCAACATAGAGATAGATTCTGTATGTGTGTGACAAGCCCTTTTCAATCTTCACAATCCTCTCAAACGAATATCCTCTCAAATAATTTTAATGACTATCCTAGGTATAGGCAGTAATCGTTTCACACAAAGTCTTTCTGCGCACTTAGCAGGATAATCCCTACAGCATATCATTCGGTTTATACTGGGTATAAGTTCAACGATAACAAAGTCTTTAGGATAATCCCTACAGCATATCATTTTTTTCACTTTCTTTTCTTCTTTTTCTTTTTGACGCACATCAGAATGAGCTCTTACCCGTCATAGTAGAATAGGATGTTTCGAGATAACACCCTACCTTACTCAAATCATAGGGTAGCTTTTTCTGACTGTCGTGAGCTTTTGGTCATCATAGTGGTATAGGACATTTCGAGATAATGCCCTACCGCACTCCAATCATCGACCAGCTTCCGACACACCCATTTATCTACTATTAACTCAACTTTTTCAAAAACATTAGTTACGCTTCACTTATCACATTCAAACCTTCAGATATTCACAGTGCACGTTCTGAACTTAGGTGTTACTACACTGTTACTATTAAGAGCAAATCTCTCTAAGATAAATCACTAAAACAATGAAAGGATAAAGTTCAAAAATTTTGCTTCAATATCAAAGGCTTTCGTGAGTGTAAAAATGAATACTATCTCAAATCAGTAAAAACATGCTATAATTATCTCACGAAGTCACATAAAATCATTGTCAGGAAACTACAACTAGCAAGCCATTTGTTTCAATTACATGCTCAAGATTTACAATTATCCAAGTTTACTTTGAAAAATTTTAAAATTGTCGAGAAAATCACATTTACTCATTTTCAGAAATATAGCATGATAACATACCCAATTTAGACACCCCCCACACTTAAACCACATTATGTCCTCAGAATGTGCAAATAAAAGGAAAAGAATACTTAGCTGGTTTCCAAGGATGGTTGTCGGGCAGTAGATTGGCAGTGGTCAGGCCGGAGCATGAATAAACCGCTGCACTCATAGCATGAACAGACAACACTAAAAGTGACAACTTGCAAACCTGCTCAAACGTATCTGCAACACTCGACATAACAGATAATCTCGGGGTATACGGGGTATGTGAGTAAACATGTATACACATAACACAACCACAAATAGGACAAGGATAACCAACACACAACTTACCAAGGTTTTATTCCTAATAACCTAAAAACTCAACTAAAAACAAATACTTAAAAGACTAGGCTGCCTCCTAGTAGCGCTTCTTTTATGTCACTAGCTTGACACAGACTTCAAAGCTAACCCGGATCGGGCCACTTTGGCTTACTGCTGGCCACTTCTTCCTCGGTATCAGAATGAAGGACAGGGGTGTGACCACAACAGCAGCAAGTCAAGTGCTCTACTAAGTGTTTGAACTTAACTCTCCAGATAGCACTGACTCTCTTCTTCTTCACGTTCTTGCGCAGAGTAAGCTTCGGTATACTGACATGTTCAGAAGGCTCGGAAGAAGGATCCTCACGGGTAGATATCAAAATGTCATCATCCGAACTAAAGAAGTTGGATGGAATCTCATCGCAAATCAGAATATCAGGCGTCGCAACCTTCTTTTGAAAGTACAAGGTCTCAGGCTTTTCTTTTGGCTGCCCAAAATACTTCTTGAGTCTTTGACCATTGACCTTAAAAGGTTGATTACCATACCCGTTCAACGTGATCGCTCCACTTGGATTGACATCGATAACTTCAAAGGGGCCAGACCATCTAGATTTTAACTTACCGGCAAACAAATGGAGCCGGGTATTATAAAGTAAAGCCATGTCACCCACTTTGAATTCTCGATCCTTGATCTTGGCATCGTGGAGTATCTTAGTTCTTTCCTTACTGATTCTTGCATTCTCATATGCTCTGAGTCTAAATTCGTCGAGCTCATTTAATTGTAATAACCTCTTTTCCCCACAGAGTTGGCTATCAAAATTTAAGAATTTAATAGCCCAAGAGGCTCAGTGCTCAAGCTCGACCGGTAAATGGCAAGCTTTGCCATAGACCATTTGGAAGGGTGACGTGCCCATCGGGTCTTAAACGCGTGCGATAGGCCCAAAGTCGCCATCCAACTTTAGACTCCGCTTGGATCTATTTGAGTTCACGGTCTTTTCTAAAATTCTTTTAAGGCTTTGGTTGCTTATCTCGACTTGCCCACTTGTTTGGGGATGATATGGTGTACCTATTTTGTGTCTAACACCATATTTCTCAAGAACTTTATCAAGCGGCGCGTTGCAAAAATGAGTACCTTCGTCACTAATGAGGGCTCTAGGACAGCCGAATCTGGTGAAGATATTCTTTTGCAAGAATTTCTTCACAACTTTGTGATCATTAGTTTGGATGGCTATTGCCTCCACCCACTTGGAGACGTAGTCTACACAGACGAGAATGTATTTATTTCCACACGACGATGGAAAGAGTCCCATGAAATCAATTCCCCACACGTCGAAGACTTCGCATTCCAGAATGGGCCTAAGTGGCATTTCCATCCTATTACTCTGGCACCTATCACAACCTTTACAAAAGGCTTATGCGTCCTTAAAAAGATTCGGCCAGTAGAATCCAGCTTGGAGGATTTTTGCAACTGTCTTGGGTGCTCCGTAGTGTCCTCCTGTGGGACCACTATGACATTGCTCCAGAATATCCCATTGCTCATGTTCCGAAACACACCTTCTAAGCAACCCGTCTTTACAGACCTTGAACAGATGAGGATCCTCCCACACGAGATATTTTAGATCAGAAAAGAACTTCTTCTTCTCCTGATACGTCATTTCCTCTAAATGTCCACTTGCTAAATAGTTGACGTAATCAGCGTACCACGGCCTAACAGTATCAAGCTTCATCAATTGCTCAGTAGGGAAATCGATGCCTATTTCCTTGTGATTTACGCCACCCTCATTTACTAGGCGAGACAGATGATCAGCCACAACATTATCACTACCCTTCTTATCTTTGATCTCAAGGTCAAACTCTTGCAAAATTAGAATCCATCTGAGTAACCTTGGTTTTGCATCTGCTTTGTCCATAAGGTAGCGTAGGGCTGCATGGTCGGTCCAAACTACAACTCGAGACCCTAGAAGGTAACTTCTAAACTTGTCAATAGCAAAAACGACGGCTAAGAATTCCTTCTCGATCGTGGTGTAATTGCATTGAGCCGGGTTCAAGGTGTGGCTCGCATAGTAAATGGGCCTGAACTTTTTATCAATTCTTCGGCCTAAAATCTGCGCCATCGCGTAGTTAGAGGCATCACATAATAATTCAAAAGGCTTAGTCCAGTCAGGTGCGATTAAGATAGGGGCACTTATGAGCTTTTCCTTCAGGCAATTGAAAGCTTCTTTGCATTTCTCATCAAACAAGAACATAACATCATCTTTAAGAAGGTTAGATAAGGGCTTGGCTATTGTGGAAAAGGCCTTAATAAATCGCCTATAGAAGCCAACATGACCAAAGAAAACCGCATACCTCTTTGACAGCTTTTAGATGCGACATTTTTCAATGGCTTCTACCTTAGCCTTATCAACTTGAATACCACTTCGACACCTTGTGTCCCGAACAATCCTTCATCTACTAGAAAATGGCATTTCTCCCGCTTAAGCACTAAATTCTTTTCAACACGGCGTTGAAGTACCATATCTAGATTTTCCAAGATCTCATCAAAGCTATCGCCATAGACTGAGAAGTCATCCATGAAGACTTCCATACATTTCTCCACAAGTCCATCGAAAATGGCCAACATGCACCGTTGGAATGTTGTTTGGTGCATTGCATAACCCAAAAGGCATTCTCGCGAAAAGCAAAAGTGCACGATGGACACGTAAACGTGGTCTTCCTCGGTCATTAGGGTCGATGGCTATCCGGAAGTAACCTGAATATCCATCGAGGAAACAATAATACTTATGACCACTCGCCTTTCAATAAGTCGGTCAATGAAGGGTAAGGGAAATGGTCTTTGGCGGTGACTTCATTCAATCTGCGATAATCGATCTGAGATCAGAGCTACCACAAGGCGTAAAGCTATCTCTTCCCCTTTTCATTCTTTTCAACGGTGATACCTCCCTTCTTTGGCACAACTTGGGTGGGGCTAACCCACTCACTGTCGGCGATTGCATAGATGATTCCCATATCTAACCATTTTATGACTTCTTTCTTGACAACCTCCTGCATATGCGGATTCAGCCTTCGCTGAGGTTGTCTTACTTTCTTAGCTCCTTCCTCCGTTCGGATTTTATGCATGCACACATCGGGGCTGATTCCTCGGATATCACCCACTTGCCAACCGAACGCGAGGATGTTCTTTTCAAGCACTTTTATCGCGAGTGCTTCTTGCTCGGACTCGAGTTTCAAGAGATGATCAAGGGCAATTTATCGCCATCCTTAAGAAAAATGTACTTAAGGTGTTGAGAAGCGGTTTAAGCTCCAAGTCGGTGAGGTGGTTGCTCAATACTAGGTTTTAAAGGGCCACCTTTTCCTTATGGGCTTGAAGTGGTTGACAAGAGAACACCTCATCTTCCTGAGGCATAACCCCAGAAAGATACTAGATGACATCATCCATAGGGATCCTTCACAAGACACCTCCTCCTCCTTCCGATGCTTGATCATCTTTCTCAACTCTTCTTCTTCTAGCTCCTCTCGCTAGTCGCTCCCAATCATCAACCTCCCAATGAGTAGTCTCTCTCCGTAAATCCACTTCGTCCCAACTACCCATCGTAGGCTTCTCTTCTCGAGATTAAAGTCATTCGATTCACTCTTTGAAATCATCGTTCATTGCTTTGGGAATCTCCTGCTTTCTTGGTCATTGATGTGCTCATGACTAAGGCCGGTAATGAAACAGAAGATGGTCCACAATCGACTTGATCTTCAATGTTTATAACTTCAAAACACCTATCTCTCGTTAGCTCTTCGCTTCTTCGAGTTGGCATCTTCTTCGTCCCCATAAATTGCTTCAACGAACGAGATTTCTTCAATCAAGGGTGTCTCGTGACTTTGCCTCGTGTGAAGGTGACAGATGTATCATCAACTCTAAGTGTAATCGACCCTTACGAGAAATCAATGAGGCGGCAGAGGTGTCTAAAAAGGTCCGGCCTAGAATTAGAGGCATCTCTTTGTCAGGTGGGTAGTCTAAGATAACCCAGTCGGTAGGGAAAACCAAGCCTCCAACATGGAGAAGGACATTAGCAACACAACCGGCTGCTGAGCGGCTTGATCGGTCTACCATCTGAAGAGAAATAGGGCGTTCCCGCATTCTTTTGTCTAAACCGAGCTTTTTGCAGACGTTCAATGGCATCACATTTATAGATGCCCCTGAATCGCATAAGACATTTTGGAACTTGTGGCCTTCAATCTCACAGGAGATTGAAGGTCTTCCGGGGTCACCTCGCTTAATAGCTACCTTTTGTGAAACCAGGGAACATTCTTCTCGTAAAACTTCTTCTGCCATCCCTTGAAGCTTCTTCTTGCTTCCACAAACTTCCTTAAGATACTTAGAGCATTTAGGCATTTCAGTCAATACCTCTGCTAGGGGTATACTCACTTTAGTATCTCTAAGCATCCTCCTCACACCGTCATATTGTCTATCATGGTGAGGTATTCTCTTTCTTCTTTGGTGGATAAGGAAGGGCTTTATCATTGTCGTGGAATGAAATGACTGACTTTTTAATGGCTTCGTCTTCCTTATCCTTCCATCTCACAAACTTTTCCTCCCTCTTCTTTGTCAGGGGAACAGCCACCTGACCTTTCCTCAAATCATCCTCATCCTCATCCCCCGAAGAGCCGTCATCATTAAGCTCCTCCTCACTGTTGGTTTCTTCGGTATATGATTTCTGATTGCCCCCTCCTGAACTTATTGCGTCAGGAGGGGCTGCTCGTTTCCCGACACCTTTCCGGGTCCCGCCTGCTTACCACTTCTCAAGGTAACTTCATTCAACTCTTGGTCTCCATACTCCCATCGAGGTGTGATGGCAGTACAAACATTGATATCTGCTTTTGGATTTCTCTCGGTATAACTTGGAAGTTTACCGTGAGGTCTGATTGCTTGCTGTTCTGCCATCTGCCCAACCTGTCTCTCTATTGCCTTGACACTAGTAGATAGGGTCTTCACCATGTCCACTAGCTCATCAAACTTATGTTGAGGGACACATGAGGTGGTATGATTTTGATGTTGGCCTTGATTCCAACCACCTTGAGGTCTTTGGGAGTTGGGATTATGAGCTTGATTAACCACCCCAGGAGGTGGTCTTTGATAACCTGAGTTGAAAGAAGGGTTAGAATTGGATGGGCCAGGTGGTGCATTGGGACGTTGAAATCCGGAATAATTCCGCCTCGATTGGAGTTTCGAAGTCCGGTTGAAATTCACTTCCTCGCAATTTCATCTCCGCCGCATTCCCGTGGTAGTTCACATCCGGGTCGCCTTGTTGTTTCTTTGCATTTGTAAATTGGCTAGTCGCTTGCTAATTGCTTCCATTTGAGCAACTAACACCTTAGTCTCAGAATTGCTTGCAGCAGATCCCTTCTTATTTCCACTAACATTGGTCTTCCTTGGAGTTGACCACATGTTATTCTTTGCTATGGTTTCACTACCCCTCAGAGGCATCATCTCCTCCCCAAAAACGCGATCCATGAGCCGTGGGAATCTAGGAAATCTCTATTGGGTTGAGTAACACCCTGATAGAATAATTCTAGTAGCTCATGTCTACTGTATCCATGGTTGGGGCACTTCCTCATCAACAGATTTAATCTCTCCCATGCTTTCCCCACACTCTCACCTTCAAGTTGTTCAAATGTGGCTATCTCCCTTTTCATGTCCATGATTGTCCCAGGTGAGACAAACTTCAGAGCAAAGGCTCTTTTGACATCATTCCAAGTACGGAGGGAGTGATGGGCTAAAGATTTAAGCCAACGGTTTGCTTCACCCTTTAGAGCAAACGGGAAGAGTTTTAACTTGACAATCTCAGAATCAACACCTGGATAGTGGCCTGCTTCGCAGATTTGAACGAAGGTGGACAAGAAGTCATGGGGATCTTCGTCAGCAGTGCCATGAAAGGAACTATTCTGGACCAGTCCCACCACTCCATTTTTCAGATCAAAATTTACTTGCCCCATTTCTGGAGGGCGAATAGGTCTATGCCCCTCCAGAAAGTCTTGGTCAAGATAGGGAGCATAGGGATCTTGGTTTAACTGGTTTAGCTGATTTTGACGGAATTGTTGAAACTGATTATTTATGCCAGCCTACTGATTCTGTTGTTGCTGTATTGCTTGCATCTGTTGAAGGATCAGATTCATTTGGGCTTGAGGGTCTGGATTTTGAAGTTTGTTAGCCATAATGTCTGGATCCGGGAAGAGCTTTCTCCTGAGAATAGATCGTTCAGGCTCGGGATTAAAGATAAGAGGTCCCTTCTTACTCCTGGTTTGCATAAACCAGAGAAGCAGAACAGGAAGAAATCAACCTTAGGGTTGATGAGAGGGGAATGTATAGAAGATTAGAGGGTTTAGAGAGTTTAGAGGGTTAGAAAGAGAGAAGAGAGAGAAGAGACTGAAAAGTGAAATTTTCAGAGACTGAACCGGCGTTCAGTGTAAGTGGACGCTAGTTCGTAGAGGATTCGTGAAGTGAACGCTGCTCGTTGAGCAATCGAATCAAGCGTTCGAAGAAGATGCAGATGATGAGAGCGGGGCGCTCAGTATGGGTGAACGCTCGTTCAGAAGGTTTTTATTATTTTTTTTATTTTTTGTTTGTTTATTATTTTTTATTTTCGAATTTAGAAAAAGATCTAGAAACATAAACAAGAAAAGAAACCTACCTACGAAAAATTTAAAACAGAAAAGGCACTAAGACGGTAAAAAAAACGTGTTGAAATCTTCTAGGGCCAAAATGGAGGGGAAAACAGTGGATTTTGACCTCGAAAACGACACTGAACGGCCTATGGCCGTTCACCATGTCGTCGGCGTCGGAACGAGCTTTCCGAATTGGGGTCCTGCGTTCCAAACGGACACTCGAGCCGAAAGTTATGGTCAAAATACTACCGCGTGCAAATAGCGATCCCTTTTGATACAGAAAACTGCACTACGAAGAATCCGACAACCGTTACCGAGTCCCCGGCAACGGCGCCAAAAACTTGTTCGATAAAACTAGTTTTAAATTTATTTTATCGGAACACCCCAAGTATAAGGTTCGTAGTACAGGGTGTTACCGAGTCGTCCTAAGGGAATCGTACAATTATCGGATTTAAAGTGCAGTTATTGTATCAATTATGTCACAAAATATTACCTAAAACTAAGGCTGAAGTTAATTATAAAACAGAAACGAAGAACAGTGATTAAAAAGAATAGAAAACAGATAAATTCGATACTGGACGAGCGTCCTCTAAGGGTGGACGGGCGTCCGATTACGATCTAAAAAAACAAGAATATCGAAAAAACAAAGAATTAAAGATGATAAAAGTAAAAGTAAATCAAATTGAACTAATCTCAAACTAATGAAATTAAAACCGAATAAACTAATGAACTAAGAATCTAAACTAATATGCAAGAAGTTACTTAACTTTCTTATGAATTTAAAGGACGAGAGAACGACACGAATCCACCAAACAACCACCACCCAACCAAGTCGTGAATTGAATTATATTTCTTGGTATGATCTAACCTAAATTCGATCTAGTTTCCTTAATCAAATTTATTTAGCTTTCGTTTTCTTTCTCAAGTAAAACAAAATTAACAATTTAAGAACATGATCACGAGTTCGTCTCCGAATCTCCTACCCAATCAACAATAAGCAATCTCTTGAATTATTACTAATCGCATCAAAAGAACGGTTCTATATATGAATCCAATTCTCATTAAAATTCAAAACAGATAAACGTTTCATTGATTTCTCAATCTAATAAAACAAACATTCAAATCTATTCAATTGATAAAGAAATTAAAATTCAAACTCACTAAACAATCGCTACTTGAAAATCCCTTGGTTGTGATGGTGTTGTGTTGGCTTCATCCCGTTGTCCTACTGCGAACTGTTTAGCCCTCGATCATCCTTGATCTCCAAGAGAGAATTGAAAGAAGAAGACTCATGTTTTTAGTGTGTATGTTGCGGCTGCTGTGTGTAAAATTCTGATGATTAGGGTTGAAAATACGCTGCCTTATATAGAATTCTAAAGTCGGTTTAGCTGATGCGGCGGCTGGACACCCGTCCAAGAGGGTGGACGCCAGTCCAGAGTGCAAAACTTATTTGAGTCGGGCCGAAGCCGAGATTGGGCGCTTACGCTCAGCCGGCGTCCCACTCCAACAGGCGTCAAACTTCCCGAATCAAAAATATCATCCTGGACGCCGTCCACTATCTTGAGCGCCCGTCCAACCGGACGGCCGCTCAATAATCTGGACGCCTTGATTCGACGCGAAAACTTGATTTTCTCATATTTATCTCTTTTCAATCAAATCCAATCACCATTATCTCTTCCTCTTTAATTAAATCCGACTTGATCATCTTTGAATCACCTCTTGAGCTTGAATTTGTGCATCTATAACACATAAAAATATCGCAAAATGTAATAATGTCCAATTAAATATAAATTCATCAATAAAACGCATAAATTGACTAATTTTGTGATTAACTTATTAAAAACACCACATGCTCAATATTTCGTCTAAACACCTATTTTCTTATACAAATAATACAAATACGGGGGAAATTATCATAAAATATAGCCTTATAAAACATATAAAAACACCCTTAACAAACTTCAACATGGTACAAAGCAGAAATTTGAGAATTTCTAAACACTTTCCTGTATTTTCTTTGGTTATTGAAGAATCTTGAGAGAATTCTTTGTTCTTTCTTTGTTTTCCAGTTTTTTAAGAGTAAATTGTGATCAATTTCTGAGTATTTTGATCATTTCTCTATCAATTTTTCCTCTGTTAATTGATGTTTGATAAATTCTGGAGTTCTTGATAGCCATGGCAGCTAAGAAACAAGAATTAAGTCCCTCCAGTCCATTCTATGTACATCCCAATAAGAATCCATCTTTGGTAATTGTTCAGCCATTACTGAATGGCAACAATTATAACCCATAGAAGATGTCCATGGAGATGACGTTAATCACCAAGACATTTGGCTTTGTAGACGGCACAATCAAAAAGCCAGAAGCAGATTCAGCAGATTCCATGCATGGAGACTGTGTGATACGATGGTGTGATCTTGGATCTTGAATTCTATTGAGAACACCATTGCCCAGAGTCTGATTTATTTCAAGAGTGCACATGCAGTTTGGAAAAATCTAGCTGCTAGATTTTCTAATATGGGATGCATTGAGGCTCTCAGATCTTCTTGAAGAGATGCATCTGCTGAAGCATGGCACAAATTCTGTCAATCTATATTTTACATAGTCAATGGTTCTGTGGGAAGAGACCAAGACCATCAGGCCCATGCCAGTTTATTCCTATGATCCTCAATGCCACTGATGGATCATATGAAGGCTGAACATGTCATGAAATTCCTTAAAGGTTTAAGGGATGCGTTTGAGCCAATGGTTTCACAGAGAATGCTGATGGTACCTTTTCCAGAAATCCATAATGCCTTTTCAATGGGAATTAAGTTAGAATGATTGAAATTATATGTGGAATATAAGGCCAAGAATCATGATCTTTGTTACGTATGCCCTATGGAAAAATGAAAAGAAAAATCCATTTCCATTAAGTACTACTAATGTGAATGTTTTTTTTGATCTTGTTCATATTGATATTTTGGGTCCTTTGAAACAACATACTGTGAATGGACATCAATATTTTCTTACCGTTGTAGATGAGTTTTCTATATTTACTCGGGTTTTTCTTATTTGGCACAAATCTGAAGCTTCTGATCTTGTTGAATCATTTGTTAAATTTGTCTCTACTCAGTTTCATAAAATTATTAAAGTAATTAGATATGCCAATGGAGCTGAGTTTTAGCTTATAGATTTTTATGCTTAACATGGCATCATACATTATACATCCTGTGTCAGCACACTTGAGTAGAATGATATTGTTGAAAGGAAACATCAACATTTGCTGAATGTTTCTAGGAGTTTGAGGTTCCAGAGTAATTTACCCATTGAGTATTGGGGTTTTTGACTTTTACATGCTGTAAAATTGATTAATGCCACACTTACACCACTGCTGAAGGAAAGCACTCCACATGAGGTGCTTTATGGCACTAAACCAGATTATTATGTGTTTAAAATTGTTGGTAGTTTGATTTTTCTTGCACACTTCATCAGTATAGGACAAAACTTGATTCCAGGTGTAGGACTTTGTGTCCATCTTGGAAAATCAAACACCTCCAAGGGTGCTATTCTTTTGTACATCACCAAGAAAGCTATCTTTTTGCTAGAAATTCTCAATTCCATGAGACTTGTTTTCCCTTTTTTCAACAGGTTCTAGGTAAGGCTAGATATCTTACTGATATGCCAGTACCATTACCAGTCATGGACAACTTTGATGATCTGCTAAATGAGTCAGCAGACCAACCAGACACAGACTTCCAATGAAGGACCTACATCTGCATTTGCACCTTCCCAATTGAGAGGATCAACAAGGACAAGGAAATCACCAACCTTTTATCAAGGTGGTTCCCATATAGTTTGTTGAAATAGTGTCCAAAACCCAATCGGGTTGGACCGGATCCGACCGGGCCAGATCACTTCTACTATTTCTTTATGTTTATACATATGATAAATGGCTTTTTGTTATTATATATTTTGTTTGTATAACGAACCAATTATGATATTGTATGTATGATAACGTCCCTAGTGTCAAACTAAGAAAGAGAAATCTTAATAGTGATTATGGTTGATGAGATCTTGACTCACTTTAATAAGTTTGATACTTAAATGTCTCTAGTCGCATTTGCTATTAAATGGGACATTACTATCACAGTTAGACTAGCATGTATTGGATGTATTCTATCTTTTGAAGATATGGATAGATCTCGTCTATCGAAGTGTATGGACACTTGGACTGTGCGTGGACGTGTATAAGAGAATGCGTATGTTAGTCTGACCACTTACTCTATTAAGTGTTGCACTATGTGGCGGTTGTGTAATTATCCTAAGTCCGGAGCCTGCATGGCATCACAGTGTGGATTGTCATACTTTAACACTATTGAGGTTTCCCCTATCCATTGGGCGATCATGAGGTAGTGATTGGATGGGATACTGAAGCATGCGTAGGATTCATGTTGTTCGTCCAGAAATCGCATCCTATGAATAGGAGTAAATATCTGAAATGGCTTTCTTATAAGGATTATCTTACTGTCGTGAATCTTTGCAAAGTGAGAGTAAATGAGTTACTTCGAGAGAGCATGATATCCAGATTATTAGATACGGTCGTTAATGTATTGACACTCGAGATACGTCCGTATGGATGTTATTACAACGATAGGATTCCATTTACATGGTAACCATTTCACATGAAAGGTAGTAGTCATTGCCTTTGACTCTTACAATGACTGGGGGTCATGGCGTATTGCTAGACGCTATCCATGATCGTCAGGTATGAAAGGCATTATAGTAAATGCATTTTGTGCCTACGGCAAATATATTCGGAAGCCTATCGGGTCACACACATAAGAACATCTAGCCGGATTAAAATGCGGTTATAGTGATAACCAAATAAGGAAACTTTTTATCTCAACTATAAAGTGGTATAGTGTTAAATTAATATAGTAGTATTTATTTATGATGAATAAGTATAATACATTATTTCAAAAAAAAGTATAATACATGATATTAATTATGTTGGTTAATTAAATGTACATATAATATATATGTATATGCCGCATTTCTGTGTGTATGATACACATGGATTTTGCAAATTAATTAATCATACTATTATATTATTATGTATTAAAATTGGATATTAATATAGATATATGTGTAGAATATATATGTGATATATACACATGTATAATTGATATATATCTATATATATATATATGTATATATACATATATATATGTATATATACATACATATATATATATATATATATATATATATATATATATATATATATATATTTATGGTAATATAATAAAGATATATTCAATATTAGATATTGAAAATATATGTTTTGGAAATATTTAAAATAAGATTTTGAATATTAATGAGATAAATCAATCAAAGATATTTTCATTATTTTCCTAGTAAAAGGTTTTCTATCTCCCCAATCTATTAGGAAGCTTCTCCCATTCGGATCGAGACTAGTAGGGGGCGCATATCACACTATTTAAGTGTAGTGTGTGCAAAGCTCTTTTGTATCATCACAATTAGAAGAGTTCTAATTTACTAGAAAAATTGAGAGCTTCCAAGAGAGAGTTTTGAGAGATAGAAAAGGTCGGTCTAGCAACAGAGTTTTTTTAGTAGTAATCTAAGGCAGGATTCCGGCGGGTTGTTCGTGTGGACTAGCGGTGGAGGCCGAACGCTTGGGCGGCTCCGTGCACCACTACTCCTTCGTAGACGATAAAACTTCAATCTTTTAGATCATCCAAGGTAACTTTCTCGTTTACTACTTTTATGTTTGTTGCCTAAACGAAATCGATCTTGGTAAAAGGAAATCAAAATTTTATGGTCCGTTGTGTTCCCGTGTTGATTTCCTAACAATTGTATCAGAGCGAGGTTTGATCTTACGCAATAAGCATTTGTTAATTTGTGTAGTAATTATTTTAGATGCATGATTTAGATTCGCGAAACAAAAACAAAAAAAAAATAATTTTGACGTAGAGCAGCTCGGCCGATTGACGGCGGCACTCCACCCTACTATCGCCAGCGGTGTCGGCGGCCCTAGGGCTTTCGGCGTCGGCTGGTGGTTTTTCGGTGGATTTCGGAAATTTGTTTTTTGCTTTTGTGATTCTTTATGGTACATTGAAATATCTTGTTGTTTAGTTGATATCATGTGGCTAACTAATGGTTCAAATAGTTTGGACCATTAGGATGCCACATAACATGAAAAGTACCATTACTCAACTTGTTGGAGTAAAAGGGTTAGTCCTATGGTCCTTTTTGTGGATCTAAGGTTAACCTAGGCCTTCACCAAATATTTGGTAATTGCCTAGGTCGATGCCTTTTGGTTTAGGAAACCGAAGGCATCCCTTTAAGGTTAACCTAGGCCTTTACCAAATATTTGGTAATGGCGGCATCCTTTTTGGTTAGGAACCAAAAGGAAACGAAACAAAATAGACCTATTTTATTTTTTGATTTTATTTTAAAAGTTCTAATTAATAAAATTAAAATAGAAATCATTTTGAGAATA
This sequence comes from Gentiana macrophylla, assembly GCA_026214975.1. Classification (NCBI taxonomy): domain Eukaryota; kingdom Viridiplantae; phylum Streptophyta; class Magnoliopsida; order Gentianales; family Gentianaceae; genus Gentiana; species Gentiana macrophylla. The sequence continues at coordinate 47,209,784 of CM047817.1, forward strand.
ATCGTTAATTTTATTTCGATTAAAATCATTTAATTGATTAAATGTTAATTACTTAATTGATTTGATAAAATAAGACGCAAGTTGGTAATTTTAGATTTTATTTTTTCCATAAGATTTTATTGTACGAATTAGATGTTGTAGATATAATATGATTATATGGACCTCGATTGTTAATGGACTCGACCACTAGGATAGATGTGAATGATTTATTTTTCTGTTGGTGTAAATTTGTCCTAGGCCATTATTGATATGCCGAACCCGAATACAATCCGGCGCACCGACGTGCTGAACTGAGTCAGCGGTCACATCTCAGCTCGCGGCCCTCATGGCCATCCGTTTACCCGGTGACCAGCCCAATAGGTCATTCAGCTATCACACTCAACATGTAACAAAGGTTGGGAGCGAGCCCGCCTCACATCAATTGCTGTCCGATTGGCCGGACTATGCCTGCAACATAGACGGACATGATCCATGCATGGAATGTAATAAGGACAAGCACACCACGCGATCAGGAGAGTAGCACTGCGATCTGCGGAATTGCCCATCAGACTCCTTATTTACTTATTCGCCTGATTGTACTTAATCATGTCAAATCATAGTTAATTATATCTTGTCGCCATTAGTGATCCGCCTATAAATAGGTGCACCTTGTAAATCATTATTCATCTGAGAATTAATACAAGCATACCAAGCTCTGCCAATCTGTCGACTATTGTGCTCGCCGCCTTACTTGTTTGTTTTCACCGCCGGAATCTTCATACATTTCGTAATCACCAAAACTCCACACCGGAGGAATCACTCCAAATTAGCGTGATATCCACCTAAATACTTTGTTACCGCGCACGTGATATTTCTGACAATATCAGCTATGAAGATTGAACCTAGTTTATTTTCTGCATTTATCCCATTCCCGTTAACTCCCCCCGTGTGCAGCGGGTGTAATTTTTGTTAGATAAATTTTTTGTAACAAGAATGGAGCGGAAGATGCAGGCTAAAAGAAAGAAGACAACATAGAGATCCATTGGTGGTTGCAGCTACCCTTAGTTTTTGACCCGCGGTTTCGTCAATTTGTATTCGAAACCGCACTTAGAAAAAGTCCACGATCATATCGGTTACTCAACACATTTATTTATTTTGTGCATGTATTTATTTTATATGATACGATAGATGAATGAATTGTCACGATTTAGATGAATGTGTAGGGTGTATGTCTATAGAGATAGATATGTTTGATGAGATTTTAAGTAATTAAAATTAATTTAAAATACACCCACAACAAAAATTGAGTCGGGATTGTCACCCAATATTATAATTACGGTGAAGAGCTCTTGTTCGGACCCAATCCATTAGCCACAACTAGGGGTTGACTTACCTCGAGTATATTATTATTATTGAGATATGAACGTATGAGATCTCACGAATATTGGGTTATGACCCAACTAAAAGTTATTCGGCCCTCAGCCACAATAGGGGTCAGGTAATTTTTGGAACCAAGGATTGGCCACCACATTATGATGTGTATTGTGAATGAGTTGACTGGTCAAAAACCAAGAGTCACATATTGATGTGATTGGTGAGGTGTCACCTACTCACCGAATTATTTCGGTTCACCAGCCACAACATGGAATCGTCTCAACTACGTGGGATCTTGGCCACTAATTGTTTTTTGGGAAATTCTTGAAAGTCAATTGGGAGTAGTTGACTAGTGGGAGCAAAATCATAAACCAAAAGACCATTTTTGATTTTGCATGTATAAACAACAACACTCTTTTATCCTTATTTTATGTTGTAGTTTTTTGCAAACTTTTATTTATGTTTTTATTCTCTATAGTTAAAACAAAATTAATGACTGATACCTTTTGAGAAACGTACCCAAACAAGGTTAAGTAATTTTAATCCTTTTAAAATAAGCAATGACACAAGCAACCACATTATAGTAGTTAAAGACTGCATATTTGATGGAGTGATCAAAGACTTTAATTACTAGTCAAAACTTAGGCTCATGATATGATTAAATCACTTGAAAGGAGTTTCAATGAATTAATCATATATTGGATATGGCGATGTCCGATGGGTCATTCTGTCATGCGATGACAAATAATTCGAACATTAGATGCGTTGAATGTGAGTGACCACAACGAATTTTGGAAATGTTGTTTTCAGAATTGTAAGATTTTAGTATTGACTTAATTTTTAATCATTGCTTAAAGGTTAATTAAATGGTTCATGTTTTGAATATGATTCAAAAGGCTAATAAACTATTTAACTATCTTTAGATTTTCATTATGAAGAATTCAATATTTAGCTCTTGTGACTTTTCTTAAGTCTTATGAAGACTAAATTAAGAAATGTTTACAAGTGCTTAAAGGATTAAAAGGAAATTTAGGACATGTGCTTGAATAGAGAACTTATTGAAGTCTCCATTCTAAGCAAGTAAGTTGAGATAAATCCATCTAAGCTCAAATCAATGCTAAGATATATGATATTGTTAGTAATATCATCCGCAACGGAAGCGATTTAAGGATCTAGATCTATAAAATACACGAAATAAAATAACTAGATCTATATCTACAAGGGGGTTGTAGATCATACCTCTTGGATCTCAAAATCCAAGTTGTAGAACTGCAATAGGAAGATTGCAAGTAGATGTGAAGAGCACCACGATCTTCCGTACGTGTGATCCAAGCAACTCCCGGTGGAAGGAAATCCTCGACTCGAACCCTTCCGATATGCTACCCGGAAAAACCTCCAAGATTTTTCCTCAACCCTTGGCCGAAAATTCTTCCCTCTAATTTGCAAGAGTGGTCGAAATTTATTGTGTGTGTTAAGGCTTGGAAGAACTCTCTTTATATAGGAGAGTAAAACTTAACCTCCAAGGATTTTTATTTTGCAAATAAATAATCCAAAAAATAAAAGATAATTCCATAATATTCTAGAACAAATCTAGAATAATATTTATCTTTATTTCTTTCCATAAATATTTATCCAATAAATATTTTATGCACATGTCTTATTAATACACAAGAAAACAATTTCTTGTTCCAAAATAAGCATGGGGGTTAAAATTATAATGTTGACCTAGTCAATATTAATTTTGCCATAACACAATAATTGGGCCAAGATTATGGAAAATGTCTTTCCCACATATTTAATTATTTAGCCCAACTAATTTAATAGTCCACTAAACAATTAATTCACATATCATTTTAATGAAGTCCAACAAGAACTAAATTAATATTATTAGGATTCGACGTCCGAGAATAGCTATGCTATATTAGGAGGCACGTCGGGACCATGGACTAATAATCAGCGGCTCCGATAAATCATATAAATAATTATCTTACTTAACATAATAATTATATTCGATAAATCAATCACAGAATATGCCACCATAATCCCGTGATCGCACTCCTCCGATTATGAGATTATATTTATCTCCTCACGAGAATAATAATAAGCGTCCATTGATATAATCATTACATATGGATTAATCCTCCATAGATCGCTTCATTCTAAATCGGGAAGTTACCGTTAACCCTTTTTAGAACCTCTTATCCTTATTTACCATTAACCCCTAGTGATCAATTAATTCATACAACTCACCGGTAGCTAATCGTTGTAATATGAACTCGCACGATCGATCGCTTTCTAGGATCAACAAATAAGGGAATCTGTCTATCTATTTCCATAAATGGAAGGAATGGATTCCGTATCTGTGATAACACGGACTACTCACTCAATCCAAAGACAATGCCAAGATGGGGTAATTCGGACCACGACTCGGTGTAATCCTTAACCGTCAAGTCAAACTTCATACTGATTCAAGCAGTTGACTGTGATCACCTCATGATTAAGATATATCCATAAATATGATCATCCATTGATTCGATAAGACTTCTCGATTACGGAATTACATCGTGAACTCTAATCAAATCGGTCCAAATTTATATGATATATCTATCATATATAAATGCCCTATTAGGTTCTCTTAACCGAAAGTCCGGATAAGACAATCACACCTATTGTGTTCTAGGCGCATTAATAGCACGTTAAAGGAGAGACCGATACTCTCGATTAACTTCACTCACGGGCTAATTGTATTTTAAGTACATCTTCACTAACTCAATCCTCCCGTGTATATCCCATACACCGAGTTAAGTGATTACATAAACGATATACTTTAGGGTTTTCTGTAGTGTAAATACTATTGTCACATCGGTGAGTATGAGAATAATAAATATGAATAATAACATCATTTCATTTATTAAATAAAACAATTATAAAATTGTCTTTCGGGCATCACACCTAACAGATATCTCATGAGTATGATTGAATTAGAATGATTGTATACAGAATATCCCAAAATATGCAAAGTGAAGCAAACATTGAAACATTTGCTATATTGTATTCTGAAAATGGTAAACTGATTAACGAACTAAATAAATGTTATTGTGTTCAGTTTCTTATGAAGAACATGTTTTCGGTTATCTTTTAGGATTTGACAAACAATTCAATTGTAGGGAATAAATGTTTTTCCGACAAAGTTGAATAGTAATCGAATCTAACATACAAGATTAGTGTCACTATATAGTTGATATAGATGATGAAATCTCAACTAAATATTTGTATTGCTATTATCCTTGATATTTTGTTTCTATTCAAGACATAGGCTCTATTAGAGAGAAATGTGTAATCAAATGTCATTCTGATGATGTCTGAACCATGTGATTATATGGGTAATACGTGTCTTATCTAAAGATGACTAAAATACCATTTTATGAAAAGGTTATAAATTCTAGAAAATTGCCTAAGCTTAGACATACTGATGTTTGTTGGCTTATGGGAATTAAAGTCACGAAAGATATTATTGTTTATTACACTCTTTGACTATTTTAGAAATAGTTGAAGTGAAGTACGAAATTTGGAAAGCCCGAGACATTCGAGCTAGTACGAATATGAGATTGATGAACTATTGAGGAGTTAATATTCAATTGGATTGAAATAATTAATACCTGAAGGGAGTTTCAGAAGTTTTCTGAAAAGGAATCAGATTCTCCCTTCAAGGATACCATTTTAGGATACGAAATTAGATTGTGTTTCTAAAATGGAAATAGCACTTTATACGATAAAGATGCGATGGAAGCCATGCGAAGTATCCCTTACCTATTTCAGGATAGTGTTCTTATTCAAATATATACATAACCAAGTTACAAGAATAAGGTTGAATGAATTCCATATCGAGATATGGAGGAAGATGATGACATCAAATATATCTCAACCGATGATTTAGGGTTGTCGTGTTTCTAGCAAACATGCAAATACCTCTGAAGGCCGAAGCTTAGTATGACATATGCAACTTTATGGAATATCTCATCAAGTATGCTAGATATTATTTACATACCCACGGAGAAAAATGTTTGTCTCCAAACATGATATTTTCTAGAGGAAGTGTTTCTTACAAAAGAAATAGTGGAAGTAAATGGACATCTCAAATGAGTTTGAGAAGCACAAAGAGATATTCAACCATTGGAACATGAGCAGGCGCCGCATAGTGATGAGGTGCGAGACAACGCTCAAAGGCACACAAGTATTTTATAAGTCTACAGATAACCACATGCCTGAAAAGGCTACTGGTGTGTTCATCTTGAAGAATGAAGTTCTCATGACTTATGTAGAAGTGCTTGAAAAGGAAATATTAAGAGATCTGGCTAGGAGCCATAGTATCTGAATTAGATTCAATGAGTGACAAAGAGGTTATGAACTTAGCTTGACTTACCTGGAGGGAATGTCTCTAGAAGGTATAGTAGGTCTTTAAGAAAGACTATCATGGATGTAATACGATTACTAGTTAAGCTAAGTTGATGGGTAAAGGCTACGAGATCAAAACCTTGTAATTACCTTATGGCTACCAACTATGCTTAAATCTATTCAGACAGTGCTTGTTGTAGCCGCTTATCATGGCTATATGATTGTGTTGAAAACATTAGGCCAATGACTTGATGTTCATAGACAATAACATGATACGTGAGCTTGCGAGATCCATTTATGGATTCAAACAAGTTTCTCTATATAAGTTCTTTACTTTTATAATCAAAAGAGTTTGATTTGATCAAAAGTGAAGACATGGATAATGTGCAAAAGGGTCAGTGAAAGTATTGCAATTTTATGGTAGGGTATTTCATATCCTTCTCGGGAATCGGCACCTCATGTCTCAGTCAATTAAAGTTTGGTAGCTCAAGGTCTTTACGAAAGCTCTTGGAATGATAGTTCTTATTTTGGAAATAAGAATCTATAGTGATAGATTTGGAACTGCTTGATTATCATAGTTCACCTGCATAGATGAGATGCTAAATGAGTTTAGCATAGGTCACGTCAAGAGATACTGCTAGAGTATTCTTGGGATCTATCTATGACAGGACGTCAGTCCTGAAGATAAGGTGAAAGATGATACTTATGGAAGGTTCCTTTTCATACTTTAATAGGATCCATATCATAAGTATAGTACCGGATGTTCTTACTCCATGAAGAGTCATGAGTTAGTATGAAAGTGATTCTGGTAAATGTAGAGAATATCATTAATGGTGTTAAGGATGGGTTCCTAGTTTATTGAAACTTGGAATCGAATAAACATAGATATACAGATGTATACCCTGGGTCTTATGAAGATAGTGGGAGCTACCGTGTGGGTTTGCAGTCACTTTGATTAAGTGATACAGTGAGCTAGAAATTTTCTTAGTTAGAGTTCATTGTAGATTCTACAACTGAGCCAAAACACAGTATTGCCTTAGAGGCGCAGCGGGAGCAGTACATGGATCTAAGAGTTTCATTCATGAACCTTGTATGGTTCTTCCACCTTTACTGTATAGCTGATATAGTAGGTTGATTCATTGCTTGAAGCAAGGACCAGGGTCTCATCAAAGATTCGAGTGTGTGTTGAGGCGGTTCCTTTTGACGTGATCATTTGGAACATGATATGAAGATATACTAAGTCCCCACGGATAGTGATCCGTTCACGCTTAGGGTTGGTTGTGAGTATTGCATGAGATTCTTGTGTTTCAACTTGGTCTTGTGTGTCCGAGTGATTGGCTTTAGGCCAAGTGGGAGATTGTTGAAATAGTGTCCTAAACCCAATCGGGATGGACCGGATCCAACCCGGTTGGATAACTTCTACTATCTTTTTTTATGTTTATACATATGATAAATGGCTTTCTGTTATTATATATTTTGTTCGTTTAATGAACCAATTATGATATTGATAACGTCCCTAGTGTCAAAACTGTGAAAGAGAAATCGTAATAGTGATTATGGTTGATGAGATCTCGACTCACTTTAATAAGTTTGATACTTAAATGTCTCTAGTTGCATTTTCTATTAAATGGGACATTAATAGCACAGTTATTCTAGCACGTATTGGATGTCTTCTATCTTTTGAAGATAGGGATAAAATCTCGTCTATCTAAGTGTATGGACACTTGGACTGTACATGGACGTGTATGAGAGAATGCGTATGTTAGACTGACCCACTTACTTTATTAAGTGTCACATTATGTGGCGGTTGTGTAATTATCCTAATACTGGAGTCTTCATGGCATCACGGTGTGGATTGTCAAACTTTGACACTATTGAGGTTTCCCCTAGCCATGGGGTGATCATGCGTCAGTGATGAGGTGTGATATTGAAGCATGCGTAGGATTCATGTTGCTCGTATGAAAATCGCGTATCCTATGAATAGGAGTAAATATCTGAATGCTTTCCTGTGTTTTCCTTGTTATTTGAAGAATCTTGAGAGTGTTCTTCACCTTCTTTGTGATTTCAGTTTCTTGAGAGTAAACTGTGATCGTTTTTCCTGAGTTTTGTGATCAATTCTTGATCGTTTTTCCACTTTCATTATTGATTTATAACAATTATGGAGTTCTTGGTAGCCATGGCAGCAAAGAAACAAGAAATAAGTCCCTCAGTCCATTGTATGTTCATCCCAATGATCCGTCTCTGGTTCTTGTTCAGCCATTGATGAATGACAACAACTATAATCCATGGAAGATGCCTATGGAGATGGTGTTGATTACTAAGAATAAGATTGGCTTCATAGACGGCACAATCAAAAGGCCAGAAGCAGATTCAACATATTTTCATGCATGGAGACAGTGTGATACAATGGTGAGATCATGGATCATGAATTCTATAGAGAACACCATTGCCCAGAGTTTGATGTACTTCAAGAGTGCACATGCAGTTGGAAAAATCTTGCAGCTAGATTTTCTAATGTTGATACCTTAAGGATTTTAGATCTTCATGAGGAGATGCATCTGCTGAAGCAAGATACTGATTCTGTCCATCAATATTTCACAAAATTGATGGTTATGTGGGAAGAAATTAAGAGTATCAAGCCTGTGTCAGTTTGTTCTTATGATCCTCAATGCCACTGCAATGCAATCATCACACTAATGGATCATGTGGAGGCTGAACATGTCATGAAATTCCTAAAAGGTTTAAGGGTTGATTTTGAGCCAATGGTTTCACATGCAATGCTGATGGTGCCTTTCCCGGAAATTCATGATGCCTTTGCAACGGCCATTAAATTTGAACGACATAAATTATATGTTATGTAGCTAATAGGGCCAAGAATCAAGATTCCATGGTTCTCTTGGCTCAGAAAAGTGGACAGGGGCAAAATCAAAGAGTCAGCAGATTGAACTCTGCATCTGCTTCAAATCCCAGACCTAGGAATCTCAAAAAGGTTCAATGTAGTTTTTGTGGATTCAATGGTCATACTGAATAGACCTGTTACAAGGAACATGGTTATCCTCCTGGTTTCAAGTCAAAAAGGCTAATTTGGTAAAGGAAGAACAATCAGCAGAATAAGATCAGGCCCAAAATAGGTCTACTGGACTAGGGTTTCCAAATCTGACTGCACAACAACTTGAAAAGTTGATGGCTCTGCTGAGTTCTTATCCTCCTAGACATGCATGTTTTTCCATTGGACAACCTGCTGAGATTTTTACACACTACTCACCTGCAACAGCGACATGTGATTTGAATTTAGTAAGATCTATACAATGGATCTTGGACTCTGGTGCCACAAATCACATTATAGGATCATTAGATCTATTAAGTAATCCAAAACCTTTATCTGGTATAAAATGGGATTACCTAATGGAAATAATGTTTTTGTCACACATATAGGACAAGTAAGGGTCAACCCTCAGCTAGTCCTACATGATGTTTTTTGCATTCCTGGTTTTAATTAAAACCTTTTATCTTTAAATTCTTTTATTAACCATACAAAAGGTACAACTGTCTTTTCGGCTAACAAGTGTGTTTTGCAGGACAGGAACAAGAAAGTGATTGGTTCAGCTGAGTTACACAGAGGACTCTATGTCATTGATCAACCAATAAGGCTTTCTGTTGTCAATGCTGTAGAAAATCACACCTTATCTGATAGATTAAATGATGCTCTTTTATGGCATTACAGACTAGGACACTTGCCAAATAAGAGACTGCAAGTTATTAGTTCATAGTCTGCTGATGTCAAATTGCAGTCACGATTTTTGTTATGTTTGCCATATGTAAAAATTACAGAATATACCATTTTCATTAAGTACAACTGCTGTAAATTCTGTTTTTGATCTTGTACATATGGATATTTGGGGCCCTTTGTTACAACATACTGTGAATGGACATCAATATTTTCTCACTATTGTAGATGATTTTTCTAGATTTACTTGGGTTTTTCTTATGAGGCACAAATCTGAAGCTTCTAACCTTGTTAAATCATTTGTTAAATTTGTATCTACACAATTTCACAAAGTTATCAAAGTTATCAGATCTGGTAATGGATCTGAGTTCCAGCTCACTGATTTTTATGCTCAGCAGGGTATCATACATCAGACATCTTGTGTCAGCGCACTTGAACAAAATGGTATTGTTTAAAGGAAACATCATCATCTGCTGAATGTTGCTAGGGGACTGAGGTGCCAGAGTAATTTACCCATTGAATATTGGGGTTTCTGTCTTTTACATGTTGTAAAATTAATTAATGATACACCTACACCACTGCTGACGAAAAGCGCTCCACATGAGGTGCTTTATGGCAGTAAACCAGACTATTCTGTGTTTAAGGTTTTTGGTTTCTTAGTTTTCTCTTGCACACTTCAGTAGTACATGACAAAATTTGACTCAAGATGTTAGACTTGTGTCTATCTTGGAAATTCAAATACATCCAAGGGTGCCATTCTTTTAGACATTACCAACAAATATATCTTTGTTGCTAGAAATACTCAATTCCATGAGGCTTATTTCCCTCTATTTCAACAGGTGCTGGGAAAGGATAGATATCTTGCTGACATGCCCGTTCCTTTACCAGTAATGGACATTTTTTATGATCGGCTGAATGAGTCAGCAGACCAGCCAGATACTGGGTCATCTACAGCTGAGGCATCTAATGAAGAGCATGCACCAGTCAATCAGGCAACAAGGAATCACCAACCTTTTATCAAGGAGGTGCTCATACTGTTCATCAGACCCCACACATTCTGAGTGAAGTCATGAGACTAGACAATCTCATAGCAGATTATGATAGATTCATTAATGCTAATGATGCCATTAAAGAGCCTAAGACTTACAATCAAGCCATCAAGCATGATGAATAGAAAGAAGCAATGCAAAAAGAGATTGAATCTTTACAAAAGACTCATACATAGGAGATAGTTGATCTGCCCCAAGACAAGAAACCCATTGGGTGCAAATGGGTATACCGAATCAAATACAACCCTGATGGTTTAGTAGAGAGATATAAAGCTAGACTAGTAGCAAAAGGATACACTCAAACATATGGAATTGATTATCATGAAACCTTTTTTCCTGTTGTCGAGATTACTACAGTCAGAACACTACTTGCAGCAGCAACAACTAATAATTAGCATTTACATTAGATGGATGTCAACACTGGCTTCTTCCATGGAGTTTTGCATGAAGAAGTATATATGCAGTTGCCAACAGGTTGCGTAGCAACTAAACCAAATCAAGTTTGCAGAATAACCAAATAGCTGTATGGTCTCAAGCAAGCCAGTTGACAGTGGAACTGCAAGTTAACTGAATCTTTGGAAGCTCAAGGATTCCTTCAGTCTAAGAATGACCACAGTTTATTCGTCAAAGGATCAGGCCAATCTTTCATTTCTTTGCTAGTTTATATAGATGGCATCATAGCAGCAAGCCCCAATGAGTAGTTGATTCAAGAGTAATGCCTCACGCCAAAGAATTTACTTTTAATGATCATGGAAATTAAGATATTTCCTAGGAATTGAAGCTGCTAGAACCCCTACTGGCATATCCATTTATCAAAGAAAATACACTCTTAATATCCTAGAAGAATATGAATTTTTGGGAGAAAAACCTGCTAAGACACCTGTGGAGTCCAAGCAAACTTTACAGCATGGTGATTCACCACTTTTGGAAGGTAACACTGCTTATAAATCATTAATAGTCAAACTTATCTATCTTACCTTTATTAGACAAGACATTGCCTTTGCAGTCCATCAGCTGAGTCAGTTTCTTGATACTCCTACTAAAAATCATATGAAGGCAACACACAGACTGCTGAGGTATCTGAAAGCCAACCCTGGACAATGAATCTTCTTTCCAGAAAACAATGATCTTATACTCAAAGGATTTATAGACAGTGATTGGGTTGGTTGTCCTGAAAGAAGAAATCAATATCAGGCTACATGATGTTCCTAGGAGATGCACCAATCTCTTGGAAGGAGAAGAAACAAACTACTATAGAAAGAAGTTCTTAAGAGGCTGAATAAAGGGCAATGGAAATGGCTCATTACATTCTTCAAGATCTGAGAATTCTAGTTCAAATACCCAAACTGTCTTGTTTTGTGACAATGCCAGTGCCTTGCACATTGCCCATAATCATGTCTTCCATGAAAGAACCATACACATAGAGATTGACTGTCATGTTGTAAGAGACAAAGTAAAATCTAGACTTGTCAAACTACTTCCGGTCAATACAAAAGAACAAATAGCTTACATTCTCACCAAAGCCTTGAATGCACCCGTTTTCTCTTATCTGATAGACAAATTGGGATTTTCAAAGATATTTCAAAGTTCCAGTAGCTGAAGGGAATAGTAAGTGCAACTTATTCATGTACTACTCTCAGCTTGAAGGGGGTGTTACAGTATAGAGGCTAAAGGGAATGCTGAGTGTAGTCGGTTGATAAACTCTGCTGATTGTATGAAGACACAACAACCTGCTGACAGTATGACACATCAGTCTACTGAGCAATCTAGTATAGCATGATGTAGAAAGCGGTTATTCAGTTATAGTTTGTTGTAACCGCTTGTAACTTACTTCTAACTGATTCATGAGGCGTATGAAGTTATAAATACCCCATGATCAGCCACATTGTAATCTAACTTGTAATTTTCAGTTCATCAATAATAATTCCGCATTTCACTTTCAGTTTAATTCTATAAACTTCACCAAAAGGGCCTTCTTATAAGGATTATGTTAGTCTCGTGAATCTTTGCAAAGTTGGAGTAAATGAGTTACTTCGAGAGAGCATGATATCCAGATTATAAGATACGGTCGTTAATGTATAGACACTCGAGATACGACCGTATGGATGTTATTACAGAGATAGAATACTATTTATACGGTAACCGTTTCACAGGAACTGTAGTAGTCATTGCATTTGACTCTTACGATGATTTGGGGTCATGGCGTGTTGCTAGACATTATCCATGATCGTTAGGTTTGAAGGGCATTATTGTAAATGCATTTTGTGCCTACGGCCAACATATTCGGAAGCCTATCGAGTCACACACATAATAACATCTCGCCGGATTAAAATGCGGTTATAGTGATAACCAAATAAGGAAATGTTTTATCTCGACTATAAAGTGTTATAGTGATAAATTAATATAGTAGTATTTATTAATTATGAATAAATATAATACAAGATATTAATTATGTTGGTTAATTAAATATACATATCTGATGTATGGGTCGAAATTCTATGTGTATAATTAATTAATCATAGTATTATATTATTATGTGTTAATATTAGATATTGATATATATACATATAAGTGTAGTATATATATACGATATATATACATGTATAATTGATATATATATATATATATATATATATATATATATATATATATATATATATATATATATATATATAATACAAGATATTGAATATTAATAAGATAAATCAATAAAAGATATTTTTCTTATTTTACTAGTAAAACGTTTTCTTTCTCCCGACTCCACGCAAGAAGATTCTCCCAATCAGATTGGGACATCAGGGGCGCATGACACACTCTATATATGTGGTGTGTACCAAGCTCTTTTGTATCATCATAATTAGAAGAGTTCTAACTTACTAGAAAAATGGAGAGCTTCCTAGAGCGAGTTTTGAGAGAGAGAAAATGTAGGTCTACCAACTGAGTTTTTCTAGTAGCAATCCAAGACAGGATTCCGGCGGGTTGTTCGAGTGGACTAGCGGAAGAGGCCGAACGCTTGAGCGGCTCGTGCACCACTACTTCTTCGTAGACAATAAAGATTCAATCTTTTAGATAATCCAAGGTAAACTTCTCGTTTACTTTTTTTATGCTTGTTGCTTGAACGAAGTCAATCTTGGTATAAGGAAATCAAAATTTAAATTCCGCTGCGATCCCGCATTGATTTCCTTACAGTGGTATCGGAGCGAGTCTTCGATCTTAAGCAATAAGCATTAAAATTTGCACAGTAATTTTTCTAGATGAATGATATGATTTCGCGAAACGAAAACACAATAAAAAAAATCGGTGTTTGGGGTGCTCAGCCGATCGCCGGCGGCAACGCCACCGGAAATTACGCCGGCGGCGTCGGCTACCCCCCGGCGGCGGCGTTTGTGATTTTATGGTACGTAGAAAATTTCTTTTGTGCGTTAGAAAAGTGGGGAAATGAAGTTTAAGTGTTGCGATTTCACTATTCTGAAGTTATATTTGCAATTTCTTAAACATTTCTATAAACTTTCTTTGGCGATTGCAATTTCTTAGTCAGGTTATTCAACCAGGGTGGGGGATTGTTTGAGAATAGTGGGGAAATGTATTTGCGAATTCTTTTGTGATCTTTAAGAGCAGCCATTTAGGGTTTAAGAAAAGTGGGGGAAATGAATTAGGATTATGAGGATTTATGGGTTAAAAGAATATACAGTGCTGGCCGGGTCAGGAGTTGCAGATACGGGTAAATAGGCCAGGGAATTTGGGCCAGGCTTTAGGAAGAGCTCGGGCCAGGCTTTAAAAAGAACAAGGACCGGCGGTCAAGCTACATATAAACATAGTAATATAATTAAACTAATTATTTAATTACTGAAAAAACACATAAAAAATAATTTTACAATATATTTCAATTATCAAATAATTAATTTTAATTAATTTACTAATTCCTGCAAATATAAAATTAATGATGCCATATGATGTAAGCTTTTAATGTGCTTCATGGCTGGTTAGTGCAGGGGCAAAATAGTCAATTAACATATAAAGGGTATTTTGGTAAATTAATCAAGCTTAAATGCAATTGGGGCTCGTTTTCCAAAAAATTATGCTCTTTCTAATGTCTTAGTCGCACCTAATTTACTACAAACTTATTATGTGTACAATAATTTACTTCCAATAACTCTATTTATTTTGAATTTCATAACTCCTATTTTCTTGTGAAAGCTTACTCAGGTTTGCCTATCGATCTCCGATTATGGTTCATCTACCTTTCACACTCCTACGCACAATTAAACTCTTTCTAATGTCTTAGTCTCACCTAATCTTACTACAAACTTATTATATGTAAAATAGTTTACTTCCCATTACTCTGTTTATTTTGAATTTCATAACTGCTATTTTCTTGTGAAAGACTACTCGGGCCACGTCTATCATAGAGGCAGTGTCAAAGATGGATTGTACCCATTTTCCACCTCCTTCAATTGATCTCTTGTTCAGGACTTCATTTTCAGTCGTGTCTCTCCAATAAAATTTCACCAGCGTCTAGGTCACTATTTCCAACATGTTCTCCATCATGCTTTGCGTCATTTATCTATTTCCATTTCTAATAACGATAATGTTTGTATTGCTTGTCAATTGGCCAAAATCCTTCATCAGTTCTTACATGTTTCCGAATTTACTTCTCATGCACCTTTGGATTTGATTTATTTTGATGTTTGAGGACATTTTGTTGAACCCTCTGTTTATGGTTCTCGTTACTGTGTTAGCTTTCTGGATGATTATACACAATTCTTGTGGCTTTATCCGTTACGCAGTTAATCTGATGTAGAGCATGTATTTACTACGTTTCAGTCTCTTGTTGAAAGCTAATTTAACACTAAAATTAAAGCTCTTCAAACTAACTAGGGTGGTGAATATCGTCACTTATCTCACCTTCTCATCACCATTGGTAATCAACATCATCATTCTTGTCCTCAAACATATGAACAAGTTGGTTCCATTGAACGACATCATCATAAATTTGTTGAAGTTGACATTTCTTTCCTTGCCCAATCAAATCTTCCTCTTTAATGTCGGGAAGATGATTTCATCACTGCTACATATCTGAATAATCGTCCTCCAACCCGCATCATTGATTTCAAATCTTTCTCTGAAATGGTCTATCACCGTTCTCCTAATTAAGCATTCCTCCGTGTCTTTGGGTGTGCATGCTGGTCCCACCTCTATCCCTACAACAATCGTAAATCTGACTTCCGCTCCCAAACAAGCATTTTTATTGGCTACAGACCTTCTCAGCACGGCTATAAATGTCGTCATCTCTCCACTGGTCGTATTTATATCTCCCATTAAGTTGTATTCAACGAGTCTACCCTATCACCCCCACTACCCCACTTACTCCGTCCAATATTCTCATTCCCCTTCTTTCTTCTCTTAGACCACTGGCTTCCATGTCTCCTTCTAACCTTACTCCTACAAATTTTCCACCAATCTGTTGTCTTCCTCAACACACCACTAATACCCGAAAGTGTTCACCTCTCCCTGGTCATCTCCATCACCTTCCCCATCATCATCTGCCTCACCCCCTCCTCAGCCTCACCACATGGTCACTCGCTCCGAAATAAATAATCTCAAGTCTATACAACTCCCGAAATTCATTTGTTATCCTTGTCCCAAGCACATCTTACCTCATCTGATTTCTTTGAACCATCCTCCTACACAGAGGCATCTAAACATAAAGTCTGGCGTGATGCAATGAGATACGGGCTTAGTGCTCTCCTTTGTAATGATATCAGCTATATTGTCCTATCCACTCCACACATGAATATCATTGGTAATAAATAGGTTATTTTAGGTTAAACGACATGCTGATGGGAAGATCGAGCGTTATAAGGATCCCTGAGTTGCTAAGGGATATGATCAGTTTGAAGGTGTTGACTTTCATGACACTTCTAGCCCCGTTGTCAAGCCTCTAACAATTCGCCTTTTATTATCTCTTGCATTTTCAAATAATTGGTCTATTCTCTGAGTGGATGTTCATAATGCTTTTTTATATGGTCACTAATCTGAAGATGTCTATATGAAGTAACCTACGGGTTTTATTCGCCCTAACTTTCCGCACCATGTATGCAAACTTAGGCACAATCTCTAAGGCTGACGGCCAGCTCCTCATGCCTGGGTTTCTTAACTTACGACTATTCTCACCCAATTCGGTTTTCATGCATTTAAGGCTGACTCTTATCTTTACATTTATTCTCATGGCCATGATTGCATTTATTTACTTATACATTTACAATGGATCTATAGTCTCTTCCCTGAAATGTCAGTTCCCCTACCCTAGCCTCCTGTCATATGGTGTGATAACATTAATGCCACATATTTTTCTACAAACCCTGTTTTCCACGCTTGCACCAAGCATATCGAGTTAAAATTTCATCATGTTCGGGAACTTGTGTCGTCCAAGCGTTTACCAGTGGCATTCCTTTCCTTTGAGGATCAATTGGCGGACCTACTTACTAAACCTCTTGGTAATCCTCAGTTTACCTCACTCAAGACCAATCTGCATGTCCTTTCCATTCTCATGGGATTACAGGAGCGTGTTGAGAATACTCTAGACGGTTCTAATATCCCGACATAATAATTTGTATTTGCGTCATAATATCTTGTACTTAATTCTTTCACACTTTATTCCACACATATAAATCACCTATTTACTATTACCGAAACCAATGAGAATCAATCATTATTAACTTCAATATTGACATTGTGATGTCTCAGTTCTCGTTTGTTATCATCTTATGAATTCTAAGCATCTTTCCTTTGGATTGTAATAGTCACTGGGTGTTACTACTTGATCTTTGTTTATGTATTCATAATTTGTGACTTTTATGATGTGAATGTTGCGTGTTTAGAAAACCGAGTTTTAATCATTTTTGCTTTCAAACTCTTTTCGTAGCACGAGATTTCATGATATACACAACATCTCACGTCATAACCGAACGGGTCGATTCAGAATTACCCACGTTTCGGGTCGGATTGTTATAGTATGTAGGGGGTGTCGAAAGCATAAAGTGTAAGAATTATCATTTAGTAAAAGATAATTATATGTGGCCCTTAAGTTATTTAATAATTATGTTGGTAAATATATTATTGGTTTATTATTTAATCAAGGGTATTATGGGAAATCCTATGATGGTTAGGGTTTTCATTCCGGAATATTCCATAATGCTTTAGGTCCCTAGTCTTGCCTATATATAGACTGCCTGTGTACCATCGGTTGGTGATCATACAGAAAATAGGCATAGACCAGAAGACCTAATAGCACTATATGTCACCACTGTGCATATGGAGTTCTCCTTTTCTATTCTAGGGTTTGGATCCTGGCGGCAAACTGAGACGGAGTCGAATAACAATGGATGTAGGAACGGTCCTGTTGATTTCATCCGCTTCCGCTTACTTAGGTAATCTGAATCTATCGTTTTCCATCATGTGGTATCAGAGCCAGCCTATAATTCATGTTGTTCGATTGTTGATGTGCTGGACTATTATTTTGTTTGAATAATTCAGTTTCTTCTTATCGTTACCTTGTCTGACTGCTCTTTGTATTTCGAGTAAACAAAGAAACGCGTGTGTGGTAAAAATAAAATTTTCAGTCGACGATTGACTTACGGATTTTGTCCCCGGTTGCCTTACCTACTGTATTATTCTCCATGATATACATACATATAT
Source organism: Gentiana macrophylla (assembly GCA_026214975.1). Classification (NCBI taxonomy): domain Eukaryota; kingdom Viridiplantae; phylum Streptophyta; class Magnoliopsida; order Gentianales; family Gentianaceae; genus Gentiana; species Gentiana macrophylla. The sequence continues at coordinate 47,228,006 of CM047817.1, forward strand.
ATATATTTGAGAAAACCTTCCCTCGACCCGCCTCCACCACCGCGACCACTTACGATTATTTCCGGGCACATTGGTAGCCATCTTTGCAGGCTTATAAATAAAATAAAATAAAAGTAGAAGAATATGACAGCTTGATTGATTCTTTTCGTCATAGGATGATGATAAGAAGGGATACTTGTTTAAGCGGCGTGGTGGCTGAGGAATTAGCGGCGGCGGGATTTTAGTTCGCAGGGAGGGAATAGCGTTTTTAGGGAGAACTTTGGCACATTGGTGATCCTATTGGTTAATTAAAAATAAATAAATAAATAATTTATGGCAGATATCCGAATCAATGACCAGTCCACATAAATAAATGGTTATTGATCAAATTCATGCGTATTGCGTGTATGTATTTTGAATGGTCAAGTTTGCTTGAGATATTTTACATTGAATGGAATTCGTTCGGTGATATCTTATTTTTGTGAGGAAAAAAAAAATAGAAGAAATATCCTTTTGATTATTTTCATTGTCACGTATATAGAGTATAATCATTTTGTAACCGGTTACGCTGTGACATGAAAAGAGTAGTTAGCCACATGTAGATAAAGTGACATGATATCATCAAATTGATAATTATTGGTTCATGTAAAGGTTTTAAACACATCATTAAGTAAATGCCCGAAATCAAATTATTAATCATTTGCAACATTGAGAAATATGTCTTATAGTTGTGTCAAGTTTGAGAGCTTACCCACTGCGGCTCAAATTCTGGACACATAAAGATTAGTCGCATTATGTTTAGTGATTAAATCATGACATATAAATGTAGTAATAATTTTAATAGACATGCATACTTGAACCATATTTAAGTATTAACTTGCACATATTTATGTCAACATAAGATCTTGTTGACTTATGTAAAGTTGTCAATATTTGAATGTCAATGGTGTCAAATGTTGGGTGTAGACACAACAGCCTGACATGATGATGCATAAAAGTTTTGATCACATTATGTGGAGTGATTGAAAATTCATCGATGTTCAGTTGAATTGACAAATGTTCAATTAAATGGTGTGTCGACATAAGAAATACATTTGTATTTACCCTTATTTAGTAACTTCTAAAGTATGTCATGTCATACGGTCGATTTTGAGTGTTGCCACAGCAGCTCAATGATTGACAAAAGACTTAATCACATATTGTGGATGATTAAGATGACGAAATTGATCGCATCATGCTTAGGGATCAATTTAATGCATATTTTAGCTGCATTTAAAGGGTTGATTGACATATATGAGTGAACAATATCTTGTTTGTGCATTTGGTGGAACCTAATAATTAACTAGTTTGATTAATTAATGTTGTAGTATTTCCATATCATTATTGATATACATAATTTGATTGTTTGTATTAAATGGAGAGACTATATAATCAAACTGTATGTGTCACATTGATATTATTTCTCTTGCATCTCTTGGAGTAGCCACAGCATCCGAAATGCATGAGAAGTAATGCAGCGATTAATCACATAATGTTCAGTGATTACATGAGTGACTCATACATTTCAGACCAATTAGTTCATTTAGATAATGCTCGGCCCCACAGGGAAGCAATTATCTTTATGAAACTGATTGAAATAAGATGGAAATTATCATAAAGACGAGGGGATTTATCTTATGCCCACAGGTACAGATGGTCCCACTCTATTCAGTTAATCCTCCAGTACTCTTATTATTTATGATAGTAAATTCTATGTAGTGATTACAGCCTCTACCCACAGGAAGGCCATGAATTTACTTTTAAAAGAATTAACATTGGTTGATTCTGTCTAAGGCAACTCATATGATTAATTTTGGAATGCATAGGTCAGTATAATGTGATTCATATGGGTGCTCCACCACTCACTACGAAATCACATTTATCAACTGATGGGTTGATCTATGAGCATTTTAGCGAATCAATCGCTTTTGCAGGTGCTCTTAAAATAAAATTAAAATATTGTTAGATATGCATTTCCATTAAGGATAAATTTTACTTTGACCACCCTAATGTTAGAGTTGTCCTCAATGACATATAATAAATTGTTCAGTACGTACTCCTCATAATAGAAATTGGGTTATTAGTGTTGGTTTGTAGATCATTTTGGTTTACTAATATTATGATTTTCCAATGGTCTTGGGTGATTTCTATTTGTGATAGTGTAATTAAATACATTTGTCATGTTCAGAGTGTTCACAATTTTATGAACATAGAGAAACACGTGGTCTATAGAGTATTTGATCATTTGTATTCTGGCATGATGAGCGAATTTTGTGAGACTTATGAAGAATATCATATTGTCTCATTTTAAGAAATTACACTTGAAGGTAATCTTGTTCCTATTAGTTTTGGTTAGGGACATTAAAGTATGTTATCTCATTGGTACGGAAATTGCTATGTGTTAGATCTCATGTTTAGTTGTGATATAAGGTGAAGTGCTTTAGATATTTACTTCACATTGTCAATATGAAAATATGAGGCTATCATCTTTTGGATAGTGAATCTCTCGTGCTCAACTTAAGATTTCAAATCTTTATTCTGTGTAGCACTATAGCCTCGTAAGTTAAATCTAACATACATTAGATAGTTGACATCAATGAATATATCACTGTTTCGACGTATGAAGTTGCGATATACTTCTTTAAAGTAAACTAAAATTATGGTGGGTTGTAAGGCTTAATAGCTTTATTTATCACCATGACTTGAGTTTGTGGGGTTTGTATATGACAAACCATTAAGTTCACTCATTATGTCGAATGATTAGAAGAGATCATGATATTGTATAAGTGTCTATTGTTCAATATTTAAATGGTTTGATAATTTGTCTTATATTTTGATATCATCCATTATTATGGCTACTTATCCATATTAAAGCTTATATTGTTCATAAAGCTTTTATACTCGAGGATAGAGTATGCTATTTATGATAGTATAGAACGAAAGACATTTATGGCAGGAAAATATATGTCATTTTCTCCTTGAATCATACAATCACACTTGTTTGTACTATCGTGTGATTGAGTGGGAGAATCCCGTCGAAAATGATATTTATTAGTATCCTAAGGAGTTAGAATCTATTTGAACAATGTGTAATATTGTTAGATTCTCTTCAAGGTTGTCATCTTGACAACATTGTGTTGTGGAAAGAATCATGCTGAAATATTATACATATTATTTTGACCAGAGCTTATAACTTTGGATATAGAACTTTGGTCAAATGAAGTGTTCATATATAAATAGATATTTTGATTGATTCATTGGAATCGCAGGAGGTTGATCACATATTCTAACATAATGTGAAGTTAGAAACCATAAGGATTTTGGGAAATGCGGATTGAGTGGGAGTGATTGTTCTAAGTGATTAATCATAAGGTGAATTGCATCATTCTGCTTTTCATTGAAGAAACTTAGTTGATTCTAAATGGAATATGTTATATTTCATATTAAGAGAGTCAATTATAGATTGATCACATGTTGAGGTCAATCACATATGGTATCTACTCATTTCTAAACCACCAATTACGTAAAATAGTGGGAGTATATTTCTCGATTATTAAAACCTAATTCTATTTTGAGTTGTGTGCATTATTCTATCTGACAATTGGTTGGATGAATTAGTTCTTTTGAACATTATTATATTATGAGCATTAGTTGCATTGTTACATCCTGAGAAAATTCATGTTTGTACTAGTTTTTGTTATTCATTATAGAGTTCCATATTGATGATTTAATAAATCACTTGGGAACTCATTCTTGTTATGATGAGCAAAATAATGCTAGATTTGTTGTTGAAAATTTTCTCTATGAGACACTTAAGATTATCAATTCTTCTATACAGTTACTGAAGAATTTTGTGCCCAGTTTGTTGATTGTAGCTCATGATAGAAATATGGTTTATTTAACCATTATAGTGGATGTCATTTGTGTGATAAACTACTGAAATGTACACAACATGTGTTGGAGAACAAAAGCACTGAATAATTGTTTTTGGTTAGCAAGTATTTATATGGATTTTGTAAGCTTCTGATTTGTTATACTGGTTTACATTGTAATGATGTTTTCGACCAGTGGGAGTGTTAACCATATTTTAGGATTGTACACTTGCATTTTGTTAGAGCTATACTTATGATAAATAGTTTCCTTTAAAGTACATGTTGTATGATTTTGGTGAATCTCATATCGATATAAGAGGTTCAATGAGATCATCCATGTCAGGATCTCGTTAAGCTTGCATCAACTACCTTTAAAGGTGAACTTGAGTATTGATTAGAGTAGCTCGTTTTTGAATAACCGAAAATTTTGTGTAGTTAAGTCACAGGCTTTATAAGTTTTGGCCTATGGTTGTTGGTCGATGTTGCTTCTGGCCAAAATTTTGACACATCACATCCTCACTCATATGAGGAATGATTCTGATGATAAATTACCAAATCGACATTTATGGGACACGTTGTCAGAGGTAAGCTAGCTATAAGACGAGTGTCAAGTAAGTAGAATAATATGAGAATAAAGATTGTGTATTTTGCCGGCTTATGTTATCTCACAATCATATTGTACTCATATTTGACTTATTGACACATAAAGATGATTCGTCTGAATTCTCTGAAATTTGTCAAAATAGACATCATAGTGATGTAGCAATTACATGAAAGTGCACCGAGTTCATGTATGAGTGAATCCATTCGGATTCTGGGACCCCGGATGACATTTTGTTTAGTTCATTCATAAAATGTTTACTTGGCTGGTTGATATTGCACATTGTAATTTTGGAAGGGAGTGTTTGTTTTTATCAAGCATAACCGCCATAGTTCTTGTGTTAGTATTGATCAGTTGAAGTTGTGTTAATAAACCATAGAGTGACATTTCGAGCATGCAAAATTTTGTTGTCACTCATTAATGTTGTACCAACATAACTTCTCGGGCCAAGTGGGAGAATGTAAGAATTATCATTTAGTAAAAGATAATTATATGTGGCCCTTAAGTTATTTAATAATTATGTTGGTAAATATATTATTGGTTTATTATTTAATCAAGGGTATTATGGGAAATCCTATGATGGTTAGGGTTTTCACTCCGGAATATTCCATAATGCTTTAGGTCCCTAGTCTTGCCTATATATAGACTGCCTGTGTACCATCGGTTGGTGATCATACAGAAAATAGGCATAGACCAGAAGACCTAATAGCACCATATGTCACCACTGTGCATATGGAGTTCTCATTTTCTGTTCTAGGGTTTGGATCCTGGCGGCAAACTGAGACGGAGTCGAATAACAATGGATGTAAGAACGGTCCTGTTGATTTCATCCGCTTCCGCTTATTTAGGTAATCTGAATCTATCGTTTTCCATCATAAAGGTAATCAAATTATATGTAGTCCCATTCTCGAATATCAAGTCATTATTCAGAATTGAACGCCCTAAACGCATATAACTTAAATTTAATTAACTTATATACGTAATCTTTTTAAACAAACATCAAAGTTTAATGTGAGGAATATAAAACGACTCGGGATCTACACAATCATACTATGAATGGAATAGGAAAATCCAATGTTGAGTCCATTACAACATTAAATTAAACGAGTTCAACGAAAATCCACCAAAAGGTAAACTCAAAAGATTAATAGTCTAAGCTATTACAACTCAAGTTTCTCAAAACTCATCTAGTCCGCTAACTATTAAAAAATATAAATATTTAAAGCACTTCAGCAACACTACAAGGTCATTGCTCTTGGAAAACATACTCCTCAATGGAACCTGCATCACCTTGTCGGGTGGGAAACAATATGACAAAAGGTAAGTACAAATGTACTTAGCAATGGGGAAGTGCATGGAATCTTGACACGTTATAACACAATGACTATCAACAATAATAATACCACATATGTTCAATTGGCTGACTCCCTCAACTAGTCTCACTAGTAGACACAACCAAAAAAGACATTTGTTACACAATGATCCGAGGACAATTTGATGGTGAGTATTGTTGGACATATTTTAAGTTTTAATGATGAGTGCCAGACTAGCTGTTATAGAGCAAAGACAAAAAGATGTCTAGATCAAATGTATAGGTTTACTAGAGTTTGATTTATGTATAGGTTTGATCAAACAAGTACTGTAATTAGGTCAGCTAACTTTATCAGCAGACCTGTCTAGGTCAGTAGGGTCACTAGGTCAGTGGACTAGTTAGGTACCTGCAAAAGACTGAAGGCTGAGGGTTCAAACTCAGTTATTGAAGGCTAAGGGATCAAACTTAGTATTTAAAGTCAAGGATATGGAATCAGAATTTATGGAAGTCTGTGATGACCTAAACTGATTACATATACCTTGTGTACAAGGTCTAAGTTCCATAAGTTAAGTGGTGAATGGAACTTAGTTATAATCAAAGTGGTGTACTCTAACTTCACAATAAAAGTTTGATGAAAAGCAGTCAGCTGAGGCGTTAACAAAACACAACAGACTTAAACCAGCTGACTGACATGTACTTCAATAGACTGATTTACATCAGATATCTGCTGAGTATAAATCTTGATTTAATCAAGGATCACATTGGAAGATTACAAGGATAAGGATGGATTACAAGCCTTGTTATTGTCAACAAATCAATGGTCAAGATTAAAGGGACGTTGGAAAGATTCGGAGCTTTATCCAATGGATACAAGTCAAAGGGGGACAGTCTAAAAATTGACAAAAAGAAGGCTGTCTGTGTCAGTACCATGAACAGTCAGAGAAAGCAAGTCAAGATGGAGACAATTCGGAAACGGCTATGTTTGAAATTCAAACATAAGTCACAGGATTCCGACCTATAAATAGAGGACTCCTGATTCAGATGAAAGATGATGAAAAACAAATAATCTATTTGAAGCTATCAAGTTCTTATCGAAAAATCACCCTGCTGACATTCACTGAGCATAAAGCTACTAATCTAGAAAATTATTCAAGTGTAACCTGCTATCAAGTTACATCAAGAATACACACTTAAAGACTTCAAGCTACTGAAAGCTGAATCTCTTACTTGATTCAAACTTTCTTTTACAAGAAACCTGCTGAAGGCAGAGAAGCACTTAGGTGTCAAGAACTGTTGTTTGTGGTGGAGCTGGTGAATAGGCAATCGTACCCTTCAAGGACCAGTGGAATACTTTGGAGCAGCAATCCTACCTGTTTCAAATATTCAGTTTGTGAAGCCATAGTCATTGGTGAAGGACAGATATCATAGGGATTTTTGTAACTGCAACCTCAAAGATCTCTAGTGAATTTCCTCCAACATCACAGGAGAAGAGTGGACTGATAGGATTACACCACCTGGAACCACTATAAAATTTGCCTACTTACTTTCTGCATTTAATTTCTGTTATTTGCATACTAGTCACATCAACCTACTGAAACAAGCAACTGAATCACACACTCACACTACTGAGTATATAATACTTGGTATCATTGTTAAACAACAATTAATAAGGCTTAAACTAAGTATATTCTGCTGCAACAAATTCAGTAATATCAATAGTCAAGTGAGACTATCGAGCGAAATGCAAGAAACACGACCTTGCTGAGTTTGTTAACTCCAAAAGTTTTAAGTGTTAAGTTTATTCACCCCCCCTCTAAACTTAACCAAAGCCTTTTAAAGGGACCAACAATTGGTATCGGAGCAGTGCTTCTATTCTGAAGTAATCCTACTAGTTGCGCTTGTGAAAATACTTTGAAAACTTTTCCAAGTTTCTGATTTGCAAAGCTTTGCATCATGGATAACAATCAGTATGCTAGGACTATGTTGATGTGCTCTCTAGATCGTTTTGATGAGTATAAATGTCGTATGTAGGCTTATCTAGCTGCAACACATGATGAGATGATGGATGTGCTGACTGATGGACCACTGGAAATCACAAAGTCTATAACTGTGGATGGTCAAACTCAGTATGTTCCAAAACCAAAAAGAGAGTGGGGTGCTGAAGATATAAAAAGATCAAACCTCAACAATATTGCTATTGATATCATCTACAGAACTTTGGATAGCAATATGTATATGAAAGTGAAGGATTGCAAGACTGCTAAGGAACTTTGGGAAAAATTGCAATTAATCTGTGAAGGCACTGGTGCTATAAAGAAAAACAAAATCAGTGTAGCCAAAAGAAAGTTCCAAGATTTCAAAATGAAATCAAATGAAACCATTGAGCAAATGGAGTCAAGATTCAATGCAATCATGGATGAACTCACCCTACTGTATGTAGTGTATACAAAAGAAGAGATCAATACAAGAATTTTGGAAGCACTACCTGCAAAGGAAGTTTGGGAAATGAAGGTCACAGCCATAGAAGAGCCAAGGAGTCTACATGAAGAAGACACCTTCAAATTATTTTCAGATCTCAAAGCCTATGAATTCAATAAGAAACTTGCTCCTGAAAAGGAAGAACCAAACACTGCTGCATTGGCTGCTGCACATAAAGAAGAATCATCAGGTGCTCAAGATGATCTGCTGGATGAGATACAAGAGCAAATAGCCCTACTGAGCAAGAAAATCAGGATGATGAAAACTGGAAGGGGTTCTCCAAGAAACTTCACTAAGAAATCAAGTGTGCTTTCAATGCAAGAAACCAGGACACTTCAAACCTAACTGTCCTCATCTAAAATAGAAAAAGGAACCTGATTATCTATGCTTCAACTACAAGAAACCTGGACATTTCAGACCTGATTGTCCAGACCTACTGAAGAACAAGAATCAACAAAGAAGATCTAGCAAGAAAGCAATGGTTGCTGAAGATGAATCAGGCTATGAAGTTGAATCAGAAAAAAGGAAATGAATCTGATGATACTGCACTAGTTTCTGACATGGAAGATTATGCATTGATGGCAAATATGGAAGACTGAGAAGGTATACAACTCTGTATCTATAAACACTCCTGCTGAAAGAGATTGTGAATCACTTGTGGTTCAAATCTTAAAATTCTGACAATGAAGAAACTTTGGATGCCATCCTTAATCAACTGAGGAAAATACAATCTGGTTATGAGATTGTGAAGGCTGAAAATGAGGCTCTTCAAGCAAAAATTCAAAGACTAAATGCTGAATAAAGAAATCTCAAAGGAAAGGAAAAGGATTATGAACAGACTCAACATAAGTCTACTGCACCATCAATAGCTGCTGAATCTGCTGCACAATCCAGTTCCACCACTTCATTCAAATCTGGGAAGCCTTATGGTGATAGAACAGACCTTGGATTTGGAACTCAACAATCTAATAAGAGTGTATCCAGTAAGGTCACTGAACCTAGTACCAGAATTGGTCCTAAGTTTGTCCCTGCATAAGATCCAACTCCCAAAAGGGTTGCTGAGGCAGTAAAGCCTTCTAAGAAGACTTCAAGAAAGAAAAATCAGAAGTCAAAAAGGTCAACTGTACCTAATAAAAAGAGTAAATTCAAGGGTAGGACTGTTGAACCTTCCAGACATACTGATAGCAGACTTGCTGCTAAGGCTGCTGGACCACAAAAGGACAAAAATCAGAAATATTCCAAGGATAAGAATCCTAAACCCAAAAATGTCAATCATTCTAGGGATACTTATCTCAGGGGGGAAAGGTATATTGTTCCCTACTGATGAAGATTGGAATATTCCTGCCCTTACTGCTACAAACAATAGACATAACCATAATGCTAGGGTAAGACCTCAGCAATGGAATCAGCAGAGGACTTATTCAAGACATCAGCAGGGACCTCAGCAGACTCCATATTACAGGGCTGCTCCTAACAGACAACAAAACTATGGTTATGTTAATGCTTCTAACAAAAGAAATCACTTCAAACAGCATTATGTACCAAAAGGCCAGAAAGCATATGAATCCTACACAACCAAATGTAAGATCTTATGGAAATGTGGGATACATATATGAACAAAAGTGTAATGCTTTTCAAATAAGACCTTATGGAAATTTGCCAAGGGTCATGCTTACCACTGACCACTATGGACCCAAACAGTTTTGGGTACCTAAAATACATTAAATTTGTTTTGTAGGGTGTCTGGTACTTTGGCAGTGGATGTTCCATACATATGACAAAGAATAAGCACTGTTTGACAAATTATGTGGCAATGGATGGTCCAAGAGTCAATTTTGGCAACAAGAACACACCAAGATACACAAGAGGATATGGTACACTGTAGAGGAATGAATTAACTATCAGGAATGTTGCATTTGTTGAAGGACTGGACTACAACCTCTCGAGCCTTCGGGCGCTTTTGTGACATGGGTTACAAGGTCACTTTTGACAAAGGCTCTTGTGTTGTCATTAGTGAAAGAGGTGAACAAGTTGTGTTCATTTGGTAGAAGACAACAAAACATGTATGTTGTGGATTGGTCTACTGCTGTTCCAGAGACATGCCTAATTGTGCATACCAAGTCAGAATTAAATTGGTTGTGGCATAAGAAGCTGAATCATCTTAACTTTGAAGCTATTAATCAATTGGTGAAAAAGAAGTTGGTGGTTGGTTTGCCTGAGATCACATTCAAAAAGGATGCTATATGTGATGCATGTCAACAAGGTAAACAAACCAAGTCAAGCTTCAAGTCAAAGACTAAACAATCAACAAAAAGAGTCTTGGAGTGATGCATATGGATTTATTTGGACCAAGAATACCAACAAGTGTAACAGGAAAGAAGTACACTCGGTAGTTGTGGATGATTATTCAAGATACACTTGGGTAGTATTCATGAACAAGAAAAGTGAAACACTTCAAAAGATGCCTGAACTTTTGAAGAGATTGAAAAATGAGAAAAGTTTCACAGTAGTGAAGATCAGATCAGACAATGGTACTGAGTTTCTCAATAAAGTCATAAGAGAATATTGTGAACACAATGGTGTGCTGCATCAATTGGCAGCTGCTAGTACACCTCAGCAAAATGGGGTTGCTGAGAGAAGAAACAGGACTTTGAAAGAAGCATGAAGGACTATGATTTGTGAAGCATTATTACCTGAAAGATATTGGGCTGAAGCAATCAATACAACATGCTATACACAAACAAAATAGGACCTCAGTAAACAAGAAGCTGCTGAAGACACCTTATGAGATATGGAATGGAAGAAAACCAAATATATCTTACTTCCATCCATTTGGAAGCAAATGTTTTATTCTAAATCATAAGGAGCAATTGAAGACATTCCAAAGAAAGTCAGATGAAGGAATCTTTTTGGGATATTCTTCTGTCAGCAAGGCATTCAGGGTACTAAATAAAAGGACATTGAAACATGAAGAATCAATACATGTTGTATTTGATGAACCCAAGTTTACTGGAATGGAGATGAAGTTTTGAAAGCTACTGAAAATCACCAAGTCACTGATCCAGAATGTGTTGATGTTTTGGAAATGACTTAAAAGTTTCTGACTCTACCCCTCTTGAAGAACTCTGCCGTAACACTCATCGATGCAACAACCAAGCAGCTTCAAGGATCTCACTGAACCCCTCATCAAAACAACAAAGCAGAGCTTCATCAAGATGAAGCTCTCAGAATCAAACAAATCAAGATTTACAATGGTTGAAAGACCACCCTGCTGAACAAGTTATTGGCAATATACAGCAAGGTGTATGGACTAGAAGACAATTGGAAGCGATGTTTACTTATTTTCTGTCTCAAATTGAGCCTAAAGTTGTTGAAGAAGCTTATATCCGATCCAGATTGGATAATTGCTATGCAAGAATAATTAAATGAATTTGAAAGAAATCAAGTTTGGACACTAGTGGAAAGGCCTACTCATGCAAATATAATTGGAACTAAATGGGTATACAGAAACAACTTGGATGAATCTGGTACCATTGTAAGGAATAAGGCTAGACTAATGGCAATGGCTATTCTCAAGCTGAAGGAATACATTTCCCCAGTTGTAAGATTGGAAGCTATAAGATTATTCTTGGCATATACATCTTACAAAAACTTCAAAGTATACCAGATGGATCTCAAAAGTGCATTTTTGAATGGCATTTTAGAGGAGGAAGTTTATGTTCAGCAACCTCCTGGTTTTGAAGTTAAAGATCAAGAAGATAAAGTTTACAGACTCAACAAGGCACTTTATGGCTTGAAACAAGCACCAAGAGCATGGTATGAAACCCTATCTCAATTCTTGGTGGATAATGGTTTTACCAAAGGTACCATTGACAAAACTCTTTTTAGAATCAATAAAGGGACAAAGACTGCCTGTATGATTTATGTTGATGACATAATTTTTGGTTCTGAAATGAATTGCTATGTGAAAAGTTTGCTAATCTCATGAAAAGCAAGTCCCAAATGAGTATGATGGGAGAGATGAACTACTTCCTGGGATTACAAGTCAAACAAATGAAAGATGGAATATTCATTAATCAAACTAAATATACCAAGGAGTTGCTGAAAAAGTTTGGCATGGAAAATAGCACCAAGATATCAAATCCTATGAGTATTAACATCAAATTGGATGTAGATAAAGAAGGCAAAGATGTTGATCAGACTTTATACAGAAGGATGATAGGCAGTCTGCTGTACCTCACTACCAGCAGACCTGATATGTCCTTTGTTTTAGGTGTTTGTGCAAGATTTCAATCAAATCCAAAGGAAAGTCACTTAGCTGTAGTCAAAAGGATTCTTAGGTATCTAAAAGAGACTTTTAGAGTAGGGATATGGTATTCAAAAGATGGAAGTTTCAAAGTTATATCCTACTCAGATTCTGATTATGCTGGTTGCAAGATTGATAGAAAAAGCACCACAGGAACTGTCAGTTGATGGGAAATAGACTGGTTTCCTAGTTCTTTAAGAAACAGAATTCAATATCAACTTCCACTACTGAAGCTGAATATATTGCTGCTGGAAGCTGTTGTGCACAAAAACTATGGTTAAGACAACAGTTAAGGGATTATGGAATAGAAGAAAGAGAAATTCCTATAATGTGTGACAACACAAGTGCAATTGCAATCACAGAAAATCCTGTTTTGTACTCAAGAACCAAGCACATTGATGTGATACATTATTTTATTAGAGATCATGTTAAGAAGAAAGATGTGGTGGTTCTTTACCTCCCTACTGAAGATCAACCTGCTGATATATTTACAAAACCATTGGATAGTGAAAGGTTTGCTAAGTTAAGAACTGAACTTGGCATCATAAAAGTTGACTGTGACACTATTAATCAGCAGTGTACAGGAATTCACCAAGGGGATTAGTCTTTGCTATGTTGGGTGAGCTCACTTAGCAGACTAGTCATTGGCCTCAACAATTCCATGTACTTAAATAGTTTGTACAATTGAGCAAATGAAGTTGCCAAGGGGATTGGTCTTTGTCCTGATGGGTGAGCTCACTTGACATATCATTCATTGGTATTAAACTTCACTTTGTATTATCAGTTGCACAAAACAAGTATGTTTGAAGATCAGCAGAGTAACCTTATCAGTAGGCTACTGAGCCTTATCAGACAACAGTCACGAACCAACTCCACTCACGATGACCAAGGTCACTGAGTTATACGTTAAGACAGTCAAACTTAAATGAAAGTCAACAGTAATTGGATATTATTCTTATCCTTTATAACCACGGTTACAATATCCAACGGTTATAACTCTTTATGGGATCAGTTAGTGGGACACATGGCAACATCACATCTATTCCAACTTTAATCATCGTTAAATGCTATAGTACGTGCACAGTACTTTGCTAATAGTTACTACCCACTTTCTTCCTTTATACATACAGACATATACACAGAGATAATACATACAAACTCAGATCGATTTTCTCTGAGAATATAAAGTGTGAACATAGATTTGCTAGCTTTCTTCTTCAAATCTACAATGGCGGATAAAGGTGATGTTCACATTAGAACGAGCCAAAGTGTAAGAGGGTTCGTTGTTGATGCAAACAAGACTGAGCTAGCAATCAATATTGATAGGAGAATCAGAAGATATGAAGGATTAGAGGATGTCCCGAATCTGAGATTGGAAACCATCTCTTATACAAATGTTACAAATTTCTGGAGGAACATTGTGATTAGAGATGATAGAGAGGCATTTACTACCACTGTTAATGCCCAGAAGATTGAAATTTCTTCAAACCTGCTGAGGGAAGTGTTCGGGTTTGGACCTGAAAATGGTGCTCCTACCAATCCTGAATCAATGGAGCTTTCTAAATTGGAGTTTTTTGATGCAATAAAGACCAACAAATCCATAAAATCATCACTGGGCATCAATGTGAAGCACATCAGAATGGAGTATAATCTGTTGAGCAAGATTATTTCTAAAAACATTCTTGGATTCAGTGGAAGCCTTGACACATTGTCTGGACCCAAGATTGACATGCTGATAATCATATGCAAAAGTATGAAGTTTGATTGGGCCGGATTCTTTGTCCAATACAAGAAGAAAGTGATAACAGAGGACAGAGATGGGACTAGAAAGTCCAAGACACTGCCTTTGTTTCTGATGGTGCAGACCTTACTGACCCATTTGAAGATTGCTGATGTTGCACCTGCAAAAATCAACAAGTCCAGATATAAGCCAGGAATCAGTTATCTCATTCCTAGTTTGGATGATGATGAAGATTTAGATGATGAGGCAACTGAAAGTGATAATGATGGAGATGACAATGGTGATGGTGGGTAGGCTAAAATAGTTGCACAACCTGCTGCACCTAAGAAGGATGCTAAGAAAAGGAAAGCTAGTGATATAAGAAAGAGCACTGAGCTTTTAAAGCCCACGAAGACAAGGCAACAACCAGTAGACACTACTGAGTCTACTGAGGTTCCAGTTGAAGTTGAGGCTGCTGAGCCTACTGGAGCTGCAAAGAAGACTGCTACTAAGATTTTGAAAGAACAACAGAAAGAGGATAGAAGAAAAAGGAAAGCTGCTGAGATTGAAGAACAACCTGCAAAAAGAAGGAAACATGTTGTGAAAAAGAAGGTATATGGTAAAGGCAAGGAATTAAGGGTCTTGAAGGACCAAAGAGAAGAAGAAGAAGAGGCTGTTGAGCCTACTGAGGATGCTAATGTTGTTGTTGAACAACAGATTGAAGAACCACATCACACTGTTATACCTGATCCTGTTGTGGAGATTATTGAACCTGTTCAAGACCCTGCTATGGATGCTACAAATCAGGGGGAAGAACACACTGCAATAGACCCTGCTGATGTGCATATGAGTCGGGGGGAAACCAGTGTAGGACAGTTGGAGTTAGTAGGTACAAATATCCAACCTGATGAACCTACTGACCTGTTTGTATCTGCTATAGATACATTGACTCACCTTGTTCAAGCCTTTGGGGGACAACAAGCTGAGCAATCTGCACCAAGAAGAGCTACAATGCCCTTTGAGAGAAGGGAAAAGAAGTCCAAGAAGGAGAAGGTAGATCCAAACTTCAAGAAAATCTAAGACTACTTTGCTTGGAAGTTTGGTTTCTATAAAAGACAAAAATCAAGTGCAGAATCAATGACTGATTTTGAGGAATGGTCATTTAATCAGTTGGGAGTAGAGATCTTGATTGGACTGATTGATACATCTGAGCTACAAGTGAGGCTGCTGGATATTATCGATAGGGAAAAGCAAAGATGAAGCATTATGTTCAGAGAACCACAAAATTGACCCGACAGTGATGATTCATCATCTTCTGACTCTGATGATGATCACTCTTCTTTTCCAGGCCAACCCAGTGGCACTGCATTGGAAAGGCCTATTGAGAAGGTAGGACAGGGATCCAAAGACAATACAGCAGATCAGTCTGCTGATGCTGATAAGTCTGCTGAGGGACAACAGACTGGTAATGTGGATGAAGATATGGAGGATTTGACCATTGATGATCTGAAAGCTCTAATTAATGATGGGATAACTCTTGGAGACTACAGGCTGATCAGTATGTCTGACACCTTACTGGTGGTTGAGCCTAATGATCAGCAGACTGAAAATTTGGATGAGGAGATGGTAATTGCACATAGTGAGCTCCGACTCGATTCTTCAAGATTAAGCTCAGATGATCGGAGTGGTTTGACACTCAGGATACTTTATCTCAAACGGCTGATGTTCTACAGAAGATAGCTGATGATAGAGGAGTCCTAGAAGAAAATTTGGCCGAATTTCCTCAAATTTTTGAAAAGAGAGTCTTACTCACTGAGAAACAAACAGTGTTAGGATAAAGGCTGGATTTGGTGATGGGTTTGGAGGAATCACCCACACATTCTGAGGTGGTTCAGGTTGCTGAGGAACAAACAACACCTGAATACAGTTCGGAACAGGAGGTTCGGGTCGTTGAGCAACAAACAACACCTGAACAAAGGTCGGAACCTACAATGGGTTTGGAGGAAACCCCTGTACATGTTGAAGAGATTATTGTAGCATAGGTTGCTGAAGAACCTGTCATTGTAGTGTAGGCTACTGAAGTTAAGGATACTGGAGGAAAGGATAGTCAGCAGACTGTTGTTGATGAAGATGAACAGCTGTTGGACTATGACTTTAGTGATGAGGAGTTCCAAATGCTTGAGGAAGAACAAGTTGCTGATGAACCTCAACATGCACATGTACCAATCTTTCAGGAGGAACATGTTTTGGAACCTCAACCTGCATAAGATCCAATTTTGGAGGAGATTTTTGGAGATGTTATTGAGGAAGGTCCCGACTCTGCTGGATGGGACAGACAAGAGCCATGGTTGTCGGCCAGACCAAGGGCAAACTACAATGTTGAAGAGCCTCATTGATGAGTTTGTTGGACATATGGTTTTGAGGTATGGGCAGTGCAAAGATCAAAGATATGTTTTGGAAGAATCGAGGGTAGTAATAGATGATATTACACAGTTAAGGACTCAAGTGAATAGACAGTAACAAAGATTTGAAGACTTGATGAATGTGGTGGAAAATAGAGGAAGAACTACTGAAACAGTTGCTTCCAACATCACTTCCACTCAATATGCTCTTGCTGACCTAACCAAAGATGTGAGAGGTATAAAACAAAGCAATGCTATTAGGGATAAACATTTAAATGAACAGTTTGCCTCACTTCACAAAAAGCTTGACAAGCTTGCTGAGGCACCCAACCCTGCTGTAGTACCTCACCCTACTGAAGCACCTCAATCTATTGTACTTGATCCTAAGGTTTTTGAGAGGATCAATCTGCTGGAGCAAACTATGGAAGGAAGGATCACTACAATTGACACAAGGACAGAGATTATGGAAGGTCAACTTGCTAATTTAGTGATCACACAGGAGAGTGTTCATGGTCTACTGTCCCGGTTTATTGATGTTGTCAATAAGGGGGAAGAGGGTCTTACAGCAGAAGCAAAGGAGGCTGCAAGAATTTCCTCTAAAAAGAGATGGGAGGCTGATACTAATGAGTTCAGGAACCCTGCACCTGGCAGGATTCAGTTGAATGATGACCTCTTGAAAGAATATAAGAAGCTATACTATGGAAGGAAGAAACCCTATCATCACATGGGATTTCATGAGGGACTGAATTCCTTTCTGGGACTGAAACTTTGGGAAATAAGAGTCAAAGCACTGAGAGCTTCTTATAGAGGTGGAAGAGGAGGAAGAGGTCGGAGAGGTAGAATGGGAACTGCCCAATCAGCAAGGGATTCACTGGATGAATTTAAACACTTCTACATGGGACAAGGCTTCAGTGTTCATAATATAAGATTAAGTCTACAAGAAGCCTGGAAGTGGTGGAAAGAGCTGAATCATTGGTTTGACTTTTCCCTAATTGAAAACCAATGGATGTTGGATGTTGTCAAAGAAATCAAGGAGTTCTATGAGAAGAAAGAACAAGACAAAGCCAGAAACTAGATCATCACACTTACATTGTTTATTTCATTCTGCTGATCCTAGTTTGTAATAATTTTGAACAAGTTTGATTATAATGAGAAATGGCTAAATTTGTTCTGTTTTTGTTTTTATCTTTTTGCTTTGCTGTAAGGAGGGTATTGTCATCATCCCTAAAAAGGGGGAAATTGTTGGACATATTTTAAGTTTTAATGATGAGTGCCAAACTAGCTGTTATAGAGCAAAGGCAAAAAGATGTCTAGATCAAATGTATAGGTTTACTATAGTTTGATTTATGTATAGGTTTGATCAAACAAGCAGTGTAATTAGGTCAGCTAACTTTATCAGCAGACCTGTCTAGGTCAGTAGGGTCACTAGGTCAGTAGACTAGTTAAGTACCTGCTAAAGACTGAAGGCTAAGGGTTAAAACTTAGTTATTGAAGGCTAAGGGATCAAACTTAGTATATAAAGTCAAGGATATGGAATCAGAATTTAGGGAAGTCTGTGATGACCCAAACTGATTACATATACCTTGTGTACAAGGTCTAAGTTCCATATGTTAAGTGGTGAATGGAACTTAGTTATAATCAAAGTGTTGTACTCTAACTTCACAATAAAAGTTTGATGAAAAGCATTCAGCTGAGGCTTTAATAAAACACAACAGACTTAAACCAGCTGACTGACATGTACTTCAGTAGACTGATTTACATCAGATATCTATTGAGTATAAATCTCGATTTAATCAAGGATCACATTGGAAGATTACAAGGATAATGATGGATTACAAGGATAATGATGGATTACAAGCCTTGATATTGTCAACAAATCAATGGTCAAGATTAAAGGGACGTTGGATAGATTCAGAGCTTTATCCAATGGATACAAGTCAAAGGGGGACAGTCTGAAAACTGACAAAAAGAAGACTTTCTGTGTCATTACCATGAACAGTCAGAAAAAGCAAGTCAAGATGGAGACAAGTCTGAAATGGCTATGTTTGAAATTCAAACATAAGTTAAAGGATTCCCACCTATAAATAGAGGACTCCTGATTCAGATGAAAGATGATGAAAAACAAATAATATATTTGAATCTATCAAGTTCTTATCAAAAAATCACCCTGCTGACATTCACTGATCATAAAGCTACTGATCTAGAAAATTCTTCAAGTGTAACCTGCTATAAATTTACATCAAGAATACACACTTGAAGACTTCAAGCTGCTGATCATTTCATCCTGATCAAGCTGCTGAAAGCTGAATCACTTACTTGATTCAAACTTTCTTTAACAAGAAACCTGCTGAAGACAGAGAAGCACTTAGGTGTCAAGAACTGTTGTTTGTGGTGGTGCTGGTGAAGAGGCAATCCTACCCTTCAAGGACCAGTGGAATACTTTGGAGCAACAATCCTACCTGTTTCAAATATTCAGTTTGTGAAGCCATAGTCATTGGTGAAGGACAGATAGCTTAGGGATTTTTGTAACTGCAACCTCAAAGATCTCTAGTGAATTTCCTCCAACATCACAGGAGAAGAGTGGACTGAAAGGATTACACCACCTGGAACCACTATAAAATTTGCCTACTTACTTTTTGCATTTACTTTCTGTTATTTGCATACTAGTCACATCAACCTACTGGAACTAACAACTGAATCACACACTCACACTACTGAGTATCTAATACTTGGTATCATAGTTAAACAACAAGTAATAAGGCTTAAACTAAATATATTCCGCTCCAACAAATTCAGTAATATCAACAATCGGCCAGACCATCGAGCGATCAACAAAGCATCGACCTTCTTTGAGTTTGTTATCTTCAAAACTTTTAAGTGTTAAGTTTATTCACCCCCCCCTCTAAACTTAACCAAAGCCTTTTCAAGGGACCAACAAGTATGCACCATGATGTTTCCTCATTACCACTACAAAGACAAAGATAGCTAACCATGTGGAACATTCCCAAATCTCAAATTTTAATCCTTGCATAAGTGATATGATTCCATGTAGCATTGCAAAAACGTGCCTCACTAAAGGCCAACATGTTTTAGCTTTTAGACAAGTAAGTATGTATTTAGGTGTTTAAGCTAACGATATAGGTTCATTGCACGTATATGCTTCATAGGGACTTCTAGACCTTAAACCACTCTATGTTACACTACTAGGAACATTGCACAAAAATATTAGATTCTAATCCAATGCCCACGAGGCTAAGGACTAAGGTTTATTATCCCGAGTTTCTTCCTACAGAAGGTCTCCACAAGGTGTTGAGCCAAATCCACTAGAAACAAATCCTTAAGTTTTCCACATAACAATCAGATCTCGTAAGGCCAAATGAAATGTGTTCCAATGCTCCTATGTAACACAGTGCGGAGTCAAAGCCACTAGAACACATACATTTCACTTTATAACACATAATATAAGGCTCTACACTAAAGTCATTCTCAAAACGGATCATAAAACACAAAATCTGCTGCAAAAATGCACCAGGCGTGCGTCCAAACTTGCTGATAGCCTAGGCCTCGATTTCAACCGACCAGGCGTGCGCCTAAACTTCCAGAACACACTAGGCATGCATCAGGTCTGTATTTTTGCACAAAAAATATGCATCTTTATCAAGTAACAATTTACATGGTGATTCTTCACCATTTAAACACTCAATGTACTCCGAAATTCATACCAAAATAATACACAAATATACCGGAACATGTTATTAAAAATAAACTAGATCTAACGCCTAATATAACATGAATAGATTTGGTTGAACACTCTTTACCTTAATTTTCTTGAAGCAAAATTGAACCCAAAGCAAGAATCTCCAAGAATCCTTCAAGAACACTTCTGGATCTAAGCACTCACTTCGATTATTCCACCTAAAATGTAGATTAAGGTTAGTACAACTTCAAAACAACACAGATCTAAGGATAAAGAAAGATTCAAGATCTGGAAAATGGGTCTAGATCCAAAAACGAGTTTTGAAGATCCTTACTTGATCAAAGAAATGCTTATATCGGCTCGTTTAGAGGTGGCCAAACCGAAACCGGAACCGGAACCGGCGGTTTTTGAACCGGCGGTTCGTCAAACCGGCGGTTCGAAAACCGCCGGTTTGCCGGTTTGCCTACGGTTTGTGTTATTGGTAACCGGAACCGGAACCGGAACCGACGGTTCAAACCGGATGGCCGGAACCGGCCGGAACCGGAACCACCGGTTTAACCGGCCCAACAGTTTTTTTTTTTTTTTTTTTTTTTTTTTTTTTTTTCCGATGCATGTAACGGCAATAAAAACAATTTAAACAAATAAACCATAAAACTATAAATAAAAAACCTAAAAATTATATACAAACCTAAAAATTATAAACCTAAAAATACTATAAAATTATATACTAACCTAAAAACCATATACAAACCTAAAAATTATATGAAACTATGTAATACAAACACATAAGAAAGAGTTTATAAAATACTACAATAACAAACTATAAAAAAAACTATAAAAAAAACTATAAGAAACTAGAAAACAATATTTATAATCAAAGTATACTTAAAACCCTTAAATAACTATAAAAATCATTACAACAAACTATAAAAGATTAAAAACATAAACAATTAGAAACTACATTCGCTTTGATTTTTTATATGTGTTGTCATCCCGACACGATTACACATAAAAATACGTGAGGCAAATTAATTACTGTACAAGTCGTTGAAAAGATAACACAATTTACATATAAGAAAAACAACATAATTTTTTAAAATAACATTATTTACATATAAATAAAATAACACAATATTAATATTATTTTTAAAACCGAATAGAAATCTATTTAAAATAATATATATATTACATTCGCTTTAATAATTATAATTAAAATAATAATAATTTGTTATTGTAGTGAAAATAATAAGTGTTATATAAAAATGAAAAGAAAAAAAATATGAAATTTTAAAACCGTGGCGGAACCGTGATCGAACCGTGATCTCGAACCGGAGCAAACCGAGCAAACCGAACCGCCCAAACCGCAACCGGCGGTTTTGAATAAGAAACCGCCGGTTTTCAAACCGGAGGTTCGACAAACCGGCCGGTTCGTCGAATCAGCCGGTTTATCGAACCGCCGGTAAAAACCGGCGGTTACACCATTTGGCCACCTCTAGGCTCGTTGCTCACTTTGTATTGATCGTCTTGGAATGATTGATATGAAAATCCACCGGATAGATTGGTGAGAAAGTTAAATTTTCTCCTTCATCACTCTCTTTTATCCCTTCTTGCCTTCCTTTTCACTCTCAAAACTTGGAGATGAAAGAATGAAAGGTAGGATCGGATATTGGGGGTTTTAGGATAATTGGCTTTTCCGAAATTGCCCTTATTAACTCGGTGCTTATTCCTCTATTAAAATAAGTGGAAAGTGCATGTAATAATTCCCAATAAACCACTACAATGACTTAATTGTCCTTTTGTGATTTTACGGGATATCAGAAAATAATTTACAAAGGTTCCACAATAATATTCAAGGTCCGATACGCCAAATATTGCATGTGAAGTTGATGATTGCTTATTGAATGATTGGGTTTTTAGTATAATTATTGTTTTTTCTGAAACAATTATTATTGTTGAATCTGGAAATGGATAATTCGTACGGAAAAAATATATTTAAAGAGATCATTGCATTAAAACTTTTAATGGGCTTGTTCATATCATGAGTTGGTTGCACCGACAACATATCATATTTTTTTACTAAATATACCTATACCTATTTATAATGTTTGGTTGAAGTTTGTCAATAAAAGGGTACACGTCGACGGTTTTTGCAATTTTTTCCCGTTTGGGCTTCTCCTTATGTCAGCCCAGCAAGAAAATAAAGCCCAGTAAGGAAAATGTTAGGTTTTAACCATAATTCCCTTTTTCTTTTCTCCCAAATCTCCATAGAAATATTTCTTGCTAGGGTTAGCCGCCGTCTCTTCTCTTAGTTTGGCAGCCATACATTTCGACTGATTGCTGCCATTTTCCATCATCATTTGAGCTAACCGATGGCGGCTTCTCGTATTACCACGCCTGTACACGGTTTTGTGGTATCAAATTTGACAAGAAAAACGTTAGTTTTAAAGACGTTTGTGGGAGATGCATGTAACGAGGTGCAATGGCTGCCGATTTGGGGCTAGGCCCATGACAGGTATGTTATTTGTTTTTCCCTACCATAAATATAAGAAGCCGAAAAAAATAAATGTGTTTAATCAAAAAAAAAAAAAAAAAACTTTCAGTGTGTATTGCGGTGGTAGTTTTTCAGATCTGGGGTGTTGGCTGCATCTCTGTTCATCGCTCTCTTCCATGTCTGCGGCTTCTTCTTGGCTTCCGCTTCCGTTCTTGTTCCATATGGCTTCTCTGGATCATCGTGCAACTGGAGCCGGCTGTGATGGGTTTGATTTGACAGAAAGCTACCGCCTTTGCAATGGGTCGACGGTGACGGTAGCCAGCAGATATACATCCTTTCAATTTCAAATATTACAGATATGTCATGCATACTCTGCTATTTCTTCTTTTGGGTTCTTTTATTCTTTTCTTGATTTCTGTATATGGTAATTGTACTCAATTGTTATCTCCATTCTTATCTCTTTGTTTTAGGGTTTAATGTTTCTATCTTCTAGGCGTGAATCATACACTTGGAAAAGAAAATGAGGCTTTTACCCAATGGATCATGGCAGGGCTGCGTTTTTTAGGCTTCTAGGCGTCAATCCTACAACTGCCGATAAAATTGACGTTTTTCTCCAATGGATTACTGCAGGACTGCATGTTTGTGGTTCAAAAACTAAAATCCGATACAAGGTCAATTTCTTTGATTTTTCTCTGATGTTTTGTGTCTATTTTGTGTTTGTGTCTATTTCGTGTTTTGGGTTGTACGAGTATGTATCGTTTTTATTTCTTTCAGGAAAAGGAGGAGCAGTCAGCCGGCAGAGGCCAAGGGAAGCAGTATTTCTATGTTGTTTTTTAACAGATTGCAGATGTTTGGTCATGTGGGGTTACATTATATGTCATTATACTTGGTGCATATCCATTCAAGATCCTGATGAACCCCAAACTTCAAAAAGCAATCAATGTATGCAATTATTTCAATCTTGTGTATAAACATCAATTTAAGCATAAACTAATGGTTGTAGGAAACACATTGTTTTGCAGAGGATACTCGGTGTTCAATATTCTATTCCTGTTTTGCAGAGGTTTTATGTCATGTTTCATCGTAATTTACGTTCGGTGTTTTAGGCAAGAATCAGTGGAGGATTTGCTGATGTGTTTCTTGCAAACATTGGTCTAATGCAATGTATGGATTTTATTGAATGTCTGTTAATGGTTTTATCTCGTGTTTTTTCGTTCTTTCCCTTTTACCTTGGTTGATCTCTCATCATCTTGCAGTGTTCCAGAGACTTGCCAATGATCAGTTTTGCAAAAAGAACTGGTGTATTGTAATCACAGTAAGTTTTATTGTTGGTTTTAATTTGTTCAACATCAACCTAAGCTCTATATATTCTTCAGGGAAGAGGACATCCTGGTGTTCCGACAAGAAGGTACTGAACCCACTTATACAGTCTGCATTTTCTTTGCTTTTGCATCGAAGCTTTCCTTTTTGGTAGATCGATCACTGAAAAGTATATAGTTTGACTACTGATGTGCTCATTCCTTTTTTGTTGTCTTTGCAAATCAGATTTTTGTGTCTGCTTGTAGAAAATCTACATTTGCCAGTCTATTGCTTGGTAGATTGTGATCCTTATGGGTTTGATATTTTGACAACGTACAAGTTTGGTTCCATGGTGAGATAATATATAAAAATTATTCGTCTATAAGCAACACCTATGCTCTTGTTAAGAATATCTCTAAGGCTTTTGTTATTTCAATTGTCTTTGTAGCAAATGGCTTATGATGCAAAACATTTACGAGTTCCAGAAATTCGGTGGCTCGGTGTTTTTCCTTCAGAAAGCGAGAAATATTGTCTGCCGAAAGAGTGTCTTCTCCCTTTGACCGGCGAAGGTGTGTGCGTTGTATTCGTTGGACTGACTTAAAGTTAAAGTAATCCCGCCTTTTACATAACAATGTGTTTTTTTTTCTAGACAAGATCAAAGTGGAAGCGATGTCACGTAGGCGTTACCTGCAGCAGGAAACACCAGAATGGAGGTTGAATTGTGCAGTTAAATTTTTTTCCTCTTTTTCATATGGTCAAATTTACCCTATTCTGCATCAACTGAAAAGTGCATATGTTACTTTATGTGGTTGTTGTAGGTTTGAACTGGAAATGCCACTCCAAAGAGGAATTAAATTTGAGATTGAAGCATTGTCTGCAAACAACCTTACATTCTTGTCTTATGCTGCGTCCTCCTGGAGCAATCCTTGCATCTGGATAGAGTATGATAACAACTGGTAAAAACCATCTCCATTTCACTGTTTTTATTCCCTTTTCTTTCGGTTATAAATTTCTAATTGTGGTTTTTGGGTGAACGTATGAATTGATGTATCTCTTTCATTTGTTCTGTTGTGAACTGGGGCTGACAATTTATACTCCTCTCCTTGGTCGATAGTGTTCAGGTTTATCGAATACCCAGAAATAAATGAAATGCCTGTGCAGAAGAAGAGCATGGTGAAATATAGAATATTCAGTCTGAAGGTTAAGGGGATCACTGAGTATGTCCAAGAGACGGTGAGCTAAATCGTATTTCACCATTAGATGTCCCTGGTGTGCTGTTTTTTGGTAGAGTTGTCCGTGTGTATGTTAATGTTATGTTTTTTCGCTGCAGTGTGTGTTTGTTCCAATTTATCGTTCAAAATGGCTTCTTCCTGAACACTTGTTGGAATGGGTTCTTCAAAAGTACTTCTATTAGAAACCATGTCTACTCAGTTGTGTGCGATTGAAATCATAGTTGAAGGATTTGTATCGTCCTACAGACCCGACTAATCGTCGTTTGCTAGGCGATTATGTGGATTTTCACATTGTTAATTCATAAACAATGGCTGTGACATTTTGATTTCTTCAAAAAAAAAAAAAAAAAAAAAAAAAACGGGATTACTTTCGATTCTCCTTTTAAGATGAATTTGTTTGTTTGGCCTGTGTTTGGCCTGTGTTTTGCCTGGGCTTGTGAGTGTATATGTTTGGTCCTTTCTGCTATTATCCTTTGGGTAATAGTTTTAGCTTTAATGGACTGTATTTTTTACTTTTAATCTACATTTAACACTCTTTCCTTCACTTGAATACGAATAAATGAATCATTACTCCCCAGATAATGCATGCCATCTTCGTAAGAAAATGACAAATATTGTCTACTGCATTTTTTTTTCTTTTTGTTTTTTTTTGGTGAAAAGAAAATATATAAGAATATAACAGGACTTGTTTGGGTTATTACAAAAAGAAAATGCCAATTACCTATTAGGTCATCGGATCGAACAGCGAATTTTGCACTAACTATAATTTTAGACTGAATGCTAATTACCTAATTACCTATTAGGTGACAAATATTGTCTGTTACATTACAAAAAGAAAATGCTAATTTTACAACAATAATTTAGACTGAACCGAGGTACATTTTTTTTTTAGATTCCCTGCATTCACTAACTATGTCTTCCTTCCAGATGTCGTGTGCCTATGGAGATTACCGGAGGCAGCCAATCTATCCACATCGTGATGACCTCACCAGATGTTGAACAAGTGATTGGACTCACTCCACAGATGCTCAAATGACTCTTACGAGTTTGTAAGCCCACAAAACACATTTTCTCGATTCAAATAGTCGTTCACTGCTTCACATTACTTCTTCTAATGATTTTTCGACTTTCGCAGGACTTTAGCGTCAGAGGATCATTTGCAGCGCAGACTTGACAAATCGAATGCGCTATGTTTCATCAAGAAATACGACCTACCACACTTGGTGCCCCAACAAGCTGCAGGGGATGCGGTACACAAAGTGGTGAAGGCCTACAGGATGGATGCTATAGAGAAACGCCCCGCTTCGTCCCTTCATCGTCCGCTCTACCCCCCTAACACTACGATGATGAAGAGCGCTTGTTCACTCCCAAGACAAAGAAAAACATGATTGAGGTCGAAGCCTTGCCCACACCGAAAAAAGCAGAATGTCTACTCCCGCCTAAAAGAAGCCTTGATTTTGTTCTTTGCCGCACACCTGATATGCACCACTCCTACCCATCCATCTCATGCTTCTTCCGCCTCCACAAATGAACTCTTGATGTTCACACAAGCCCAAGCAAAGAAAGGCAAAGAGAAGCAAGACTCGAGTGATGCCTGATCGTTATGCCTTTCTATTAGTAACCTACTATTATCATGTACTATTAAATAAACCTCTTTTGCTTCTATTCCTGCTGTTAAACTTTCAGCTTTGGCAGCAACATCAATATGATGTATGCTTAGCATATTACAAACTATTACCACCTATAAAAATGGTAATAGTATAATAATATGCTTTTTGGTGTATAATATGCTCTAGTATTCAGTGTTGGCCTCGATTTGGTACCGCTGTCGCGGACCTCACCGAAACAATGCTTTACCCTGGGATGTCAAGTCAACTGATGTGCCTCAACGCATTTCGGGGCGTACCAGCTAGCTCTGGGTTAGAGTCGCATTTCATCCCTAACCACAACACATTTGCTGATTTTTCAACTTCAGTCGGTTCGGACCTTCAATTAGCTTCACTCAAGCTTCATCCTGGTCATGGATAGATCGCCTAGGTTCGTGTTCATAAGATGTGACAAATGCCCTAGGAAGACTCGCTTTCACTACGACTGCGGTGGGATCCCTTAACCAAGCCATTGCCCATGAGTTGCCGGCTCATTCTTCAACAGACACGCAGTCAGAGCCTGGCCCCCTCCCACTGCTTGGGAGCTTACGGTTAGAACAATAGATGATTCTTTCTTCCTTTTTATTTTGGTTATCTTTTGTTCAAAATATTTGATTTTTTTACTTTGTTGGAAAATTTGTTGTTTTTTTTAATTGAGGATAAAATGTTAAAATTGATGTAAAAATCCTTTTAATGAGTTGTTTAATATATATATATATATATATATATATATATGTGTGTGTGTGTGTGTGTGTGTGTGTATATATATATATATGCAGTATGGAGCCAGGGATTATAGTTTAGAAATGGAATTCTAAAATTAATTGTCGTGGAAAAAGTGTTTAATTATTTTTCCGTAGATACATATAAGAAATTGGGAATGAGGAGAAGGACAAAAATATTTCATCAATTGAGTAGAAGGACGATCTTTTGAAACTTTTGCATAAAGAACAAAACTATTTATCCACTATCGAAATTCACTTGTGTTCAAATTCATTGCTTTAAATTCATTGCCAAATTCATTTATCGAAAATTCACTAATTTTCAAAATTCATTGTCGGGATTCACCGATTTTGGATTCATCATCAAAATTCACCGTCGAAATTCAACGATTTCGGGATTCACTAGGAGATTCACCGATTTTCGGGATTCACTGTTTGTTCTTCTCGCTATAAAATTATGCAATTGTCCTTCTCCTATAAAAATATATGTAGTTGTCCTGCATTCTTAATAATATTCCGTTGTTGTCCTTATCCCTAATTTCCCATAAGAAATTTGTTGTAGGTTTATACAGATGTGAAAGTTTTTTTTTAGTAATATACAAATGTGAAAGTTGTTGTGGGTTTATATTATAAAAAGACATTGACTATATTGTTTTTCATAATAATAATTGACGATAAAAAAAACAATCTAAAGATTAACAAAGTAAATAGGTTTACAAATTAAATAGGTTTACAAATTTTCGGATTGTCATATCAATTATCTTTTTAAAATGTTCAGAAATCTTGAGAAAATAAGTGTTGAAACTTTGAGTAAAAAATTAAAAATCTGAAGTTTAATATAGTAAACTTGGGAAAAGAAGTGTTGATTTGAGTAAAAAAAACGGAAGAATTTGGAATTTAATATAGTAAACTTTGAAAAAAAATAAAAATAAAAATGCTTCCCAAAAATAGAGAGGAAGGAAGATTCGAACTCACAACCTTCGCCTTCACTATCAATCTTTGGACCACTACACTAGATACACAGATTGTGCTTTGTAAGGAACATATAATATATATTACATCAATTGCAACATATTACCGAGTAGGAAGGCTATTTTAGTAATTTCTCGGAAAATTTAATGGAGGCACGAGCCCCCTTGCCCCTCTATAAGTCCGCCTGTATATATGTGAGTGCATATATATATATATATATATATATATATATATATATATATATATATATATATATATATATATATGTATAGTAAATGTAAATGTCGGTTTTTGTTATTGTATGTTGAGTCTCTTCTAGAAAGGCAGAAAATATTCTGTAATCATTTGTAATTAATAGCATTAATTGCGTTTACATTTACCACAGTACAATACGAATTCGGATTCTCGGCTTTGGGTACGTGGCCGGATTAGGTCCGCCTAGTCCAGTCGGGGAGAGAGAACACACAATCTTTGGGCGGCCCTGATCTCGCCGCGTCCCCAAAAGCTGGGTAGAAGCAGGCGCTCAAAAGCAGAGGATCCGGGCTGGTACTATATATGTAACATCCTTGTAATCGTCTTGCATCAATGAAATCACACAATCATTTCATATAATATAGTATTAGAGCAGGAGGTCAGTTCAAACCTTACTCCAAACACAGTTTTCCAAACAAAAAAACAAGTGTTGGGAAACAAAAGACCCACACTTGAGGGAGCGTGTTGAAATATAAAAAATGTTAATTATACCCGAAGAGATGGTAGTTATCTCAATATTATAAAATGTAATTATCTCAATCACGCCTCTTGCTCATTTCCCTTTATGCTTTTATTTCCAAAAAAAATAATTCAACAAACATTCCTTCCCAGTTCTCTGCATCTGTCTGTGTCATCCTCCCACCACCTTTATCTCCGACCATGGCCGAAGAATCCACCCTCCCAAGCCAGTCAAAATCCATCTCCTCTTATCCCCCATTCAACCCCTCCTCAAATATCCACATAACCAAACATACACGCAAAAATTTCTCACTATGCCATTCCCAAATCGTCCCTTACATAAATGGTTAAGGCGTTTTCGGGTATCTTGACGGCTCTATTCCACCGCCGCAACAAACTACCACTGCAGCTGATGGCACCAAAACACCGAATCCAGAATTCAACGTACTCTTGGTAGAAGCAAGATAATCTCATATTAAGCACAATGACTTCATCTCTCTCGGATGAAGTGTTAATGCAAGTGTATCATGCCACAACCTCCTCTATATAGTCGGCCCTTGACACCTGTTTTGCTTCACAGAGCCGCGCCAAACTCGTTCAATTAAGGTCTAAACTCGCATTTACAAGCACTGGGACACTTTCTGCCATCGAATACTACGTTCGAATCAAGCAGCTTACGAGCGAGTTGGCAATGGCCGGCCACCCCTCACCAAGAATGTCATCATAGCCTATCTTTTGACCGGCTTAGGGCCGAAATTCGATCTTTTGGTCACGTTGATCTTTGATCACTTGCTACTGACGAATTAGTAGCAGGAGTACTAGGTCAATCGCATCATAGCAATGGCGAGTCAAGGTCGATCTCATAGCGACAATGCAACACTAATAATAAACGTATTAATCTAGCTTTGAACACACATAATGGTGTTTGACCAACATAAAGACATAAATAAAGTTGGTGTTCCCCCTCCTACCCGATCACCTAACTTGGTGTAATTAATATTTATGTTTACTTTTCTCTGTAATTCCCCGATTCAGTAAGAACTTATGTTTTATTTCAGTTTTAGCTACGGGTGAGATCATTAACCTTATTTACTTTCATGGGCCGGACAATAATCGTCTATGTGCAGTTAATTAACCTCCTTCGTAGGTTGTGTTAACCCACACATATTAAGTTCTAGAAAGTGCCGGCTCAAGACCGAGAACCTCCCTAGACAACTATCGACACTGATTAGCACATTCCTAAAGATTGATCCAGACTGTGACCAAAGTAACACTTCACCTTGCAAGTCATTCATGTTAATTTATGAAGTACGAAAAGCAGATTTGCCAGATCTAACCTATCGTGAATTAAACATGTTGATCAATGTACCTGACACTGAATCTCCAGATTTAGGGTGACCTAAAGGTGCCTCGCAATTGCGATATAGACCGTCGCAATTGTGAGCACGGGAGTTCCTAACTCTAGAATATCATGTTTCTGTTCTGATTAATTATGGTAAATTTCGGTTTGTTTAAACATGAAGATTAATTACACCGCGTTCAATAAAGCTAATCAACCATAATAAAGATATAATGAATGTTCAAAGCTTCATACCTTCAACAATGGAGATCTAGCTTGATCAAGTCAAGCTAGTTGATGGCTTGGGAAAGGAAACCAATGGAAGAACTCAAAGTAATAACCAAGATGCTATTTTATTTCATAAAACTTGATAAAGATTTGAGTATATGTTACAATGGGACTGGTACAGGATTAATATAGGCACTGCAACAGACCTAGGTGATCTAAACCCTATCCGACTTTCTTCAAAACACGACATATTTCTTTTCATTTTTCCCAAGTCTCGTAGTTGCTAGTGGGCCTCCGCAGTTGCGGGCCTGCCATCAGCTTCTGTGATCTCAGTAGACTTCTTCGTGGACTTTCTTGTCTTGGCCCAATGACTCTTTATAGCTCGGATTCACCTTCATTTCTCAAAAATATGATACACCTAAAAGTACGGAAAATGAGGCAGACAGTACCATGTACGAGGGATAAATATGTGAATGCAGATTTAACAACCGAGGAATAAGCACTAAGCAATCGACATGTGTTTCACACATTAATTGAACTATCTCTCATCAATTGAGCACAATTTTGGGTAAATAATGGTATAGTTTATGGTACTACATACGGTGTTATCAACTACCCCTCACTTAGATTTTGTCGTCCTGAACAAAAAAGTGAAAGAAAATGAACTCCGAGACCAATATACAAGTTAATTAAAAATATCCATGCGTCATGAAGTCAAGATGAAAATCGCGTCAACTACTATTCATAAGTAACGCATTAAACGATATTCTGTTGGTCCCAAAGAAGGGTTAAACTAGAGTCAGAGGGGGAGGGGGGTAGGGGATGGGGTGAATGACTCTATTATGAGTTTAAAAACTTTTCCTTGTGGAAGAGTTTTTTTTTTTTTTTTTTTTTTTTTTTTTTTTTTTTTTTTTGCAGCGGAATAATCCCGTCTTTTAAATATATTTTAAAGTAATTAAATGCACACACACATGCAGGTAAATAAGAGAAAGTAAATGTGGAAATTAACGTGCATACAACAAATGGCACAAAACACTTATAGTGGTTTCAGGGTGGTGTAGTCCCTTAATCCCCTATTCTCCAGTGATGATTGGAGGAATTCAGTATTGTCTTTCACCACTACAATAGTTTGATTGTCCCTGGCTTAAATAGCTTCCCAATCTAATGACATTCACTCATTAGCAACAGATGCTTCAGTGACCGAGTCTTCACAAACACACTGCTCCTTTAGATCAAATCCTTCAACTGCTTATCACCAATCTTGCAATTCCTTCTCAAAAAATCTGATTCAATTGCCTCAGTCCTTGAGGACAATCCAAGTACTTTCACTAATTAGAAAATGTCTAAGTGAGATGTAAAGTTGTGAATTTGATAATTCACAAGTTGAACAAACTTGGTCTGAATAATTCCTTCGTAATGTGTATTTTCAAAGTAAAGTAAGCACACACACAATCAAATTGATTAACAGAAAGTAAAGTGCAGAAGTATAAAATGCAGAAAGTAAATGAACACAACTTTACAATGGTTTAGGGTGGTGTAATCCGTTAATCCACTCTTCTCCTATGATGATTGGAGGAATTCACTATTGTCTCTTCACCAATACAATAGTTGATTGTACTTAGCTACACAATCTTCACAATCTGCAGAGTATCACTCCCTAGCAACTGATGCTTTAGTGATTAAGTCTCTCTCACTTCTCATTGAGAACAAATCCTTCAGCAGCTACCACAATGATCACAATTCCTTTTCAAATTTATCCGATTCAATTGCTAGATACAAGTTCCTTGTTGAGGATATGAATTCAAGAATTCACAAGTTTTATTAAACTCATGCTTTATATGACTTTTAAGCTCTGTTTTATGAATTTATCGTTTCTGGATATAACTTTGATGATTTAGATGAAGGCTGTGGAATTTGACAGTGTTTTAACACTTAGAATTCCAGGATGTTCGTATTGCATTCCTCTCTGTCAACGCCTTTTATTTATAGCCATAAATCCTTAATTTTTAAATTCCATCCATTGGCTAATTATTGAGAAGAATAATCCTTGATTTTGTCTTGATTAATTATCCTTGATTTCAGTGATATTGATTTTGTCCTCAACGTCCACTACAAAATCCGTCCTTGACTGATTCTGCATTAAATGCATTGCCTTCCATATTTTTCATGTTTTGGATTATGTATAGACAAATTTACTGACTTAGCTGCCTTTTATTTACTTCAGTGTTTCTAGATTCACTAGTTTGTTGATCTGTTACTCTGCTACCTTCACTGTTACTACACAAGTTAAGTGTCTGCTTCACTTGACTATTAGACTTCTGATTTTTCCGTGAACACTTCCTTGATCACTTGGCTACTTCTACTCTGTTGTTGCAACTCCGCTGGTACTTTTTTAGACAATGTAGATTTACTTCCCTGACCCTTATTTTGGGTGAGGTCGGTGTATACCATATTTAATAAAATTGATTTCCACCAATTAATTGATATCTTAGACTTACCCAAGGTCATCACATATTTCCTTGATTGTAAGTCAGTCCATGAGTCTTCACTTCAGTGAGTCTGGATCCTCAGCTGGTCTTCTGTTCTTCACTTCAATAAGTTGGCCTACCAGACTAGTACAATGCTTGTCTGACTAAACTTATACAAATGTCAGACTTCTACATAAAACCTATACAAATGATTCTAACTTATTTTTGGCTTGCTATAACAGCTAGCATGACCATCATACAAAAATATAAAATGTTCTTATCAATTTCCCCCTTTTTGATAATGCCAAAACCCCTCCACAAGCCTGAAAATAAGTAAAAATGTAATATAATAAATTGAGAAAATAACACAGACTTCTTTTATTCATCCATAGCAGGGAAAAAGTTCAAAAATATGAAAAATTATTACTACTACAAGCTTTTCAGATTCTCCCCGTACCTCTTGAACTTTGTAGTTTGTATTCCGTCCAGGTCTGTGAAGTCTACCTCATGATACTTTCATTTCCAGTATTCTAAGGCAGTTGAGTGAGTCAAACTTCCAAAGACTTTTTTTGTTGAATAGCAGGTTGAAGTCTGGCATTATTTTATGGCTGCTGGCTCTCCAAACTGTTTCTCTAATATGCTCTTTGCTAGTGTAATAGGGGGATCAGTTCTCTTTAGATCTTTGTACATAGTCCACTGCTGTTGATCTATTAGCTTGGACATTGGTTTGAAAAACTGATTCAGATTGTTGAACTCCACAAGTTCCTCGGCAATTAAGTCCTCGGGCCTCAGGACTAATCTTAGAGGATTTTTTGGTCTCTGCTAGCAGAACCTCCCCTTCAGTTACTGGTCCGTGTGCTGGCCTAGTGCCTCTTTGTGACACATAGAAATCTTTTAGTTCCTTATAAGGCTTCCCAATGTCCTTATGAAGATTTTTAACATGTAGTCCCAGCCACTCTATCCATGCTTAATCTTATGATTGATTTGGAAAGAGAACATCATAATTTTGTAAGAATTCCCTTACAACTCTCTACACTTCCTGCTCATGACTATCTTTATATCTGTGTGAGGAGCTTGTTCTCTAATGTCCTCCACCAGCAGAGTGTCTTCTCTGCTCTGAACTGGTAGTTTGGCCTCTGCTTCTGCTACTAAAGCTACTTCTCTGTTGGCTTCCAGATCCAGGACTTTGCTGGTTGCCTGTTATATCTCTATCATCGTATCTTCTCTATAGTGGGTAAGGAAAACCAATACAAGGTTCATTCCTTTCCTTTTCCTTTTGTTCTTGCAGCTTTCTCTGCTGTTCATCAGATTCTTGCCTACTCCTTGTCTTCCTGTCCCTTTCTCTTCTCTGCTCCTTAGTCAAATGAGCATCTCTTTTGCAGCTGGATTCAGGCTTATCAATTTTCTCATTTTTGGCAGCATGGGTAGGGAGTTGCAGTAGAATGCTTTTGGTAGTCTCTACTGTTTTCATTTGACTATCCCACTTAGACTCAATAAAAGTGAATCTGGAATCATATGCGTGCAGCTTGCTGGTGATGGAGGCCAGCTTAGTTCCAATTGCTCCTGCCAAATCCATCATTTCCCCATATATCTGCTCACTCAAACCTATGCATCTGTTGGTCATATTTGTGTTCATCTAGGTGATGATCTTTGTCTGCTGTTTCACCACATGATTCTGCATATATATGTACTCAAAAACAACCTCAAATCTATTGCTCAAGGAGGAGCTCTCATCCTTTAATGCTATTTGTAGATTCCTTAAAAAGAAACAACCTCAAATCTATTTCTTCAGCCCTTTCTTAGCAGTCTTGTTCCGGCATCAATTTCACCCTCAATCTGCTCCTTGATTCTGATTAAGATGTAGGTTGCCCAATCAAATTGTAGGCCTTCATAAATCATTGTCATTAGTCTTGTTCTGACCTCAGTCATGACATGCATAGATCCAAGTTTGCCTTTTATGCACTTGCCTATTAGTAAGCTAAATTCTACAAAAGTATGCTTCAAATCAGTCATCTGGAACTTAAATTTCTTGTTCTCTGGTGTGCCATTCATTCCAATCTCCATCCAAAAAGCATCAGTATCAACTACCACATGCTATGCTTTCGCTGGGCTAGTGGTTGAGAGTTTGAGATGTTGGTGAAGTAGGGCTGACGTAATCACCAATTTCTTACCATTCACAGTGGTGGTGTCCGGAGTCATTATTCCATTCTCAGAGATGGTTCCCTCCACAAATTTGGCATTTCTCGAGAATGAGATTTTTTTCTCATAGTAGATTGGTTTGATGGGTGGGTTGAGGAAGGTCATTAACCCTAAATTCAACACTCATCCACCAGTCTTTGTGCTTGTGCATCAATTTTGCACAAGTTCAAATAGTACATAGGTCGGAAGAAGGACCCAGTAGCGATGGTGTTTTTATAGTGTTTGGCAGAAAGAATGATTGAAGAAGATGAGGCCATTGCGAAACTTAGAATTTTTTAGAAAAAGATATGAAGTTTCTGGAAATATTTGCTTGAATGATCTAAGAGCGTAAAGATTGTGAAAATGATGAAGCGTGGTTTATATAGTGTAGTTTCTATGGTGTGAACGGATATTTGAATGGTTGAGTGTTGAAAGGTTTTTCACATACGTAATGGGAGTGAAAGGCATGGTTAATTGAATATAAATCACAGTTATTGAGGATAGTGAGGGAGTGGATCAAGAGAATAATGATAATTACCGAGGTTCGAGGCGTTTCCGTCTCTTCCATGATTTTCTGACATTAACTCCCATATTTTAATCCTTGTGTCAGATTAAAATAATATCCACGTGTGTAATCGCCAATAATAAATGCTCTATTATTCTCTGATTTTCCACATGTGTAAATCTTTTATCCATTTCACACTTTTCTTAGCTGATTAAATTTCACTATCCAAGTAGTCAACTGATCAATAGTTACTCAGCTGGACTCTTTTCACCGAGGTGCTTCATCAAAACAGCTGTTCATAAAAACCAGTTAAGTGGACTTCGTGGATCCAGTGGTTGGCCTGCCAAGTGAGTGATGCACGGTCCAAGTAATAAAATACTCGATACCTAAATAACTAACTAGCAAGAGAACTATGTTCAATCGTAGTATAGCTAGATAGAGTCGAGGTCGATCCCCCAGAGACTCGGCTTAAATAAGTACAACGTTATTAAACTGAAAATAGATTAAAAGCGGTCTCCAACAAACAATAACGTAGAAATAAAGGTTGACACGATAGAAAACACAAAGACTAACAATACGACAGTAGACACTAAAACACTTATTTTTATGGTTTTATAAGACTCTAACAAACGGTATTGATTACGCTAGTAGAAATTACTCCCCATATATGTATATCTAAGCCGAGACAGAAAAGACATTAAGGTTGATTATATTCAGCTCACGGGGCCATCCCTAAACTGGATCTAATTCGTGAGCAGGATAGAAGATCTTATGCTTAATTACGGATCCTTCCTTGGACAGATAGAACATCATATAACAAGCATGCTATACCAAACTAGGGATGCCGATCTAAAATCGTCACCTCGTCTAGGCAACCACCGTGGACGGGTTGGCACACCTCCTAAACGATCGGCTAACTAATGTCCTATTCAACATGGAAATTTTCACAATATATCATATTAATTTACGAGAACGATGTAACAAATTGGCCAGATTTATTACATGTTTATATGAAAAACAGAAAGCACGACGTAGCCGAAGTCGTTCACAGAAAATTACTAGAATCTTGATGGCTAGATCTAACCATATAGACCATGGTAGATCTACACCGGTGACTCTAGAATTTGCTCGTAAAACGCCCGTACGGCTTAGATCTACATGAATATGGGTTTGTTAATTAACTACATCACAAAATCAATACACAAACGACTACTCCATAACGAAATAAAATAGATTTACGAATAAAAACAACATATTTGGATAGGCATTACCCTCGTAGACGGAGGGTCCTCCGATCCTTCAATGCAATCTCTAATCGATGAATCCATCGCCTCCGTGACGAAGAAACATAATATAAAATAAAAAGAACTATATTGATAAACTAAAAGTATTGTAATATTGTGTTTCTAGAGTGTATATTTGTGTCTCAAATGAAATTCGTACAGCTCTATTTATTGGGGTTCAAGCTAATTAAGATATATATTTCAAAGTATCAAAACAAATAGAGATAACTCCCGGCCGATCTTTGATTTGTGTTGAACTCGCCCCAATCAAGGGATAGGGCCGCCGCATTTAGTTGGAGAGCCGTCGGATTGGCTCGCTGGCTCTTGTTATGCCTTACTCCTCTTTTCGTGCTTATCCGATCTTTATCTTTAATGCACCCAGATTTACTTGGAATTATCTTGTAATTTAATTTATCCACTTGTAATTATCCTCCAAAATTATCTCAATCTACAAAATAAATATTTATCCCAAAGTAAATCATATTTAAATAATAAAAACGGATAAATACCAAATTATATCTTTTA
Organism: Gentiana macrophylla; assembly: GCA_026214975.1. Taxonomy (NCBI): domain Eukaryota; kingdom Viridiplantae; phylum Streptophyta; class Magnoliopsida; order Gentianales; family Gentianaceae; genus Gentiana; species Gentiana macrophylla. The sequence continues at coordinate 47,266,011 of CM047817.1, forward strand.
AATTATCCAATATCAAATAATCATTATAAGCATGTAATTTATATAAAATAAATATTATTCATCTCGATTTAAGGTCAATGTTGATGACTTTTATGGGTATAATTTGACCGTCATAAGTGAGCTCACCCGAAATGGCAAAGGTCAACTCATTGGTGAAGTCACTCGGTTGGTTTACTCCGATTAGTTTGCTCCATTATGGCTTAGTCCAATTCAATCATCCCAAGTTCTGTCCTTCATTTGAAAAATCTTTCATGATTGAGTGGTTTAGTAAGTATATCTGCTAGTTGATTTTGAGTAGATATATATTCTAAAATTACATCACCATTTTCCACCTGATCTCTGATGAACGATGTCTCACATCACCCTTTATTCAAACAAAACAAAAACAAAAGATAGTTTTTAAGAAATAGTTCTGAGGTTATAGTCGTCAAATTGATTCCCAAGGTAATGCTCTACTCGGTGGCCATTCACAACAAAAGTCTTTCGATCATCCAAGTGACTTACCTCTACAGCTCCGGAAGGAAATACTTTACTCACTTTATAAGGACCAAACCATCTTGATTTGAACTTGCCCGGGAAGAGTTTCAAGCGCGAATTGTAAACAAGAACCATATCACCCACCTTAAAGGTGCGGTCAAGGATCTTTTTATCATGAAATCTCTTAGTGCGCTCTATATAGATCCGAGCATTCTCGTAAGCTTCAATGCAAAACTCTTCTAGGCGAGTCAATTCCAACAATCTCTTTTCTCCGGCTAAACTTTCATCTAAATTCAACATACAAGTAGCCCATAAGGTACGGTGCTCAAGTTCAACCGGTAGACGACACGCTTTCCCAAAAACAATCTGGTATGAGGACATACCTATGGAAATCTTATACGCAGTCCGATAAGCCCATAAAGCGTCATCTAACTTCAACGGCCAATCTTTCCTTGTTGGGTTATCATTTTTTTCCAGGATGCGCTTAATCTCTCGGTTCGTGACCTCAACTTGACCACTTGTTTGGGGATGATAAGCGGTAGCTAACTTATGTCTCACCCCGTACTCGGCCATTAACTTCTCAAACGGCTTATTACAGAAATGGCTCCCATTATCACTAATGATGGCACGAGGGATTCCAAACCGCGTGAAGATATTTTTCTTTAAAAACCACAGTACAACCTTTGCATCATTGGTAGGTGAAGAAATTGCCTCAACCCATTTAGACACATAGTCGACTGCCACGAAAATATAGCGGTTTGAAACAGACGAGGTGAAAGGTCCCACAAAATCAATACCCCATACATCAAAGATTTCTGGTTCTAGGATACTCCTCAGTGGCATTTCATTTCTCTTCGAGATATTGCCCATCATTTGGCATGAATGACAGGATCTAGCATATTCGTGTGCAGTTTTGTAAAGATTTGGCCAGTAAAAACCACATTGGAGAATTTTGGCAGCAGTCTTGTCCCCTTCATAGTGTCCTCCCGCTTCATAAGTATGGAAATGTTTAAGTATATCGGGGAATTCACTCTCAGGAACACATCTTCTAAAGATGTTGTCTGAGCAACGCTTAAAAAGATAGGGTTCATCCCAATAATAGTGTTTGAGGTCCGCAAAGAATTTCTTCTTTTGCTGCTGGTTCAAGTCTGGTGGCAAATACCTCCCGGATAAATAATTCACATAATCTTTAAACCATGGTTGTTGCTTTTCAGCCTTAACAACCTCACTTCGTGAAGATATTTCGGCACAATCACTATTCCCTAAAATGGCAGAGATGGAGGATAATTGCTCGTCAGGAGGATTTTCTAAGAATGGTGTGAATGCCTCATAAGGCTCTTTCTCATCATCCCTAACATCTTCTATATTTTCCTCGTTCTTTGGGATTGGTGGAGTAAGCTCCTTTTCACTTCTAATCATTATCGCATTCACATCCCTAGGGTTCCTATTAGTGTTGCTCGGAAATCCCCCAGGAGGTCTAGTTGACAGTTGTTCAGCTAATTGTCCTATTTGGTGAGAGATATTATGGATTATGGCTTCTTGGTTGGTGACTTTGGCATCATTATTTTGACAGTATTGGTGAAAGTTTGTAGCCAAGTCGATGAATTGAATTTGCTAATTGATTCACGATTAATCGGACATTGTGTTCCTCATCTTTTCAAGTGCAACTTCCCAACCGTAAGTTTGAGCTTGCTGAGGTACATAAGTGTTGTGAGGTTTTATCCCTTCATTCGGATCACTCCATCGGAATTCAGGTTGTTCGTGATTTGGTTTGTAACCGTCATAGTGATTACCCTGTCTCCCAATGTAATTAGCTTCTTTAGTACCTGCATTCTCTAGTTGATTAATCGTTCCGTCCCTTTTCCAGTCTGCACTCGTTGAATCCTCTCATGCATACCATCCACCTTATCATTTATGATCAATAGAAGGATATTATGCGATACATCCTCCTCAAATAAATTGTCGGCCATCTTCACAGTTGCTGTTTCACCACCTCCCCATTGGCTATTCATTGCTATTTGCTCCATCTTTCCTCGTGCCTACTCAGGAGATATAAGAACAAACGCTCCATTACTGGAGGCATCTACTCTTATCTTCTCCGTATCTCTCAATCCATGGTAAAAGGTTTGCATTAAAATCCATAGAGGGATATCATAATGAGGGCACTTCCTTATGGACTCCTTAAAACGTTCCCAAGCTTGATCAAAACTCTCCCCAGGTTGCTTGTAACGCCCCGCTCCCGGATACCGAGCCCTTATCCGGAAGAAAGCGTTCGCGCAGTATAGCATTAAATAAGTCTAATATTATACGCAAGCCTCTACGTCGTCGTATCAAATAAAAGCAAACGGAAGCTAAAAAGACTCGGGTAAAAACATAAAAGCTACTATGAATAGAAATTAACCATACTAAAGATGGATAGTTAAGATTACAACGATTAAAAACCCAAAGACTTATACAATACGATGCCTTAAAAGTAGAAGTACAACAAGTCTAATAAACGAACTGCAACTAATCTAGTACAACCTTTGCAAGGGAAATTAAACTAAAAGCTTCGCCAAGACTCCAAGTCTTCAAAAGTCAACATCTACACTTGGTCAACCTGTTCGTCTTCTCACCCCACAATGCATACAAAAGAAAATGCAAAGGAGGTAAGTACAAAGTACTTAGTAAAAGTGAGAAGCTACGACAACAATTAAGATTTATAAAGAAAAGATATTTAATCGTTTAGTTATCTTTATGTGACCGACTCAATCTAGGGTTCATTTCATGTCCATCAACATGAATTGACTAAACGTTTCTACTTAGCTTATCTTTGTTGCGTCATTACTCAAGGACATCTGCGCATGGCGTTCATCACCTGAATATACTTGTTAACTAACGGTGATTAGCACCGATTAGCTCCGGGTCTCCCGGTATGCGTATCGTCCGATGGATTTCCTCCACTACCCTTCACCGTTTAAGGCCGCAGTTGTTGTCCACCTTTTATGGATGTATCACATCGCCCGATATGGAATAGTGTCTAACCCGGAATAGATGATGCTTTATCTTTTACTACACATATGTAAGTATTGATGTGAATTAACTAGCCATCCCTAGTGTTTTCAAGTAAGCTCCTCACATCTCCTACTCTGCATGCACTGACCACTAGACACGGACAAGTCCTAGCAAATACACGAGACATTGATGAACTCTAGTTCACCAAAGCACAAGCCCTTTCATGCCGCTTCCGACGGATCCGAACTTCAACTCCCTTTAAGAGTACATTCGGTGTTTTAACTGAACGCATCAGAAGTACAATCGAAGCTAGTTCATTTTTAATTAATCTTAATACATCATAATTAAAAGCTCAAACCAATAAAATAACGTGACATTGGAGCCTGAACTAAACTGAATCGATTAAGATCAATAAAACAAGGTAAACCGATCAAACACCCGTCTGAAACCTAAAACGCTCGTTTAAACCCTACTGGACGCCCGTCCAAACCTAGGAACGTCCGTCTGGGACTGGACGTCCGTCCACTATAACTGGACGCCCGTCCACCTAAAAACGCTACAACCAGTATGTAAAATCACTCCTCAAACGCCCGTCCGCTTAAGACAAACGCCCGTTTGAGTTTCTAAGCTTCCAGACGCCCGTCCGCTTATGCAGACGCCCGTCCACCTGCGTTTTTTTCCAAAACCCCAAATCTTCAAACTCGATTTCTAATCCGATTCTAACATAAACAGCAGCAACTTATGCATAGAAAACACATAGAGTCATATCTAAACATACCCTATCGTCTATGATCCTTTGATCAACAAAAAGACACGTCTTCTATCATCTAAACACCTTAAAACTTGATCTAAACCTTATAAACGATAATTGGAATCGTAGGAAGAGCCTCTTACCTTAATTTCTGCAACACCGACAAAGAAAAACACCCAAAGAATCGCAACAATTGTTGATCCTCAACCCCAAAACCTATGTGATCAACAAGAAACCCTAAAATCCTATTTCTTTGCGAAAAACGAAACTGAAAAAGCCTGTAAAACTGAAGATTACCTGGGTTTCTTTGCCAGAAACTATTTTTAGATTATTCTACGCTTCAAGGCGATCGTTTCGACTACTCACGGCTGCGAAACAGAGCTACGGATTAAAAGATACGAATTTTTCAAGAATCGAACTCTACGAATACCGAAAACTAGGGCTAAACGAAAACTTACGAAATAAGGATATTTTATTTTCCAAAGTTGCGTCTCCTCATGCGATCACTTTTCTCTCTGCGGCATCTTGAGCGGATGAACGGATTGATCACACGGTTCTTCCTTTTATTTCGCTTTCTTCTTGCGTCTATGGAGATGTTGCCGCCGTTCCTTCTTCTATTTTTCGAATCGTGTGTGTAACTTATGAGGAAATAATTGGGATTATTTCTTTTTATAGCCATTTAATCCAATTTATTAATTAAATTACTAAATCCTTTAATTAATTCCTTTTCACTTAAATAAATGGGACAAATAATAATTAGGTCGTAGTAAATACACCCAATGACTATTTTACCCTTTTACGAAAAGTCAGGATGTTACATTGCTGCTTGAACCCCAAGATATCTTGGCGTAACTTAAAGGTCTTTCCTAAAGGAAAGTACTTATTCATGAACTTTTGCAGCAGTTCCTCCTAGGTCGTGATTGATCTACCCTCTAAAGAGAAAAGCCATTGCTTAGCTTTATCTTTCAAAGTGAAAGGGAAAAGTTTTAGCTTAATGTTATCCTCAGGAACCAGTTCTGGCTTCACGGTACTAAGGATCTCTAAGAAATTCATCACGTGAATGCCAGGATCTTCATTCAGGATACCATGAAAAGTGGAATAGTTTGCCACCATTTGAATGACATTAGGTTTCGGGTGATAAACTTCAGTAGCATTTTCAGGCACTACGATAGCAGGAAAGAATTGTTCAATGGTAGGCGTTGCATAGCTTTGCAAAGTATGCCTTTCCCATGCAGCCACCGCTTGGTTAACAAAATTTGCATTATTAAAATTATTTCCATTTACCTGGTTGGCTTCATTCAGTAATCCTTCCATGTCTGAGTCAAATTGATGTGCTCCTTCAGATTTTTCCTCACCTTGCTCTTCGATTGGATTCTCAGAAATCCGGGTAGCTTGTTTGTTATTTTTTATTTATAATTTGCAAGAAAAAAACAACAATAAACAATTAAAATACGCCAAGGCTACTGCCTTTGGCGAGACTCTAAAATAGACAAAAAAAAACAATAAACAATTAGAAACTTTAAAGGCTAATCCTTTAACTAGACTCAATAAATAAAAATTAAACTAAAACAGACTTTAAAAATACGAAAAATACAAAAACACAAAGCATAAACTTTCTAAAACAAAACAGAACATAAACTGCCTAGAAAAACGGTGGTGGCTACACAATGAATCTATGCGCTCGCCATTGCCAATGAGCTCGCTTGATTCTCGGGAATCGCTTGATTTGTTTTACGACCCTTACAGTTTGATTCTATGTTATAAAAACTAATTAAACGGACACTATTTACACTATTTACGAATCTACTTTTAATAAAATAAGCTATACTTAATTTAATGACACGAGTCCCCGGAAACGTTGCCAAAAACTTGATGCACGGTCCAAGTAATAAAATACTCGATACCTAAATAACCAACTAGCAAGAGAACTAGGTTCATTTGTAGTATAGCTAGATAAAGTCGAGGTCGATCCCACAGAGACTCGGCTTAAATAAGTACAACGTTATTAAACTAAAAATAGATTAAAATCGGTCTCCGACCAACAATAACGTAGAAATAAAGGTTGACACGATAGAAAACACAAAGACTAACAATACGACAGTAGACACTAAAACACTTATTTTTATGGTTTTATAAGACTCTAACAAACGGTATTGATTACGCTAGTAGTAATTACTCCCCCATATATGTATATCTAAGCCGAGACAGAAAAGACATTAAGGTTGATTATATTCGCTCACGGGAGCCATCCCTAAACTGGATCTAATTCGTGAACGGATAGAAGATCTTTATGCTTAATTACGAATCCTTCCTTGGACAGGATAGAACATCATATAACAAGCATGCTATACCAAACTAGGGATGCTGATCTAATATCGTCACCTCGTTTAGGCAACCACCATGGACGGGTTGGCACACCTCCTAAACGATCAGCTAACTAATGTCCTATTCAACATGGCAATTTTCACAATATATCATATTAATTTACGAGAACGATGTAACAAATTGGCCAGATTTATTACATGTTTATATGAAAAACATAAAGCACGACGTAGCTGAAGTCGTTCACAGAAAATTACTAGAATCTTGATGGCTAGATCTAACCATATAGACCTTGGTAGATCTACACCGGAGACTCTAGAATTTGCTCGTAAAACGCCTTTGTTAACGGTGATTTTTACGGTTTATATGACTTTATTTCGTAGCAATTTCCATCGTGTTTTATTAATTTTTATAGAAAAGTAAGCGTTTAAAGGATTTATTGAGAGAATGCATATGAAATTGGTTTAAATGCAAAATCGAGCTAATTACGTGGTTTTATTGGTATTTTCTATCTATATATGGTTTTACATTTTTGCACGTTTCTATTATCTTGTAGGTACAGTTTGCATGGAAAGGAATGAGCTGAAAAGATGTTTGATTGAAGATTAAATGGAAGGAAGGAGATGCAAGTCGAAGGTAGAATGAAGCTTTACAAGTCTCGGCGACGCGTTTGAGGTCCCGTGATGGTGGTGGCGTTGAAAGAGTGGATCAAGTCCAGGAGGAGCCTTTGGATTCGTGGATGTTCAGATTTTACGTGGACGGCGTTCGAATTGCATAGGACGGGCGTTTGAGAAGACTCGGCCCGACTCGAAGATTTCAAAGCAGCTGGACTGGCGTCCAGAATCCTTGGACGGGCGTCCAAGCACCGCCTCAGCCTAAACCGACTTCAAAACCTATATATTGTCGCGTTTTTCTGAACCCTAGACACCACAATTCGATCATTGGCCGCCCCAGGCCCCTTAGGGGGCGACTTTTCTGAGTTTTCCCCTACTTTAAACAACTTTTTACTCATAGTATTTGCATATAAACGATGAATAAAGGCTAAGCGATTTGAACAAGCGTGTGAAGCCAATCTCTGCAACAACTTGATTTCGATTCTTGGATGCTTTGTGAGTTTTAATTAAAGTTTGTTTCTTTATTATGTGTTTATTTGTTATGAAATTTATATCGAGAGATGGTTGCTTTGTGATGTTTAACGTTTGATGAAAATCGTTGCTAGACCTAGATCACCGTAGTAAAGATTAGATTTTTAACCTAAACATAACGAGAGTTGCTAGGTTAAATTTCTAGGTTGCTAGATTGAGAAATCTTACACCATTGTTATGGAAGCGTTAATCTTTAAGGTCGAGAGATGAGAGATTAATAGGCGAATTATCTACGAGAGTAGGAATTCATACCTTTGATAGGTGAACCACATCTTTATTAAATCTTCACTAAACGATCTAGTGTAGAAATTGAGAGTTGCGAGATAGGTGGATCATTGCTTGTTCTACGTTAGAATTAATTCAAATTATCTTGTGCCTTGTTCTTCGTTGTGATCTTTGAAGTTTATTCTCTTTTTAGTTTATAGATTAGAGTTATTTTCGTTCGCAATTATCTTTCCTGGCTTTGGATTGACAACCCTCTGTCCAGTTTATTGTTTTCGTTTTTAGTTCTGTTTTGTGTTATTTTAGTCGTAACGAATTTTTAGAAGAATCAATAAACTAGATAAACAACCTCGATTTCCTGTGATTCGACTCCGGTTTTAATCGCTATACTACGATCCCTGCACTTGGGGTAAACCAGATTTATTTTATTACTTGTTATTTTTCATTGCATAAAATCCGTGACAGCCTTCGTACGGCTTAGATCTACATGAATATGTGTTTGTTAATTAAATACATCACGAAATCAATACACAAAATAAAATAGATTTATGAATAAAAACAACATATTTGGATAGGCATTACCCTCGTAGACGGAGGGTCCTCCGATCCTTCAATGCAATCTCTAATCGATGAATCCATCGCCTCCGTGACGAAGAAACATAATATAAAATAAAAAGAACTATATTGATAAACTAAAAGTATTGTAATATTGTGTTTCTAGAGTTTATATTTCTGTCTCAAATGAAATTCGTACAGCTCTATTTATAGGGTTTCAAGCTAATTAAGAGATATATTTCAAAATATCAAAACAAATATAGATAACTCCCGGCCGATTTTTGATTTGTGTTGAACTCGCCCCAAGCAAGGGATAGGGCCGCGCATTTAGTTGGAGAGCCGGATTGGCTCATTGCTCTTGTTATGCCTTACTCCTCTTTTCGTGCTTATCCGATCTTTATCTTTAATGCATCCGGATTTACTTGGAATTATCTTGTAATTTAATTTATCCACTTGTAATTATCCTCCAAAATTATATCAATCTACAAAATAAATATTTACCCCAAAGTAAATCATATTTAAATAATAAAAACGGATAAATACCAAATTATATCTTTTAAATTATCCAATATCAAATAATCATTATAAGCATGTAATTTAATATAAAATAAATATTATTCATCTCGATTTAAGGTCAATGTTGATGACTTTTATGGGTATAATTTGACCGTCATCAGTGAGCTCACCCGAAATGGCAAAGGTCAACTCTGTTGGTGAAGTCACTCGGCTGGTTACTCCAGTTAGCTGCTCCATTATGGCTTAGTCCAATTCAATCATCCCAAGTTCAGTCCTTCATTTGAAAAATCTTTCATGACTGAGTGGTTTAGTAAGTATATCTGCTAGTTGATTTTGAGTAGATATATATTCTAAAATTACATCACCCTTTTCCACATGATCTCTGATGAACGATGTCTCACATCAATATGATTTGTTCTTGAATGTAGTACTGGATTTTCTATGATTCAAATAGCACTTGTGTTATTACACATGATTGGAATTGTCTTCTCCTCTGCTCCATAGTCTCTTAGCTGCTGTCTAATCCATAGTACTTGTGCACAACACCTACCAGTTGTTATGTATTCTGCTTCAGCTGTTGAAGTTGATATAGAAATTTTCTTTTTACTGAACCATGATACTATTCTACTGCCTAGCATCTGAAAAGTTCCGAAAGTGCTTTTTCAATCCACTTTGCATCTAGCATAATCTGATTCAGAGTAAAATATTAACTTGAATCCTCCATCTCTTGGACACCAAATCCCTACATTTATTGTATGATATAGATATTTTATGACCCTTTTAGCTGCCGGTAGGTGTGATTCCTTTGGTTGTGATTGGAATCTCGCAAACACTACTACTGCAAATGCAATGTATAGACTGCTAGCAGTTAAGTAGAGTAGTGAACCAATTATGCCTCTATAAAGCTTCTGATCAACATACTTTCCTTGTTCATCTTTTCCAAGAGCCAATCAAGCACACATAGGAGTTTCTGATACTCCACTAGTATCCATACCATACTTCTTTATCAAGTCCTTTGTGTATTTGGCTTGATTTATGAAAATGCCATCTCTCATATGCTTTACTTGTAATCTAAGAAAGCAGTTGAGTTCTCCCATCATACTCATTTAAAACTTGGTTTTCATCAAATTTGCAAACTTTTCAGATAACTTCTTATCTTCTGATCCAAATATAATGTCATCTACATATATTTGAACAAGTAGAGTGCTTGAAGCATCTTCTAACTTGAAAAGTGTCTTGTTTATTGTTCTTTTGCTGAATCCATTACTGATTAAGAATTGCAACAATGTCTCATACCAAGCTCTAGGAGCCTGTATGAGTCCATATAATGCTTTCTTGAGTTTGTATACTTTATCTTATTTTCCTTTGATTTGAAATCCAGGGGTTTTCTCCACATAAACTTCTTATTCTAGTAGTCCATTCAGGATTGCACTCTTTACATCCATTTGATAGACTTTGAAGTCTTTGTGAGCTGCAATGCTAGAAACAGTCTGATTGCCTCCAATCTTGCCGTAGGTGCAAATGTTTCATCATAATCTATGCCTTCAACTTGTGAGTATCCCTTTTCTTCCAGTCTTGCATTTTTCTAAAAAATTCTCCTTGTTCATCTATCTTGTTCCTGAACACCCATTTTGTTCTAATGATGTTTTCCATATCTGGTCTATCCACTAGTTCCCATAATTCAATTATTTCAAACTCATTGAGTTCTTCTTGCATGGCTGTTATCCAGTCTGCATCTTGGATTGCATCATCAATGGTTATGGGTTCCACCTGTGACAAAAAATAACTTAACATTCTCTCAGATTGCCATCTGGTTCTGACACATATATTCATATCTCCAATGACTTGCTCAGCTTGATGATCTCTGAGCTAGTTGATATCAGGTTGGAGTTGTGTCTATGCTACTGCCTCTACTGGTGTATCAACTGGTGCATCTTCTTGTTCTTCCGCTGTTTCATCCAGTAGTGCAATTGATGCCTCTGCATCTACATAAGCTAGTCCATAATTTTGTTTTCTTGTCTATTTTTCTTCTAGAGTGAGAAGATCTTCCCATCTAGTGTTTGGTTCATCAAATACTACATGAATGGATTCTTCAATCACCAAAGTTCTTTTATTTAACACTCTGAATGCCTTGCTGGTGTCTAAGTATCCCATTAATATTGCTTCATTAGCCTTTTCATCAAAAGTACTTAGCTTATTCCTATTTAAGGCAAAGCATTTTGCTCCAAACATATGCAAGTGAGGTATGTTTGGTCTTCACCCATTCCACACTTCATAGGGTGTTTTGCCATGGTGTTTGATGATGTTTGATCTATTTTGTGTATTGCATGTTTTGTATGCTGATTCAACCCAGAACCTCTTTGGTAAGCTTGCTTCATCTACCATTTATCTGATAGCTTCTTTAAGGGTTCTGTTTCTTCTCTTTGCTACTCTATTTTGCTGTGGAGTTTCCTGCTGCAGATAGTGGATGCATCACTATTCTCCCCACAATAGGTTCTGATTGCTTCATTTAGGAATTCTATTCCTCTGTCTGATCTGATTTTGACAATCTTTAATTCTTTCTTATTTTGTAGTCTTCTTAATAGATCTAGAAGCTTTTTGAGTGTCTTCTTCTTCTTGTTCATGAATATAGTCCAAGTGTATTTGGAGAAGTCATCAACTACCACTAGGGTGTACTTCTTCCCACTTTCACTGACTAGTGTGACTGGTCCAAATAGATCCATGTGAAGTAATTGCAAAATTCTGGATGTTGACTGGCGAGGCTTTGACTTGAACGAGATTTTTATCTACTTTCCTTCTTGGCATGCATCACATAGGCTCTCTTTCTTGAATGTGATCTCATGCAAGTCATCCACAATATTTCTCCTTGCAAGTTAGTTGATTGTCTTGAAATTCAGATGGTTGAGTCATTTATGCAAAATCCAGCTAGGTGCTGCTTGTGCTTCACTAGCACACAGGTTTCTGCCTTTGATGTCCTTCAATCCACAACATACAAGTTGTCTTCTCTTTTTCCTGCAAGTACAACATTGGTTTGTTTGTGAATCACTTTGCATCCTTCCTTGCTGAAAGGCACATTATAGCCTTTGTCACAAAATTGACTGATACTCAAAATATTGAAGCTTAATCCTTTGACATATGCTACATTCTGAATCTTCAAGTTGTTCTTCAACATTATGCATTCCCTCTTAATCTTGCCAGGCTTCTCCTTGCCTCCAAAGGTGACTATGGGTCCATCAAAAGTCTTGAATTCAATCAATCATTTTTTGCTTCTAGTCATGTGTTTGAAACATCAACTATCTATGTACCAGAAATCCTACAAAACAGATTAAGCATTTTTAGCTACCCAACACTGTTTGGGTCCATGTCTGTTAGTAGTCATGCCTCATACCCCAAGTGTGAATCCAAGGATCTTCTTCTTGAAGGGTTGAAATCATCAACCTCATAGGTATAAGGCATGACGGAATAGCTTCTAATTGGTATATCAAAAGTATTTTGATACACATTCTTGCCTTTTGGCATTTTCGCATCTTGTTTCACTCTCCAATAGACATGAGGTGGCCTATTATCATATTGTCTATTATATCCAGGGCCAGGAATTTGATGGTGTTTCCTTGCATTTGATTGTCTATGAGCATGTTTCCTCATCTATATTGGAGGCGGAACATTCCAGTCATATTCTGATGGGTAAAGTCTTCCCTTACCCTTTAGTATTGTCTTACTTTTAATAGGTTGTTTGAAAGATGATTTAGTTTTCTGATTCACTACACTGGTCTATGACTTAGCTAGTGCAGGATGAGTAGATGACTCAATGATCTCTTTGTTTCTGAATTTTGGACTAGTTTTGGTCTTCAATTCAGAATTGTGTTGACCATTCCGTCTCTTCTCATCTTGACTATCATAGCCAAGTCCAGATCTTGATTCAAACCTTTTTGGAGGTTTGAAGACTGGTGGTTGGACAGTCTTAGCTGGAGTTCTCTCTACTGGTGTGGATATTCCTTCAGCTAGTCTGTTAACATGAAGTGACTGATCATCAAATCTTGGCTGAGTAGCTGAGTGAACTTCTTTGCTAGCAGAGTCATACTTTAGTTTCTCCAATTCTCTTTTTAATCTTTTATTTTACTTTCTTAATTCCTCACTCTTTTCAAGAATCTCATGGTTAACTTGAATTTCTTCAAATCTACTGATGAGATTTTCTACAAGATTTGCAGATTCAAGAAAGAAAATAGAAGATTGTACAGTTGTTGGAAAGAAAATTTATGTTTTGATGATTATTCATCATATTTATTCAGTTATTATCTTAACCCCATTGATGAAGTGCGGAAGCTAGCTGTTATAGTGAAAAGCTAAAAGATGTCTAGAACTGAATGTATAGGTTTTACTAGAGTCTGATAATTATTGGTTATATCAGACAAGCACTGTAATAGATAGATGTGTCGTAAAAGCTGAAAACTGGAAATCACCTAAGAAAATGGAAAGACAAGTTATCTAAAACTGACCCAGACTACACCAAGAATGGAAGCTCACTCAGAACTGAAGAAGGTAAGTTCACTGAGGGACATAGACTCAATTGGCTTATCTAAAACTGAAGGCTCAGAGAATAGAGTCAGTTATAGAAAATAGAAGAACTGAGGGACACAGACTCAATTAGAGAAAATTGAAGAACTGAGGCTACAAACTCAGTTATGAAAGTCGAGACTATAAAGTTAGATGTCAGGCAAGTTTATGGTGACCTGAACTGACTTTATGGATCTTGTATGAAGACCTAAGAATCATAAGGACAATGAACTCTTAGATGATATATGCTTATTGTGTACTCTGATTAAGTGAGTAATAATCAGATGAAAATCTGGAGTACTGATATTTGAAAAAGAGTAAAATCTCAGTTAATGCACCAAGTCAGTTAAGAAGCTGACAACTGACGAACTCAGTATAAAACTGATCAGGAAACACGGTTTTATAAGTCAGTCATCCAACAAACTGATAGTACATTCGAAAGTTGTAAAGGAAGCAATTTTATTGGATGAAGTACTGCAAGTCAGAACGGTCACAAAATATAACCGTTACAAGATAGACGTTGATACAATTCGAATTCAAGCAAGATGAACATTGGACCTCACACTATAAATAGAGGACTTTGCACCAAGGATCAAACACCTCGAATTACCCAAGAATTAACAAGATTGCAATCATTTTTGTGCACAAGTCTCGTTCATTCGAATTGCTATTATCTTTGCGCTAACAAGATCAATCAAGAATTTCTTCAAGTGTTCAAGCTACACAGAATTTATCCAGATTCAGACACTTTGAAGAACCACAAACAAGAATCAATTTATTGATTCTGAGACCAACTTTGATGAATCAAAGGTTTAGACTGTGAAGCAATCCGGTCAAGGAGTTGCCAAGGACAGTTGTGACATTGCAGTGGGTAGATTGTGTTTGTGGTGGTAGTTGGTGAAGTGGCATATGTAACCCTTCAAGGACCAGTGGCTCAAGCATTTGAAGAGCAGCAATCCAACCTGTTCTTTGATTGTTTAGATAGTGAAGCTAGGATTAGCCAAGGACTATTGTTTCGGACGTTTTTGTAAAAGCTCACCTCAAGAAGTTCTAGTGAAATTTTCCTCCTACACCACAGGGGAAAAGTGGACGTATAGGATTACACCACCTGGAACCACTATAATTCTTGTTTCATTTACTTTACGCATTTACATTCTGTCATTTATTATTACAGTTTTTATTATTGATTGTTCTGCATTTTGAAACTGATTGTTACACAATTCACAGCTGACAAACAGACATTCACCAGAATTCAGTTTAGCACACTTAGCTTTCACAGAGAATAACAAGATCAAGAAAAAGGCTAGAATTATCTGCTACCGGTTGACTCAGTTTTGCATAAGTCAGTTTGAATTAGACTCTGCTCAATCAACTTAACTCCACACAAGTTTTAACTGAACCTTAATAGGCAAAAATCCAATTTTTAGTGACAAGTTTATTCACCCCCCCTCTAAACTTGTGTTAGCCTTTCCAAGGGACCAACAATTGGTATTAGAGTAGTGTTTCTTTAACAAGTCAGTGTTAAAAACTCATTTGCTCTATATCTCCTCTAGTTGTTCTCACTAGAAAGCTCAGTTTCCTGTCTATATATAATCAGTTTTCACTCACTCACAATGGATAGCAATCAGTACGCAAGACAAATGCTGATGTGTAACATGGAAAGGTTTGACGAATATAAATGTCGTATGCTGGCTTT
This sequence comes from Gentiana macrophylla, assembly GCA_026214975.1. Taxonomy (NCBI): domain Eukaryota; kingdom Viridiplantae; phylum Streptophyta; class Magnoliopsida; order Gentianales; family Gentianaceae; genus Gentiana; species Gentiana macrophylla. The sequence continues at coordinate 47,281,243 of CM047817.1, forward strand.
TCTAGCTGCTACTCATGATGAAATGATGGATGTGTTCACTGATGGACCAATTCAGATCACTCACATGCAAACAGTCAATAGTGAACAAGTTCGTGTTCCAAAACCCAAGGCTAAATGGACCAGTGATGATCGCAAATGAAACAATCTCAACAATGTTGCTATGGACTTTATCCTCAGAACTCTTGATAGCAATATGTACTTGAAGGTGAAAGATTGCACAACCGCTAAGGAAATATGGGAGAAACTTCAGTTAGTATGAGAAGGTACTGACTCAATCAAGGAGAACAAAATCTCAGTTGTAAAGCAGAAGTTTGAAAATTTCAAGATGAAATCCGGAGAGACCATTGTCCAAATGGAGACAAGATTCAGTGCTATCATGGATGAACTAGACCTACTCAAGATTGAATACACAAAGAAAGTAATCAATACAAGAATCTTGAAGGCCTTGCCAATGTGTTGGAAGATGAAGGTCACTGCAATGGAAGAAGACTTGACATAGAGGACTCCTTTAAAATCTTTTCAGATTTGAAAGTTTATGAATTCAATGGAGATTTTACAAGCATAGCTGCAGTAATCAAAGCTGTGGAAGAACCAAAGACCACAGCACTTGCAGCAGCATTAAATGACTCTCAAGAAACATCCACAAGTAATTTCAACAGTTGGATGAAATGGAAGAACAAATGGCTCTTATGATGAGCAGAATCAGAAGGATGAAGAATGGTCATCCAGTAACTAAAAAATACATCAAGAAAACTCCTGAGAAAAGGAAGGATGATGAGTATCTCTGTTTCAACTGCAAGAAACCTGGGCATTATAATGCTGAATGCCTAGAACTGAATGCGAAGAAGATTCAGCAAAGAAGAACCGGCAGAAGAGCATTGTTAGCTAGAGATGAGTCTGACTACAAAGCTGGTACAGAAACATTATCTGATGACACATATTTGATGGGACACATGGAAGATTCAAATGAGGTATGTGAATCAAATTCTAAGTACATCTCAGCTCAAATTTCCATGCAAAATGCATGTTCTTCAACAGCCGATTCCAATCGTAAGAACTCAGAATTAGAAGAAACTCTTGAAGAATTGATAAGTCAGCTTGTAACCATACAAGCTGGTTATGAATCAATCAACGTTGAGAAAGAAGTTCTAATTCTAGAAGTCAAAAAAGATTGAAAGATGAATTGAACACGTTAAAACTAAGTAGAACTGATAAAGGAAAGACTCATTATCAATCTACTGCATCAACAACAGCAACTGAATCTTTCGCTCAATCTAGTTCAGCTACTGGATTCAAATCAGGCAAGCCATATGGAGATAGAACTGGCCTAGGATTTGATACTCAGCAAACTTCAAAGGCAGGAACAAGTAAGGACACTGAACCTAATACCCAATCTGGTGTTAAGTTTGTAGCTGAACAAAGTCCTCAAACTAAGAAGCATGCTGAACCAGTAAAACTAGTTCAACGTGAATCAAATCAGTAACAATGTCAGTTTTCAAATAACTCAGTTGAAAACAACAAAAGGGTCAACCAAAAAGGTAAATCAGCTGTACATCATGAAAATCAAAAAGGTAGATCAACTGCTGAATCTACTAAAGCTGATCAGGCTAAGAACTAGAAAAACTTCAGTCAAAGAAAATCCAGGAATATCAATTATTCAATAATTCACAAAGTCAGGGGGAAAGGAAGATTATTTCCAACTGATGATGATTGTAATTTCTCTGAATCTACTATTAAAACTGATAGAAGAAATCATTTCAGATAGAAAACTTATCACAAGTTTCGCCCAAAGGTCACCGAGGAAACACTTGATCCTCAACGAGACCTCGATGCAAGGTCCGCCTGCCTCGAAGACAAAAATCATTTAAATAAGACAGAGTCCAAGCATAGATACTATAGTAGTGTGGCTTATATATATGAAAATAAGTGCAACAATATCCGAAGGATACCTAGTGGATATATTCCCAAGGTTGTACTGACAACTAACCTCCATGGACCCAAACAGAGTTGGTACCTAAAACTGTTGAATTTATTTTGCAGGATATACGGTACTTTGATAGTGGATGCTCAAGACACATGACAAAGAGCAAGGACTGTCTGAGTAATTTTATTGCCAAGGATGGACCAAAAGTTAATTTTGAAAGCAAAGACAATCCTGGATACACCAAAGGTTATGGTACTTTGATCAGAAATGGACTCACAATAAAAAAAGTATCTTATGTAGAAGGATTGCATTACAATCTACTCAGCACCAGTCAATTTTGTGACATGGGATACAGAGTTACATTTGATAAAGATTTCTACGTTGTTGTCAGCGAAACAACATTTCAAGTTGTTCTAGATGGAATAAGAAAAGAGAATATGTATGTTGTAGATTGGACTATAGCAGTTGCAGAAACTTGTTACTTGTGCATACCAAATCAGAAATCAGTTGGTTATGGCACAAGAAACTAAGTCATCTTAATTTCGACGACAACAACACCCTTGTCAAGAAATAGTTAGTCATCGGATTACCTGAGATTACCTACAAAAAGGATAGCTTATGTGATGCTTGTCAAAAAGGAAAACAAGTGAAAGCCAGTTTCAAGACAAAATCTCAGCATTCAACAACAAGAGTCCTAGAGCTACTACATATGGACTTATTTGGACCTATCACACCAATCAGTATAAGTGGAAAGAAGTATACATTGGTGGTGGTAGATGATTATTCAAGATACACATGGGTTATCTTCTTAACCAAGAAAAGTGAAACCAAGCAAAGGCTTACAGAACTTCTCAAGAGACTTCAAAATCAGAAGAGTGTTTCAGTTGTGAAGATAAGATCAGATAAATGAACTGAATTCCTCAACAAAGTGATTATTGAATATTGTGAAGAAAATGGTGTTTTACATCAACTTGCAGCAACATCAATGCCTCAACAGAATGGTGTAGATGATAGGAGGAATAGAACACTCAAAGACGCAGGAATGACTATGATATGTGAAGCATAATTGCTTGAAAGATATTGGGCAGAAATAGTTAACACAGCTTGCTATACACAGAACAGAGCTCTCATGAATAAAAGACATGAAAAGACACCTTATGAAATTTTGAATGGAAGAAAGCCAAATGTTTCCTATTTTCATGCTTTTGGTAGCAAGTGTTTCATACACAATAATGGAAAAGATCAACTTCATGTTTTTCAGCCCAAAGCCGATGAAGGAATATTTTTGGGATACTCAAGTGTCAGCAAAGCATTCAGAGTACTGAACCAAAGGACATTTAATCATGAAGAATCAATACATGTAGTATTTGATGAACCAAACTTTCCTGGAGAACAAACTGAAAGCAGACCAAAACCGGTTTCTCAACCTCAGTTACCAGTTTTACCAGAATCAATTTTTGTTGACATTGGAAGATTAAGAGTTTCAGAATCATCAGATCAAGATCAGCCTTAGTTCTCAACAACTGAACAACCTACAGTTGAACAACATGATTCTGACCCTGTTCAAGATAATCATGATGAAGAGAATCATGAACAAAATGATGAAGAACCAGTTCAACAAGATCCCTTGATGCAGCCTCCAGTATATCAATGGATGAGAGATCACCTAGAAGAACAGGTGATTGGTGATACTCAAGCTGGTGTTCGAACAAGACATCAACTTGACGAAATGATTGCATGTTTCCTATCTCAGTCTGAACCTAAAGAGATAGAAGATGCTTTGAAAGATCCAGATTGGATTTTAGCTATGCAAGAAGAACTGAATGAGTTCCAAAGAAATCAAGTATGGGAACTTGTAGATAAACCAGATCATGTAAACATCATTGGCACTAAATGGGTTTACAGAAACAAGCTTGATGAAGATGGGAATATCATCAGAAACAAAGCTAGACTTGTAGCTAAAGGATATTCACAAGTTGAAGGTATAGACTTTGATGAAACCTATGCTCCAGTTGCAAGGTTGGAGGCAATCAGATTATTTCTTGCTTTTGCAGCACACAAGAAATTCAAAGTATGCCAAATGGACGTTAAAAGTGCATTCCTGAATGGAATTCTTGAAGAAGAAGTGTACGTACAACAACCCCCAGGACTTGAAATCAAGGACCAAGCTGATAAAGTTTTTAAACTAAAAAAGGCTCTATATGGACTGAAGCAAGCACCAAGAGCATGGTACAAAACTCTATCTTAGTTTCTGGTGGATAATGGATTTATCAAAGGCACCATTGACAAAACCCTTTTCAGAATGAAAGTTGAAGAAAGTACTCTACTTGTTAGATCTATGTTGATGATATTATCTTTGGATCAGAGAATGAACAACTCTATGAGAAATTTGCAAGCTTGATGAAGAGAAAATTTCATATGAGTATGATGGGAGAGTTGAATTACTTTCGAGGGTTACAAGTAAAACAAATGGACAATGGGATTTTCATTCACCAAACTAAGTATACAAGAGAATTAATCAAGAAGTTTGGAATGGAAAAATCAGCTGGCATTGCAACACCAATTGAAACTAACATCAGATTAGATGAAGACAAAGACGGCAAATATGTGGATCAAACTCTCTACAGAAGAATGATTGGAAGTCTACTTTATCTTATTGCAAGTAGACCAGATATATCTTTTGCTGTTGGTGTTTGTGCTAGATTTCAAACAAGACCTAAAGAAAGCCATCTCACGGTTGTAAAAAGAACCTTGAAGTATTTGAACGATATAGAAGGAGTTGGGATATGGTATTCAAGAGAAGGAGAATTCAAACTGATATCCTACTCAGATTTAGACTATGCAGAATGCAAAGTGGAAAGAAAAGTACTTCAGGCACATGTCAGTTGCTAGGAAATAGACTTGTGTCATGGTTCAGTGAGAAGCAAAACTCAATCTCCACTTCAACAGCTGAAGCTGTGTATATTGCAGTTGGAAGTTGTTGTGCTCAAGTTTTATGGATTAGACAACAATTGAGAGATTATGGAATAGAAGAGGGAATGATTCCTATAATGTGTGATAATACAAGTGCAATTGCAATAACTGACAATCCAGTTTTGCACTCAAGGACGAAACACATTGATGTGAGACATCACTTTATAAGGGATCATATGGAAAAGAAGGATATAACAGTTCTCTATGTTCCAACTGAAGATCAGTTAGCTGACATTTTTACCAAACCTATGGACAAAGAAAGGTTTGCTAAACTGAGAACTGAATTGGGGATTATTAAAGTCAGTTAAGTCAGTTCAAGTTTAGAGATTCGTCAAGGGGATTGATCTTTGTCATGCTGGGTGTGCTCACTTGACAGATCAGTCATTGACATCAACAATCTCAAACTAACTAACTGAGTTGCAGATTTGGCGGAACCCAAATTTTGTAAAACTGATTTCAGCATCAGTTTTACTCAGTCAAACAAAGTCAATAAAGGGATGGATAAAACCGACAACAGTTACATCGCATTTAATTACCGCCATTTTTTGTCAGAATTTGTAGCGTGTATACCCCCATTATGTCAGATAGTACACATCGGTTACACAAACCATGATGGAATTTGAAAAGATTGTACAAATCTATCAGATGATCGTGGATCCTTTCAACTACCTACCCCTTTATATACAACCATTCTCTTTACCAAAAAGAAAAATCAAACTTTCTCTTCTCTAAATCAGCCAGAAATTTTTCTTAAATGGCCGCTTCAAAGAAAACTCAAGAAGAACGGTTAATCACCGCACCTGATACGTTCACACTTCAAGAATTCAAAGAAATGTGTGGTACCCTTCTCTCCAGTCATATATCTAAAAAGATTGGAAGATCACCGGGTTTACGAAATCTTTTGGAAGCAAACATGCAAGAAGACATGGACTTGGAAGGTCTATTGCAATTCTGGGAAAATTTGAAGATGCTGAAGTACTCTCTCCTTACAAGAGTTCGTGGACAGAAGATTTTTGTCAATGAAGACATCATCAGACAGTTTTTTGGCTTCAAAGATCCTCTGGTGAAATCTATTGATCTAGCCTGCTTGCCACTTCAACGCAGTGCTTTTCTTAGATAAATTTCAGCTTCAAAGGAACCAGTAGAGGTTGATACGCATATTAAGGACCTCAAAACTGAGTTTGGTCTTCTCAGCAGATGGATTAGCAGACATGCCTTCGGACAGCACAAAGGGCTAAGTAAGTTAACTGAAGATGGTATCTACCTAATGAATGTCATCTGGGATGGATTTGAGTTCAACTGGGCTGGATGTATCTTCAATCAGATCAAGCAGCAACACTTGGCTGAATTAGCAAGTGTCAGCATAGCCCAAGCTGAAGGAAGACAAACTGAAGACAGATTTTGACTGAAGAAATCACTTAGCTTAGTGATTCAGTATTTATTGGAAAGAATCAGTGGTGGGAAGAAACAAGCACAAACTGTTGGTGCATTTGCATCAAAGAAAGAAACATTGAAGACTTCCCAACCTGAAGGCAATAAGAAAACTGTGTCCCAGCAAATGGCTCAGCAAAAAGGCATTAAAAGGAAAGCTGAGACACAAGGAGAAAAATTAGTTGTACGTTGTTTGTCCCTAGGTACTTCAAGTCAGTTAGCATCAACTAAGGGGGAACAACAACTGACAACTGATGTCAGTAAGCTGAAGACCTTGGTTCCTGAAGTTGTTTCTCATAAACAGCAGAAAACATCTGAGAAACAAGTTTCTGTTATACATTTTGGGCAAGAGGAACAGGTAACTAAGCAACCTAAAGAATATCAGTTCGATACAGAAAGAATCATCAGATTAATAAAGATGAAGCTCAAAACTGAAGATTTTCGTGATGCTACTCTACTTAATGAAGAGAAACTATTGTTGGAGAAACTGGAAATACCAAATATCTATGCCTTGTTTCCAATGGAAGAGTTTCTCACCAACTGCTACAATAGATTCAAATAGATAGCTCAGCGAACTGAATCAACAACATCATCTATACCTGAGGATTTTTTAAAGAAGAAAGATGAAGATAAAGATGATGATTCAAGAAAGAAAGCTGAAAAGAGTACAGTTTTGCAGACATAAACTCAGTCTGAACATCAACCAGGGCAAACTGATTCTCAGCAGGAAGAATTGTCAGTTGGAAATCAGACAATTGATAATAAAGAAGAAGAAGCTAAAGCTGATGATAATAAGCAACTGATGTTAATTGAAGATGCCAATCAGTCTTGAATCCAAGAAACAGAGGAAGAAGACCCATCTGAAAAGCTTACAACAGAAGAATTGAGCAAAGTACAAGAAGGCTTGAAGATTATTCTCAACCAAAAGGATGGTTTAAGTGGTCTTCTATCACATATATGTTCCCAGTTACTTGGATTACAGGAAGAAATCTGATGTCTCAACTCACACTAAGTTGGACATTATCAAGAAATCCACATCAAATTCAGTTTCGGAGATTCTCAGTTTGAAAGAAAAACTTTAACAAACAACTATGGAAGATCGAGAAACTCATACTGAAGCTGAATGGCACCTCAATCAACGTATCTTTGTGTTAGAAACTCAACTCAAAGATGTCCTCACCTCCCAGAAAAAGATGTCCACAAATCAAAAGGCAATACATCAACTAATCAATGAGTTGTATGATGCCAAAAAGGGGGAAGTGGAGGAAGAAAAGCTGAAATTATATGAAGAAAATCGGAAGCTTGAAAACGAGTTGACAGAACTGAAGAAAGCAAAATCAGCAACAGAATCCAACATTAGACAAGTTGAAGAACTAACTGATGAACAGCATATACTGAAATATAGTCAACCTGAGGAAAGATGATCTACTCTGACAAACGATCTATGGTTAAAGTTTGTTGAAGACTACAACCATATCAAAGCACAATATAGGCACAAGACTTATGAAGAATCTCTTGCCTATTTCTTATATGATAATCTTCATAATCAGAAGATGGAACAACACAAGAAGATTAAGAGAATTGAAGAGAGACTTCAAATCAAGGATAAGAGGGAACAAATGAAATCTGATGTTTCAGAATTTGAAGAATACTACAAAGGTGAAAGACAGTTTCCTAAGTTACTTCTATGAAAGAAGTGGAAACTCACAAGCCAAGTAGATTATCTGAAGACATTCAGTAAGGAGGATACAAAGATTGAAGCAGAATATCGTATGCATGATAAGGAACATAAATTTGATAAAGTTACAAAAATAATTGTTTTGATCTTATTTCAGTTTTTACTATATGTGTAATTGTTCCAGTTCTATGCAAAATCTTAATGAAATCCAGTTTTCCAGTTCTACCTTGTTTTGTATTGTTTTTATCTTTAAGCTTTTCTTTTAAGGAGAGTTTTGCCATCATCAAAAAGGGGGAAATTGTTGGAAATAAAATTTATGTTTTGATGATTATTCATCATATTTATTCAGTTATTATCTTAACCTCATTGATGAAGTGCTGAAGCTAGCTGTTATAGTGAAAAGCTAAAAGATGTCTAGAACTGAATTTATAGGTTTTACTAGAGTCTGATAATTGTATACGTTATATCAGACAAGCATTGTAATAGATAGAAGTGTCGTAAAACTAAAAACTGGAAATCATCTAAGAAACTGGAAAGACAAGTCATCTAAGACTGACTCAGACTACACCAAGAATTGAAGATCACTCAGAACTGAAGAAGGTAAGTTCGCTGAGGGACACAGACTCAATTGGCTTATCTAAAATTGAAGGCTCAGGGAACAAACTCAGTTATAGGAAATAGAAGATCTGAGGGACACAGACTCAGTTAGAGAAAATTGAAGAACTGAGGGTACAAACTCAGTTATGAAAGTCGAGAGTGTAAATTTAGACTTCAGGCAAGTTTGTGGTGACCTGAACTGACTTTATGGATCTTGTATGAAGACCTAAGAATCATAAGGACAATGAACTCTTAGATGATATATGCTTATGGTGTACTCTGATTAAGTGAATAATAATCAGATGAAAAACTGGAGTACTGATATTTGAAAAAGAGTAAATTCTCAGTTAATGCTCCAAGTCAGTTAAGAAGCTGACAACTGACGAACTCAGTATAAAACTGATTAGGAAACTCAGTTTTATAAGTCAGTCATCCAACAAACTGATAGTACATTCAAACGTTGTAAAGGAAGCCATTATATTGGATGAAGTACTGCCAAGTCAGAACGGTCACACAATATAACCGTTACAAGATAGACGTTGATACAATTCGAATTCAAGCAAGATGAACGTTGGACCTCACACTATAAATAGAGGAAATTGCACCAAGGATCAAACACCTCGAATTACCCAAGAATTACCAAGATTGCAAGCATTTTTGTGCACAAGTCTCGTTCATTCGAATTGCTAACATCTTTGCGCTAACAAGATCAATCAGGAATTTCTTCAAGTGTTCAAGCTACACAGAATTTATCCAGATTCAGACACTTTGAAGAACCACAAATAAGAATCAATTTATTGATTCTGAGCCCAACTTTGGTTTCAATCAAAGGTTTAGACTGTGAAGCAATCCGGTCAAGGAGTTGCAAAGGACAGTTGTGACATTGCAGTCGGGTAGACTGTGTTTGTGGTGGTAGTTCGTGAAGAGCCATACGTAACCCTTCAAGGACCAGTGGCACAAGCATTTGAAGAGCAGCAATCCAACCTATTCTTTGATTGTTTAGATAGTGAAGCTAGGATTAGACAAGGACTACTGTTAAGGACTTTTTGTAACACCTCACCTTAAGAAGTTCTAGTGAAAATTTTCTCCTACACCACAGGGGAAGAGTGGACGTACTGAATTACACCACATGGAACCACTATAATTCTTGTTTCATTTACTTTATGCATTTACATTCTGTCATTTATTATTACAGTTTTTATTATTGATTGTTCAGCATTTTGAAACTGATTGTTACACAATTCACAGCTCACAAACCGACATTCACCAGAATTCAGTTTAGCACACTCAGCTTTCACAGAGAATAACTAGATCAAGAAAAAGGCTAGAATTATATGCACTGCCGGTTGACTCAGTTTTGCATAAGTCAGTTTGACTTAGACTCAGCTCAGTCAGCTTAACTCCACACAAGTTTTAACTGAACCTTAATAGACAAAAATCCAGTTTTTACTGACAAGTTTATTCACCCCCCTCTAAACTTGTGTTAGCCTTTCCAAGGGACCAACAGCAGTATCAGAAATTTATTCATTAGATGAAGATGAACTAGAAAGTACCTCTGTTTCCTCTACTTCCTTGGCCATCAGATAAAGACAAGCCTTTTCATCCTCTAAGCTGGAAGATTCCCCCCTACCGGCTGAGTCACTGTCAGATGACTTTGTTGTGCTGCTATCTGCTTCACTGCTGGTCCCAACCTTTAGTGCTTCCTTTCTTTTCCTCTTGTCTGATGAGTGCTTCTTCTTGTCACTCATCTTGTGCTTTCTCTTCTTCTTATCGTTCTTTTTTTTTCTGGGCAGTTATTTTTGTAATGCCCTTTCTTTTTGTAATTTAAACATCTGACTTCATCATCTCTCTTCTTGGTGTCTTTGCTTGATGAGGACTTGTGTTTTGTTGAAGAATTACCCTTGAATTGCTTCTTCTTGAATCTGTCAAACTTTCTGATCATCAAGGCAATTAATTCCTTAAATTCTTGAGTCTATTTGCTAGTGGTATAAGCTACCTTAATCTGCTATGGTGCAACCAGTGCAATGACCTTTTGTTCTTCCACTGGTCCACCATCTTCATTGTTTAACTTAAATTCTTGAAACCTTCTGTTTTGACATTAATGTTAGAGTATCTGTCTTGATCAGATCAAGAGTGCCCTTCAATACTGTAGTGGAAATCTTTCATCTGTCAGGTAAACTCCTCAGAATCTTCAGGCAAACCTCTTTCTGTGGATAAGTGTGTCCAAGTTGCTGCAATTCACTAAGTATGCTTGAAAATCTGATGTCCATTTGATCTATGGACTCTCCATTCTTCATCTCGAAATTTTCAAATTTCTGTTTGGCCACATATAATTTGTTTTCTTTAATTGCCTCAGAGCCTTCATTGATCAGTGCCAATTTGTCCCACATGGATTTAGTTGTTTTGCAATCTTTAATTCTCATAAACATCTTGCTATCAAGAGTCGTCATGATCATGTCCTTTGCAACAAAATTAAGATTTGCTCTTCTCATGTCATCCTTTGTCCAATCCTTTTTTGGTTTCTCTACGGAGCTTCCTTGATTTGGACCAGTTGTTTCTGTTGTCATGATTTTGATAGGGCCATCATTAATTACATCCACCATTTCGTCATGTGTAGTTGCAAGATCAGACAACATCCTTATTATGTATTCTTCAAAGTTATTTACTTTAAATACATGAATTTTAGACATAAAACTTGAAGAATCCATTATGTATATCAATTTTGTTTTGAATTTTTTTGAAGATATGTGATCTCCTTGTTACCGTAAATCAGATCTAAACAGGTTCTGATACTAGGATCACTGCTCTGATACCAATTGTTAGTCCTAGAGAAGGGTGTGAATAGAGTCAGAGGGGGGGAGGGAGTGAATGACTCTATTAAGAGTTCAAAAACTTTTCTTGTGGAAAAGCTTTTGTGCAGCGGATTAAAAACTTCTTAAAGTGTATTTTTAAAGTAAAGTAAGCATACACACAATCAAATTGAATAACAGAAAGAAAAGTGCAAAAATATAAAATCGAGAAAGTAAATGAACAAAATTTTAAATTGGTTCAGGGTGGTGTAGTCCTTTAATCCACTCTTCTCCTGTGATGATTGGAGGAATTCACTATAGTCCTTTTACCAATACAATAGTTGATTGTCCTTAGCGACACAAGCTTCACAATATGTTGACTATCACTCCCTAGCAACTGATGCTTTAGTGATTAAGTCTCTCTCACTGCTGCTTGAGAACAAATCATTCAGTAGCCATCACAATGATCATAATTCCTTCACAGATTTCTCTGATTCAATTCCGTGATACATGTTCTTTGTTTAGGTTGTTAATTCAAGAATTCACAAGTTTGATTAGGCTTAGGCTTGATATGACTTTTAAGCTCCATTTTCTGAATTTGATTGTTTCAGGATATAACTTTGTAGATTTAGATAAAGGCTGTGGAATTTGACAGAGTTTTAGCACTTGGAATTTCTTGGATGTTATTATTGTGTTCCTCTCTGTAAATGCCTTCTATTTATATCCATAAATCAATGATTTTGAAATTCCGTCCCTTGGCTAATTCTTGAGAAGAAAAATCATTGATTTTGTCTTGATTAATTCTCCTTGATTTTAGTGATCTTTATGTTCTCCTCAACGTCCATCACAAAATCCGTCTTTGATTGATTCTGCATTAAATGCATTGCCTTCCATATTTTCCATGTTTTGGATTACGTATAGACAACTTTACTGACTTAGCTGCCTTTTATTTACTTTAGTGTTTCTGGATTCACTAGTTTGTTGATTTGTTACTCTGCTGCCTTCACTGTTACTTCACTAGTTAAGTGTCTGCTTTACTAGGCTATTAGATTTCTGATTTTTCTGTGAACACTTCCTTGATCACTTGGTTGTTTCTACTATACTGTAGCAACTCTACTGGTACTTTTTTAGCCAATGTAGATTAAATTCACTGACGTTTATTTTGGGTGAGGTCAGTGTACACCATATTTAATCAAATTGATTTACATCACTTAATTGATATCTTAGACTTACCCAAGGTCATCACAGACTTCCTTGATTGTAAGTCAATCCATAGTTCTTCACTTGATGAAGTCCGATCCTCACCGGTCTTCTGCTCTTCACTTCACCGAATGGCCTACCGGACTAATCTTGTGCTTGTCCTGGATCGAACTTATACTAATGTAAGACTTCTACATAAAATCTATACAAATGAGTCTAACTTATTTCAGGATTTCTGTAACAGCTAGCATGGCCGTCATCAAAACTATAAAATGTTCTTAACACTGTGATTGCTCCTTTATTTAGAATAACAAGATTGTAGGTACTTGATGGTTTGACGATGGCTTGGAGGGCTAGGGTAGGAGTGAAGTAGCAAAGTCATTTATGTTCTAGTTTCCTTTTGTAGTTTTTCCTTATTTTCAGACAGTTGTATGGATAATAGCTTTTTCTTATAGTTATTTATGATTTAGTTTGACAGCAGTTCTATTCTGGTTGAGTTGGTTTTATGGAAGACCCTAAGGGTCTATTTTTCTGAGCCTTCTGCTTGTTTTTCTTTCACACGAATCTTTAATTAGTCTGATATGACACGAGGCTTACGTGAGATTTAGGGTTTACACTAAATGTCACTTGCCGAACGTCCTGTTTCCGGATAACGACTCGGTATTCGGGACATGGGCGTTACAATAATGCTCGTCAAGAAGCGACACTCTAGTTTACTTGATAGGGTCAATCTAGGTGCCGTTTTATATGATATGTTAAGGTTTGTTATGAACACTAGATGGATGTGCTTAATTTTTGTGGCATGTCAAAATTTTGGTTAATACTAAGATGAACTTGCTCATCTAGATGATCACTTAACCAATTTAGATTAGGTTCCACAATTGTTATCATCTGAGTCATTTCAGAAAACATGCCTTGCTCAATTTCTGGATGAATGTCGTCTGCTTCTGGAAAATTGAGTTTTCTTTGTTCAACATCCATATATATTGGTTCCAATGTCCTCTGAACAACTTCTTTAGAAGGTTCATTTAATTTCTCAGTATTGAAGTTGGGTTCATCAAATACAACATGAACAGGTTTTTCAATTGACATGGTCCTCTTGTTGAGTATTCTGAATGCTTTGCTCACGTCTTAGTATCCCAAAGTGATTCCTTCATTAGCCTTTGCGTCAATTGTTCTTAGCTGATCTTTTCCATTATTATGTATGAAACATTTTCTCCCAAAGATATAAAAATATGAGATTTTCGGTTTTCTCCCATTTCATAACTCTTAAGATATCTTTCCTCTTCCTTTGTTGTTGATTGACTTGTTCTGATTGCAACATGAAGTGTTGGCTGCTTCTGCCCAATAACCCTTTGACATATTCACTTATTTTATCATTGTTCGTGCTGCTTCTTTCAATGTCCTATTTCTTCTTTCAGCTACCCCATTCTTTTATGCTGTTCTGGAAGCAGCGAGTTGATGCTGCGCACCATTTTCATCATAGTATCTTTTTATGAATTGATTGAGAAATTATGTCCCTCTGTCAGATCTAATATTGATAAACCATGAGGCTCTTCTCATTATCATTTTTCTGAGCAAGTCTGGAATATTATTCAGAGTCTCCTCCTTGTTGTTGAGAAATATGGTCCATGTATATTTTGAGATATCATCCTCCACTACCAAAGAGTATTTTTTTCCAGTTACACTTATTGGTATCACTGGCCCGAACAATTCCATATGCAAAAGTTGTAGGATTCTGTTTGTTGATGGTGTTGACTTTGAATGAAAAGATGCTTCGATTTGTTTTCCCATTTGACATGAAACACATATATTGTATACTACGTCAGGTAGACCTTCTACAAGATTGTTTCTTGCCAATTTTTTGATTGTCTTGTAGTTCAGATTGCTGAGTCTTTTTTGCCAAAGTCTGTTGATCTTTGGTTTAGTATGAATTAGCACATAGGTTTCTGATGTTTCCGTTTACCAGTCTAATGAGTATATGTTTTTCTTTCTTCTTCCTGTCAGAACCGTCTGTCATGATTCTTCATTAATTATTCGGAATTTCTTCTTATTTAAAAGAACTTCATAACCTTTGTCGCGGAATTCGCTTGCACTAAGATGTACTTTAATCCTTCGCCATTTGTGACATCATGAATCTCCAGATCATTTCTAATTATGATTCCAATCCCTCAAGTAAGTCATGGTCCTTCATTGCCACAAAAGGTCACTTTGTGTCGATCTTTAACTTTCTTGTCCTTCAAACAGTGATGTCAATCGTCATACATCTGGAACATCCTTTTCAATTTTCCAGACTTCCTACAAAACATATTACATTGTTTTAAGTACCCAAATCTTTTTGGGTATGACATTGTCAATTCTAGATGATGAAATGCCTAGTATGTGCCTGAATGGTTGTTCTCTTAGGCGTTCGCACCACTATTGTGGGAGTGAATGGTATATCATAAAAAATTGCTATCTTTTAACCATTCATATCTTTTCTATTTCTTTTGGTATGTATGCTCGTGTATGACCATTCTTAATTGAAGGGTTAGAAGACATCTCATATTTCTTCATGTACATAGGTCTGGCTCTGTCAGAAGGATTAGTATGTTTAGGAGTAAATCTAGGGGGTCTGACTGGTATGCCTTTAGGAATGTCTTTTTTTACATCTGGACTCTTATAGGTAGTAGGAAACATGAAGTTCCAGTCATCATCAGATGGGTAATGTCTACCTTTCCACCTACCTACATGATTCCTTGAATGATTGATATTCTTAGCTTTCATGTTGACTGGATGTTCATGGTCTTGTTTCTCTGTAACAGACTGACAAACTTAAACTAGTCTGATATTTGATTCAGGTCTAAACATTGCATCATACTGGGTAGAATTTTCAGACTTGTATCAGTCTTGTAAAGCTTTGTTTAAGCTGTATTACCAAGACCAAAATTGTCTCCATGTCTTTTTGCTGGTGTGAACTCATGTATGGAAGATGGAACAGACTTGTTTTGAATATTAGAATTACTAATATATTTATTCAGAAATGAATCAGATTCATCTTTTATTGTATGTTTGTCTTTTCTGAGATTGAGTAAATCAATTCTAAGTTCTAGATTTTTAGACTTGAGATATTTATATTTTTTCTTAATGAGCTCGTAATTAGTCTGCATTTCCGCAAACTCACCATTGAGATCTTTAAGAATGCTCTGAATGTCTGTACTATCAAGATTTGTATTTTTACTTTAGAACATGAACCAGATAAAGATGCGAAAAATAAAGATATTACCTTATTGTCTTCTTCGAGTGCCATGAATGCATTGTCATCAAAATTAGACATGGGTACATCTGAGCTTTCATATGAAGAAATGTCGTTAGCTTTATAGGCTCGTTTGTTTCTTTCATTGTCGTCTAGTATGTGTCTTCTATCTTAATCTCTTTGCTTTCTGACTATCGGTTATGGACATTCAGATTTGAAATGTCCATGTTTTTTACAGTTATAGCTAAGAAATTCCTTAGGTTTTTTTCTCATCTGATGATCATGTCTCTACTAATCATCCCTTATATCTCTTCGATCATCTCTTCTGCGATAACCATCATTTAGTCTTGAATGTTTCCTTTGTGTATCTCTCTGATATTTTCTAGTAGAGTGAGGTAGCTCCTTGAAGTGTTTCATCATTAATGCCATTTCATCTTTTTTGCCTTATTGTTTAGCTCAAACTCATAAGCTTTTAGATTAAAGAATAGCTCAAATGTTTCTTGAGTGCTAAGATTCATTGATTTAGTCAGTACAGTAGTCTTGATGTCCCATTTTTTTGGAAAAACTTTCAAGATCTTCATGCATACATTTTTCTGAGTATGTTTTATGTTGAGCAGTTGTAATACATTAAGGATGTCATGAAATCTAGGTTCTATATTTTCAACTGTTTCTCCAGGTTTTGTTTGGAAAGTTTCAAACTTTTTAACGGCCACTGATAGTTTATTGACTTTGACAGCGTATGTGCCATCGCAATAATTGATCAATTTATCCTAGATCTCTTTTGTTGTCTTGCTGCCTTTAATCTGCAGAAACATGTTGGTACCAAGAGTTTTGATGATTGTATCTTGGAAACAATATCCAAGTTGTTGATCTTTTTTATTTCAGGCGTCCACTCATGCTTTTGCTTCCTTATGAAGGGAATAGTTGAATTTGTCTAAGCATCGGGATTAGCCTTCATGATAGTGATTCGACCATCCTCTATCACTATGATCATATCCTCATGGGTTGCAGCTATATGCGTCTTTATACGCATTTTTCATTTATCAAGATTTGAAATATAAAAAGTGGGTACTCTGAAAACAGTGCTATTTGACTCCAAAATGATAAATATGTAACTTTGTAAATATAGTTTGTAAATACATGCAAGGGATCACTCCTACACACAGATTCAAGAATGCATCTATTTTTAGGAGACAAGCTCTTATACCACTTATTGGTCCGTAATACAAGGCTTGGAAAAGTTCACAGGGGGGGTGAATGAACTCTTCTGGATTTTGTAATATTTCTTTGCAAGGATCAGATTAGAGTGTCGATCAGAGGAGTAAGAAACTCATCTGATCTACTCGTTTACTTCCAATTCATAGAATAATGCATCGGAATATTACTTTTTAAAAGCCTTGCCTTGGTTTTAAGACAATGAGTTATGCAGCGGAATAATAAATTTGTAAAGTAAAGAGGCACATAATTTGTTATCGATCTTTAGAGTGGTGTAATATCTTATGTGACCGCGTCTCTTGTGAATTAGGAGGTATCACTATTGTACTCTTCTTTAATACAATAGGCAAGTGTCCTTGACTCGCCGCATATGCTTCACACTCCAGCAGCCAGTTCTGGACAGCCCTCAGCTGCTTCATGGTCTACTTCCATACAGCTCTTCTGAAGGTTTCTCCATTAGCTGCTTATCCCTTTTTGTTCCTTCACACTTTTTTTTGATGCTTCAACAGTTTCAACTTCTTGGTTATAAAGTTTTGGATGTAGATTGGTGTTGTATCAATAATGATACACAATGAGAGGCTTGTAATATGTATCTTTGTAAGATTAGATTTGTGGCTCTTGTCAACACGATCTCAGAATATTTCTTGGTGAGTTCTTTGTAGGTCATCTTGATTCTTTAGATATGGAGTTGTAAGATTTGAATTTTGCAAAGATTTCTTCAGCTTTTGAATGTCACATGTTGTGTATATATATGTTTATAGTTCTTGTTCTTTTTTGTGCGCCCTGGAGTCTTGTATTTATAGCTCTTTCTGGATTCTCCATATTAATCTGAAAAACAACCGTTGTTGGCAATGATTGGTTCTCATTAATTTCCAATTGTATAATTCAAATGTATTAATTCCGTTGTAGCATACATATATGTTCATTGGATCTTGGTACTGATAATTAAAGTAACATGTCAGTTTATGGACTGTAGCTTTGCGGCTTGCGTTTACTTATTTGTTTCCCACTTTCTTTGTCATGTAGCAGTTGATCAAGAATTGCTATACACCTTTAATTTATCACTTTATGTGTCACATAGTCACTTTGATTTTATCTTGCATTTCGTGAGTGCTTCGTTTGATTGAAATCGTTTGTTACTTCTTGCTTCGTCTAAATGTTTGATGTCGTCTTGATGGTCAAGTCTTCTGACCGATAGTAGATAGTCAGACTGATGAGTCTTTTGAAAGGTCATAGGTCGTCCGATCAAGAGTCCGGTATTCTTGTCTTCAAGTCCTCTGACATAGACTAACTGTTGGTCCATTGGGAAGGCTTTGGACAAGTTTAGAGTGGGTGAATAAATCATCACTTAAAGACTTTTTACGGTGTTAAAATAACTGAGCTGAGAAAAGATCTGCTGACTTTTTCTACAACTGAGTTAAATGCGGAATAATTATATTTAGCCTTTTTCTGTTAAGTTGAAATTTTTGAAATATTCTGAACTGAGTTTTATTGAAACTCAGTTTTGTGCTAGATGTGAGTTCAATCAGTTTGCAAGACAATTAATGCTAGAATAGGTAAAGTAAATAACTGAAAGTAAATGCTTAAAGTAAATATGTAGAAATAAAAGCACAAATAATTATAGAGGTTCCATGTGGTGTAATCCTGTCAGTCATCTCCTCCCCTATGATGTAAAAGGAAATTTCCACTAGACTTCTTGAGGTTACAACGGTTACAAAAATTCCTGCTTGATTGTCCCTGACTAATCCCTTGCTTCACAATCTAAACACTTAAACAACAGGTTGAATTGCTTCTCTCCAAATGCATCACTGGTCCTTAAAGGGTTGGATTGCCTCTTCACCTGCTCCACCACACACAGTCTTCTTGACTTCAATCATATGTCCTTGATCGGATGCTTCACAGTCCAAACCTTTGAAAAAATCAAAGTTGGGTTGAATCAAGTAAGTGATTCAAACTTGGAATCTTCAAGTGTTGGTTCTTGATTGATCTTTGAATGCTTGAACACTTAAAAGATTTTTCTGGATCTTTCTCTTAAGCATGAACATGATAGCATATAACTTAGCAAAAACATGATTTTAGAAACTTTCAGAACTTAGGCTCAAATCTTGTAACTTCGGTGCAAAAAGGTGCTTGATCCTTGTTGATAAATCCTCTATTTATAGGGTGGAATCCAACGGTCATGGTTTTGAATTTTTCATTCAAATTGGATTCCAAGGGATATGCTATCATGTTGTCAGAAATACCAGTGTCCTTTTGTCTTGTCAGATCTTCAAGCAATTAGATTGCTTGATCTCCAACGTTCTGATTTTCTTCAGTTTAACTGATTGGTTGATTAGACGTTGATAAACCGAGTTTGTGCATTAACCCAGCTTCTAATCTTCTTCAAAACTGAGTTCTTCTCATTTAACTGATCTTGAAGTTTGAGAGATTAGAGTACACCATTTTCAATACATAAAATAAATAAGATCACATTATCCTTATGGATCTTAGACCTTCAATACAAGATCTATAAGGTCAGTTCAGGCCTTCACATACTTACCTGAATTCTAACATTATAGTCTCGGCGTAGACTTCACAATAACTGAGTTTGTCCCCTCATCCTTCACTCTTCTAAACCGAGTTTGATCCTTCAGTCTTCATAACTGAGTTTGTCCCCTCAGCCTGGAGTCTTCAGCTTTGAATATGGACAACTAAGTTTGATTCCTCAGTGAACCATTTTTGATCCAGTTTTAGTTTCAGTCCTAGACTCACTAAAACCTATCTATTACAGTACTTGTCTGATATAAGCTATTCAAAATTAGACTCTAATAAATCCTATACATTTTATTCTAGACATCTTTTAGCTTTTCACTATAACAGTTTGTTCCATCACTCCATCAATGGGGTTTAAACAAACAATTAAACAACAAGTGATGAATCATCATCAAAACTCAACTTTATTTCTAACAATGTCCCACTTTTTTATGATGCCAAAACACTCATTAAAAGAAAATCTTGAAGATAAAAACAAACAATAAAAAAATGAAAACTAGATTTTCCATTAATGTTATCTTGTTCAATGATTACAAAAACTAAAATAGATTTCAGTATATAAGTTAACTTTCTTGCTGAAGTCACTCTTCAGTTATTATCTCTATCATAGAGCCTATAATCTTGTTCTTTAGCTTTGTCTTCAGCAGTAAAAAGTTTTTCATAGTCCACTTGAATTCTTTTCATCTTCTCTATTGGACTAGTTTGGGTAGTTCACATTTATCTCTATAGTAGGTTTCAAATTCTTGAGTATTAATCGTCATCTATGCTACCTTGTCTTTCACGGAATGTTTATCTTGTATCTTCTTGTCTGTCTCGTAACCCTTCATCTTTTGGTCATAATACTTGCTTGAAAAGAAAGTCTAAAATGATTCTTCATAGGTTTTATATCTGTTCTTCTGCTTCAGATGATGATAATTTGCTTGGAATTCGTTCCTAAGTTCTCTTGTGACGGTTAGTCTCCCTTCAGCAGGTTTTCAGAACATATTGATGATTTCTTCTTCAGACATCTTGTCTGGTTCTTTGTACAATAACTGACTTGGTTGTAGCTTCATTATGTCTTCCTCCAGTTTCTCAATTTCAGTTAAAAGCCTTTTCTTTTCTGCTTGTATTTCCCCTCTTTTTGGCATCATTCGGCTTTAAAATGAGGTCATAAGTGAGCTATTGCTGATCTACCAAATCTTTTTGAGAGGAATGAAGCTTAAGTTTCAAGTCTAAAGATTCATTGAGTGAGACGCAGTCTGCTTGGGCACGGATTTCTCTATCCTCAATTGTAGCTGTTTCCAGTTTTGTTTTCAACTGAACTATCTCTGAAGCCGAGTCTAAAGTGAATTGAGTGATCTTCACTAAGTGTTTGTTCACAGTTTCATTAGTTTTCTTCCTGTAATCCAGATATCCTGACATCTTGTGAAAGATTTCACTGTAATCTTCCCTTTGACTGAGTAACACTTTCTTTGATTTCCAGATCTTGTTCATGTGTTCAGAAGTCATAAACTCTATAGGATCATCTGCTACTTTGATGGTAGTCCGAGTTTGTGTATCCAAAATCATGAGTGCCTTGAATTTGTCACCATCCTTCTTCTGAATATCTGATGTCTCTAACCTAGCTGGTAATTCTTGAACTTCATCAACCGACTTCCCTTGCTTGCCAGTTTCTTTAGTTGTCTTCTTTTTTGATGTTGAGGTGGTCTTTTCTTCAGCCTGTTCAGTTATAGTAGCTAACTGAACTTTCTTAGTCAGTTTCATCATCCTTGTCATCATCACCATCCTTCTTCTTCTTCTTTGGTTGCTCCTTAGGTTCTTATGATGCAACTAAATTCTCCTTAGTTTTCTCTGTCTTGACTTTTAGGAACTTATAACACATGGTCAAGAATTGTACAATGGGAAATAATTCATACAAGCTCTGAACTCCAAACAGATCTAGAAACCACTGCTCCTCAATTCCCAATTCTTACTTGAGTTTTTCCTGATTGCTGATTGTGCTGAGCTTCAATTTGATAAGGTTTATGATCCTTTCAGGTGTGATTGAAACTTCTTCTTCTGGTTGTTGAGGTAACTGCTTCAACTTCCATAAGTGCAACTTGAATATTAGCTTTAGTTTCTATAACTGACTTACTGGCTGGAATGTCAGTTTCACTAGTTTTCAGTTTTTGTTCCCCCTTACTTGATGCTTTCTCATCTTTTCCAGTTTCTTTCTTCGGGGAGTCTGAAAATAGCTTTCTTTCTAACTATTTCTTGAGCTCTGTGTAAGCTTTTCGTTTTGTTCCTTTCTGAGCTATTTGTTCTAACACAGTATTATTCTTTGAAATGTCAGTTTTCATTAATAGTACTTCAGTGGTGTTTAAGAGTTTCTCAGTTGCCACTTTTTTCTTCATATCTTCAGTTTGAGCTGAGGATTTATCAACTTCCTTTCCACGCTTGATTACCTTTAAGAAATGTTGAATAGGAATACCAAATGATTTCTTCAATAATTCAAAAACTGGTCTTCAGTTGTTAGTTAGTTCTCCATCTTGTATACATGTCAGTTCTTCAATTCGTCAGTTCTCATTATATCAGCTTTGTGATATCATTGATGCCAATGACTGATCTGTCAAGTTAGCTCACCCAGAATGTCAAAGACCAATCCCCTTGGAAGATTTTAGTTGTTCAATTGACATTGATAATTCCTAACTCTGTTGTAAGTTTGGCAAACCTTTCTACATCCAATGGCTTGGTAAAAATATTTGCCAACTGATGTTCTGTAGGTATATATCTCACAATGATGTCCTTCTTTTCAACATGATCCCTTATAAAATGATGTCTTACGTCAATGTGTTTTGTCCATGAGTGCAATACTGCATTCTCAGTTATAGCAATTGAACTTGTGTTGTTACACATTTTGGGAATTTCACCTTTTTATATTCCATAATCTCTAAGTTGCTGTCTGATCCATAGTACTTGAGCACAACAACTTCTAGCTGCAATGAATTCTGCTTCAGCAGTAGAGGTTGAATTTGAGTTTTGCTTCTTACTAAACCAACACACAAGTCTATTTCCCATTAACTGACATGTGCCTGATGTGCTCTTTCTATCAGTCTTCCATCCTACATATTCTGAGTCGGAATATGATATCATCTTGAATTCTCGATCTCTTGAATACCATATCCCAACTTCTAGAGCATCCTTAAGATAATTTAGAACTCATTTAACAAATGACAGGTGACTATCCTTTGGTTTAGACTGGAATCTTGCATAGACTCCTACTGTGAAGTATATATCTGGTCTGCTAGCCGTTAGGTATAACAAGCTTCCAATCATTTTCCTGTAAACTGTCTGATCAAAATCTTTACCTTCCTTATCTTCATCATGTCTTACTCCTGTACCCATTGGTGTTGCAATTTTGAGCTAGTATCCATTCTAAATTATTTCAATACCTCTCTGGTGTACTTGTTTTGATGAATGAAAATTCCATTGTCCATATGTTTGACTTGTAAACCAAAGAAATAACTCAATTCACTTATCATACTCATCTGAAACTTGCTTTTCATCAGATTTGCAAACTTTTCACACATCACTTCATTTTCTGATCTGAAGATGATGTCATCCACATATATTTGTACAAGTAGAGTACTTTCACTAGCTTTGATTATGAATAAGGTCTTGTCTATGGTTCCTATTGTAAAACCATTTTGTACTAAAAACTGAGATAAGGTCTCATACCGAGCTCTTGGAGTTTGTTTCAGTCCATACAATGATTTATTCAATCTGTACACTTTGCCTTCTTGTCCTTTCATCTAAAATCCTGATGGTTGTTGTACATAAACTTCATCTTCTAGAATTCCACTCAGAAATTCACTTTTAACATCCATCTGATATATTTGAACTTCTTGTAGGCTGCATGAGCAAGAAAGAGTCTGGTTGCCTCCATTCTTCTTACAGGTGCATAAGTTTCATCAAAGTCTATCCCTTCCTCCCGAGAGTATCCCTTAGCCACTAATCTTGATCTATTTCTAATAATGCTTCCATTTTCATCTGGCTTGTTTACGTATACCCATTTAGTGCCAATTATATTTGCATGAACTGGTTTCTCCACCAATTCCCATACTTGATTTCTCTCAAACTCATTTAACTCTTCTTGCATGGAAATTATGTAATCCGGATCCTTCATTTCCTCTCAATGACATTAGGTTCTACCTAAGATAGAAAATAGATTAGCATTGCATCTAACTGACTTCTTGTTTTCACTCCTTGGTGAATATCTCCAATTACTTGTTCAGCAGGATGATCTCTTAGCCATTGAAAATCTTGGGCATTTTCTTGAACTTCAGGAACTTGATTTTGTTGACCTTGATCTTCTAGAACTTGATTTTGTTGACCTTGAACTTTTGGAGCTTGAACTATTGAGGTTTCAGTTTCTGCTTCAACATGTTGATTGTTGACGGGTTCAACAACTGCTTCCGTAGGTGGAAACTACGGTTCTGCTTGATCTGAGTTATCAGCTAATCTCAGTCGTCTGAAGTTTCTTTATATGTCAACATGAACTGGTTTTGTTTCCTTTTGCGAACTGGTTCTGGAACATCTTCAATTGTATCTCGTGTAAAGTTTGGTTCATAAAAACTACAAGAATTGATTCCTCATGTTTCAGTGTCCTCTTATTCAAAACTCTAAATGCCTTGCTGACATTTGAATATCCTAAAAATATTCCTTCTTCAGCTGATTCTCTCAATTTTTGTGTATGAAACACTTGCTTTCGAAAGCATGAAAATACGAGATGTTGGGTTTCCTTCCATTCTATATATCATAAGTAGTCTTCTCCAGTCTCTTGTTCATCAAAGCTATGTTTTGAGCATAACATGCCGTGTTCACAGCTTCAGCCCAATACCTTTCTAGTAATTTAGCTTCACAAATCATTGTTCTACTAGCTTTTTTTAGTGTCTTGTTTCTTCTTTCCGCTACTATATTTTGTTGGGGTGTTGCTATTACTGCAAGTGGGTGCAAAAGATTTTCACTTTTCTTTGTTAATAAAATGGCTTATGTGTACATTGAGTAATCATCCACCACGACTCCACTAACTCTGATTGGTGTAACTGGTCCAAAAAGATCCATGCGCATTAGTTCTAAAACTCTGTTGGTTGAGTGTTGAGATTTGGTTTTGAACCTTGATTTAACTTGCTTTCTGATAACGGTCATTTTGTGCCCATTATTCTATGATCTTTATCCCCGATTCTAGTTTAAAAGAGCTTTAATAGAGTAATAATAAGTCGTAATATGCTTAATTTACATATGTACTGAGTTACGATTCATTTTTATGTATTTTGATGTTTTAGTATATTATTTGATATTACAAACCGTATTTTATGCAATGTTTGCGGTGAGCTATTTCGGAAGCAGAATGGATAAACTTCGGAGAAGATTTAATAGAATTGCAGACGATGCAGTAGGCCCAGTACAATGGAAAAAGAAGCCCAACCGTATGAGGACATTCGGTCGACCGATCATGTCCATTCGGTCGACCGAGCGGCCCACAAGCCTGGCAGAAGATCCGACACATTATTAAGGCGGCTAGGGTTTAGTAATTCCTAGTTAAGTCGGTTTTCCAAGGTCGACCAGTATTCTATATAAACACTATGTCCTTAGTAATTCTCATATACCATACACACCAACAACTCATAAACAGCAATACAACAATCATAGAGAGTAGGATTGAAGATTTCTAAGGTTTTCAATATGTAAGCCCTTGTATATTTTCTTGCCTTCTTTATTTTCCGTAATTAATTTCCCCAATTATGGTTTTATCGTTTGAGTTGATTATTCATAGTTAGATGATGTAGATCTAGGCTATGACGTTAGGGCGGTGGCGATGCCTTGTCTATGAGGATTACATACCCTACGTCCTCTACCTAGTATTTATGTATGAATTTACGTTGTTTGATTACCGTGTATCTAGATCTATTTATATAATAGCTTGGCGAATTGCTGTTTTAATCCGTATTGTATGAGAAATGCTAAGATATACGTTCGGAGATGTAATCTGGGACAGAATGGTTCAGGTGACCGAGTGTCACCATTCGGTCGACCGAGGCCTTTTATTCGGTCGATTGAGCCCCATTCATCCTGTTAATTTAGCCACGTCTTTATGGTTAGGTTGACCCAGTTGAATTTATCATCTTAGTAGGTATGACTATGGCTACGTTACTCGCTTAGTTTAATTAAAACGTGTAAAAAGGAAATACCAATATAAAACTCTTAGGTGGGCTTATGAATTGCTCTTCACGGACGTTCAGCGTTATCTAGGTAGGTTTATATTCGGGAATTGCGTGCACCTGATTATACGTACGTCGTAGATTAGCATGAGACTATAACTTGGTAATTGCTAGTTGGACGAAAGCTTGAGTAATCGTTTAGGAAGTATAAGTCGCCTAACCATAGAATGTTGCCTGCAGGTGTGTACGATTAATATCGGCATCCTTAGTGTAGTAAGCGTGTGAGTTATATGAGACGGAGGCATCAAAAGGCGAAGTCACGTAATGTAGCACGATGATCTAAATGACCTAACGGGTGCTAATTCAAGTTTAAGAGGATGACTCCCGTAGCCAATACGAAATAGATACAAACGGATTGATAGTTAACAAGTCTTGTTTATTATATAAATTGTTTAGGTCCAAACGATAAGACTATAATTGGGAGGTTAATTACGTTATTTGTCTATATGTCTGAGTTTGTGATTCTTTTCTAGTACCCTTGTTGGTCGTAGACCACCGTTGTTAAACGAAATAAATAAATTGGTTATTTAAACGTTAGGATCCACAATTTGATTCCCTGTGGGATCGACCTCGACTCTATCTAGCTATGCTACGATTGAACCTAGTTCACTTGCTAGTTGGTTATTTAGGCATCGAGTTATTTTTATAACTTGACCCGCAATCACTTTCCTTTCTGACATGCTTCACACATGATGTCTTTATTGTCAGTGATCTCAGGTAATCCAACAACTAGCTTCTTCTTGATTACTAAGTTGATACCATCAAAGTTTAAGTGATTGAGTTTTTTGTGCCATAGCCAATTGACGTCTGATTTGGTATGCACAAGTAAACAAGTTTTTGAAATAGCAGTTGTTCAGTCCACAATGTACATATTGTCCTGTCGTCTTTCGGCTAGAACAGCTTGGTTAGCCATTTCACTGATAACTATGCGAAAATCTTTGTCAAAAACCACTATATATCCCTTATCATAGAATTGGATTGTACTCAGTAAGTTGTAATTTAGCCCTTCTACATATGCCCCTTTTTTTATCTTCAGTCCATTTTTGATAAGGGTGCCCTAACATATGGTATATCATGGTTTGTATTTTCCACCAAAATTGACCTTTGGTCCATCTTTTGCATGAAAAAACAACCAAACATCCTTTACTCTTTGTCATATGTCTAGAGCATCTGTTTTGAAAGTACCAAACTCCCTCGGTTGTGTCTTCCATTTGTGCCATAAGAGTTATCATCGGATTCTGCTAACAAAGCTATCTTTCTCTCAGTTTCAGCTTCGTCGTCTGTTTCATCTCCTACCACCATTGCTTTTCTGGCTGGCCTTCTTTTCTGTGTTTTCTTCAGTAGGTCTGGACAGTAAGCTTTGAAGTATCCAGGCTTTTTGAAATTAAAACAAAGATATCAACTGTCAGCCTTTTTCTCTGGGACTTTCTTGATGTACTTCTGTGTGTAAGATTAGCCACTCTTCATCTTTCTGATTCTTTTCATCATTAGTGCCATCTGTTACTCCATATCATCAAGAGTTTGAAGATTGTTGCTTGTTGATGCTTCATTGTTGCCCTCAACTGCTGCAAGAGCTATTGATTTCTTGACTTCACAAACAATGGTCTTAGAAAAATCTTCACTGAACTCATAATCAAGTACAACAAGAGAAAGTGTCTTCTTCTCCCAGTAAGTAAAATCTTCACTGAACTCATACTCAGAAGATTTTGAAAGTGTCTTCTTCTCCCAGTTTTCTGGATTCTTCCATGGCTGTGACTTCCATCTTCCAACAAGAGGGTAAAGCTTTCAAGACTTTGACATTGATCTCCTTCCTTGCGTACAAAATATTTAGTAATGCCAGTTCGTCTTGGATGGCATTGAATCTTGATTCCATTTAATCAATTGTCTCTCCATGTTTCATCTTGAATTCTGGGAACTTTTTCTTGGAAACTGCAACTTTGTTTTCCTTTATTGAATCTGAGCATTCACACTCCAGTTTTAGCTTGCTCCACAATTCTTTAGCAGTTTTGCAATCTTTGACCTTCATATACATGGTGCTATCAAGTGTTCTGTAGTTGATATCAATTGCCACATTGTCAAGATTTGCTCTTTTTGGATCATCTTCATTCCAGTCAGACTTGGGTACAGGAACTCTGGTCTGAACACCATTGATTGTCTGAGCATGAGTGATCTCAAGTGGTCCTTCAGTTAACACATCCATCATTTCATCTTGGGTTGCTGCCAAATATGCCTGCAATCGTCTCTTATATTCGTCAAATCTTTCCATGCTACACATAAGCATTCTCATAGCATACTAATTGTTGTCCATGATGCAAAATTGAAAACTCCACCCTGAAAAGGTTTTTCTAGACTTTTAAAATAGATCAACTAGAGGATAACTTCCGAACAGATCCTTGTATGAAGAAAACTTCTCTGATACCAATTGTTGGTGCCTTGGAAAGGCTTTGGACAAGTTTAAGGGGGGTGAATAAACTTCTCACTATAAAACTTCTTATGGAGTTAAGATAACTAAGATGATAAAAGATCTGCTGACTTTTCTACAACTGAGTTAAATGCAGCTGAATTATATTTAGCCTTTCTATGTTAAGTTGAACTTTTTTAAATATGCTGAATTGTGTTTTGGTGAAACTCAGTTTTGTGATAGATGTGAGTTCAATATGTTTGCAAGGCAGTTAATGCTAGATTAGGTGAAGTAAATAACTGGAAGTAAATTCTTAAAGTAAATATGCACAAAGTATTATAGAGGTTCTATGTGGTATAATCCTGTCAGTCCTTTCTTCCCTTGTGATGTAGAAGTAAAATTTCCACTAGACTTCTTGAGGTTACAACGGTTAGAAAAAGTCCTAGTTGATTGTCCTTGACTAATCCATAGCATCACAATCTAAACACTTGAACAACATGTTGAATTGCTGCTCTCTAAATGCTTCTCTGGTCCTTAAAAGATTGGATTGCCTCTTCACCAGCTCCAGCACACACAGTCTTATTGACTGCAATCAACTATCCTTGACACCCTAGGCCGGATGCTTCACTATCCAAACCTTTGAAAAAATCATAGTTGGGTTGAATCAAGTAAGTAATTCAGACTTGGAATCTTCAAGTGTTGGTTCTTGATTGATCTTTGAATGCTTGAACACTTAGAAGATTTTTTTTGATTCGTCTCTTAAGAATGAATATTATAGCAAATAACTTGGCAAAAACTTGATTGCAGAAACTTTCAAAACTTAGGCTGAAAACTTGTAACTTCGGTGCATAAAGGTGTTTGATCCTTGTTGTTAAGTCCTCTATTTATAGGGTGAAATCCAATGGTCATGTTTTTGAATTCTGAAAAGATCAAATTGGATTCCAATGAATATGGTATCATGTTGTCGGAAATGTCAGTGTCCTCTGACATGTCAGACCTTCAATCAATTAGATTTTTTGATCTCCAACATTCTGATTTTCTTCAGTTTAACTGATTGGTTGATTAGCTGAGTTCTTGATTTATTCAGCTTTTAGTTAATAAAACGAGTTTGAGCATTAACTTAGTTTTTAATCTTCTTCAAGACTGAGTACTCCTCACTTAACTGATCTTGAAGTTTGAGAGATCAGAGTACATCATTTTTATTACATAAAAAACTAAGATCACATTGTCCTTATAAATCATAGACTGCAATACAAGATCTTTAAAGTCAGTTCAGGCCATCACAGACTTACCTGAATTCAAACTTTACAGTCTCGGCATGGTCTACAAAAAAACTGAGTTTGTCCCCTCAGCCTTCACTTTTCTACTCTGAGTTTGATCCCTCAGCCTTTATAACTGAGTTTGTCCCCCCAGCCTTGAGTCTTCAGCTTTGAATATGGCCAACTAAGTTTGACCCCTCAGCGAACCATTTTTGATTAAGTTCTAGTTTGAGTCCTAGACTCACTAAAACCTATCTGTTACAGTATTTGACTGATATAACCTATACAAAATAAGACTCTAATAAATCTTATACATTTTATTCTAGACATCTTTTAGCTTTTCACTATAACAGTTAGTTCCAGCACTCCATGCATGGGGTTTAAACAAACAACTAATTAACAAGTGATGAATCATCATAAAAAATCAATTTTATTTCTAACACGAACTTGTTCTAAGAATTATTACAACTACAAGTCTGACTAAACCTTTACAATTCACATGTCAAAATACTAAGCAAAAATTTTACTTGGTTACAAAACCAACCTATTTTGGTATCATCAAAACTTCTAACTAATGAGGACCAAACATCCCAGATGAAGTCCACATCAACTTCAATAAGTTTTGTTATGGAATGATAAATATGATTCTGAGGCAGAAAGGCTACGCCCAGATTGTCACAACATGCTGTGGGAGTTGAGGGAAGCTTAACTTTCATTTTCTGTAGTAGCTAATGTTGTGATCTAGTCCAAGAAGAAAGATGATGCACCATTTATCCAAGAAGCAAGAAGACCAGTCCAAGAGAGAAGCCCAAGGTGCCATATTATGTCCAATTATGTCTATTCGGTCTATTGGGCATGATTAAACTTATTTGTATTCTTTTATGCTATTTCTAGTAATGAAAGGCCAAAAGCCAATTAGGGTAGGCACCTATTTTATGTTATTTTGGGTTGTCATTATTTTTAGCAGATAAAAGACATGACGGCTTATTAGAGACAACTTTCTAATCATGCCCAACTTTCTGTAGCCTATATAAAGGCATTTAGATCAGCTTTTATAGAGACAACTTTCTTCTTGTGTGAAATACATTTTCTTAAAGTCGATTTGGCTAAATTATCACATGCGTGTGATTATTGTCGTCATCGTAGAAAATCAACCCTTAAGAATGAATCACCATCGTGAGCAAAACATTGTGGTGTACATACCCTCGATCTTATTAGATTGGATTATCTAGGTCTAGGTTTTCAGCTCATTGTTTCCCTTAAGTTCCCTCATGGGCAAAACATTGGATTGATTCGATCAAGAATCACATCAGTTGGTATCGGAGCTCGACAACTCAAATATCCCAATTGTTTCTTTTTTTTTCTTTATTTCATTTCTTATCAAAAAAATCTTTTTCATTTCTTATATTTTTTCTTTATAATTTTCACCCCCTCCCCCCAAGAACAGCCTTATATATCTTCAAACCTTCATCGATCCTACCCGAAAACCTTCTTCATAGCTTCAAATTTTCATATCAAGAACCTTAACTTTCTTCAAAAAAAAAAAATATACGACCCCCCCACCCACCCACGGCTTCA
Organism: Gentiana macrophylla; assembly: GCA_026214975.1. Classification (NCBI taxonomy): domain Eukaryota; kingdom Viridiplantae; phylum Streptophyta; class Magnoliopsida; order Gentianales; family Gentianaceae; genus Gentiana; species Gentiana macrophylla. Next base: position 47,312,294 of record CM047817.1, read on the forward strand.
CAAAAAAAATCTGACCCTTCCCCAAAAAATTGTCCATCAAGAAACATCTCCTTACACCCAAGAACATCCATCTTGATTCCAAGAAACCAATTCTTTCATTTAAAAACCACAATTTTGACTTCAGAAACAAACTTTTTCAAACACGAAACAAGATTCAAAATTTCCATCCAAGAACCCTAATTTTCCTTCCAATAAACCAAAAGATTCTGCCTTCTTGCATCAATAACCCTAATTTTTGACCAAGAACCCTAAACTTGCAGCCAAGAATCCAAACCCTAATCGATCCAATTGTTTGGTGCTTGCTGAATTGAAACCCATTTTATTTCAGTTAATTTAATATCCAAAACACCTCAAACAGAACAAATTTTTTTATCACACCTAAAGCACTCTAGTATCCACAATTTCTCTGTTGGCGTCAACTCAGAATTAGTAGCCGATCATACTCAAATCTGCACCCCATTAGAGAACATCATGTTTGAAATTCTACAGTAAGAGATTTGTTTACAATTTCAATTTGAGTGGGTTAATCAACTCCAAATCCCCCTCAAATTCAGTGGTCTTACAGAAAATTATATGCTTTACAACTTTCATCCTTTGAGTTTTTCCAGATTCGTAAGAGTGTTATCACTATCTGAACAAAACGTTACAGCTATAAATCTTGAAATTTTTGATTGCCTCATGCTTCGGGTTTGCTCATTATTCTGGTAATCTTGATAAAAATGTTTTCTACAACTGAGAATAAGGGTGAGTGTAAACACGAGTGACTGTGAGGATATAAATATTTTGCTGATTCTATCATGTCAAAAGAGTCATGAACGTTAGTCTTTAACTTTGATCATGGCTTGTGACATCTTTCACACACATTGCTTAAGTCGGAAAAACCAATATGAGCTGTGCATCAATCATCATGAAGAGGAGAATTTTGTAAGCGTTGAGGTGGTTGATGAGTTGAACTTGTAGACGATACACATCCTTATCCTTATTCCATTATTGATGGTAGTCATCGGATACGAGTTACAAGACTAGAATGGGTTCCAATTGACATTGGAGGTTATAAAACTACCATATTATGTGAGGTGTTGCCATTGTGAGATAAATATATGATATTAGGAAAGTCATGGTTATCTGTGTATAGGGTATGGCATACTTCTTTTGGATCAAGTATGCGCAATATATATATCCTAGAGGAGGGTGAATAGGATACTACGGATTTTTAAATTTAATTAGCCTTTTCAGAGTTTCCAATTTAATTAACCTAATATTGATAGTAAAATAGGCGGAAGATCTAGATCTAGATAAGATTAACGTGTATAGGTTAATGTTCTTGTGATAAATTTGATTAAAGATTTTAACAAGTTAAAACCTAATCAATTTAGCATTCAGAGATTAAGTGTGTTTTGAATTAATTTCCAAAGCACATGTACTGATTTTAAATAGTGGTTAAACTATCATAAAATACTATGTGTCAATATCACGCACACATTCACAGATTTTCACTATATGAAGATTATAGATTACAACTGATTAATACTGAAGTGAGATACAAGATGGATAAACCTGTTGTAACTTATTGAACTTTTATAGATCACACCGTAGTGTATGAATCCTGATTACCATAGTGATGTAATCACTAGGACTCAGACATTGTTCTGTTTCTGAAATATTCAATACAATAGAACACAATACAACCTTCGCCTTTCTTTTTCTAACCAAGTTCTAAAAATCAGACACACAGAGAAAATTAGCAACTTGAAAGCAAAAAAGCAAATGCGAGAACTTACTGATATGAACACAAAGTTCAGACTGTGAGATGAACTGGTGCCACAGACAAGCCTTGGTGAAATCCCAAAGCTCAAGCTGGATAGCCAGATGATTTCACCACAACCCAGTTTCAATTCAGATTACTCAGATAAATCTGAATCAAAACACGAACTTACAACTCAAATTGGAGATAAACTGGGAAGTAAGAACACTTAAACAATTTCATAAATACAAGGAAATTTTTAGTAAATAAGAAAATGTTTGATCAGCATGTTGCTTGATCAGTTTAGTGTCATTAGGATTTATAGGTAAGTAAATGGAGAAATATTCACTGATCGATTTTGAAAAGAGAGATGCAATGAATGCAGTGGAAGTAAAAGGTTTGCCATTTTCTTAAAAATATGTAGTATTGCTGTAATTTAGAAACGACTCTTTAGTACTTCGAAATAGCAGTAAATGCATATAGTCAATTTCTGATATTTTCGAGGTGGAATTAAATGCAATGCATTAGACAGACAAGCAGACTCAGTTTCTTATATATATATATACATATATATATATATATGTGTGTGTGTGTTACATAGACTTATATATATCTGTATATGTAATTTTAAGATGCAGTAAAATGCATGTGTGATAGAAAATGCAAAATGTGGTTTGCAAAATACTTTTATAAATGCAAAAATCCCAGCATGGCAGTAGGAACAAATGTACGAGTATGATATGAACATAGAGATAAATCCATAGCACACTCTCCGAGGGACAGGCAACCGAATTTGATGTATCATCTCTGTTAAACAATCTGTTGTTCCTGATAAAGAATCAATATCAACTTTTAGTGTATATAATTTCACACATAGATCAATACACTGAGGTTAGATTTATAAATCAATTAATCGAACAATTTTTCGAAAAAGGGACATGCAGGCTAATACGATATCATTTATAACCTAAAAGAAGATTATATCAACCATATGCTAAGCTTGAATCATTAATCAAGAAAATATGAAGTGATGATTTGATTTCATCAATCTTTTAATGAAAGGTTATAAGGAAATCTATTTTCGGAAAATAATGTTTATAAAATAATTTATTCTAAAAATAGATTTCGGACAACTTCTGAATCATAAATCGAAAGCCCATTTCAATTTCATCAAATACAGATTAAAGAGAGAGGAGATATTTTACCAGACCCCGATTCGCATGAATCTGGACTTTACGTTAGTTGGATTCAGTATTTTTTTTAAATGTGTCTGAACAAAACATGATTGTCGGAACTTCAATCGGAGATGAAAGGTTCAACCTTTTGTCAATAAAAGCTTGAATCTGTGCACATCTTTGACTATTGTATAATCTAAATTTGAATAGGAAATGAATCGGTTATAGTCTGTTGAAAATGTAATTGACATTGAAGGAGTAACGAGCATTGAAGAAGGAGTGGGATGAGGAATGAGGAGAGATGGTTGAGGTTTCAAGGGTTGAAGAGAATACGAAACGGCTGAGGAATAAATGAAAGAGATCGGCTATTTTATTTGAAGAGAAATTTGGTTAGCTAGGGTAAATGGTGTTAAGTGGGTAGAAAATATAAAGATTGGGTTAACTGGGCCGAGAATTGTGTCAGGCTTTGAACATTCAAATAAGATGAGCAAGACCAGATATTTTAATAAATTTTGGCCCAGTAGTTGTGTAATTAAAGTGTGGCTGGATTAATATATGCTGAGTCCAAGAGTTTTGATGTATTATACATCAGTATGACACGATATCATATAAGATGGTGACGATAAAAATATATCATACACACATACAGTTTTAATCATTTATGGTGTGTTTCAGGGTACCTGCAAAACAAATAAAAGCCTTTATAAGTCATACGACTTCTTGGCAGGGTTAGTGACAGATAAAAACATATGACATATAAATAAGATAATGTAAAATAAATCAAATCATAAATGGATCATTGTGGGCACAACAATATACCAACAATTCTCCCTCTTTTGATTAATTTTACAAAATACCTACGCTCCTTCTAAATTCCAGCTCCCCCGACATTTATACATCTCTCCCCCATTATTTTGAAAAATGAATCAAAAGAAATGTCTAAAGAGGAACCATACATAGGTTACTACGCAGCTTTTCGATCAAAGCCTAGGTAGAGGCTTCGTGAAAATGTCAGCGACTTGCTGCGTAGTTGTTGGTCCCTTGGAAAGGCTAACACAAGTTTAGGGGGGGTGAATAAACTTGTCCCTAAAAATTGGATTTTAAACAAATTAAGGTTCAGTTGAAACTTGTGTGGAGTTAAGCTGACTGACCTGAGTTTATGTCAAACTGACTTAAGCAAAGCTAAGTCAACCGGCAACGGATATAATTCTAGCCTTTTTTTGATCTTGTTATTCTATGCGAAATTAGGTGTGCTAAACTCAATTCGTGAATGTCGGGTTTATGAATCGTGATGTACAACAATCAATTCTCAGAATGCTGTAGATAAATGCTAATTAAATAAATAAATGCGTAAAGTAAATGAGGCAAATACTATAGAGGTTCCAGGTGGTGTAATCTTATCAGTCCTCTCTTCCCCTGTGGTGTAGGAGGAAAATTCCACTAGAACTTCTTGAGGTGAGCTATTACAAAAAGTCATAAACAATAGTCCTTGGCTAATCCTAGCTTCACTATCTAAATAGTTGTAGAACAGGTAGAATTGCTGCTCTTCAATTGCTTGAACACTGGTCCTTGAAGGGTTACGTATGCCTCTTCACCAGCTACCACCACAAACACAGTCTACCCGACTACTGTGACAACTGTCCTTGGCAAAACCTTCCCAGTTTGCTTCACAGTCAGAACACTGGAGTAATGGAGTACTTCAAAATGTCTGAATCTGAATAAATTCTGTGTAGCTTGAACACTTGGAAGATTTCTTGATATGATCTTGATTAGCGCAGATAATGATAGCAATTCGAATAAAACGACTAATGCACACAAATGCTTGTTTTTCTTAAAATTATTATCCTTATTGATCCTTGGTGCAAAGTCCTCTAATTATAGTGTGAGGTCCAACGTTCATCTTGTTTGAATTCGAATTGTATCAACGTCTATCTTGTAACAGCTATATTTTGTGACCATTCTGGTGTGTCAGTATCTCATCCAATAAAATTGCTTCCTTTATAACATTCGACTGTACTATCAGTTTGTTGGATGACTGACATATAAAACTCGAGTTTCTGAGCGCTTTTATATCAGTGTTTATCGCTTCGTCGCTTGACCGACTTGGAGCGTTAATCGAGATTTTACTCTTCTTCAATTATCAAGATCGGCCATCCGATTATAATTGACTTAATCAGAGTACACCTTAAGCAAGTGTCTTCTAAGAATTCATTGTCCTTATGATTCTTAGGTCTCCATACAAGATCCATAAAGTCAGTTCAGGTCACCACAAACTTTCCCGAAGTCTAACTTTATAGTCTCGACTTGTGATCTTCATAACTGAGTTTGAGCCCTTAGTTCTTCAATCTTCAGTAGCTGAGTCTGTGACCCTTAATTCTTCAATCTTCAGTAACTGAGTCTGTGACCCTCAGTTCTTCTGTCTTTTAGATAAGTCAACTGAGTTTGTATATATCCCTCACCGAAATTACCTTCTTCAGTTCCATATTGGTGTAGTCTGAGTCAGTTTGTTTATCATGACGATTTCTAGTTTTCTAAATGACTTCCAGTTTACAGTTTCATGACACACTAACTATTACAGTGCTTGTCTGATGTAACCTATACAAATATCAGACTCTATTAAAACATATACATTCAGTTCTAGACATGTATTAGCTTTTCACTATAACAGCTAGCTTCAGCACTTCATCAATGAGGTTCAAGTAATACTTTGGATAAATATGATGAATTATCATCAAAACAAAAATTTTATTTCCAACAGTAGTAGGCACAAAATCTATAGATATCGTACCATTGGTCACATGGTCTAGTATAAAGTGATAACGGATATCTATATGCTTGGCACGAGAGTGCAATACGGGATTGCGGGAGTGCTATCACAGTAGACTGTCAGGCAAGATATATTAAGACTGAAATTAGCAAGCTGATGTTTGATCCACAAAAGCTGGGCACAACAATTACTTAAAGCAACATACTCAGCCTCAGTGGTGCTCAAAGCAACACTAGGCTACTTCTTGGAGAACCACGAGACGAGTCTATTGCCCAAGAACTGGCACGTGCCACTAGTGATTTTCCGTTCCACACAGCAACAACCATAGTCGGCATCACTATACGCGAGTAGTATGAATGGTGTAGATGTGGCGTAAAAGAGACACAATGTGGGGGTGTGCCTAAGGTAGCGAATAATTTGTTTGACTACTCCAAAGTGTCACATCTTAGGGTTTTCCTGTAATCGTGGACATAGACAAGCTACAAACATAATATTGGGTTGGGAAGCAGTCAAATAAAGTAAGGAGCCTATCATGTATCTATAAATTTGTTGGTCAAATGGTTGGCTATCTTCATCCGTAGTCAGCCTGACGGATGAGGTCATCGGTGTGCTTGTAGGCTTAAGTGTGTAAAACTTGAATTTAGTGAGCATGTCTTTAATGTACTTGGTTTGAGTAATATGTGTCCCAGGGGAGTTTGTTTGATTTGTAGACCAATGAAGAAGGTGAGCTCTCCCATGGCCGATATCTCAAAGTTAGACTTCATCAAAGTTTCAAACTCGGTGCATAGGTCTGGATTGGTGGAGCCAAAAACGATATCATCTACGTACACCTGAGCAATCAGGATATATGAACCAGATATCTTAATGAATAGAGTATTATCTACTCTACCCCTAGAGAAACCATGTTCTAGCAACATAGATGATAACCGGTCGTACCAGGCTCGGGGGGCTTGTTTCAAGCCATAAAGTGCCTTCTTGAGACGGTAAACATGATGTCGGTGAGGTGTATCCTCAAAACCCGAAGGTTGGCGAACATACACTTCCTCCTTGATAAGAACATTCAAAAACGCACTCTTAATGTCCATCTAGAATAGCTTTAAGTCAAAAGAGGATGCAAACGCTATAAGTAGGCGAATGGCTTCAAGCCAAGTGACTGGAGCAGTAGTCGATGCCTACCTCTTCGCAATACCCTTGTGCCACCAGTCGGGCCTTATTCCGAATGACTACCCCATTTTCATCCATTTTATTCTTAAAAACCCATCTGGTTCCTATAGTGTGTGTCTTCAGTGGTAAAGGGACTAATTCCCATACATCATTTCTTTCGAATTGATGTAACTCCTCTTGCATGACTATCACCCAATCCCTGTCTACTAGTGCTTCTTTTATATTTTTTTAGGTTCAAGTAAAGACACTAAAGCAGTAAAATAAGGGGGAGGAGTGGATCGACGAGTGTATACACCAGCAGTAGGATCTCCAATGATAAGATCCGGAGTATGATCGTGATCCCATGTGCGTTGTCGTGAGGAGGCAGGTTGCTTATTTTGTTCAGTATGTTGTTCACCATGGGGTTCACTATTTCCTAAGGTTTCATCACCCATGGGTCTGATTTTAGCAATAAGAGCCTCAGGAGTAGGAGTTTCAGGAATCTCCGAACTTACTTCTTTTGTGGCCAGAGGAAGAAACTCAAACTCAGAGCAATCTGTAAGCTTAGCTTTTTTTCTAATAATCCCTTAAGGCCTTCCACATTAATACACGCGTTAGTCATGGAATTTAATTCATTAAATGAGACTTGTATGAACTCACAAACGCGTCATAAAACTGTATCATAGCATCTATATGCCCGTGAGGTTTCGGAATAACCCATGAATTTGCATTCGGTGCACTTAGATGCAAATTTATCCAAGTTTCCCCTACATTTAAGACAAAATATTTAGACCCGAAAACATGGAAATAGTTTATTTTGGCTGGTCGGTTCCTAAGAATCTCGTAGGGAGTCTTGTGAAAAGTCTTTCGGATAGATAATATGTTAATATTATAACAGGCACAAGAGACCACTTCGTCCTATAGGAAACGAGGTACACTGAACTCGTTTAGCATCGTTCGGGCCGACTCCTGGAGAGAGTGATTTTTACACTCAACAACCCCGTTTTTTTGTGGAGTTCTAAGAGCAGAAAACTCATGTCGAATACCGGAGTATTCACTAAACTCAATGAGTTCTGCATCAATGAATTCTCCACCTCTATCGCTACAGATAGTCACAACCGATATATCAAAAGTATTATGTAATTGTTTCACTAGTGTTTCAAATGACATAGCAGTGTCACTCTTGTGAGTCAAAACTAGAACCCTGTGTATCGGGAGAAATTGTCTACAACTACGAGGACATGTGATTTCCCTCCAAGGCTTCGAACACGACTTTGGCCAAACAAATCAATATGCAAGAGTTCAAGTGTGCGTGTAGTGGTGATATCATGTTTGGATTTGAAAGAAGACATTGTTTGTTTGCCTTTGATGCAAGGCTCACAAATCTTGAAGTCTTCCAAGTCAAACTTTGGTGGTCCACTGGCTAATCAATTTCTGCATGGTGGAGATACCAACGTGACCTAGGCATCGATGCCAGAGATTAGCATTGTCATTCTCAGAGACAAGACAGGATATTGGACAATCCGGAAGCTTATCTTGTTTGATCGTATATATGTTGTGCTCATGATGACCAGATAGAAGAGCTTGCTAGACATATCTTTAATGCTACATGTCTTTTTGTCAAATGTAATCTCTAGATCGGAATCACTAAGTAGGGAGATGCTCAAAAGGTTATGAGTTAAATTTTCTACATAATACACGTTTATGATGAGTGATTCAGGGTTACCAATGTATCCTTCACCAAGGATATTTCCATTGGAGCTATCACCGAAAGTGACAGAGCCTCCTTTGGATTTTGGTTCATATGATTGAAAAAGTGTAAAGTTTCTAGTCATGTGCCTAGAGCAGCCACTGTCTAGCACCCATTTATCTGGATTCTTCATGGTCTTAGTTTAGGGCAATCCTACAACCAAAGAGTAGTTGAGGTCCCCTTTAGTCTTTTGGGTCCTTAAGGGTTAGTATTGGTGGAATCCTTTCTCACCCATACTTGTTTAAATTTGGGCACCCATATCTTCTTAATCTTGTGTTTATTGGCTGGTCTAGATCCATAGGAACTAGAAGGCTGATCATAAAAACCAAAATAAGACCTATATGGATAGTGGGGCTGGTCATAGTGATATTGTGGTAGAAAATTATTATATGAGTTATAGGACACATGTGGTTTAACAAAGGTGTATTTAGGTGCTTGATGTATCCCACAATCATGGTGCATACGTGGAGCATAGTTCGTTTGAAGAGAGGTAGTCTGTCGAGTCGGACTCCTTCAGTACCTCTGGTCATACTTGTATGCGTGTTTGGGTGCTTTCGTGTGTTGTTTATAAAAATGTTTGGGTGAAATGGGTCTGATGTTCTTTAAGGCAATTGACCTTGGTTCCAAGATCTTTTCTTTGAGCTTCAAGTCCTTGAGAAGAGTCTCCTTGTAAGAAGTCTCATACCCTCTGACTATTAGCCCCTTCTCTAACCCTTGAATGGTTTTCTTGAGTGTAATAGACTCAGTTTTTAGAGAAGCATTTTCCAACTCAAGAGCTTTGTAGTTTATCTCAAGTATACTTAAAGATTTGATCCTCTCGTAGAATAATTTCTTGTAGGTGTTCATTTTTGCCATTAATGTGTGACTTTTGATAGCCAGTTTTTCATTTAATTCATACAATTCATCATTTATGAATGATGGATTAGACAAAGTCTCATCCGTGTCATTGGTGGTATGAGAATATGCCATATGAGCAACATATGCTTTCTCACTATTTTAGAAGTCAGATTCAGTAGCGTCATTGTCTAAACTATCAGACCATACGGCTAGCACATGTTTAGATTTCTTTTTATTATCAGAAACATGTTTAGACTTCTTTTCAGATTTAGATTTTCGATTTGGGCACTCATTGGCTATATGTCCCTTTTGTTGACATTCGTAGCAATGGACATTGGAACCTCTTTTAGCTCTGCCTTTTTAGGATTTAGGTTCAGATTTTGAACCTTTTAATAAATGTAAAAAATTCCTTGAAGTTATGAACCATAAGTGCGTGATCTTCATCATCACTCTCACTTTCGGTAGTCTTAGGTTCAATGGGCTGGGATTTAGCCTTGAATGCAACTCCCTCAGTCTCAGGCTTCGTTTGCTTGTGAGTGGCCAGTATGCTCTCATGCACAAGCAAAGAACCGATAAGTTCATCCTTTTTTAGAGTGTTCAGATCCTTAGCCTGTTGTATAGCCATAACCATGGCGCCCCATTCCTTGGGCAGGCTTCTAAGGATTTTATGCACTATCTTTTTAGACTTAAAGGTTTGGTTGGACATATTTTAAGTTTTAATGATGTGTGCCGTACTAGCTGTTATAGAGCAAAGGCAAAAAGATGTCTGATCAAATGTATAGGTTTATTAGAGTTTGATCTTTGTATAGGTTTGATCAAAAAAGCACTGTAAAAAGGTCAGCTGACTTATCAGCAGAACTGTCTAGATCAGTAGGGTATCTAGGTTAGTAGACTAGTTAGGAACCTGCTGATGGTTGAAGGCTGAAGGTTCAAACTCAGTTACTGAAGGCTAAGGGATCAAACTTAGTATTTAAAGTCAAGGATATGGAATCAGAATTTAGGGAAGTCTGTGATGACCTAAACTGATTACATATACTTTGTGTTCAAGGTCAAAGTTCCATATGATAGGTGGTGATTGGAACTTAGTTATAATTAATATGGTGTACTCTAACTTCACAAGTAAAAAGTTATATGAGAAGTAGTTGACTGAAGTGTTATTAAAACACAGCAGACTAAAATCAGTCAACATATAAGTACATCAGCAGGCTGATATACAACAGGCGTCTGCTGAATGAAAGATTGGATTTAATCAAAGGTTACATTGGAAGATTATTTGGATAAGGATGAATTACAAGCCTTGATTTTATAAACAAATCAATGGACAATATAAAAGGAACGTTGGTAAGATTCAGAGAATTAACCAATGGATATAAGTCAAAGGGTGGATAGACTGAATACTAACGAAAAGGCTGACTAACAGTGTCAGTACTATGAATAGTGACAAAAAGCAAGTCAAGACAGAGACAAAGTCTGAAACGGCTATATTTGAAATTCAAACACAAGTCAAGAATTCACACCTATAAATAGTGGAATCCTGACTCAATTTGAAGAGATGAACAACAAGAATATAATCCATTCGAAGCTATCAAGTTTATAAACACCCTACTGACAGTCACTGAGCTTAAACTTACTGAACAAGAATTTTCTTCAAGTGTAACCTGCTATCAAGTTATATCAAGAATAAACACTTGAAGATCTCAAGCTGCTAATCATTTCATCCTGATCAAGCTGTTGAAAGCTGAATCACTTACTTGATTCAAAACTTTCTTCTACAAGAAACCTGCTGAAGACATTGAAGCACTTAGGTGTCAAGGACTGTTGTTTGTGGTGGAGCTGGTGAAGATGCAATCCTACCCTTCAAGGACCAGTGGAATACATTGAAGCAGCAATCCTACCTGTTTCAAGTGTTCAGTTTGTGAAGCCATAGTCATTGGTGAAGGACAAACAGTTTAGGGACTTTTGTAACAGCTACCTCAAAGATCTCTAGTGAATTTCCTCCAACATCAAAGGAGAAGAGTGGATGTACAGGATTACACCACCTGGAACCACTATAAAAATCTTGCCTACTTACTTTCTGCATTTACTTTCTGTTATTTGCATGTTAATCTCAATCACATCAACCTACTGAACTAGCATTTGAATCACACACTTACACTACTGAGCATCTAATACTTGGTATCATATTTAAACAACAAGTAAAAAGGCCTAAATTAAATATATTCTGCTGCAACAAATTCATTAATCTTATTAGTCAGCAGACTACTGAGTGGTCAGCAGACTACTGATACTCAGTAGGCTACTGACCTTGTTGAGTTTGCAAAAACTCCTAAAAGTTTTTAAGTGTTAAGTTTATTCAACCCCCTATAAACTTAACCAAAGCCTTTTCAAGGGACAAAAAATTGGTATCGGAGCAGTGCTTCTGTTTTGAAGTAATCCTACTTGTTGTGCTTGTGAAAATACTTTGAAAAAACTTTTTCAAGTTACTGATCTTCAAAACTTTGCATCATGGATAACAACCAGTATGCTAGTACTATGTTGATGTGCTCTCTAGCTCGTTTTGATGAGTATAAATGTCGCATGCAGGCTTATTTAGCTTCAACACATGATGAGATGATGAATGTACTGACTGATAGAAAACTGGAAATTACCAAAGCTATAACAGTGGATGGTGAAACACAGATTGTCCCAAAGCCAAAAAGAGAGTGGGGTGCTGAAGATAGAAAAAAGGCAAACCTCAACAATATTTCTATTGATATCATTTACAGAACCTTGGATAGCAATATGTACATAAAGTGGAGGATTGCAAGACTGCAAAGGAACTTTGGGAAAAGTTACAACTAATTTGTGAAGGCACTGATGCCATCAAGAAAAACAAAGTCAGTGTAGCCAAATAGAAGTTCCAATATTTCAAAATGAAATCAAATGAAACCATTGAACAAATGGAGTCAAGATTCAATGCTATCTTGGATGAACTCTCCCTACTGAATGTAGTGTATACAAAAGAAGAGATCAACAGAAGAATCTTAAAAGAACTACCAGCAAAGGAAGTTTGGGAAATGAAGGTTACTGCTATAGAAGAGTCTAGGAGACTACATGAAGAAGACACCTTCAAGTTATTTTCAGATCTCAAGGCCTATGAATTCAGTAAGAAACTTGCTCCTGTGACTGAAAAGGAAGAACCAAACACCACTGCATTGGCTGCACATAAAGAAGAATCATCAGGTGTTCAAGAAGATCTACTGGATTAAATGCAAGAGCAAATAGTTCTACTGAGCAAGAAAATAAGAATGATGAAATCAGGAAGGGGTTCTCCACGAAATTTCACTAAGAAATCAAATGAAAAGAAGAAGGAAGAATCCAAGAAAGACAATGATTATCTGTGCTTTCATTGCAAGAAGCCAGGACACTTCAAACATGACTGTCCTGACTTGAAACATAAGAAGGAACCTGATTATCTGTGCTTTAATGGCAAGAAATCTAGACATTTCAGACCTGATTGTCCAGACCTACTGAAGAGCAAAATTCAGCAAAGAAGATCTAGCAAGAAAGCCCTGGTTGCTGATGATGAATCAGGATATGAAGTTGAATCAGAGAAAGGAAATGAATCTGATGATACAACACTTGTTGCTCAAATGAAATATTATGCTTTGATGGAAAATATGGATGAGACGGAGGAGGTATACAATTCTGTATCTGTAAACACTCCTGCTGAAAGTGATTGTGAATCTATATGTGGTTCAAATCCTAAAATTTCTGACGGAGAAGAAACTTTGGTTGCCATCCTTAATCTGAGGAAAATACAATCTGGTTATGAGATTCTGAAGGCTGAAAAAGAGGCTCTTCAAGTAGAAATCCAAAGATTAAATACTGAATTAAGATCTCTCAAAGGAAAAGGAAAGGATTATGAACAGACTCAACATAAGTCTACTGCACCTTCAGTAGCTGCTGAATCTGCTGCAAAATCCAGTCCACCACTGCATTAAAATCTAGAAAGCCTTATGGTGATAGAACAGGCCCTGGATTTGAAACTCAACAATCTACTACGGGTGGATCTAGTAAGGCTACTGGGCCTAGTACCAGAATTGGTCCTAAGATTGTGCCTGCACAAGATCCAACTCCAAAAAGGGTTGCTGAGGCAGTAAAACCTACCGAGAAGACTTTAAGAAGCAAAATCAGAAGTCTAAAAGAACAACAGTACCTAACAAAAGGGGTAAATCCAAAGATACGACTGCTGGACCTTCTAGACCTACTGATACCAGACCTGCTGCAAAGTCTGTTGGACCACAAAAGGGCAATAATCAAATGTATTCTGAAGATAAGAATCCTAAACATAAAAATGTTAATCATTCAAGGGATACTTATCTCAGGGGGAAAGGTAGATTGTTCCCTACTGATGAAGATTGGAATATTCCTGCCTCTACTGCTAGAAACATTAGATATAACCATAATTCTAGGGTAAAACCTCAGCAATGGAATCAGCAAAGGACTCAGCAGAGGACTTATTCAAGACCTCAGCAGACTCCATATTACAGAGCTGTTCCTAACAGACAGCAATCCCATGGTTATAGTAGTGCTTCTAACAATAGAAATCACTTCCAACAGCATGATATACCAAAAGTACAGAAACCATATGTGAATCCTACACAACCAAATGTTAGATTCTATGGACATGTAGGATACATATATGAACAAAAGTGTAATGCTTTTCAAAGAACACCTTATGGAAATTTGCCAAGGTTCATGCTTACCACTGACCATTATGGACCCAAATAGTTTTAGGTATCTAAAACACATTAACTTTGTTTTGTTGGGTGTCTGGTACTTTGACAGTGGATGTTCCAGGCATATGAAAAAGAATAAACACTGTATGACAAACTTTGTGGCAAAGGATGGTCCAAGAGTGAATTTTGGCAACAAGAACACACCAGGATATACAAGAGGATATAGAACACTGTTCAGGAATGGTTTTACTATCAAGAATGTTGTCTATGTGGAAAGACTGGGCTACAACCTACTGAGCACTAGAAAATTCACTGACATGGGTTACAAGGTCACATTTGACAAGGGAACCTGTATTGTCAAGAGTGAAAAAGGTGATCAAGTTGTGTTGGCAGGAAGAAGACAACAAAACATGTATGTTGTGGATTGGTCTACTGCTGTACTAGAAACATGTCTGATAGTGCATTCCAAGTCAGAATTAAATTGGTTATGGCATAAGAAGTTGAATTACCTAAATTTTGATGATATCAATCAACTGGTGAAAAAGGAGTTTGTGATTGGTCTACCTGATATCACATTAAAAAAGGATGGCATATGTGATGACTGTCATCAAGGTAAACAAACAAAGTCAAGCTTCAAATCAAAAACCAAACAATCAACAAAGAGACTTTTGGAGCGGATGCATATGGATTTATTTGGACCAGTAACACCAACAAGTGTAACAGGAAAGAAGTACACCTTGGTAGTTGTGGATGATTATTCAAGATACACTTGGGTAATTTTCATGAACAAGAAAAGTGAAACACTTCAAAGGATGCCTAAACTTTTAAAAAGACTGCAAAATAAGAAAAGTGTGACAGTAGTGAAGATCAGATCAGACAAGGGCACTGAATTTGGTGTGCTGCATCAATTAGCAGCTGCTGGTACACCTCAGCAAATTGGAGTTGCTGAGTGAAGAAACAGAACTTTAAAGGATGCAGGGAGGACTATGATTACCTGAAAGATATTGGGCTGAAGCAATCAATACAGCATGCTACACACAAAATAGGACCTTAGTGAACAAAAAGCTGCTGAAGACACGTTATGAAGTATGGAATGGAAGAAAACCAAATATATCTTATTTCCATCCATTTGGAAGTAAATGTTTTATTTTAAATCATAAGGAACAACTAAAGACATTTCAACCAAAATCAGATGAAGGAATATTTTTGGGATATTCTTCAGTCAGCAAGGCATTCAGGGTACTGAACAAAAGGACACTAAAGCATGAAGAATCAATACATGTTGTGTTTGATGAACCTAAGTTCACTGGAATGGAAGATGAAGTTTCAGAACATGCTGAAAATCTTCTTGCTGATCTAGAATGTATTGATGTATTGAATCAGTTAAATGACCTAAAAGTGTCTGACTCTGCCCCTGCAGATGAACCTGTTGGTAACACTACTATCGCAACAACAGATGTAATTCAAGGATCTACTGAACCTCATACCGAGGCAACAGCTGACCCTATTGAAGATGAGGTTCCAGTAAATCAAACAAATCAAGATTTACAATGGTTAAGGGATCACCCTAATGAACAAGTAATTGGTGATATCAACAAGGTGTGAAAACTAGAAGACAATTAGAAGCAATGTTCACTTGCTTTCTATCTCAAATGGAGCCTAAGATTGTTGAAGAAGCAATTTCTACCCAGATTTGATAATTTCTATGCAAGAATAATTGAATGAGTTTGAAAGAAACCAAGTTTTGACACTAGTGAAAAGGCCTAGTCATGCAAACATAATTGGAACAAAATAGGTATACAGAAATAAATTGGATGAATCTGGTACCATTGTTAGAAAGAAGGCCAGACTAGTGGCATAAGGCTATTCTCAAGCAGAAGGAATAGATTTTGATGAGACATATGCCCCAGTTGCAAGATTGGAAGCTATAAGATTATTCCTGGCATATGTTGCTTACAAAAACTTCAAAGTATATGAAATGGATGTCAAAAGTTCATTCTTGAATGGCATTCTGGAGGAGGAAGTCTATGTTCAGCAACCTCCTGGTTTTGAAGTTAAAGATCAAGAAGATAAAGTGTACAGACTCAACAATGCACTGTATGGTTTGAAACAAGCACCAAGAGCAAGGTATGAAACCTTATCTAAATTATTGGTGAACCAATGGTTTTACCAAATGGACCATTGACCAGACTCTTTTCAGAATCAATGAAGGGGACAACACCCTGCTGGTACAGATCTATATGGATGACAGAATCTTTGGTTCTGAAAATGAATTGCTTTGTGAAAAGTTTGCTAATCTTATGAAAAGTAAGTTCCAAATGAGTATGATGGGAGAAATGAACTACTTTTTAGGACTACAAGTCAAACAAATGAAAGATGGAATCTTCATTCATCAAACCAAATACACCTAGGAGCTGCTAAAGAAGTTTGGTATGGAAAATAGCACCAAAGTATCAACTCCTATGAGTACAAGTGTCAGATTGGATAAAGATATAAAAGGCAAAGATGTTGATCATACTTTATACAGAAGGATGATAGGCGATCTCTTGCACTCAATGTACCAATGAGACTGATATATCCTTTGCAGTAGGTGTTTGTGCAAGATTTCAATCCAAACCTAAGGAAAGTCACTTAGCTGCAGTCAAAAGGATTCTCAAATATCTAAAAGAGACTTTGGGAATAGGAATATGGAATTCAAAAGATGGAAGTTTCAAAGTTATATCCTACTCACATTTGGATTATGCTGGTTGCAAAATTGATAGAAAAAGCACCATATGAACTTGTCAGTTGATGGGAAATAGACTTGTTTCCTGGTTCAGCAAGAAACATAATTCAATATCCACTTCCACTGCTGAAGCTGAATACATTGTTGCTGGAAGCTGATGTGCACAAGTACTATGGTTGAGACAGCAATTAAGGGATTATGGGATTGAAGAAAGATAAATTCCTATAATGTGTGACAATACAAGTGCAATAGCTATTACAGAAAATCCTGTATTGCACTCAAGAACCAGGCATATTGATGTGAAACATAATTTTATAAGAGATCATGTGGAAAAGAAAGATGTTGTGGTTCTTTACATCCCTACTGAAGATCAACTTGCTGATATATTTACAAAACCATTGGATAGTGAAAGGTTTCCTAAGTTAAGGACTGAGCTTGGAGTCATAAAAGTTGATTGATGCACTTAATGATCAGCAGAGTACTAGAATTCACCAAGAGGATTAGTCTTTGATATGATAGGTGAGCTCACTTAGCAGATTAGTCATTGGTATCAACAACTCCATGTACTTGAATGGTTTGAACAATTGAGCAAATGAAGTTTCCTAGGGGATTGGTCTTTGTCCTGTTGGGTGAGCTAACTTGACAGATCAGTCATTGGTATTGAACTTCATACTGTATTATCAACTGAACAAAATCCGGCCATGCAAGGATTAACAGAGTATGTTTGTCAGCAGGCTGCTGAGCCATTTCCTTGTCAGTAGGCTGCTGAGCTAACTCTACTGAATACCAAGTCTGCTGAAGTATACGTTACAAGACAGTCAAACTTAATCAAATTCAACAGTAAATGGATATTATTTTTATCCTTATAACCACAGTTACAATATCCAATGGTTACAACTCATAATGGGACAAGTTAGTGGGACACGTGACAAAATCTCATTCACTCAAAGATTAATCGTGGTTAATGCTACAGTACATGCCTGACAGGTACAACCACCTTTTTCCCTATATATACAGATATATACACAGACATTACATACAAGTTTCAGATCAATCTTCTCTGAAAACATACAAGTGTGAACACAGATTCAAAGCTTTTTCTTCTTCATCTTTCTCAAATCTTTACAATGGGAGACAAAGATATTCATATTGGTACAAGCCAAAGTGTTAGAGGCTTTGTTACTGATGCTAACAAGACTGAGTTAGCTATCAATATTGGAAGAAGAATCCGAAGATATGAAGATTTTGAAACTATTCCTAATCGTAGATTGGAAAGTATTTCATACATCAATGTATCAAATTTTTGGAAGAATTTGGTGATTGAAGATGATTGAGAGGGATTCTCTAAAACAGTCAACGTCCGGGAGATTGAAGTTACCTCAGTTCTACTGAGGGAAGTGTTTGGATTTGGACCTGGAAATAATGCTCCTACAATTCCAGAACTGATGCAGTTATCCAGGTTGGAGTTTGTTGATACAATGAAAACAAACAAATCAATACCATCGGCTTTGAATATCAACTTGAAGCATATTGGCTTGGAGTATAATCTATTGAGCAAGATTATAGCCAAAAATATTTTATGTTTTAGTGGAAGCCTTGATACTCTTGCTGGGCCAAATATAGATATGCTAATAATCATCTGCAGGAGTTTGATGTTTGACTGGGCCGGATTCTTTGTCCAATACATGAAGAAAGTGGTCGCCGAAGTTAGAGATAGGACAAGGAAGCCCAAAACAAAACCTCTGGGTTTGATGGTCTAGACCCTGCTAAATCACGTACAGATTCCTGATGTTGCACCTTGCAAAATCAACAAGTCAATGTACAAATCAGAAATAAATGAGCCTATTCCTGGTTTAGATGATGATGAGGCAACCGAAAGTGATGATGGAGATGATAATGATGGTGGTGGGTAGGAACAAAGAACAAAAGACAAAAATGATGTACAACCTACTACACCAAAGAAGGGTGTTGAGAAGAAAAAGGCTGGAGATACAAGGAAGATAACTGAGTTACTATTGGCTAAAAGAACAAGTCAGCAATCAGCAGACACTGATAAGTCTACTGAGGTTCAAGTTGAAGTTGAGGTTGTTGAGCCTACTGGAATTGCAAAGAAAATTGTTGCTGAGTTGTTGAGAGAGCAACAAAAAGAAGATAAAAGGAAAATAAAAGCTACTGAAACTAAGAAGCAACCTGCAAATAGGAGGAAACAGATTGCAAAGAAGAATGTTCATGGGAAAGGAAAGGAATTAAGGGTTCTGGAGGCCCAAAAGGAAGTATAAGAATAGGCTGTTGAGCCTACTGAGGCTGGTGATATTGTTGTTGAGCCTAATGAGGCTACTGAGGATGTTGTTGTTGAGCAAAATGTTGAATAACCACAGCATATAGATGCATCTATTGTGGAAGTTGTTGTGCCTATTCAATACCCTATTGTGGAAGCTACAACTCAGGGGGAAGAGCAGTCTGTTGCTAACCCTGCTGATGGGCTTATAAGTCAGGGGGAACCAAGTATTGAAGAGTTGGAGGTGGTAGGCACAAATGTACAATCTGATGAGCCTATTGACCTAGTGGTATCTGCTGAGGATACCTTGAGTCATCTTGTCGAAACCTTTGGGGGACAACAAGCTGATCAACCTGCTCCAAGAAAGCCAAATATACCTTATAAGAAAAAGAAATCTAAGAAAGAGAAAGTAGATCCCAACTTCAGGAGGGTGAAAAAATATTTTCAATGGTAGTTTGGATTCTATAAGAGACAAAAACCGGCTGCAAACCCAAAGAGTGGATTTGAAGAGTGGGAGTTTGATCAGTTGGGTGTAGAGAGCCTGCTGGAACTGGTTGATACCACAATGCTGCAGATAAGGCTGATGGAAAAAGGAAAACAAAGTGCTAAAATCATGTTCAAAGACCCCAAGTATACAGCTGATAGTGATGATTCATCTTCGTCTGATGATGATCATCCTATGTTCCCAGGGGAGTCCAGTGGAGTGGCACAAGAAAGATCAATTGAAGAGGCTGGACCAGAGTCTACTGAGCATGTGGCAGATCAGTCTACTGAAGGTTTTAAGTCTACTGAGGCACAACAGACTGACAATGTTTGCGGTTTTATGCAAAGCAGTGATAAAATATAATAAATAAAACCGATGTCAACCCCAAGTGCGAAGGTTCGCAGCTATAGTGATGAAACCGGGTCGTATCCGCATGGACTTGTACGAAAATAGTGTTTTTGCTTTCGATTTCTTTTGTGAGGTTGATGACTACGATCTTGGATTAAAAACAATAAAACAAAGAGTTTGAAAATTGAAAATAAAAACTAGCACGTAACAAATCTTTCCGTAATAATTATAATTAAACAACTAGAAGCACCGTTGATCCACCACCCCACCGAAATTAACAAGAAAGACGCACATTCGCTTATGAGCCTTGGATTATTATCTACTAAAAGGCGTTTCCTCTCTCGATTTAACACCGTTAACTAGTCCACCTCTCGATGCAACTAACGAATTTACGTAACAAAGATATGGATATGAAATCCTAATCTAACAATATTCTCCCTCAACTTTCGCTTTGTTAGAAGAAATATTATCACTCTCCTTCACGGCAATCTATGAATTTATCAACTATCGTATGTCTAAATTCAATCAAAGATGCAACACAAGTATAGTCATACACATTGCACATAAACAATTCAAAACATGAAGGAAGAACAAGAAACTTACTAGAACGAATAAATGCAAAAAATCCTTGTTTATTCCGGTGATGGTGGGTTCACATTGGTGGTTCTAGCCTCGGGCCTTTAGCCACTCATCTTCTTCAAAAACATCCTTATTTGCTGAATTGAAATTGAAAGAAAAATAAAAGAAAGACTATCTATGAATCTAATTTATTGCTAATTGCTATACTAATTTTCTGATGCTTCTGGATGATCGTTTCTGCTCGAATGGATGCTGCTTATATAGGAGTTTGTGGCCGACATAGGGGAGTATCTAGAAAACGCGTCGGATTAATTTCTGCAGCCTCGGTAGACCGAACGTCCAGGCTCGGTCGACCGAATAGCACGGCTCGGTCGACCGAGCGTACCACTTGAGCGCGTTCACACTGTGCTTCGTATACCGTGTTCCCCACTCCACTCTTTCGCTCTGATCTGATTTATTCTTCAAATGCTGATCCGATTTTCTTCTTTATTTTGAAATCCTTGATTGAATGACATAAATCTTCTCAATAAATAATATCCCCTTTCATTTCTTTATTTTCTGCAAAATTATTGTTACACCAAGTCATCGAGTAATAATAATAATAAAATGTGTAACAAAATAGCATTTAATCCCAATATTTCCTCATAATTAAATTATAAACCCTCAATGAACATTATATGAATTTATTGGTTAAAAACATGCTTTTCTCATTTATTTCCTTTAAAAACAAGGTAAATTGTTTAGGGATTAAGCCCGAAAATATAGTAAAATATACCCTAAACAACTCCCCCACACTTAGCTTTTTGCTTGTCCCGAGCAAAACAAACAACGACAAACTATCAAAACCCACATAATTTGACACGAGATGTAGTCATGCTCACATCAAGCTAGTATCCAAAGAAATCGAACTCACTCAAAGTGATTGTGTGTGTTGAACCCGCTAAACTTCCACGATCCTCGCTGATGTATTAAATCAAGCACTAACAATCATCCGGTTAAATAAACGAAGTTCGCTCATCTCTGACAGACTTACCCTACAAAACTATTTATCAAGAACAAAGTAACCAACTCACATTTAAATTCCTTTACTTGGTGGCAAGAAAATACCTTTCGCCTTCTACTGGGGTTTTAGATCAACTCGACTTAGAGTTCCAAAAGGCCTATATTTTCTTCCATCGTCGCGTCTCAAAAGTATAACACTCTCCCCTACTTTAGAGGCAGTCACCCTGAGATCACTCAAACCTATACTGTCCAAGGTAAACCACACTCCCCAATTGGGGCAGTATCCAAGTGGACTCGAGGTGATAGTCGCAAACAACTTCCGCAATTTAATTTTTTCAAAATTTTCTTCTTTTTTCAAACTCTTTGGAAACTCCCGGTCAGGTATCATTTCTAACACATTCAAGACTTTTAAGGTTCTCAAGACACTAAGGTACTTAGATTCTAACTGTGAGTATAGTACGAGTTCTTAACTTTCATCAGTGCTAAGTAAGTGGTTATCTGCAGCTAGAATTGGCTATCCCTTAACTAACCGGAGACTATTTTATATTTTTGGTTCCTCATCTAACAGGTTCGTGTACTGAGGTTCAAGTGAGTATCTGATCTACCAAACCTATTCTTAGAACATGATATGACTACTGATAACAATTAAAGGTGCCAAATTACAAAACTAGCATGTCATTGAAGTTACTCGGGACTCACAAATTTTCAAAAATTTTATCAAATTTTTCAAAGGAGCAAAACTAGATAACATGTAAAACAAACCAAGAAACCCTCCCCACACTTAAGTGACATGATGTCCTCAGCATGTGCAAAATAAGAAAAACTTAGTGGTTGTAATTCGAATGAGGCACTGCGAAGTGGTCCGGAGCCGATTCGAATTGCTTCATGAAATCGATGGTATGGACCATCCACCGTAAACCGATATCATCCGAAAGCTCACAATCGCTATCGCAAATATCCTACACACATGGGGAAACAAGACGTACCTCGGGATAGGGGCACAAAAGATGATAGACAAGGCAATATCATGGAACAAAGCGAAGCAATGCAAAATTGATAATAACCGAATCTATGTGAAATGTAGTGCACAAATGTAATATCGAGAGATACTTGGGGTACATGAGGAAATAAAAAGAAACAAACAGGGGGTCATGATGTGGGCAATCGTCCAAGTACAGATCCATAGTCGAAATCACTAGGTGGAAAACAAAGAGAACCAACAAGAGAAACAAAGCAAAAATAAACTACAAACAAAAAGAAAAAGATATCTAGGTTACCGTCCCTAGTAGGGCTTAATTATAGTCGGAGCTCGACTAACCAATAAAAACTCAACCGGGTCGGCCAAGAAGCCTCATCCCGAATTATTCTCGACCTTCTCGGGTCAACAGCCGGAATCCACAGAACAAAGTCTCGCCAACGCCTTGGCCATATCATCAAACTTCAGATCCACTTCGCACTATGATTCTTCTCTTCTTCTTTTTTTGTGTTTCGCTTCACAAGTCGAGGTGCAACATCGTGGAGCATAACATCATCAAAGAACTCACGAGAGATGTAAATCATCGGTGCCGGGGATTGAGCCGTTTGACTAGGGACGCTCGTTCGGATAGAAAACCACCGGTCGCCTTTTGTTGACCAATATAGTGTTTTAACCGATGACCATTTACTCAACAACCCCGCCTTCTTATCTTTCAAATCGATCGCTCCACTGGGAATACCTCGAAGATTTCAAAGGGGCGGACTAACGGTCACGTAGCTTACCAGAAAACAGATGTAACCTGGTATTATAGAGTAAAACCCACTCGCCCGCTTTGAATTCCTAATCTTGATTTTCTTGTCGTGAAGCGCTTTAGTCCTTTCCTTATCGATTCTCGAGCTCTCGTGAGGCCTGGAGTCCGAATTCATCAAGCTCCTGCAATCGCAGATGTCGCTTTTCTCTGCATAATCGCTATCGAAATTAAGAATTTAATAGCCCGTAACGCTCGTGCTCAAGCTCGATTGGCGGGTGGCGTGCCCTTGCCATAAACCATCTCAAACGGAGACGTGCCAATAGGAGTCTTGAAAGTCGCCCAGTAGGCCCGAGAGCACATCATCCAGCCGACTCCAATCCGTCCCTATTAGAATTCACCGCCTTCTCAAGAATGTTCTTCGAGCTTGGTTACTCACTTCAACTTGTCCACTCGTCTGAGGATGATAGGGGTAGCGCTTTGTGTTTTACCCCATATCGTTCTAGAATCTTTTCTAGTGGAGTATTGCAAAAGTGAGTTCCTCACACCGATGAGGGCTCGTGGACATCCAAACCGCGTGAAAATATTTTTCTTCAGAAGTTCTTGACCACCTTGTGGTCGCTCACGCAGCGTTGCTATCGCCTCTACCCACTTTGACACGTAGTCGACGCAGACGAATGTACTTGTTCCCATACGAGGATGGAAACGGTCCCATGAAATCAATACCCCATACGCCGAAAACCTCGCACTCTTGGATGGGGTGGAGGGGCATGTCCATTCGCCGAGAAAGTTTACCGGTGCGTTGGCACCGGTCACACCTTTTACAAAAGTTCTCAGTATCCTTAAAATTGTTGGCCAAGAGAAACCGGATCGAAAAATCTTCGCAGCAGCAGTCTTCCCACTCCATAATGACCTCCCACAGTCCACCATGGCATTGCTCCATAATGTCCTCTCTGCTCGAACTCGTGGACACACCTACGGAGCAATCCATCCTTGCAACGCTTTGAAGAGAATGGGATCGTCCCACACATAATAGTTCAAATCCGAAAAGAATTTCTTCTTTTGCTGATATGTCAGGTCAGGGTCCAGATATCTGCCGCTCAAGAAGTTTGCAAATGGTGCAAACCAAAGAGAACCTTTTCCAAAGACGGGGGCGGAGCAACCTCGCACACATCAATGGTCATGAGTTGCTCAGTTGGAAAATCAATTCCAATCTCATCCGACTCTACCTGAGGATCGTCGGTCAGCCGAGACATGTGGTCAGCTACCACATTCTCGCTACCCTTCTTGTCCCGGATATGAACATCAAACTCTTGTAAAATCAAGATACATCTCAAAAAACGAGGCTTGGCATCAGCCTTGTTCAACAGATATTTCAATGCAGAATGGTCTGTCTAGACCGTGACCTCCGACCCAAGCAAGTAGCTTCTAAATTTATCCATGGCAAAAACTCCTGCCAACAACTCCTTCTCGCTTGTTGCATAATTTACTTCATGATGGGTTTAAAGTGTGACTAACGTAGTAGATGGGTCGGAACCTTCCGTCCACACTCTCTCGACCTAGCACCGCGCCGATTGCATAATTAGAAGCATCACACATAAGCTCGAATGGAGCTTTCCAAATGGTGCTATAAGAATTGGCGAGGTAACCAACTTGTCTTTTAGTTCTTTAAATGCTCTTTCACACTCGGGGGTGAAAATAAACTTCACATCTTCTCTTAAGAGAGATGGCAAAGGCTTGGCTATTTTAGAAAAGTCTTTGATGAATCGCCTATATAAACCCCTACAAGACCCAAGAATCCTCTTACTTCTCTTGCATTTTTGGGGTATGTCATTTTTCAATAGCTTCTACCTTCGCTTTGTCGACCTCAATACCTTCTTTGGACACCTTGTGTCCCGAACAATTCCTCTTCCACCATCGGTGGCACTTCTCCCAATTTAAGACTAAGTCCTTCTCTATGCACCGGGACAAAACTTTATCAAGATTGTGTAAACAAAGGGTCTAAACTGTCCCCGAACACGAGAGAAGTCATCCATAAAAATCTCCATCACCTTCTCCACTAAACCATCAAAGATAGCCAAAGATACATCTTTGAAATGTAGCCGGTGCGCTGCGAGAGACCAAATGGCATTCTTCGGTGGCGAAGGTGCCCGAGGGACAGTGAAGGTAGTCTTTTCTTGATCGATTGGGTCGATAGCTATCTGAAAGTATCCTGAATAGCCATCCGTAAAAACAATAAAATTGCTTGCCACTAAGCCTCTCAAGGAGTCGGGTCAATGAATGGCAAGGGAAGTGGTCTTTAGAGTTACCTCATTTAGTCTTCAGAATCGATGCAAACTCAGACTCAAAGTGACTTGCCGTAGGGCAATCTCTTCCCCTTTTCATTCTTCTCGATGGTGATCCCTCCTTTCTTTGGCACCACCTGAGTGGGGCTCACCCATTCACTATCGGCTATTGGGTAGATGATACCCATGTCAAGCAATTTGATGGTTTCCTTCTTAACGACCTCCTGCATGTGAGGGTTTAGCCTTCTCTCGAGGTCAGCCGCACTTTCTTCGATCCCTCAACAGTCCATATCTTGTGCATACAGATATCAGGGCTTATCCCCTTGATATCTCCCACTTTCCAACCAAAGGCGAGGTTATTATCATGCAGCAATTTGATAAGCTTTTCTCCCTCCCTTGGTTCTAACTTAGATGAAATAATCAAAGGAGCTTATCACCGTCCCTCGAGAAAATGTATTTCAAGTGTTGAGGCAAGGGTTTCAACACTAAATCGACGGTGGCTCCTCCACACTTGGTCTTAATTTATCGCCTTAAGCTCCGGATCTCTAAGCTTATCATAAGGGCTCCTGAAGCATCATGGCCTCCCAGTGAGACAGGGGTTTCATCCCCTTTTTCAAATCGCCATGTCACCATGCCTCTTCCTCATTTTTTTCTTACCATCTCCTGGTAATCGAAACTTTCCTTTTCCTCCTTCTCAATCTCTTCTAAAAATTCTACCACTCCTCATCACCCAAGTTGCAGATTGTTTATTGAATTCTTCCTCATCCTAACCGCCCATGAACACTTGTTCATCATACTCATCAGTGAAATCGTCTTCAATAGCTAAACAAGTGTCACTTTGGATGCGTGCTTCACTGCATTTCCCACATTGAACTTTACACTCTCATCCTCCAAATGTAGGGTTATCTCGCCACCGTAGGAATCTAGTAAGGCACGGGCGGTTGCAAGAAAATGTCTTCCAAGGATCAAGGGTGTTTTCTCATCATTGGTCATGTCCATGATTACCCAATCACCGGGGTATATGAAGTTCTCAACCTTGACCAACACATCTTCTACGCCTCTTGCATACTTCACACTTCTATCTCAAGTTGAAGAGAAATGGGTCTAAGAGTAATAGATTGATCCAATCCAAGAGATTGGAAGATTGAAGTAGACATCGATTGACTGATGCTCC
The DNA here is from genome assembly GCA_026214975.1 of Gentiana macrophylla. NCBI lineage: Eukaryota > Viridiplantae > Streptophyta > Magnoliopsida > Gentianales > Gentianaceae > Gentiana > Gentiana macrophylla. Next base: position 47,339,030 of record CM047817.1, read on the forward strand.
CGAATCGCATAAAACATTGGGAAGTCCTGTTCCCGATAGTACATGAAATCGTGAATTTACCAGGTCGTCGACACTTCACAGAAGTTTAGTCCGGCCGATTATGCGGAGCATTCTTCATTCAACACTATGTGCTCGAGCTCTTGAAGCTTCTTCTTCAAACTCACTACGTCCTTTATAAACTTTGTATACTTTGGCATCCCTACCAAAAGATAAACTAATGGAATGTTTGCCTCAGTATTCTTGAGCAAATCGATAACCTTCTTATACTCCTATCGATCGTTAATGACAAATTTGTTCTTGCTAGGTGGGTAACGGAGATCAAAGAAAGTCCTCCTCAGTGAAGGTCTTCTTTGTTTGTCTTATGATTGATTGCTTTGTCTTCCTATCTTTCCACCTCACATGCTTCCCGAACTCAACTTAGAATCCGACTTCTTTTCAAAGCAGTATTCTCAACTCTCACATTTCTTTCGCAATTTCCTTTTTGACTTGGCTCAACAAATTGCCCCCAAGATCCTTCCGAGAGGAGAAAGAAGATCTTCCTCCCCCTCTCTCCCTGCGCAGGAGGGGCTATTCGCTTCCTCGGTTGGCCTCGACCGCCAACCGCTTCCCACTCCTCGATTTATGACATTCAACTCATCTTGACCATAGTTCCATGGTGCAGCCAGATCGGTGCAAGTATTCGGTCATTCTCGATCACGTTTACCCCTCGGGGTTCTTCTCAAGAAAACTCGGCAGCTTGACCTTGAGGTCGACTTGCTTGCTTGCCCAAATCATGCCCCATTTGCACCTCTAAATTCCTCATCAGATCGGGTCAAAGTACTCAATGCATTTGCCAACCGAGTGTTGGCCGTGACTTGCTCACTCAACTTTTGTTCTAAGATCTCAAATGATTGATTCGATTTTGATTTTGATTGACCGGTGGATTATTGTTCCATGCCGGTCGAGAGTGGATTGAAAATTGCTCGATTAGGCCTAGGGCCTCTGAAATCGATGGGGATTTGCTACCTGAAGGGTCACTCCATGAATTAAACCCTTGAGTGTTCGATTCACCCAAAGGTCGATAATTTTGAGAATCAATGCATTCACCTCCTCCGAATGCAAAGAATAGATGACATTGATGGAATGTGTGCCCAATAGTATCGCAATTTTGGCAAACAACATTGTTTTGCACAGCTTTGACCTGAGAGATCGGGTCAAGCTGGCACTGATTACTGCGATGGCCTTGGCCATGGCAGTTGTCACATACAAGACTTTGAACATTCATTGCCACCACTTGCTTCTGAGTGCGGCTAATCGAGCTTTTAGAAGTGTGGTCTCATCTACCTCATACTTCCTGAGTCGAGCTCTTCTGACTGGATGCACCTTTATAGGTAGGGGCATAATTATACTTTGCAATATCTTCAAACAACGTCCATCCTCTTCTTGTGTCTTTCTCGAAATGCACCTCCAGCAGAACTATTCACCATTCCTTAGTCAATTCAAATCAACCACTATAGAAAGTGTTGACCAATCTTTGTTTATCCAAACCATGGTGGGGGCACTTTCTCAAGAGAGACTTAAATCGTTTCCATGCATCGCAAAACGATTCCCTCTCAGTTTGCACAAAAGTGAATATCCGATTCGTAAGATGAGCCGTCTTTGCGGTGGAAAGTACTCGCTCGTAAATTCTTTCTCCAACTCCTCCCACGAAGTAATGGAGTCGATCGTAAAGATTTATACCATTCTTTCGCTTCTCCTTCAAAGGTGAGAAGGGAAAAGTTTCATCCTCGTGGCGCCCTCGGTGACCCTTTGATTAAAGTAGTCCCGCACGATTCTAGAAATGAGTGAATGCGATCGTCATGGTCCTCGATGGAGAAGCCATGGAATGTGGAACCTCTCACCAAGTTGATTAAAGAAGTTTTGAGTTCGAATTATCACCGTGATTTCGTGAATCACGATCGCAGGATTTACTTTCACAATGAGACGGCATGGCATAGTCTCGCCAATGTCCTTTGATCTGCCATTTCCTCAACTTGGGCTTCTTCCTCAACGTATTCTTCGAGGATCGCTTGCCTCGTCCGTCGATCCGGCGAGTCGAGCCAAACGCCTATTCGGTCGAACGATGGTTCGCTCTAGCTCGGGTTATATAAAAGTGGTCCCCATGAGTTCGAGTTTGCATAAACCACGTTCGAACCAAATGTTCGGGTCAAAATAAATTTTTATTTTATTTTATTTATTCTTTAATTTTTTTATTTTTTTTTTATAAAATTAAGTATAATCCTTAAATTAGACTCAACAATTAAAAACTAAACTAAAACAGACTCGAAACAGGTTAGAAAAACGCAAATAAAATGTAATGAAATCTTGTAAGACTATCACGAATGTAAACAGAGAAAAAAAAAAATAAAATAGCTCTCGGTCGACCGAGAGGTCAGGTTCGGTCGACCGAACTGAAATTTTTTTTTTTTTTTTTTTTTTTTTAAAGATTAGTACGCACCGGAATTAGCGACCGTCCAGAAATTACAGAGACTGAAAACGAAAACTTTCCGTGCCAAGTCCCCGGCAACGGCGCCAAAAACTTGTTTGCGGTTTTATGCAAAGCAGTGATAAAATATAATAAATAAAACCGATGTCAACCCCAAGTGCGAAGGTTCGCAGCTATAGTGATGAAACCGGTCGTATCCGCAGGACTTGTACTAAAAATAGTGTTTTTGCTTTCGATTTCTTTTGTAAGGTTGATGACTACGATCTTGGATTAAAAACAATAAAACAAGGAGTTTGAAAATTGAAAATAAAAACTAGCACGTAACAAATCTTTCCCTAACAATTATAATTAAACAACTAGAAGCACCGTTGATCCACCACCCCACCGAAATTAACAAGAAAGACGCACATTCGCTTATGAGCCTTGGATTATTATCTACTAAAAGGCGTTTCCTCTCTCGATTTTAACACCGTTAACTAGTCCACCTCTCGATGCAACTAACGAATTTACGGAACAAAGATATGGATATGAAATCCTAATCTAACAATATTCTCCTCAACTTTCGCTTGTTAGAAGAAATATTATCACTCTCCTTCACGGCAATCTATGAATTTATCAACTATCGTATGTCTAAATTCAATCAAAGATGCAACACAAGTATAGTCATACACATTGCACATAAACAATTCAAAACATGAAGGAAGAACAAGAAACTTTCTAGAACGAATAAATGCAAAAAATCCTTGTTTATTCCGGTGATGGTGGATTCACATTGATGGTTCTAGCCTCGGGCCTTTAGCCACTCATCTTCTTCAAAAACATCCTTATTTGCTGAATTGAAATTGAAAGAAAAATAAAAGAAAGACTATCTATGAATCTAATTTATTGCTAATTGCTATACTAATTTTCTCGATGCTTCTAGATGATGCGTTTACGCTTTCGAATGGATGCTTTGCTTATATAGGAGTTTGTGGCGGCATAGGGAGGATCTAAAACGCTGGTCGGATTAATTTCTCGCAGCCTCGGTAGACCGAACGTCCAGGCTCGGTCGACCGAATAGCACGGCTCGGTCGACCGAGCGTACCACTTGAGCGCGTTCACACTGCGTAGCCGTATACCGTGTTCCCCTCTCACTCTTTCGCTCGATCCGATTTATTCTTCAAATGCCGATCCGATTTTCTTCTTTATTTTGAAATCCTTGATTGAATGACATAAATCTTCTCAATAAATAATATCCCTTGCATTTCTTTATTTTCTGCAAAATTATTGTTACACCAAGTCATCGAGTAATAATAATAATAAAATGTGTAACAAAATAGCATTTAATCCCAATATTTCCTCATATTTAAATTATAAACCCTCAATGAACATTATATGAATTTATTGGTTAAAAACATGCTTTTCTCATTTATTTCCTTTAAAAACAAGGTAAATTGTTTAGGGATTAAGCCCGAAAATATAGTAAAATATACCCTAAACAGACAATCTGCATAATGAGCTAGAAGCTGCTTACAATGAGGAGTTGAAGACATAGCTTACAGTAGCAACATCACGAGAAGAAGCCAAGATGTCTATTATTTATGATGTTATCATGTTTGTGTAAAAAGATATAAGTTCAGAAGGTTCAGCTCAATATCAGGAGTGGATTGCCACCCAAGAAACCTTGTCATAAGCCGTAGATATCTTACAAAAGGTTGCTGATGCTAGAGGGACCTTAGAGGAAAAACCAACTGTATTTCCTCATGCTTTTGTTGAAGAGGTGGTTCAGTCTGTTGAGGACCAAACAACAACTGAACAAAGGTCGAAACTGGTGGTTCTACTCACTGAGGATCAAACAGTGGCAGAACAAAGGTCGGAACAAACAATGGAATTGGAGGAATCCCCTGTAGTCAATGTGGATGCTACTGAGGTAGAGACTACTGCAGAGAAGTTTGATGCAGGAAAGGATAGTCAGCAAATTACTGTTAATGAGGATGAGTAGCTGCTGGACTATGACTTCAGTGATGAAGAGTTTCAATTGCTGGAGGAAGAAGCATAAGTTGAACCCCAACAGGCACGTCTACCAATGTTTGAGGAGGTACCTATTGTGGAAGTAGCTCAGGAACCTCAACCTGCAGAAGATCCTATCATGGAGGAGATTTTTGGAGGTGTAGTTGAGGAGGATGCTAAGCCCTATGAATGGGACAGGACAAGAGCCATTGTTGTCAGGATACCAAGGGCAGATGACAATCTTAATGAGACTGCTGGTGGACAAATGGTTGGAGGAGTGGCTGGTGGAGTACCAACACATGTCTTGGAAGAGTTGAAGGCAGTAAGGGATGATATTATGCAATTGAGAACTCAACTAAACAGAAGTGAACAAAGATTTGAAGATTTGATGAATCTGGTTGAAAATAGAGGAAGGACTACTGAGACAGTTGCTTCCAACATCACTTCTACTCAATATGCCATAGATTACCTAACAAAGGATGTAAGGGGTATAAAGCTGAGCACAACAAACAGAGATAAGAGTTTGCTTGAGCAAATTGCTTTATTGCATAATAAGGTTGATAAGCTTGCCGAGGCACCCAAGTCTGCTGTGACTCACCCTGCTGAGACACCTCAACCTGCTGCTCTATATCCTAAGGTTACTGAGAGGATAAATCTGCTGAAACAGTCCATTGAGGGAAGGATCACTGTAGTTGACACTAGAACTGAGATTATGAAAGGTCAACTTGCAAATTTAGTGATCACACAAGAGAGTGTTCATGGTCTGCTGAGCCATTTTATTGATGATGTCAATAAGGGGGAAGAAGGCCTTACAGCAGAAGCAAAGGAAGCAACCAGTATCTTTGCTAAGAAGAAGTGGGAGGCTGATATAAATGAATTTAGAAACCCTGCACCTGGCAGGATTCAGATGACAGATGACCTCCTGAAAGAATACAAGAAGCTATATTATTCAAAGAAAAGACCTTATCATGACATGGGATTTCAAGAATGTCTGAATTCCTTCTTGGGGCTAAAATTTTGGGAAGTTGGAGTCAAATCCCTGAGAGCTTCTTATAGAGGTGAAAGTGGTGGCAAAGGTGAAAGAGGTCAGAGAATGGGAAGCTGGACAACAAGGGATTCTTTGGAGGAATTTAAACATTTCTATATGGGTCAAGGATTCAATGTTCATAATATAAGGTTGACCCTACCAGAAGCTTGGAAGTGGTGGAAAGAATTACATACCTGGATAGATTTCTCTACAATAGAAAATCAATGGATGCCTGATGTAGTAAAAGAAATCAGGGAGTTTCAAAAGAAGGTAGAACAAGACAAACACAGAAACTAGATCATCACATTCATTCATACTTTTATATTTTTGCTGATCCTAGTTTGTAATTGTTTTGAACAAATATATTTATAAGGAGAAATGCCTATTTTGTTCTGTTTTGTGTTTTTATCTTTTTGCTTGCTGTAAGGAGGGTACTGGCATCATCACTAAAAGGGGGGAAATTGTTGGACATATTTTAAGTTTTAATGATGAGTGCCAGACTAGCTATTATAGAGCAAAGGCAAAAAGATGTCTAGATCTAATGTATAGGTTTATTAGAGTTTGATCTTTGTATAGGTTTGATAAAACAAGCACTGTAAAAAGGTCAGCTGACCTGTCTAGAGCAGTAGGGTATCTAGGTCAGTAGACTAGTTAGAAACCTGCTGATGGTTGAAGGCTGAGGGTTCAAACTCAGTTACTGAAGGCTAAGGGATCAAACTTAGTATTTAAATTCAAGGATATGGAATCAGAATTAGGGAAGTCTGTGATGATCTAAACTGATTATATATACCTTCTGTATAAGTTCTAAGTTCCATATGATAGGTGGTGATTGGAACTTAGTTATAATTAATATGGTGTACTCTAACTTCATAAGTAAAAAGTTAGATGAGAAGCAGTTGACTGAAGTGTTATTAAAACACATCAGACTAAAATCAGTCAACATATAAGTACATCAGCAGACTGATATATAACATGTGTCTGCTGAATGAAAGATTCGATTTAACCAAAGGTTACGTTGAAAGATTATTTGGATAAGGATGAATTACAAGCCTTGATTTTATCAGCAAATCAATGGACAATATAAAAGGAACGTTGGTAAGATTCAGAGAATTAACCAATGGATATAAGTCAAAGGGTGGACAGACTGGATACTGACAAAAAGGCTGACTGATAGTGTCAGTACTATGAATAGTGACAAAAATCAAGTAAAGACAGAGACAAAGTCTGAAACGTCTATATTTGAAATTCAAACACAAGTCAAGAATTCACACCTATAAATGGGGGAATCCTGACTCAATTTGAAGAGATGAACAACAAGATTATAATCCATACGAAGCTATCAAGTTTATAAACAACGTGCTGACAGTCACTGAGCTAAAAGTTATTGATCAAGAATTTTCGTCAAGTGTAACCTGCTATCAAGTTACATCAAGAATAAACACTTGAAGATCTCAAGCTTCTGATCATTAAATCCAGATCAAGCTGCTGAAAGCTGAATCACTTACTTGATTCAAAACTTTCTTTTACAAGAAACCTGCTGAAGGCAGTGAAGCACTTAGATGTCAATGACTGTTGTTTGTGGGGGAGCTGGTGAAGGGGCAATCTTACCCTTCAAGGACCAGTGGAATACATTGAAGCAACAATCCTACATGTTTCAAGTGTTTAGTTTGTGAAGCCATAGTCATTGGTGAATGACAAACAGTTTAGGGATTTTTGTAACAGCTACCTCAAAGATCTCTAGTGAGTTTCCTCCAACGTCACAGGAGAAGAGCGGACGTACAGGATTACACCACCTAGAACCACTATCAAAATCTTGCCTACTGACTTTCTGCATTTACTTTCTATTTGCATGTTAATCACATTAACCTATTGAACTAGAAACTGAATCACACACTTACACTACCGAGCATCTAATACTTGTTTGAATACATGGTTGATCCAGTCAACCTCGTGTTTTTCCACATGGGGTAATGCTTTTTGATCTTTGTCTTCTCCACCCGGTTTTAAGAATATTTAAGCGGTGGAGGTTATAGATGAAGACTACCATCTTTAGTTGCTTGTTTATTTTTCTTTCTATTTAGTATTTTTTCTTTTTGAGACCGTATATCCTTTATCCTATTCGTTTTAGAATTCGTGTATGAATGAATCGTTTTAACTCTTTGGTTTTCCATGTCATTGGTTGTATACAATAAAGTGGCTTAATTTGTTTTTGGATATTTTACATCTAATTACTGCCACATTATTTTATAACTTCCATTGGCATGTTATTAACGGTTTCGTGGAGTTTCTGTTTGGTTTGCTTAAATAGGTTTTCACTTGCTTCTCCACGACGTGCTTGAATAACTCCAATAATTTGCATCTGCTTGAGAGCCATTTCCAGAGCTAAGTCTTTTACTTAAATTCTCATTTTTCTTTGTCATTGTGGACAATTCCATGTTTAAGTGGGGGTAGGAGACTTAGCTATGATGTGTTATAATTGAAAATTGAATGAAATGGTGAAAAAATGAAAAAATTAAACAAATGCCAAATTAAGTATCTCGTACCCTTAGAATTGTGAGTTCTTAAACATTGAATTGATAGGAAAGGAACCAAGTTGCATGATTACGTGATCATTTTATACTTATGTGAATGTAAATTTAAGGATATTCATACCGACTGTTGCAAGTAGTTGTTTATTATTCGATTACTCAATCTTTGAATCGACGGTTACCGTACGAATTATAATAACTGAAGAAATTATGTGTACATTGCGTAGATGATTGGTTATGTGAACTTAGTGTCGATATTTATCTGTTGATGTATTCTTATATTCTGGCCATCAAAGCGGAGTAATAAGCTTGAGAATTATCTGTGTTTTAACAATGCGTTAAACACTGGGCTTGTAGTAACATTACCAAATTAGCCTCGCGCTTGTGGTAATATTCAATGCTATTAACTAATCCGTGAGAGGATAAATCTTGCAATGCGTACTTCACTTTTAAAGCAAGTTTATTTCTTGAGTGGTGTTAATACTTGAAATTATGAAAATGCGAAAAAAATAAACTTTTTAAGAGGCTTTGAGTATTTCTTGGTCTCCGAGTCAAAGAACCTTTTAGATGACGCTCTTGCTTATTGCACCACGTCTTTACCCATGCGAGGCTTAAGAAGTGGGAATACTGATGTTGGTAGGTTGAGATTGCGAAGTTAGCATAAACTTTAATTTTTCCACGAATATATAAAACTGAATGCACATGCACACATCACTTCGATTCATAGCGAGTAGTGAATAATGGATACCTTATGAGCATGACTGGTATGAGTTGACTCGAGTTTCTTGCGTAAGTATAATTTGACCGTGGAAAATGTTTTCTTGGGGAATGACTTATCGATGCTTTGTTCGGAATGATCAAAGTCTAAGTGGGGGGTAGTTGATGATGGTCAAATTATACCCGTAAAATTCATCAACGTTATCCTTAAATCGAGCTTAATAATATATATATTATATTAAATCACATGTTTATAATGATTATTTAATGTTATGTGATTTATAAGACATAATTTGGTATTTATCTATTTTTATTATTTAAATACGATTTACTGTGTGATAAATATTGATTTTATAGATTACGATAAATCGGAGGATATCTACCAACAAGGGAGATAAATCTCAAGATAAATCAAGTTGTAATCGGATTGAATTAAAAATAAATACCGAAGCAGCACAAAAAGAGGAGTAAGGAACAAGAAAAGCCAGCGAACCAATCAGAGATTGGTGAACTCGCTGGAAGCAAGTGCACAGCTCGCTGGGAGCGAGTTCATTAAAGTTATCGGATTGACTCGGAGTTATCTCGACACGTTTTTAGACTCTTTTAGGATTTAGGAAACGTAATTTAAATCGGCTGAAGCTTATCTTAAGTTGGTTTTTCAACCATATATATATTTTTTCCAATGCATCAACTACATACAACTTTTACACAACTCATAATAAAAATCCTCAGTTTCTCAGAGCAGTTTTTAATACAAGTTTAGCAGTAATTATGTGAGTTCTTGTATTTATTTGCTCTTTGTTTGTTGTAATTAGATTCCCCCCAATTATTGTTTATCGTTTGAGATTGTTTGTTCTTAGTTAAACGATGTAGATCTAAGATTACGACGTGAGGCAGTGAGGATTCCTCGTCTATAAGGATCTACACGCCCACGCCTGTGTCTCGTGACCTATGTATGACTTTACTTTGATCAACAATCATGTTTCTAGTAGATCTATATAATTGCATTATGAATCTATATTTTATCCGTTACGTATAGAGAATCGCTAAGATTTAGGTTTTCGCCGCGTCAATCTAGCCACGTCTTTATGGTGTGATTGTCCACCTAGAATTTCTTATCTTAGTAGGTATGGCTACGGATACGTTGCTCGTCTATTTTAATTAGCGTATGATTAGAAAATACCAATATAGGGCTCCTAGGTTGGCTCATAAATTGATCTTCCAGGATTTTCAGCGAGATCTAGATCTGGTCTGTATTAGGGAATTGAGCTCATCTAGTTATACGTAAATCGTAGATTTACATGAGACCGTGCAGGTAATTGTTAATGGGACAGAGACTGATGCGATCACTTAGGAAGTACGCCTAACCACAAGAATGTTGCCTAGGTGAGGAATATGGTTAATATCGGCATCCCTAGTTTTGTAAGCGTGCGAGTTATATGAGATGGAGGCCTACGAAGCGAAGTCACGTAATGTAGCATAGTGATCTAGATGGCCTACCCGGAGCTAGATCTAGTTTAGAGGATGACTCCTGTAGCCAATATAAGAGAAATACGAATCGGGTTAATATTTGTCGAGTCTAGTTTAATTATATAGAATCTCTAGATCCAAACGATAACATAATAATTGGGGAGGTTAATTACGTTGTCTTTGTTGTGCTGTGTCGAGTCGTGTCCATTATCTTTCTTGTCTTTTGTTGGTCGTAGACTGCCTTCGTGTGCTTGGCATGAATGATTAATTGTTTGTATATAAATGACCCACAATTGGTTCCCTATGGGATCGACCTTGATTGTCTATAGCTATACTATGATGGACCTAGTCCTCTTGCTAGTATTGGTTTATGGTGGTCAAGTATTTTATTATCACTTGATCTACGTCATCAGTCTCTACCTTCCTTAGTAGGGACAAAAGGGTCCATCCACTATAATGTACCATAGCTGGTTGTCCATTGCCTGTACCTGGAGTTGCATAGCCCTCTTCCACTGAATATAACCAGTACCATCGAAGTAGGGAGGTCTTACCAAAGATAAGCCTCTCATGGTGGTGGCTGATTATTGTTCACGGAAGCCATTTAGTTAATGTTTCTAGGCGTTTAGATGAAAATGTAATACAATGCAGATCAATGAACTTAAAACTAATTTACTGATACAATGCATATTACAATGCGAGTTGGATGAATTCAAATAAGATGTGACAAAAATCTCAGATTCGATAAGTTTTTGTGAGTGGTGTGTGAATAACCTTAATACTTAAATCGTTTGAAAAATAAAAATGCAGTCAGAATGAATGGCTGAACCGAATGTTCAGTCAGAACGAAAACTTAGAATTTTTAATTTTGAAATAGAAACTTAGATTCAACACACACAGATGTGAACAGATCAGTGGCAGCAATTCAGTAGTACATGCAGCAACTATAAGCACCAAAAATCACAACAACAGATATGCAGCACTTAGCACAGAATCGGGTTACAATAGATTAACAAATAGCAGGTTTTCAACACAGCAATTTAGCAGGCATAACTTAGTGATTAACAAAGAATCTGATATCAGAATTCGATTCACAAGAAACCAAGCTTCGATACCACTTGTTGGATCGATTATGCATAATATATATATATATATATATATATATATATATATATATATATATATATATATATATATATATATATATATATCTAGAGGGTGTGAATAGGATATTACGGCTTTTAAATTTTAATTTGCCTTTTGAGTTTCCAATTTAATTAACCTAATATTGATAACAAACTAGGCGAAATATCTAGCTAAGATCAACGTGTATAGATTAATGTTCTTGTGATCAATTTGATTAAAGATTTTAACGAGTTAAATCAATTTAGCATTCATAGATTAAGAGTGTTTCTAATTAATTTCCAAAGCACATTAGCCAATTTTAAATAGTTGGTTAAACTATCATAAAATCCTGCGTGTCAATAAGGCACACATTCACAGATTTCACTATATGCAGTTTACATATTACAACTAATGTTTTATACAGAAATTATGATACAAGATTGATAAACTTGTTCTAACTTATTGAACTTTTTCAGATCACACTGTAGTGTATGAATCTTGATTACCAAAGTGATATAAGCACTAGGACTCAGACACAGTTCTGCTTCTGAAAAATTCAATATAATAGAACACAAAACAACCTTCTTTTTCTAACCAAGTTCCAAAAATCAGACACACAGAGAAAATTAGCAATTTGAAAGCAAAAAAGCAAATGCGAGAACTTACTGATATGAAAACAAAGTTCAGGCTGTGAGATGAACTGGTGCCACAGACAAGCCTTGGTGAAATCCCAAAGCTCAAGCTGGATACCCAAATGATTTCACCACAACCCAGTTTCAATTTAGATTACTCAGATAAATCTGAATCAAAACACGAACTTACAACTCAGATTGGAGATACACTGGGAATTAATAACACTTAAACAAATTCGTAAATACAAGGAAATTGTTGGTAAATAAGAAAATGTTTGATCAACTTGTTTCTTGATCAGTTTAGTTTCACTGGGATTTATTGGTAAGTAAATGGAGAAATATTCACTGACCGGTTTTGAAAGTGAGATGCAATGAATGCAGTGGAAATAAAAGGTTTGCCATTTTCTTAAAAATAAGTAGTATTGCTGTAATTTAGAAACGAATCTTTAGTATTTCGAAATAGCATTAAATGCATACAATCAATTTCTGATATTTTCGAGGTGGAATTAAATGCAATGCATTAGACAGACAAGCAGACTCAGTTTCTTATATATATATATATATATATATATATATATATATATGTGTGTGTGTGTGTGTGTTTTACATAGACTTATATATATCTATATATGTAATTTTAAGATGCAGTAAAATGCATGTGACAGAAAATGCAAAATGAGGTTTGGAAAATACTTTTATAAATGCAACAATCCAGTGTGGCATAAGGACCAAATATACGAGTATGATATTCACATAGGGATAAATCCATAGCACACTCTCCGAACAGACAACCGAATTTGATGTATCATCTCTGTTAAACAATCTATTGTTCCTGATAGAGAGTCACAGATCAACTTTTAGTGTATATCATTTCACACATAGATCAATACACTAAGGTTTGATTCATAAATCAATTAATCAAACAATTTTTCGAAGAAGGACATGCAGGCTAATACGATGTCATTTATAACATAAAAGAACATTATATACACCATATGTTAAGCTAGAATCATTAATCGAGAAAGTATGAAGTGATGATTTGATTTCATCAAGCTTTTAATGAAAGGTCAGAAAGAAAGCTATTTTCGGAAAATAATGTTTATAAAATAATTTATTCTGAAAATAGATTTCGGACAACTTCTAAATCATAAATCGAAAACCCATTTCAATTTCATCATATACAGATAAAAGAGAGATGAGCTATGTGGGCCCACTAACATATGTTGGGCTGAGAGTTCTATTTGATCCAGGTGCATTTGAGGACAAGTCCTTTCGAAGGGAGATGGAATGATGTGACCTAGACGGTCCTATTTTGATAGTCCCTTCACAACCATTGGACTTAGATCTGAGGATATATCCTTTCGAAGAGGGAGAGAATGATGTTATCCAATCCAAGAAGAAATAGGATGTACTATTTATCCAAGAATCAAGAAGATCAGCCAGGATAGAAGTCCAAGGCGCCATTTGACTTCCAATTAGGTCTATTGGGTCTATTGGGCTAGGTCAAACTTATTTATATTCTTTTATGTCGTTTCTAGTAGTAAAAGGCCAAAAGACAATTAGGGTAGGCACTTATTTTATATTTTTTGGGTTATGTCTTTATTTTTTGCAAATAAAAGCCACGTGGGCTTATTAGAGTCAAGTTATGCCCATTAGAAGTTAAAGTGGAAAAAATTAGCTTTTAATTATCCCATGTTGCTACTTTGTTCTATTTCCTTGAGTCTGTAGCCTATATAATGGCATTTAGGGTCAGCTTTTACAAAGACAACTTTATTCTTGAGTGAATTACATTTTCTTAGAGTCGATTCGGCTTAATTCTCATATGCGTGTGAGTATTTTCGTCGTCGTAGAGAATCATTCCTTAAAAACGAATCAACATCGTGAGAAAAACGTTGTGGTGTTCTCATTCTCAATCTTAGATTAGATTATATAGGTCTTGGTTTTTAGCTCATTATTGATCCCTTAAGTTTCTTCCTGGGCAAAACATTAGATTGATTCGATCAAGAATCACATAGGCTGAATAATCCAATGGAGCTATGCTGATAGATTTGCAAAGGATCTGTACTCAGCCATTGTACTTGATCTTGCCACTACATGCTATTTCTTAAAGACCCAAGAGACCAGAGAGGAGCCGATATAGAAATAGTAGCCTATTATAGACATTATGTCTGTTAGAAAACAGGCCCAATCAGCTTCTGAAAAACCTTGTAGCCTCAAATCACCCCCAACTGGTAATAAGGCAAGATGAATGGTGCCTTTGACGTATCTTAACAACTTCTTTAAGGCCTACCAGTAATCAGCAATGGGACTACATGAATTGGCTCAGTTAATTGATAGCATAGGCTAGGTCTGGGCGGTTGGATGTGAGAAATTTATGCCCACTTATGGCACTTCTATAGAGAGTAGGATTAGACATAAGTTCACCCTGATTGGGGGCTAGCTGAGATGCAATAGTAATAGGTGTCTGGCTGCACTTGATATTCTCCTGATTTGACAGTTTAAATATATGAGCAGCATAATGCAACTGTTAGATCAACGGATCAGTGGAGTCTCTCTTGGCCTTTGTTGGACATATTTTAAGTTTCAATAATGAGTGCCAGACTAGCTTGTTATAGATAAAAGGCAAAAATATGTCTAGATCAAATGTATAGGTTTATTAAAGTTTGATCTTTGTATAGGTTTGATCAAACAAGCATTGTAATTAGGTCAGTTGACTTTATCAAAGAGAATCTGTCTAGATCAAGAGGGTTAACTAGGTCGAGAGAGACTAGTTAGGACCCATCAAGATTGAAGCTTTGAGGGTGAAACTCAGTTATTGAAGGCTAAGGGATCAAACTTAGTATTTAAAGTCAAGGATATGGAATCAGAATTTAGGGAAGTCCGTTATGACTTAAACTGATTACATATACCTTGTGTACAAGGTCTAAGTTCCATTTGTTAAGTGGTGATTGAAACTTAGTTATAATTCAAAATGGTGTACTCTAACATCATAATAAAAAGTTAGATGAAAAGAAGTCAGCTGAAGTGTTATTGAAACACAATGACTTTAGCTTGATTCTGAGATATATACATCAATGAGACTAAAATAAATTAGATATCTGCTGATTATAAATCTCGATTTAAACAAAGGTTACATTTGAAGATTACAAGGATAATGATAGATTACTAGCCTTGATATTGTCAACAAATAAATGGCCAAGATGAAAAGAACGTTGGACAGATACAGAGGATTAACCAATGGACATAAGTCAAAGGGTGGACAGACTGAAAACTGACAAAAAGTAAACTAACAGTGTCAGTCCTATGAACAGAGACAGAACGCAAGTTAGGATGGAGACAAATCTGAAACGGCTATGTTTGAATATCAAACATAAGTCACATGATTCTAACCTATAAATAGAAGACTCCTAATCCAGATACAGACGATGAAAAGTGATGAAAAACAAATAATCTACTTAAAGCTATCAAGTTTCTGATCAAGAAATTCACCCTGCTGACATCACCGAGCTTAAACCTACTGATCCAGAAAACTCTTCAAGTGTAACCTGCTATCAAGTTATATCAAGTTTACACACTTGAAGACATCAAGCTGCTAATCATTTCATCATGATCAAACTGCTGATATTTGAATCATTTACTTGATTCAACCTTTCTTTTACAAGAAACCTGCTGAAGATAGAGAAGCGTTTTGGTGTCAAGAATTGTTGTTTGTGGTGGAGTTAGTGAAGAGGCAATATTACCCTTCAAGGACCAGTGGAATACTTTGGAGTAGCAATCCTACCTGTTTCAAGTGTTCAGTTTGTGAAGCCATAGTTATTGGTGAAGGACATACATCTTAGGGATTTTTATAACTCCAACCTCAAAGATCTCTAGTGAATTTCCTCCAACATCACAGGAGAAGTGTGGACGGATAGGATTACACCACCTGGAACCACTATAAAATTTGCATTTACTTTCTGCTTTTAGTATACTGAACACATCATCCTACTGAAACTAGCAACTGAATCACACACTTACACTGCTGAGTAACCAATACTTAGTATCATTCTTTTAACAACAAGTAACAAGGCTTAAACTAAATATATTCCGCTGCAACAAATTTAGTAATATCAATAGTCAACAAACTACTGAGTGGTCAGCAGGCTACTGACCTTGCTGAGTTTGTTAACTCCAAAAAGTTTTAAGTGTTAAGTTTATTCACCCCCTATAAACTTAACCAAATCCTTTTCAAGGGACCAACAATTAGTATCAGAGCAGTGCTTCTGTTCTGAAGTAATCCTACTTGTTGGGCTTGTGAAAATACTTTGAAAACTTTTTCAAGATTCTGATTTTCAAAGCTTTGCATCATGGATAACTACCAGTATGCTAGACCTATGTTGATGTGTTCCATAGATCATTTTGATTAGAATAAACATCGTATGCAGGCTTATCTAGCTGCAACACATGATGAGATGATGGATGTGCTGACTAAAGGACCACTAGAGATCACTAAGGCCATAAATGTAGGCAGTGAAATTCAGTATATTCCAAAGCCAAAAAGAGAGTGGGTTGCTGAAGATAGAAAAATAGCAAACCTCACAATATTGCTATTGATATCATATACAGAACCTTGGATAGCAATATGTACATGAAATTGAAGGATTGCAAAAGAAGAAACATCAGGTGGTCAAGATGATCTACTGGAAGAGCAAATTGCCCTTCTGAGCAAGAAAATCAGAATGATGAAAACATGAAGGGGTTCTCCAAGGAATTTCATAAAGAAATCAAGTGATAAGCAGAAGGAAGAATCCAAGAAAGATAATGATTATTTGTGTTTTCATTGCAAGAAACCAGGACACTTCAAACCTGACTGTCCTGATCTAAAACAGAAAAAGGAACCTGATTATCTATGCTTCAACTGCAAGAAACCTAGAGATTTCAGACATGATTGTCCAGACCTACTGAAGAACAAGAATCAGCAAAGAAGAACTGGCAAGAAAGCAATTGTTGCTGGTGATGAATTAGGCTATGAAGTTGAAACAGAAAAGGGAAATGAATCTGATGATACAGCACTTGTTGCTGATATGGATGATTATGCTTTAATGGCAAATATGGAAGAGACTGAGGATGTATACAATTTTGTATCAATAAATACTCCTACTGAAAGTGATTGTGAACCAACTTGTGGTTCAAATCCTAAAAATTTTGACAATGAAGAAACTTTGGATGCCATCCTCAATCAACTGGGGAAAATACAATATGGTTATGAGATTATGAAGGCTGAAAAAGAATCTTTTCAAGCAGATGTTGAAATGTTAAGAGCTGAATTAAGAACTCTCAAAGGAAAGAAAAAAACTATTGAACAGAATCAACATAAGTCTGCTGTACATTCAGTAGCTGCTGAATCTGTTGAACAATCTAGTTCCAACACTGCATTCAAATCTGGAAAGCCTTATGGTGATAGAACAGGCCTTGGATTTAGAACTCAACAATCTACTAAGAGTGGATCCAGTAAAGTCGCTGAACCTAGTACAAGAATTGGCCCTAAGTTAGTGCCTGCACTAGATCCAACTCCTAAAAAGGTTACTGAGACAGTAAAGCCTACTGAGAAGATTTCAAGAAAGCAAAATCAGAAGCCCAAAAGGTCAATAGTACCTAACAAAATGGGTAAATCCAAAAGTAGGATTGCTGGACCTTCTAGAACTGCTGATAGCAGACCTGCTGCTAAGTCTGCTGAACCACAAAAGGGCAAAAATTAGAAATATTCCAAGGATAAGAATCCTAAACCTAAAAATGTTGATCATTCTAGGGATACTTATCTCAGAGGGAAAGGCAGATTGTTCCCTACTGATGATGATTGGAATATTCCTACCCCTATTGCTAGAAACAACAGTCACAACCATAATGCTAGGGTAAAACCTCAGCAATGGGATCAGCAGAGGACTTATTCCAGACCTCTGTAGAGACCTCAACAGACTCCATATTACGGGGCTGCTCCTAACAGACAGCAAACCTATGGGTATGCTAGTGCTGTTAACAATAGAAATCACTTCAAACAGCATTATGTACCAAAAGGCTAGAAAGCATATGTGAATCCTACACAACCAAATGTTAGATCTTATTGAAATGTAGGATACATATATTAACAAAAGTGCAATGCTTTTCAAAGAAGACCTTATGGAAATTTGCCAAGGGTCATGCTTACCACTGACCACTATGGACCCAAACAGTTTTGGGTACCTAAAACACATTAATTTGTTTTGTAGGGTGTCTGGTACTTTGACAGTGGATGTTCCAGACATATGACAAAGAATAAGCACTGCTTGACAAATTATGTGGCAAAGGATGGACCAAGAGTAAATTTTGGCAACAAGAACACACCTGGTTACACAAGAGGATATGGTACACTGGTGGGGAATGGATTAACTATCAGGAATGTTGCATTTGTGGAAGGATGAGACTACAACCTACTGAGCACTGGATAATTTTATGACATAGGTTACAAGGTCACTTTTGACAAAGGCTACTGTGTTGTCATTAGTGAAAGAGGTGAACAAGTTGTGTTGGCTGGAAGAAGACAACAAAACATGTATGTTATGGATTGGTCTATTGTTGTTCCAGAAACCTGCCTGATTATGCATACCAAGTCAGAATTAAATTGGTTGTGGCATAAGAAGTTGAATCATCTCCAAGTCACTAATCCAGAATGTGTTGATGTTTTGGAAAGGACAAATGACTTAAAAGTTTCTGACTCTGCCCCTGTTGAAGAACATGCTGGTAACACTACTGATACAACAACTAAAGCAGTTCAAGGATCTGTTGAACCCCTATCAAGCAAGCAAAGAGAGCCTCATCAAGATGAAGCTCTCAGAATCAAACAAATCAAACAAATCAAGATTTACAATGGTTGAAGGACCACCCTGCTGAACAAGTAATTGGTAACATACAGCAAGGTGTGAGGACTAGAAGGCAATTAGAAGCAATGTTTACCTGTTTTCAATCTCAAATAGAGCCTAAAGCTGTTGAAGAAGAAATATCTGATCCAGATTGGATAATTGCTATGCAAGAGGAATTGAATGAATTTGAAAGAAATCAAGTTTGGACACTAGTGGAAAGGCCTAATCATGCAAACATAATTGGAACTAAATGGGTATGCAGAAACAAATTGGATGAATCTGGTACCATTGTAAGGAATAAGGCCAGACTAGTGGCAAAAGGCTATTCTCAAGCTGAAGGAATACATTTTGTTGAGACATATGCCCTAGTTGCAAGATTGGAAGCTATAAGATTAATCTTGGCATATGCTGCTTATAAAAACTTCAAAGTATACCAGATGGTTTATAAGAGTGCATTCTTAAATGGCATTCTGGAAGAAGAGGTTTAATTTTAGCAACCTCCTGGTTTTGAAGTTAAAGATCAAGAAGATAAAGTGTACAGACTTAAAAAGGCACTTTATGGTTTGAAACAAGCACCAAGAGCATGGTATGAAACTCTATCTCAATTCTTGATGGACAATGGTTTTACCAAAGGTACCATTGACAAGACACTTTTCAGAATCAATGAAGGGGACATCACCCTGCTGGTACATATTTATGTTGATGACATAACTTTTGGTTCTGAAAATGAATTTGTATGTGAAAAGTTCGCTAATCTCATGAAAAGAAAGTTCCAAATGAGTTTGATGGGAGAGATGAACTACTTCTTGGGATTACAAGTCAAACAAATGAAAGATGGAATCTTCATTCATCAAACTAAATATACCAAGGAGCTACTGAAGAAATTTGGCATGGAAAATAGCACCAAAGTATCAACTCCTATGAGTACCAACAACATACTGGATGAAGATAAATAAGGAAAAGATGTTGATTAGACTTTATACAGAAGGATGTTAGGCAGTCTGCTGTACCTCTCTGCCAGCATACCTGATATATCCTTCGATGTAGGTGTTTGTGCAAGATTTCAATCAAAGACTAAGGAAAGTCACTTAGCTGCAGTCAAAAGGATTCTCAAGTATCTAAAAGAGACTTTGGGAGTAGGGATATGGTATTCAAAATATAGAAGCTTCAAAGTTATATCCTACTCATATTTTGATTATGCAGAATGCAAGATTGATGGAAAAAGCACCACAGGAACCTGTCAGTTGATGGGAAATAGACTGGTTTCCTGGTTCAGTATGAAACATAATTCATTATCAACTTCCACTCTTTGGTTTTGAATATATTGTTTCTTTGAAGTTGTTTGTGCATGAATACTTTGGTTAAGACAACAATTAAGGGATTATGGAATTGAAGAAAGAGAAATTCCTATATTGCGTGGCAACACAAGTGCAATTGCAATCACTGAAAATCTTGTTTTGCAATCAAGAACCAAGCATATTGATGTGAGACATAATTTTATAAGAAATCTTGTTGAAAATAAAGATGTGGTGGTTCTTTACATCCCTACTGAAGATCAACTTGTTGACATATTTACAAAACCACTGGATAGTGAAAGATTTGCTAAGTTAAGAACTGAACTTGGCATCATAAAAGTTGACTGAGATACTACTAATCAGCAGTGTACTGGAATTCACGAAGGGGATTAGTCATTGCTATGTTGGGTGAGCTCACTTAGCAAACTAGTCATTGGTATCTACAATTCCAAGTACTTAAATAAGTTTGGACAATTGAGCAAATGAAGTTTCCAAGGGGATTGGTCTTTGTCCTGTTGGGTGAGCTCACTTGACAGATCAATCATTGGTATTAAACTTCATCTTGTATTATCAGTTGGACAAAACAAGTGTGTATGAAAATCAGCAGAGTAACTCTTCTGCAGGCTGCTGAGCCATCTTTGTCAGTAGGCTACTGAGTTAACTCTACTGAAGATCAAGTCTGCTGAAGTAAATGTTACAAGATAGTCAAACTTAAATGAAAGTCAACAGTAATTGGATATTATTCTTATCCTTTTTATAACTGCGGTTACAAATATCCAACGGTTACAACTCTTACGAAATAAGTTAGTGGGACACGTGGCAACATCACATTTATTCCATCTTTAATCGTGGTTAAATGCTACAGTATGTGTACAGTACTTTTCTGACAGTTACTACCCACTTTCTCTTTATATATATAGACATATACTAAGACGATACATACAAACCCTCAGATCGATTTTCTCTGAATATACACCGTGTGAACACAGATTTACAAGCTTTCTTCTTCATCTTTTTCAACTTTCATCAATGGAGGATAAAAATGATGTGCACATTGGAATGAGCCAAAGTGTTAGAGGGTTCGTTGTGATGCTAACAAGACTGCGTTGGCTATCAATATCGGTAGAATAATCAAAAGATATGAAGGACTAGAAGATGTTCTAAATCTGAGATTGGAAAGCATCTCTTACACTAATGTTGTTAATTTCTAGAAAAATATAGTGACTAGAGATGATACAGAGGCATTTACTACCACTGTAAATGGTCAGAAGATTCAAATCACTTCAAATCTGCTGAGGGAGGCATTCGGATTTGGACCTGGAAATGGTGCTCCTGCAAATCCTGAATCTATGCAGCTTGCAAGACTGGACATTGTTGATTCAATCAAGACAAACAAGTCCATACCATCAATTCTGAATATCAATATAATGCATATCAGATTGGAGTACAATCTACTGAGCAAGATAATTGCCAATAACATTTTTGGTTTTAGTGGCAGTCTTGATACTCTCTAGACCGAAGATTGACATGCTGATAATCATATGCAAGAGTATGAGGTTTGATTGGGCTGGATTCTTTGTTCAATACATGAAGAAGGTGATAACAGAAGACATAGATAGAACAAGGAAGTCTCAGGCAAAGCCTTTGGGTTTGATGATTTAGGCCGTGCTGAATCACTTGAAGATTGCTGGCGTTGCATATTTCAAGATTAACAAGTCCAGATACAAACCAGAAATCAGTTATCTTATCCCTGGTTTGGATGATGATGAATATTTAGATACTGAAAGGACAGAGAGTGACAGTGATGGAGATGATAATGATGGTGGTGGGCAGACAAAACAAGTTACACAACCTGCTCCATCAAAGAAAACTGCACAGAAAAGAAATGCTGCTGATACAAGGAAGATAACTGAGATTTTGAAGCCAAAGAAGTCAAGGCAGAAATCAGTAGACACTGCTGAGTCTACTGAAGTTCCAGTTGACGTTGAGGCTGCTGAGCCTGCTGGAGTCACAAAGAAAACTACTGCTGAGATTTTAAAAGAACAACAAAGAGAAGATAAAAGGAAGAGAAAGGCTGCTAGCAAAGAGCAGTTGGAAAAATAATATTTTGAAAATGAAGAACAACCTGCAAAATGAAGGAAACAGGTTGTAAAGAAAAAGGCTCATGGTAAAGGCAAAGAGCTAAGAGAGTCCTGGAAAAACAAAGAGAAATGGAAGAAGAGGTTGTTGAGCCTACTGAGGATGCTAATGCTGTTGTTGAGCAACAAATTAAAGAACCGCATGACAATCTGCTGTGCACTCGACCTCTTTGTGAAAATTGTTGAACCTGTTCAAGTCCCTGTTTTGGATTCTACAACTCAGGGGGAAGAACACACTGTGCCAGACCCTGCTGATGTGCATATGAGTCAGGGGAAACCTAGTGTGGAACAGCTGGAGGTAGTAGGCACAAATGTCCAACTAGATGAACCTATTGACCTATTTGTATCTGCTATAGATACATTGGCCCATCTTGTTGAGGCCTTTGGGGGACAACAAGCTGATCAATCTTCAACAACAAGGCCAACAATGCCTTTTGAGAGAAAAGAAAAGAAATCAAGGAAAGAAAAAGTAGATCCCGACATCAAGAAAAATCAGGACTACTTTGCTTGGAAATTTGGTTTTTATAAGAGACTGAAATCAGCAGCAGAGCCAATGAATGACTTTGAAGAGTGGTCACTTAATAAGTTGGGTGTGGAGAACTTACATGGTTTGATTGATACATCTGAGTGACAAGTAAGGCTGATGGATCTCATTGAAAGTGAAAAATAGAGTGCAAGCATTAAGATCAATGAACCACACTCTAGACCTGATGATGATGATTCATCATCCTCTGATTCTGATGATAATCACCCTTCTTTCCTAGGCCAACCTAGTGGCACTGCATTGGAAAGACTTACTAAGATGCAGGACATGGATCTAAAGACACAACAGTAGATCAATTTGCTGATGCTGGCAAGTCTGTTGAGGGCCAGCAAACTGATCATATGGATGAAGACATGGAGGATTTAACTATGGATGATCTAGAAGCTCTAATCAATGATGGGATAACTTTTGGAGATAATAGTCTGATCAGTATAACCGACTCATCATTTGTTGTGGTGTCTGATACAAATTCAGAGGATCAGCAGATTAACATGTTGAATAAAGAGCTAGGACTTATTTTCATTGGGGCCCAGACTCCTACGGGAGGCAGCAGTGGGGAATTTTCCGCAATGGGCGAAAGCCTGACGGAGCAATGCCGCGTGGAGGTAGAAGGCCCACGGGTCGATATTTAGAGAGACTGCTGCTATAGAAACATCCCTAGAAGAGACCAGAATATCTACTATTTCTGATGATGTTATGTTTTTCTATGAAGGGACTGTTGTTGAATTTGAAGAAGTTGATACAAGCTCAGAGGACTCAGTTTAGTATCAGGAATGGTTTGACACTCAAGAAACCTTATCTAAAGTTGCAGATCAATTACAAAAGGTTACTAATGCTAGAGTAGTTTTAGAGGAAAACTTGGCTATTTTTCCTCTCATTTCTGTTGAAGAGGTGGTTCAGGTTGCTGAGTTACAAACAACACCTGAATACAGGTCGGAACAGGAGGTTCGGGCTGCTGAGGATCAGACAGCACCTGGACAAAGGTTGGAACCTGCAATGGGATTGGAGGAATCCACTATTATCTGCATAGACTCTACCGTTGTAAAGGTTGCTGGTGAAAAGGTTGCTGAGGCAAAGGCTACTGAAGGTAAAGATAGTCAGCAGACTGTTGTTGATGATGATGAATAGCTGTTGGACTATGACTTCAGTGATCAGGAATTCCAAGTACCTGAGGAAGAACAAGTTGCTGATGAACCTCAACAGGCACATGTACCAATTTTTGAGGAAGAACATGTCTTGGAACCTCAATCTGCACAAGATCCTATTTTGTAAGGAATCCTTAGATTTTTCATAGAGGAAGATCTTGAACCTGCTGACAGGACAAGAGCCATGGTTGTCAGCATAACAAGGGCAAACTACAATGTTGAAGATCCTGTTGATGATTTTATTGGACATATGGCTGGAGGTGTGGTTGGTGCAGTACCAACACATGTTTTGGAAGAGTTGAGGGCAGTAAGAGATGATATTACTCAGTTAAGGACTCAATTAAATTGACAAGAACAAAGATTTGAAGACACGATGAATCTTGTGGAGAACAGAGGAAGAACTACTGAGACAGTTGCTTCCAACATTACATCTGCTCAATATGCACTTGCTGACCTAACCCAAGATGTGAGAAATATAAAGCTCAGCGCAGCCCGAAGAGATAAACATTTGGATGAACAGTTTGCCTCATTACACAAAAGCTTGACATGCTTGCTGAGGCACCCAAGCCTGCCGTGGCTCACTCTACTGAAGTACATCAACCTGCTACACTGGATCCTAAGGTTACTGAGAGGATCAATCTGCTGGAGCATACTATGGAAGGAAGGATCACTGCAGTTGACACAAGGACAGAGATTATGAAAGGTCAACTTGCTAACTTAGTGATCACACAAGAGAGTGTTAATGGTATGCTATCCCGGTTTATTGATGATGTCAATAAGGGGGAAGAGGGCCTTATAGCAGAAGCAAAGGATGCTGCAAGGATATTTACAAAGAAAAGATGGGAGAATGATATAAATGAGTTCAGGAAACCCGCACCTTGCAAGATTCAGTTGACTGATGATCTTCTTCAAGAATATAAGAAGCTGTACTATGGAAGGAAGAAACCCTATCATCACATGGGATTTTAGAAGGGACTGAATTCCTTTCTGGGACTAAAAATTTGGGAAACAAGGGTCAAGGCACTGAGAGCTTCCTCTAGAGGTGGAAGAGGATGAAGATGTGGAAGAGGTAGAGTGGGAACTACTCAATCAGCTAGGGATTCACTGGATGAATTCAAAAATTTCTACATGGGACAGGGCTTCAGTGTTCATAATATTAGATTAACTCTACCAGAAGCTTGGAACTGGTGGAAAGAGATGAATCATTGGGTTGACTTTTCCTCAATTGAAAACCAATGGATGCTGGATGTAGTCAAAGAAATCAAGGAGTTCTATGAGAAGAGAGAAAGAGACAAAGACAGAAACTAGATTAGCACACTTACATTATTTACTTCATTCTGCTGATCCTAGTTTGTAATACGTTTGAACAAATTTGATTATAATGAGAAATGGCTATATTTGTTCTGTTTTTGTTTTTATCGTTTTGCTTTGCTGTAAGGAGGGTATTGGCATCATCACTAAAAAAAGGAAATTGTTGGACATATTTTAAGTTTTAATGATGAGTGCCAGACTAGCTGTTATAGAGCAAAGGCAAAAATATGTCTAGACCAATTGTATAGGTTTAAGAGTTTGATCTTTGTATAGGTTTGATCAAACAAGCATTATAATTAGGTCAGCTAACTTTATCAGCAGACCTGTCTAGATCAGTAGGGTAACTAGGTCAGTAGACTAGTTAGGGACCTGCTGAAGACTGAAGGCTGAGGGGTCAAACTCAGTTATTGAAGGCTAAGGGATCAAACATAGTATTTAAAGTCAAGGATATGGAATCAGAATTTAGAGAAGTCTGTGATGACCTAAATTAATTACATATACCTTGTGTACAAGGTCTAAGTTCCATTTGTTAAGTGGTGATTGGAACTTAGTTATAATTCAAAATGGTGTACTCTAACTTCATAATAAAAAGTTAGATGAAGAGCAGTCAGCTGAAATGTTATTGAAACACATCAGACTTTAGCCAGCTGGCAGATATATACATCTACAGACTAAGATAAGTCAGATATTTGCTGAGTATAAATCTCGATTTAATCAGGTTACATTGGAAGATTACAAGGATAATGATAGATTAATAGCCTTGATATTGTCAACAAATCAATGGCCAAGATGAAAAGAACATTGGAAAGATATAGAGGATAAACCAATGGACACAAGTCAAAGGGTGGACAGACTGGAAACTGACAAAAAGTAAACTGACAGTGTCAGTCCTATGAACAAAGACAGAAAGCAAGTCAAGATGGAGACAAATTTGAAACGGCTATGTTTGAATTTCAAACATAAGTCACATGATTCTCACCTATAAATAGAAGACTCCTAATCAAGATACAGACGATGAAAGGTGATGAAAAACAAATAATCTACTTAAAGCTATCAAGTTTCTGATCAAGAAATTCACCCTGCTGACATCACTGAGCTTGAAGCTACTGATCCAGAAAACTCTTCAAGTGTAACCTGCTATCAAGTTTACACACTTGAAGACATCAAGCTGCTGATCATTTCATCCTGATCAAACTGCTGATATTTGAATCATTTACTTGATTCAACCTTTCTTTTACAAGAAACCTGCTGAAGACAGATAAGCACTTTGGTGTCAAGAACTGTTGTTTGTGGTGGTGCTGGTGAAGAGGAAATCCTACCCTTCAAGGACTAGTGGAATACTTTGGAGCAGCAATCCTACCTGTTTCAAGTGTTCAGTTTGTGAAACCATTATTATTGGTGAAGGACAGACATCATAAGGATTTTTGTAATGGCAACCTCAAAGATCTTTTGTGAATTTCCTCCAACATCACAGGAGAAGAGTGGACTGACATGATTACACCACCTGGAACCACTATAAATTTTGCCTACTTACTTTCTGCGTTTAGTATACTGAACACATCATCCTACTGAAACTAGCAACTGAATCACACACTTACACTGCTGAGTATCCAATACTTAGTATCATTATTTTATCAACAAGTAACAGGGCTTAAACTAAATATATTCCGCTGCAACAAATTTAGTAATATCAATAGTCAGCACTACTGAGCGGTCAGCAGACTACTGACCTTGCTGATTTTGTTAACTCCAAAAAGTTTTAAGTGTTAAGTTTATTCACCCCCCTATAAACTTAACCAAAGCCTTTTCAAGGGACCAACAACCTTCATCCCCAAGAAATATGCAAAGTACCCTAATACTTCAAGGGAAATTTGCAGTGTAGTTGATCAATAAACTTTTGCACAAGATTATTGAAGTTACTTATGACAAGGATGTCATCTACATAAATGAAAACATATAATAAAGTAGATTTAGTGTGAAAAATGTACAATGAGGTGTCAGCTCTGGATTGCTGAAAACCCCATTTCAGCATCTGAGTCCTTAAGGCTTATAACTAGGCACTATGTGCCTATTTAAGGCTGTATAAAGCTTTATTGATCTTGCATTCAATTTGAGTTTCTTTCGGTCCATAAATCCTCTAGTTGGGGCATGTAGATGGCTTCACTACTGAGCCAATTAAGGAAAGCATTATTTATGTCAACTTGTCTCACTTTCTAGTTATGGGTGACTTCCACAACCAATATTACTCTGAAGGTCGAGGCCCTTACTACAAGACTGAAAGTATCAGTGAAATGCACCCCATAAGTCTTATTGAAGCCTTTGGCCATAAGTATGGCCTTATGTTTCAGAACCGTACATCATGGTTGATCTTCAGTTTTAATATCTATCTGTTCCCGAGAAGATTTTGCTCTCATTGGGGCACCGGGTCTCATGTTCTATTTTTCTACAAGGCCTAAAACACCTCCATCATTGCCTTATGCCACTCAAGTTTATCTAAAGCATCTAACGCGGTTCAAAAAATTTGAGCATGGACATTGAAGTGAGTGATGGATGAGTGGTAAATTTTGGTTTTGAATATGCCACCTTTTGACATAGTTTGCATGGGATGTCTTGGAGGATTAGTAGATGAAGGAAGAGGAGCAAGGGAAGGAGAACAGTTTGAGATGGCCGAATCAGAGATAGATAATTCACTAAAAGAGATGGAGGGCAATGAGAAGGATTAGTGTTTAAGAGTGACGGTGAAGTATGCAATGAAGATGAGGGCTTATAGACCATAGATTTGGGGGACTGAGGCACACATGTTATCTGGGATGGTACCTTTTTCCAACTGATAGGCATCAGTGTATCCAGATTCAGAATGTGGGAATTGTAAGGGTAGCTTAACAAGAGTAGGATTGATGGGTTCAGTATGGAAAGACCTATGAGGACCTTGTGTGAAACCTTCCTTAAATAGAAATTGACTGTCATTAAAGACATCATCTTTAGTGATATAAATCCGCCCTAAAGATCAAGACAATTATACCCTTTGTGCGTTAAACCCAGTTTTACATATTCAGTAGAATGATAACCAAATTTGGCACGTGAGTATGATGTCAGATTAGGAAAGCAAGAACAATCAAAAACTCTCTATCGTTTTAGTCAGGGGATGTTTTAAAAACACTTTGAGAAGGAGATAAATTGTTCCAATCAGGGGCAAGTAAATCATTTATAATCTGGACAGCCTGTTGAAGGCCATCCCACAAAAATTTCAAGGGAATAGATGTTTGTGCCAGAATGTAATATCCCGATTTTTGAAAAAGGGCATTTCAGTCATTTAACAAAAATCAGAATATTGGATTTATTTTCATTATTGGAATCAAAGGAAAAAAGAAGGGAAATTAAAGGATTTATTAATTAAGGAATTAATTAAGATTAGTTTTAATGGGATTAATAGGGAATTAAATTCCCATTATTCATAAACAGTTTCACGTTAAAAATTAAGCAAAGGGGGGCAAGTTTTGAGAAGAAAAAAAAGTGAAGAGACTTTCGAATTTCGAGGCTAATCCGTTGCTCTTTTCAACGGATATATCAAGAGGAAAATATTCTACGGAAGGAGAGGATCGTTTTGATACCAACAATTAAACGGTTG
This sequence comes from Gentiana macrophylla, assembly GCA_026214975.1. Taxonomy (NCBI): domain Eukaryota; kingdom Viridiplantae; phylum Streptophyta; class Magnoliopsida; order Gentianales; family Gentianaceae; genus Gentiana; species Gentiana macrophylla. Next base: position 47,367,915 of record CM047817.1, read on the forward strand.
GAGAAGGTAAGATTTTATTCGTTTTTTTGTTCTGAGAAGTTATGGCTACAAATTCTTAGTATAAGTTAGATGTTCTGAGTTTAGGTTGCTTTGATGTTCGAGAATCGTAGTTTGATCAATTTGTAGGTTGAACCGAAAGCTAGGTTCTTTCTGTGTTTTGAATCGTTTGTTGCTCGCAATTAAGGTAACGGGGTTTTCATATTGAATGATTGATGTTTTATAATGATTAATGTGAAGTAAAGGGGTGTTCTAACCGTAAGGATTAATTTTGTTTGCGCCTTTAAATTGATTAACCTGTACCGTAAAGAATATTGAGTATTTTTGTCGGAACCGGAATCAGGGTCATCCTGTTTCTGTACGGTGGCCAGCAGGGTAAATCTTTTTTTTTTTTTATTTAGTTAGTAAGCGTTGATACTTATGCCCACTTGGTGAATCAGTTTTCGTAAGGAAAAAAATTAAGAATTAAAAAGAATTACCTGTGTGTATCAAAGTATAAACCATGCTTTCTTTTTATTCCTGTTTGGATACTGTGATATTCAGAAGAGAGACGCATTCAGCTGCTGCTTTCGAAAGTTGTATGATTTTAAAAAAAAGAAGGAAACAGAAGCATCTCTAAAATAAAAAAATAGAATAGCTAAATGTTTAATTAATTTGTTTGTAGTGTGGTGGTATACTAGAGTATGGTTTGGGGTCTTCCTAATATGATCTAAACAACATTTATAAACATTCATGAACATTACAAAGCCATGAATAAGCTTCTAATGCGTTTGGTTCTGCACCGGATGTATTCCTATAGGGAATTGAAGTTCGGGACCGTCGGAAGAGTAAGAGTGGCCTTGTGCTTTGATGAGTTAGTATTCATCAATGTCTGTGTAATTGCTAGCTTGAGTCTAAGAGCCTAAGAAGAGGGGGTAGGGAGCTATTTGTCCTGAATGAACCTAGTTGGCTAGCTAATCACTTAATAAACGTATTTGACTAGATAAAAGGTTAAACATCATGAGAGCTTGGATAGGCACAGTACAATATCGGCAATGTGATGGTTGGCCAGATAAAGTGGTGATGATTACTGCCAGATTCTAGACCCGCCAGATAAAGTAGTGATCATTCCGCCGGACAAACTCACGAACGAGATATACATTCACCGGTCAGCTCTTTAGGGTTGGCCAGATAAAGTGGAATGACTATCTCGGGACTGCTAGAGATTTATCTCTATAGGGTTGCGTCTTTTGTCTTAGTGCAAATCTCACTAAGTGTAGTGCCCTCGCAAACATGCTGTAACATAGATAAGCTAAACTTGTAACCCTAAGGACCTCATGTTATACTAAGAATATAACGTGATAGTTTGATGTAAGATCTTTTAATAACGGTTTAATAATAAGACGGAGTTTACTTGCTTTCATTATAAAACGTATTTTATTCATTAGCTTCTACACGTTACTAAGTACGTATGTACTTACCCGTTATATGTTTTGTTTTGAGAAGATGAACAGGTTTTTGATGGAGATGAGAACGATGAAGACATATGATGCATGATGTTTTCTTTTGTTGAAGTTGTTTTGAAGACTTTCTTTTATTTCTAGTTTTGATTTTAAACGATGTTGTTACTTCAAATTGAATGTTGTTTTGTTTGGCTCATTTTAGAAGCCTTTGATGTAAGACTAGATCGTTTGGTTTCTTGAGGATGTTGAAACGTTTCAGTTTCCTTCCGTTTTGGTTTTAGTGCAGCATTGATTTGTATTCTAGTTGATCTTTGGAATTTTTTTCCCCGAGTCATTTTGCTTCCGCGTTGTGTTTATGATATATGACGTAAGGCTTATGTATAATATTGGATTTTATTTGATATTATACATGCCGGATGTTCTTTTCCGGATAAGGACTCGGTGTCCGGGAACGGGGCGTCACAGTTGTTATCAGAGACAATGTTTCCTTGCTGCTTAGGATTTGATTTTTCTTGAGATAAGGTTTTTTTAGATCTTTTAGTAACGTTCTGGTTTTTCTTTGATCACCAGGATGGTGTTCACTAGAACCGGAGCAGGTGCAGAAGCTTCAGGAGTGCGGTGTGAAAGTCCAACGCCAGTTGTAGGAGGCGGCTTTGTGAGGCAGAATCCTTCACCTCACCATAGCTTTTCCCCACCCCCTCATACCGCAACCCCCACACCATGATCTCAACAGAGTCTGTCACCACGAGCACATCAGAATCCGACTCCACGACCGCAACCGAGGTACAACTATATTTATGGTGAACATGGAGAGGCACCCATTCGTGTCACTGTAGTAGGAGACATTCCACCGGTTTATGTACCCCAGTAACCAAAATCTATCCTCCACCAGTGAGTGTCTATCCTCCACCAGTGAGCCACCCCTTGCCGCCAGTGTTTCATCATCAGCAGTATCAGACTTTCTACCCTCCGCCAGTAGGTCACACTCCTTGACCTACTATACCCCCTTCACAACGTTTTGACTATCAGCAAGGCCTTGGTTATCAACCATACGGTTTCTACCAACCACCACCTTACCAATAGCCTTACCAGCAAGTGATACCCTATGGATACCCTCCAATGTACCCACAAGCCCCACCAGTTAGACTAGCGGTTGAGCAAGCACCACTAGTGGATTGGTATACAAGATTGAGAAGGAACAGAGTTTAAGACCTCTTTGGGAATGTGGACCATTCAAAGGCCGAAGAATGGTTAAGAAGTTTCGAAAAGGCTTGCAGGAATATACATGTTCCTGAATCTGAGATGGCCCATTGGCGGTGAGTTTCCTTTTGGGTGCAAATGAAGCTTGGATTGACGCTTACTGAGCGATGGCGAAAGGTAACAGATCGAAGGTTTTAAATTTATGTTTTACAACGAGTATTTCCCGAAGCAGTGGCAGGCGAGACAAAGCTAGTCGGGCCTTAAAGCTTAGCGGTACACACGGTGATGGTATCTCAAAGATACCAACAAGTTTAATGAGTTGGGAAGGTTTTACCCCGAGCTGATAAAGGTTGAAGAGAGGAAGATGGCACTATACAAGGAAGGGTTATCGTATGAGATACAATCAGGTATGTTGGGTTTCACAGCCAAGAATATGGCTGAACTACTGAACAAAGCTTTGGAGGTTGAGACCTTTAGGAGGAAGGCCATTGTTGTAATTGGGAACAAGCGATGTTTTGGAGCTTTTCAGAGTAACAATCATTGGGTACCGCAATAGAACTTCAAGAAGACCGCAACACCAGCAACAGCTAATCAGAAAAATGGTGCACCTACAGTCTATCCTAAATGCAACAAGACGCATGCAGGAGAGTGCAGAGCAGGAGGTAATAGTTATAACTGTGGAGAAGCGGGGCACTTCTCTAGGACCTGTCCTCAGAATTTTCCTTAGGGGAACCCAGTAGTAGCTAAAGGAAATCAGAATGCAAGCCGTGGATCTTCTAGCAGACCTACCCGCGTGTTTGCTATTGATGTAGAACCAGAAGAGCCTGATGATCTTATGGTTACAGGTACATTTTAAGTGTTTGTGTTTATTAAGAATATTTAATATCATATGGACGCGTATGATGTTATTTATTGTACTTAAATTGATCCACTTGCTAGGTACCATAATCATAGATAACTTAGCAGTGTCAGCCTTGTTTGATACGGGAGCTTCAGGACTTTTGTGTCTTCTAAGATAGCTAGGAAGTTAAATCTACCACTTTAAGAGTTGGAGAAACCTCTAAGTATCACTACACCTTTGGGGAGAGTTACTAAGGTTGCACAAGTTTTACCTCAGGTTGACGTTAGAGTTGGAACCTATAGGTGTAAGTCAGACTTGACAGTTTTGGACTTCACAGATTTTGATGTAATTCTGGGGATGGACTGGCTATCCAAGAATTTTGTTCATGTGGATTGTAAAGGTAAGAAGTTGATCTTCATAGTTCTAGGTAAGTCAGATAAGACTTTTCAGGGTAACGTGTATAAGCCAAGTAAGAAGAGGCATCTGATAATATCAGCGGTTAGAGCCATGAGGGCTTTGCAGAAGGGTTGTGAAGGGTATGTTCTTTATGCTATGGATACAGAGAAGCATACTCATAAGTTAGAAGAGACTCCTGATGACAGTTAAAATATACATGTTTATGTCATCAATTCTAACCTTAAATCGGAGTTAATTATATATATTTCATGTTTAATCACGTGTTTATATTTATTATTTAATGATAAGTGATTATTAATATGATAATTGGTATTTAGCTATTTTTTATTATAAAAGAGCAATTAATTGTGTGATAAATGCTGATTTTGCAGATCATTATAAATCGGGAAGATAATTATCATGCAATCGGGAGATCTCAAGATAAAAGAGAAGAAAATCGGAGCATTAAAGAAAAGATAAATCGAGATCAATTCAAAAGCATGGAGTGGGGAACAAGTCAGACGAACCGAGTGTGGAAAGCGCATACAAGGAGGCTCGGTCGACCGAGCCATGCCATTCGGTCGACCGAGCGTGTAGGTTCGGTCACCCCGAGCCTAATGTGATATATGCATGTCAATCTTCCGATTCTCCTATGTCGGCTTCAACTCCTATATAAGCAAAGCGACTACGAAATTGAGAACACACACCACTACAACACAAAACAATTCATACAATTTTAGTTTTTAAGTTTTATTTTCTTTATGTTCGTTCATTGTGGATTCGTCCGGATTCTCCGATTAGGAGCGCATTAAAGAGTGGGAGTCACTCTCGTCTTCGAGGTATGACTATTCAATTATGCAATCTTTATTCGTAGAATCTGTTATATTTTATTATGGAGTAATTTTATTTGTATTGATTGCGTGATGTAGATTTATTTACGAACCCATGTGTTTAGGTTAGAAACGTTAAGAAGTAATCATGATTTGTTCCGACCGTAAGCGTGTTCGGTCGACCTAGACGTGTCACTCGGTCGCCCGAGTCTTTGCTCGTTCGATCGACCGAGCCTGGCAATTTGTAGGGCAATATCATGATCGGCTTCGACTACGTCGATTCTCTGAATTGGAATTAAAGCGAGTAATTAAACTCCGATCAACTTAGTTATTCGTCATCATAATTTAACATGAAACCTAAAAAGTGATTGTTACTTAGGATATAGATTGAATCGGCATCTAAGAAGTACGCCTTACCCTAGGAATGTTGCTTAGATGAGGTTACGGTTTATACCGGCATCCCTAGTCTCGTAATTGTGTCGGTTATATGAGATAGAGGCATTAAAAAGCGAAGTCACGTAATGGAGGCATGATGATTTAGAGGGCCTAAGTGGAACTAAATCTACCTTAGGGGATGACTCCCGTAGTCATAATAATTAATCTTTAACGTTCGTTTTGTCTCGTTATCATCCTAATTCACATGGGGAAGTTAAAATCTACTAGCGTAATCAATACTATTTGTCTAGATAATATCAAACGTATTATCCGTGTCTTAGTAGTCTTTTAGTTTGTCTTTGTGGTCTTTTGTGTCTTGTGGTTGTCACTTTGTTTTATTTTACAGCATTTAGTTGGTCGTAGACCGCCCTTTTCAATTTAGTTCTAATAGGATAAAGTCGTGTTTTATTTGTGCCGAGTCTCTGTGGGATCGACCTCGACTCTATCTGGTGTCACTACAATTGAACCTAGTTCTCTTGCTAGTGGGTTAGTAGGCATCGAGTTATTAATTTAACTTGACCACGTCATCAAGTTTTTGGCGCCGTTGCCGGGACTCGAGTCATTAAATTAAGATATAGCTTATTTTGTTAGAAGCGGATTCGTAAATATTTTGTGAATAAGAGTCTCAGAAATCAAATGATTAATCGTAAAAATAAAAATAAAAATTGTTCGGTCGATCGAAGCAGTAGCTCTCGATCGACCGAGAATTAGTTTTTTTTTCTGCTCGTGACGCTTTATAATATTCGCTTCGCTTTATTTACGTTTTCTTTTCTCAAACTTATTTGAGTCTGTTTTATTTAGTTAGTTAAAGGCCTAGCCTTTACTAGTGATTAATTGTTTTATTGTTGTTTATTATTTTATAGTACGCTACTCGGAAATCGGAAGGAACCGCTTGAACCATATAATCCTGAGATAGAAAAATTTGCGAGAAGGAATAGGAAGTTAGCTAGGGAACTGGCTAAGCAAGGAGAAGAGGATCCGAATCTTGAGGAAAGCGAGCAAGGAGTGGAAGAAGGACATACAACCAATCATTACGAACATTACGAATCAAACGAAATGGAAGGCATTCGAACAATCCAAACCAGGTACCTAATCTGTTATTAATCCCGTTATCAATAATGCCAATAATGTGAATGCAAATGCTAATAATGAGAACCAAGCCCTAGTTCAAGGAGCGAGGCGCACTTTGCAAAGTTATGCAACGCCTACTATTGAACAATTCATTCCCGCTTATCGTAGCACCGCAAGATCTTTGCGAAGTCTATCACCCTAGGCCTAATGTAATTCAAATGGTGACCAATTATTCTACTTTTCATGGAGTCCAAAACGAGGATCCTGGTGTTCACGTGGCGAATTTCTTGGAAATCGTTAGTCTTGTGAAACCGCATTAATCCCGGAGGGTAACATTCGCCTTAAGCTTTTCCTTTCACTTTGAAAGATAAAGCTAAGCAATGGCTTCTCTCTTTAGAGGCTTTGGATCTATTACTACTTGGGAACAATTGTTGCAAAAGTTCATGAATAAGTATTTTCCTTAGGAAAAACTTTTAAGTTACGCCAAGACATCCTAGGATTTAAGCAACAACCTGGGAGAGTTTTGATCAAGCTTGGGAGCGTTTCAAGGAAGCTATGAGGAAGTGTCCTCATCATGACATATCTCTCTGGCTTTTAATGCAAACTTTTTACCATGGGTTGAGAGAGACTGAGAAAATTAGAGTAGACGCCTCCAGCAATGGAGCGTTTGTTCTTCTATCTCCTGAGGAGGCACAAGGGAAGATGGAGCAAATAGCAATGAATAGCCAATGGGGAGGCAATGACATAGCTACTGTTAAGATGGCCGCTGACATATTCGATGATAGTGCATCTACCAGGATTTTAGAACAACTTTCTGTTATCAACGATAAGGTAGATGGGATGCAAGAGAGGATGACAAAAGTTGAGAAAGGGGCTGGAATCGAGGTTGCACCTCAAGGTGAGAATCTGGTACTGAAGAAGCCAATTATGTCGGAGGAGGATACAGACCTAATCATAACCATCCTGGATTCCGATATAGTGACATAAATGCAGGAGAAAGGCCTAAACCACCTACCCCTTATGTACCACAACAGACTAAAACTTTTGGTTGGGAAGCTGCGATAGAAAAACTGAGTAATGTCGTCACTGACAATATGGGACAACTTTCAAAATCTATGGCTGAGTTAGCCACTAACTTTAGCCAATATTGTCAGAAGACAGATGCCAAAGTAACCAACCAGGAAGCTTTAGTTCAAAATCTCACACACCAGTAGGACAACTAGCCGAGCAAGTCTCAACTAGACCTCCCGGAGGTTGCCAAGCAACACCGAAAAGAACCCTAAGGATTTGAATGCGATCATGACAAGAAGTGGAAAGAAGTAACTCCACCATCCCCAAGAGAGAGAAGTCACAAGGAATAAGGATGGTGAGCCAAGCAATGAGACTAATACTTCCGAATCTTTGCCTGAGCAAAGAACATATAAAGAACCTCTTTGGCCTGTAGAGTTGAACTTTACGATAACAAATATCCAATCTTCACTGATGTCGACCCTTCAACTTTACCTTATCCTCCACCAAAGCCGAAGCCTAAATTTGATAATAAGAGGTATAAGAAGTTCGTGGATATGTTTAGTAAGTTACAAATCAATATACCCCTAGTTGAAGCACTAGCTGAAATGCCTGAGTACACCAAGTTTTTAAAAGACGCCGTCTCCACTAAGAGGAAACTTCTAGATTTAGAGACCATATGCCTTAATGAGGAGTGCTCACCATTCTTCAACACAAGTTACCCCAAAATGCAAAGATCCGGGAAGTTTTCTCATTCCTGCACCATAGGTAACGTATGTCCGAACAAAGCTTTGTGTGATCTAGGAGCAAGTGTGAACTGATGCCACTATCTATTTTTCGGAAACTAGGCATGAAAGATCTTAAGAAGACCTCAATCACACTGCAGTTAGCTGACCGTTCTGTCAAGGAACCGTGTGGGGTGGTTGAGGATGTGCTAGTTAGGGTTGAAAAGTTTGTATTCCCTGTCGACTTTGTGGTATTAGATATGGAAGCTAACTACGAAGTGCCATTGATTTTAGGGAGACCTTTCATGGCCACTAGTAGAACGCTAATTGATGTTTACAAAGGCGAATTGGTATTAAGAGTGAATGAAGAGAGAGTTGCATTCAATGTCTTCGACACTATGAAGCAACCTGATGATGGAGAGGATGCATGTTTCATGTTGGATTCCATTGATAGGATTGTTCAAGAATTTCAACAACATGAAAGTATAAAGGATTTCTTGATACCTGTCTTAGAAGAAGAAGATGAAGTCAAGTCGTGAGTAGTGAGGAGGAGAAGATGATATGGCCAGGATGTAGTAGAGGACCCCAAGGCACTGTAGAGGAAATAAGTGTTTGCGGAGATTGAAAGAATCTATCATAGACCAACGTGGCATAAGTACTTGAACTCAAACTCACTGGTCAAAAGTTGAAGACCTCCTTGGAAGAACCTCCCACAAATTTGACTTTAAAACCTCTTCCTGCAAATTTGAAATGTATTTCTTCAAGATGAGACCTTGCCACTGATAATATCTTCTTCCTTGACGGACTTACAAGAGGAGAAACTTATGAGAGTTTTGAGAGAGTACCGCGGAGCATTTGGATGGACCATAGGCGACGTTAAGGGCATTAGCCTAGCGTATGTATGCACAAGATCTCCGTGGACCACTGAAAAGAAAGCGGTTGCACAACCTCAGAGGCGTTTAACCCCACAATTAAAGGAAGTGGTTAGGGATGAGGTTATAAAAATGCTAGAAATGGGAATTATATTTCCAATTGCTGATAGCGAATGGGTAAGCCCTATCCACGTAGTTCCCAAGAAGGAGGATTGACGGTGCAAGCCAATGAGTTGAATGAGTTAATTCTGTGAGGCTAATCACCGGTCATCGAGTATGCATAGACTTTAGGAAACTAAACGATGCCACTCGTAAGGACCATTTTCCTCTTCCTTCATCGATCAAATGCTCGAGAGATTGAGCGGGCATGGTTTCTATTGTTTTCTTGACGGGTATTCGGGATACTATCAAATCCATATCTCGCCCAAGATCGTGAGAAGACAACGTTTACTCCGCCCATATGGGACATTTGCTTATAATCGAATGCCTTTTGGATTATGCAACGCCCGCAACATTTCAACGGTGTATGATGTCATTGTTTGCGGACATGGTGGAAGATTTCTTGGAAATCTTTATGGATGATTTCTCCGTGTTTGGAGACGATTTTGATTCATGTCTCACACATCTAGCACGAGTATTGAAGAGATGTGAAGAGACTAATCTTGTGCTTAATCGGGAGAAATGTCATTTGATGGTTACGGAAGGTATAGTACTAGGCCACCGTGATATCAAAGAAACGGTATAGAGGTGGATAGAGCCAAAGTCGAGGTGATCGAGAAATTACCTCCACCTACTAATCTTAAAACTTTGCGAGGTTTTTAGGCCACGCCGGATTTTATTGTAGGTTTATCAAGGATTTTTCCTTGGTCTCTAGACCTCTTACCGAATTATTGGCCAAGGATGTGCCATTCGTGTTTTCAAATGAGTGCATAAAAGCCTTCAACGAAATAAAAGTAGATCGATCACCGCACCCGTTAAGTCGCACCGATTGGGATCTTCCGTTTGAACTGATGTGTGATGCAAGTGACACTCTTTGTTGGCGCCGCTTTGGGTCAAAGAAAAGAAAAGATTTTAGGCCCATTTATTATGCAAGCCGGACTTTGAATGCTGCCCAAAGAAATTACGCCACAACGGAGAAGGAACTTCGGCCGTTATCTTTGCCTTTGACAAGTTTAGATCCTACTTAGTGGGATCTAAAGTCACTGTGTGGACTGACCATGCGGCTCTTAAGTATCTCCTAGCAAAGCAAGATTCAAAGCCGAGATCGTTGAGATGGATTCTCTGCTGCAAGAATTTGACGTAGAAATCGAGAGATAAGAAGGAAGTGAGAACGTGGTAGCCGATCATCTATATCGCTTACAATTAGAGGATGGCGAGGAATTACCCGAGATAGGAGAATCTTTCTGATGAACAACTTTTCTCCATCACCACCGCCGGGGACATGATGATTGTCTTTGCAGCCTTCTTCGCGAATTGAGGTTGTGAAGGAAGAAGCGACCATGGTTTAGTTTGTTTGTCAATTATCTATCCGCAAAGTACCTGCCACCAAATCTCACTATCCAAGAAAGGAAAAATTCTTTAAAGATATTAGACACTACTATTGGGATGAGCCGTACTTGTTTAAGCTAGGATCCGATAATATTTTTCAAGGTGTGTGCCCGAAGAAGAGTATAATGATATCCTGAAGCATTGTCATTCCTATGAAGTTGGAGGACACTACGGGGAGAAAAAACGCGGCTAAGGTCCTCCAATGCGGTTTTATTGGCCGACATTGTTTAAGGATGCACACCAATATGCAAAGGCATGTCATGCTTGTCAAATGACGAGGTAATATTTCAAGGAGGAATGAGATGCCACTCAAGAGCATCCTGGAAGTCGAGCTTTTGACGTTTGGGAATAGATTTTGTTGGACCCTTCACTTCATCATTATCTAACCGATATATCTTAGTTCTTTGTAGATTATGTATCCAAATGGGTTGAGGCCATTAAGGTCCCTACTAACGATGCTAGGGTTGTGGTTAGATTCTTGAAGAAGAACATTTTACAAGGTTTGGGGCGCCAAGGGCAATTATAGCGACAATGGTAGTCATTTTTGTAATAAACCGTTTGAGCGGTGATGATTAAGTATGGGGTTCGACATAAGCTAGCATCGACATATCACCCCAGCACTAGTGGACGGGTAGAAGTCACCAATCGAGAGATAAAGCGTATCCTGGAGAAAACTCGTAATCGACTAGGAAGGATTGGTCGTTACGTTTAGACGACGCTTTATGGGCTTATAGGATCGCATATAAAACCTCGATTGGAATGTCACCATATAGGATTGTTTTTGGAAAGGCATGTCATCTACCTGTAGAATCGAGCACCGGGCCATGTGGGCAACAAGGATGCTAAATTTTGATGAGACGTTGGCGGTGAGAAAAGGATGTTAGAATTAACTCGCTGGAGGAGTTTCGTTTAGAGGCATACGAGAATGCCAAGATTTTCAAGGAGCGCACGAAGAAGAAGTTTCATGACAAAAGATTTTGGAGAGGACCTTTCAAGAGGGTGATCTGGTTCTCTTGTACAATTCGCGCTTAAGACTCTTCCCGGGTAAGTTGAAATCAAGATGGTATGGCCCATTTCAGGTACAACAAGTCTTTCCTTCTGGAGCGGTGGAACTATTCAATTTCAAAGACGAGTCCAGATTAAGTGGTCAATGGACATCGTATTAAGCATTATCACGGGCTTCCGCCTGCGGCTGAGGAGGAAGTTTTGTACCTCGATGACCCTGTCTATGAATAAACCATCTTGAGCTGAGTCGAGCTAGCGACTATAAACTTAGAACTACTACCTATAACTATCCTTTTTGGTTTTTCGTTTTAATAAAGTAGCATGCGCCTATCACGGTTTTTTTCCATCTCGCCATGTTCCGAGTCTAAGTTCGGAATAAACGAGGTTTTTTCCTTGATAACCGTCATGTGAGTTTTTATCTAGGTTTAAATCCCTTTTGGTCTTGTCCATGGCAGCATAAAATAAAAGTGGCTTGAACTGTTTTTAGATATCTATATCTAATTACTGCCACATTATTTTATCACTTCCATAGACATGGTATTTGACGATTTCGTGGAGCTTGTCTGCTTATACAGGATGTGTCTGTCTCTCCACGCTGTGCCGATGATTACTCCGATATTGTTCCTTTACTTGGGAGCCGTTTCCAGAGCTAAGTCTTTCATCTTGAACTCATTTTATTTTTGTCATTGAGGACAATGCCATGTTTAAGTGGGGGGCAGGGGACTTAGCTATATATTATGCTATATGTTGAAAAAGTCAAGGGGAACGGAATACTGAGACAATATTGAGCCAAATTTAAAAATTTTATGGATAAATGCCAAGTTGTTTAACTCGTACCCTTAAACTTGTAAAGTTCTTATACTTAGAATTAATAGGAAATGAACCAAGTTGTGTGAGTACGTGGTCATATTATACTTTTGCGATAAAGTGTTAGTAGACTTAAGGATATTCATGCTAACAATTGCAAGTAGTTAGGTGTTGTTCAATAACTCAATATATGAATCGCTTAGTACCGTATGAGTTATAATAATTGAAAGAAGTATGTGTACACTTTGCGTAGATAATTGGTTATGAGGACCCAAAGATCGACATTTGTCGATCGATGTATTCGATCTTCTAGCCAACAAAAGCGGAGTAATAAGCTTGGGACGTACTGTGTTTTGACAATGTATTAAAACACTTGGGCTTGTAGTAAGTTACCAAAGTAGCCTCGCTTGTGGTGATATTCGATGCTAATATTTGATCTAAGATAGAGGATGCCCTAAAAAGTTTTCCTTCTTGAGATTGATAGTATCCAAAAATATGAAGATATGAAAAGAATATTCAACTCTTTAAGAGGCTTGAGTAGTACTCGGTCTCCAAGTCCAAAACCCTATAGATACGCTCTTGCTTATTGTTCTAGTGCTTTAACAATTGAGAGGCATAAGAAGTATGAATGTCGATGTTGGTGAATTTAGATATGAAGTCTGCATAAACTCTAATCTTGCTACATTTATATAAAACCAATGCACATGCACACAATCACTTCGATTCATAGCGAGTAATGAATAATGCTTATCTTATGAGCATGACTGGTATGAGTTGACTCGGGTTTCTTGTGTAAGTATGAGTTGACCACAGAAAATGTTGTCTTGGGGAATAACTTGTTAATGCTTTGTTCGAGACGAAGCAAAGTTTAAGTGGGGGGGCATTTGATGACAGCTTAAAATATACATGTTTATGTCATCAATTCTAACCTTAAATCGGAGTTAATTATATATATTTCATGTTTAATCACGTGTTTATATTTATTATTTAATGATAAGTGATTATTAATATGATAATTGGTATTTAGCTATTTTTTATTATAAAAGAGCAATTAATTGTGTGATAAATGCTGATTTTGCAGATCATTATAAATCGGGAAGATAATTATCATGCAATCGGGAGATCTCAAGATAAAAGAGAAGAAAATCGGAGCATTAAAGAAAAGATAAATCAGATCAATTCAAAAGCATGGAGTGGGGAACAAGTCAGACGAACCGAGTGTGGAAACGCGTACAAAGGGAGGCTCGGTCGACCGAGCCATGCCATTCGGTCAACCGAGCGTGTAGGTTCGGTCACCCCGAGCCTAATGTGATATATGCATGTCAATCTTCTGGATTCTCCCTATGTCGGCTTCAACTCCTATATAAGCAGCAGCTACGAAATTGAGAACACACACCACTACAACACAAAACAATTCATACAATTTTAGTTTTTAAGTTTTATTTTCTTTATGTTCGTTCATTGTGGATTAAATCGGATTCTCCGATTAGGGAGCGCATTAAAGAGTGGGAGTCACTCTCGCTTCGAGGGTATGACTATTCAATTATGCAATCTTTATTCGTAGAACTGTTATATTTTATTATGGAGTAATTTTATTTGTATTGATTGCGTGATGTAGATTTATTTACGAACCCATGTGTTTAGGTTAGAAACGTTAAGAAGTAATCATGATTTGTTCCGACACAGAACTGTGTTCGGTCGACCTAGACGTGTCACTCGGTCGCCGAATCTTTGCCGTTCGATCGACCGAGCCTGGCAATTTGTAGGGCAATATCATGATCGGCTTCGACTACGTCAGATTCTCTGAATTGGAATTAAAACGAGTAATTAAACCTGATCAACTTAGTTATTCGTCATCATAATTTAACATGAAACCTAAAAAGTGATTGTTACTTAGTATATAGATTGAATCGGCATCTAAGAAGTACGCCTTACCCTAGGAATGTTGCTTAGATGAGGTTACGGTTTATACCGGCATCCCTAGTCTCGTAATTGTGTCAGAAGTTATATGAGATAGAGGCATTAAAAAGCGAAGTCACGTAATGGAGGCATGATGATTTAGAGGGCCTAAGTGGAACTAAATCTACCTTAGGGGATGACTCCCGTAGTCATAATAATTAATCTTTAACGTTCGTTTTGTCTCGTTATCATCCTAATTCACATGGGGAAGTTAAAATCTACTAGCGTAATCAATACTATTTGTCTAGATAATATCAAACGTATTATCCGTGTCTTAGTAGTCTTTTAGTTTGTCTTTGTGGTCTTTTGTGTCTTGTGGTTGTCAATGCTTTTTTTTTTTCGCATTTAGTTGGTCGTAGACCGCCTCTTTCAATTTAGTTCTAATAGGATAAAGTCGTGTTTTATTTGTGCCGAGTCTCTGTGGGATCGACCTCGACTCTATCTGG